>JAXCHB010000043.1:7317500-7985000 GCA_036926305.1 Uropetala carovei
CTGCACCTACAACTTAATTGGCTACATAAATTAATAGCATAGCATTCGGGTAGAATGAAAAGTTTACCAATTAACGAAAACATTTTTTCATTTTCGCAAACACCAGCCAAAACGGACTCCCGCGTAACCTCGATCACGAAAACGATACCTTCGATAGGAATTGCGTTTTTTTTCCCTCGATCGCCCCACCGCGCGTAAACATCGATCCGAAAAGTGAGGGAAGCACGAGATCCCGCCATTGAAGAATGCGTACGCGCGTCTTCCATTTCTCTCTCTCTTCCTCGGGTTGTCAACTCTCCTCACTACATGACGGAGCATTGACCGGCCGCAACAGAAAGCGAAAGAGACGGGATACGCACCTGTTTCCCTAACAGCGATATAGAGAGGAGAAGAGAAGGTACACATCGCCGGGGACGAGAAAGGGGGAGATGCATCGGAGGGGGAGAGAGGGGTAAAGCACGGAGAAGGGAAGGAAAAGGGGTAAGGAGTTGGAAGGAGATGGAAAAACGGAAGAGGAGGGGAAACTTTGAGGGGGAAGGTGTCGGAGGGAGAGGGGGGGAAGGAAGGGAGGAGGAGGCAGAGAACAGGGAAGGAGATGGAGGGAAGAGAAAGGAGGGAGAAGATAGGAAGGTGAAAACGAAGGAGGAAAGAGCAGATGGAGAGATGACGGAGACATGGAGGGAGAAAAAGACAGACAGACAGACAAACGACTTTATTAGGGCGAAATTGAGAATGGGAGAGACAGAGAGAACAGGGATAGTTGAAGATAGGGAGGGGGAGAGATAAAGAGAGAGCAGGAGGAGGAGAGAGCAGGGGGGAGGAGAAAGTGGAAAGAGAATGGGAGAGAGGAAGAGACAGCAGAGTGAGGAAGAAAGAGAACACAGAGAGGGAGAAAGAGAGAGAACAGAGGGAGGAAGGAGATAGAGGAAGGAAAAAGTGAGATGAAGGTGAAAGCGAGGAGAATAGATGGAGGGAGGAAAGAGAACGGGAGAGAGGAAGAGATGGAGAGAACGAAAGGAGAGGAAGAGAGGAAGGAAAAGGTGAGAGAGATGAGAGAGAAAGGGAGGAGGAAAGAGTAGAGGGAGAAGAGAGAATGAGGAAATATATAGACTGGGAGAAAGAAGAGGGGAAGGGAGAGACAGGAAGTGAGAGGGAGAGAGAGAGGGAGACAGATAGGGAGAGAGAGGGAGAGAGAGAGGGAGAGAGAGAGGGAGAGAGAGAGGGAGAGAGAGAGGGAGAGAGAGAGAGGGAGAGAGAGAGGTAGAGAGAGGGAGAGAGAGGGAGGGAGAGAGAGGGAGGGAGAGAGAGGGAGGGAGAGAGGGGGAGAGAGAGAGGGGGAGAGAGATGAAGGGGGGGAGAGATGAAGGGGGGGAGAGAGATGAAGGGGGAGAGAGGAAGTGAGAGGGAGGAAGACAAGAGGGAGGAAGACAAGAGGGAAGAGGGGGAGGACAGGGGTGAGGATATAGAGGGGAGAGGGGAGGGAATATTGAAAGGGGAGAGGAGAGGGAGGGAGGAGAGAGAGAGGAAATAGAATTGGAGAGGGGAAGAGCGAGCAGAGGGAGGAAGGAGAGGGAGGAAGGGAGAGGAAGGAAGGGAGAGAGATGAAGGAAGAGAGGAGAGAGAAAGACAAGGTGGAAGAGGGGGAGGACACGGTGAGGAGATAGAGGGGAGGGAAGATTGAAAGGGGAGAGAAGAGAGGGGGATGAGAGAGGGGGGATGAGAAAGTGGGAGGAGAAGGAGAGGAAAGAGAGGGAGAATACAGGGAGGGAGAAAGAGGTTGAAGAAAAAGTGAGGGTAAAAACCCTAAGGTGAGGGGCTGTTAGAGAGTAATGGGAATAGTAGGAAGGACGTAAGGAAGGAAGGAAGGAGGGGGAGGGAGGGAGAGGAGGAAGAGAGTCCTCCCCCTCAAACCCTTTCCTTTTTAAAAACCGCCAGTCTAGGAGGCGTAACTGCTTGCAGCCCGATCGAGGGAACTTCCCGAGGAATGCAACGCTGCTCGACGCCTCATGGACGTTTTTTCGGGAAGACGGATTCCGTTAGAGCGGGGACGTTTCTAGGACGAATGCGCCGTGAATGATGGGTTAAGAATCTCTCTCCCTTCTGGTCGCGAGTGCCGATTGTCGCGACCACGTCCCCCGCTCAGACTCACAACTCCGTGCTTAAGTACAACGATATCAGGATGGAGTGCTGAAGTGTAATGCCAATTTTATTCCAAACGGAGGTCAATATATATATATATATATAAATACTACGGAAGAGGAAAGGTAAGTAGGATATTTAGGGCAACTAGGTGTTGAAGGAAACCCAGAGAACAATTACCGGAAGTAGGGCCGCTGGGGTGTTGGAGAGACACATTTGTAGAGGTTAGAGCTTTCGGGATGATCCCTTCGTCAGCACAAGAGAGACACAACTCAAATGTGTCTCTCCAACACCCCAGCGGCTCTACTTCCGGTAAGTGTTCACTGGGTTTCCTTCAACACCTAGTTGCCCTAAATATACATATATATATATATATATATATATATATATATATATATATATATATATGTATATATATATATATATATACAGTCTAACTTCTATAAGTCGAACGTCTGTAACTCGAATTTTCCATAACTCGAAGTGAATTAATTTTGCATCTTTTTCATGTTACTTTTCTTCTATAACTCAAATTCATCTAGTAGAATATTTTTTTGAATCCCTTGAGGTTCTACTTCTAGATGTTCCACTGCGCATGACGAATTCAAATTAATTAAGAAGGAATACGATAAGAGAGTGAACGGTGATAACATTTTCTACAAATATTATGGAATGTAATCGAAAATTTTAAGGGGTGTAAAAAAAATATAAGCTGTCGATTAAATCAAAAGATCTCGGGTTCGGCAATTTTAAGTAAACTGTACGGTTTATAAAATTAACCTTCCATTAAAATATTGGTCCATTTAATATAAAAATTTGGGTAAATCTGCTTCGAAATTTATCTTGTTAGAGGTGAAAAATTGGGCACTTCTACTTAATTATGGCAAATGTTGATCTCTCTTGTTCTTTCACATCCGTGAAATTAGACGTACTTATTTGAAGATAATAACTTGCTTGTAAGTTTTTCTACTTTTTCTTTTGTGTCTTATGTATTTATATATATACACACACGTTTATCCATAGTTACATCCATACATTCCTTCATGCATGCATTCATACATACACAATTACAAGCATATATATGTAAGTGAAACAACGAAACAAAGTTTAACACAAAAAGAACATAAGTAGTAATAATAAATGGTTTACATGTGTATCCAATATTCCAAAGACGAATAAACCTATCAAACACGTGTATAATATAACAAACATCCCTATCGTCTTTTCTCTCCATACAAAAAGACACACAAGCGCGCATTAAATCTCTCAGTTGAGCGATTTAAATCGGAAAAACACAAGACACCCGAAACGTAAGACATTTTTTTAAAAAAAAAGGGGGGACGAAAACACGTGCGCATCGAAATACCACAAATTTACCGGGAAAAAAACAACGACGCAGAAAGACGAAAAGAAACGGAAGGAGCGAGTGAGAAACGGAGAGAAATGGGAGATAGAAATGAAGGAAGGAGGAAGTCAATTTCCTTCCAACGTTTCGTAATCCGAAATGCCTCGCCTAAATTCGGACGGAAAAAAAGAGGTAAAAAAACTTTTTAAAACACTTTCCTAGTTTGTTAAAGGCAGTCTTGAGGCTATTTTTTTTTCAAAAATAGTAAAAAAAAGAGCTGATAGTAAAAGGGGAGTGGTCGGGGGTTTTTTTTTGGGTCTGGGAGGTTTTTAAGGATATTGGAGTTTTGGAAGTGGAGAGGATGGGGAGAGTGAAGGAGGTTTTTTTTAGAAAAAGAGGAAAGACAGGAGGCAACTAGCTGATAGGAGTGAATGGAGGGAGAGGGGAGGGAGAGAGAGATACAGAGAAAGAGAGAGAGAAGAGAAATAAGAGAAAGAGAGAGAGAAGAGAAATAAGAGAAATAAGAGAAGAGAGAGGAGAGGAGAGAGAGAATGAGGAAAAGGGGAGGAGATGAGGTAAGAAACAGAAATGGAAGGATATAAAAAAGGGAGGATAGGGGGAGAGTAAAGAAGAAGGAAGGGAGAGAGGGATGAGAGAAAAATGAATAGAGAAAGAAAAAGGACAAAGAGGGAGGGAGAGAAATGCTAAAGAGGGTAAAGAGAGAAAAAGGGAGGAAGAGAGGGAGATGGTAAGGGAAGAGGATGAGAGGAAATGAGGGAGAGAGGGACAGAGAAGGGGGGAAGGAGGGAAGCGAGAATAAAGAGACATGAATGGAGAGGATAAAGAGGAAGGAAGGGAAAGTTTAAAGACAGAGGGAGAGGGTAAAAATAGAGAGGGAGAGAGAGAGAGGGAAAGAGGGAGAGAGGGAGAGGGAGAGAGGGAGAGAGAGAGAGGGGGGGAGAGGGAGAGAGAGGGAAGGATAGAGGGTACTAAAGGGAGGAAGGAATGGAGAGAGGGAGATGATAAAGAGAAAGAAAGGGTAAAGAGAGGAAGAGGTAAAGGTAAAGATGGAGGAAGAAAGAGAAGAAAGGAAGAGAAGAACGGAGGGAGGGATTGAGAGAGAGAGGAACGGAGGGAAAGAGGGAGGTAAAGGAGAGATAGAAGGGAGGGAGAGAGAGAGAGAGAAAGCGAGAGGATGGGAAGAGAGAAAACATGAGAAAATAAATGAGGTAGACGAACAAGGAGAGAGAGAAATAGACGAGAAAAAGGTGGGAAGAAATGAACGTGTGTAATAGGCAGATGGCGAGGGAGGGAGAGAGGAAGGAAAGGAACTGAGGGAGAGGCGAAAGGAAGAGGGAATGACAGGAGGAGGGAAAAAGCGATGCGAAAAAAAGTGATAGAAAGTAACAGGCGGAGAGACAGCGATGAAGTGATGGAGAGGAAGAGAATAAGAGGAATAGAGAGAGAGAGAGAGAGAAATAGGAGAGGAAGTCAAAAAGGGGGGGGGGGCGCTTTCACGGCCCTATCGCTGCCCAGCCTCCGCCGAAATGAGTCAGAGGTGTATTTATATGCTTCCTGGGAGTCGAGCGTAGGATAGAGCGAGGAAGAGAGAGGGAGGAAGAGAGAGGGAGGAAGAGAGAGGGAGGAAGAGAGAGGGAGGAAGAGAGAGGGAGGAAGAGAGAGGGAGGAAGAGAGAGAGAGGAAGAGAGAGAGAGGAAGAGAGAGGGAGGAAGAGAGAGGGAGGAAGAGAGAGAGGAAGAGAGAGGGAGGAAGAGAGAGAGAGGAAGAGAGAGGGAGGAAGAGAGAGAGGGAGGAAGAGAGGGGGGAGATGGAGGGGGAGTAGGGTTAAGAAAAGGATAGCGGGAGAGGGTGGTCGGAAGATGGGAGAAAATTTCGACACACTCAACAGCGCATTAGGTGGGAACACTGAGGTTTTAGAGTGGAGCGACTCAAAGATAGCGCGATAAACTTATAAGAAACGTACGGAAATTAATTATATAGTACTATACACACGACATTACCGTTTTAGGAGCTACCTTAATCACGCACTTAACGTGGTAGTAAATTCCGTTAAGCAGATAATATGCTTAAAAACCGTTCCATAGATTAAACTTACTAAATCCGTATCGCGAGGGGATTTTAACACAGCATGTTTTCCTAAAAGTAGAAATATACTATTTGATCGAATCTTTCACCATTGTCAAAGTCTGAGATTATAAAACAAAATTAAGACCAATAAAATAAATATTTGTTCAATATATAGCCATACATACTGACAGAAATCGACAGTAAAACCGAATGATAAACTTCGAAACATCGAAAATAAAAATAGAGTAGATTCCGTCGTTGATTCCGAAATACGTATTAAAATATTTTTGTTTATTAGAGGAGGTTTCTCCATTCATCATCATTATTTAACCATAGGGCTCATATTTCATGTTTTTTCTTTGAGTTATATGAGGAAAAGGTAAACAAATATTTGGGTTTGAGAGTAAAAGGAATTCCGTACACGTTTGCGGACAACCGCTTTCTAGGCAGGATTTATAGGTCCATACACGTGTACGTCGATTAAGTTAACTTCCGCCAGTACAAAGTTTAATGCGCGTGCAAGTGGAACTGCCTTGAGGGGTTAAATTAACACCCCGGAGTTCAAAACTGGACGCAAAAACATAAGAAATCGAACAAAAAAAGAGGAAAACGAATTGGAAATAAACTGATGTGTCCAACACGACTTTCTCCATACGTAAGTTGTCGACTAAAATCAAATAAATACGGCGATAGGAACAGTTCAACTTACACGCTTCAGCGCTAGCTATTCAATTGTTGTCACTACCACGCGCGCGAGCTGCCCACTAACCGTCAATTTCGAAGAAAATTGAATATCTCTTCAAATATTCCTCATATGAAAATTTAGTCAAAACAAAAGTTGTAGAAAAAAATAATACCTACAACTTTTATATATACGGGGTATTCCAAAAAAATGTATACACACTTTAATCACTTACTTCTTTAACAATCAAGCATACAGACGTTAGTCCATTGATGTAAAATTTACCTTAAAGACGTAAATGCTCATAATGCCCCGTTCAGCCTCAGTGCATTGTTGACAATGACTTTGACGAGGAGAGGAGAAATAGCCACACAGCCCTCAGCTCCTCCAGTGTCGATAACTTCCTGGCATATATTGTGTTCTTTAGAGTACCCCACAAGTAAAATTATAGTCGTGTTAGGTCCGGGGATCAGGGTGGATAATCCATATTTCCTCTACATCCTGCCATTTAAATATCATATCGTTATCTGTATTATTACATTTCTTATGAGTACTCAAAATGTGTAAACATTTTATTGGAACACCCTACACGTACGTTAACAAAAATTCAGTTTTAAGCGAAATATTTAGGAGAAACTAACATTTTACAAGAGTAAACCGCTACTTCCGGTTGACCGATGGTTGTCAAAATCTTTTCAAATCTTAAGAAAACATATAAAATCACAAATATAGAATTTCATGCTGATCTGATGAATAGTTTTTGAAAATTTCTGTCACACATACGGACACACACAGACATCATCGAGAAAACGGTCAAAACGTGTTCAGGGGACCTCAAAACGTGTATTTCCGTTGCAATCTCGAATTCGAATTTTTTTCATGAAAACAATGCCTTCTCTATACTACGTATATGCAGAAAGTAAAAAGGAGGAAAACGAATTGGAAAAAAATAACGAAAGACTCCCATCGCAACGACCAGACGTCGCGACGTTGAGATCGTAAAGATGGTTATAATTCCTTTCATTCCTGTCATCAAAAGACTTTTAAGACTTCCCTCTCGCATTCTTCCCCCTCATTGTAATGCGAGAAAAAAGATCGGACGACGACGCGAATGAGGAAGCGAGGGGAAAAAAAACGTCATCGGTTGCCGCGCAACAAAAACGCCCAGACGAAAAAGAACAACTCGTGGGTCTATCATTATGGCAGCCATAGAAGAAAATGGATTAATCAACGGGAGATATAATTGACCGGAAGCTTCCCATGAAGGAAATAAAAACGCTGGTCCCGGAGGGCAATGCGCCAAGGAAAATCGTGATCGCGTATTCATTTATTCACCATAAAGAATGGTTATATAAATTTCTCTATATATGTACCTATATAAGATGTTTACTGGTTGCCTTGGAACGCGCGTCCGTTACACAATCAAAGTATGTAATGCGTGAGTCAGCTGTGTTGACTCTTACCTGTCTTTGATCTGTCAGATTGGCAAGCATTTTTTTAAAGTAATAATTAAATAATAATTCTATAACGTAAGAACACGTTCTGACAAGGTAGTAAGTTTGGAGCACATAAGAGCAAAAAGGCAAAAAATCAAAGTTATCCCGAAATTTCATAATTTTAATAAAACACATTAATGTCTACAACGTTGTTTATTTTTTCCTCATATATTAATTTTTATAGCATATCGAGTGAAACGGGGGTTGGTGAGCGTAGCGAGCAGGGGGCGGAGCCCCCTAGTAACTTTTATAATATGGGAAAACTGAACCGCTTTGGTAAAATAAATAGCTACGCATCTTCGAATCTTGTTAGGTGAGTTAGTGCAGGTTGGCAGGCTCGAGGACCAAAGTTCCTCGGATTATAAGTTTTTCTGAGTAAACTGTTCGATTTTTGAGGCAAGTTAATATAGCAATGTATTAATTTTTTAATACTATAAGTTTTAACTGTTACAGTTTTCAGGACGCAGCGTGTCGAGTTAAATATTCATCTATTTCTTGGGAAATCTACTCGATATTCGTATAGGTGAACAATTGCCTCAATAAATTCAACTGAAGAAGTCTTCATGTGGTGGAATTCTATATTCAAGATATAAAAAGTTCCACGTTATTGGAAAATGAGCGATGATTATGTTATAGTTGAAACCCACCGCCTTTTTTTCCCGATAAAGTGGAATTTTTTACCAAGTGCAAACCGTCCTAATTTTCTTATAATTTATTCCTAGTTTTACAGAAAATCTTTACAAATTTAAGAAACGCGGAGCTATATAAAATTAAACATCCAACGCCAAATAAATTTTTAATAATTTTTTAAAATGTTTACTCCTTCACGTGAAATAAATCTACCTTTTAACACTTCCACTACACAATAACTAATAGGAAAAAAGAAAAAAAACATTTAAATAAAGACACATAAAAGCTTTAACAACGGTAACTATGGGAGGTAAACGCCCACGGCACGATTAGAACCACGACCTTGGTACTTGGAACAGAAAAATAAATCTACCTAACCCTACATTATGGGCGATTCCACTCAACGCGGTCGAAGAAAGGCATCTCACGATATTTAAAAAAAATATAAAGCAAAAAACGCCGAACCTCTTAGAGCGCGGATTCGCGCACACTCCAGTCCTTCACGTTCCCGTTTAATAGACCGACTGAGGCGAGGGCGTTTGTTCGTCCACTCGAAAAAGAGGAGTGGCCGATGCCTGGCGAACTGAAAACCAGACGGCGATAAACGAATTATCACGTCTGCTGACATAAATCAAACCGACAAAAATAAACGCTTCCCTCTTTCTCGGAGAAAAAAAATTATATAGAAATTCCTTCCCGTCACACCTCGGGCGAAAAGTTTTCTGTACGTGTCGAAAAACGTACCGTTAACAGATAAATACTCGCCTTTATTTTTTGGGCGGGATTGAGAATAAGCAGTCTCTTCTTCCACCTAATCCACTGTCAATTACAAGCAAGAAAAGAGTAAAACAAAATGTTACATAAAAAATGAATCGTTACATAAATTAGTTAGCAATTTTTGGAAAAAAAAGATATGGAGATTTGTTTGTGGGGGAAAAAAACTAGGGATAATTAGAGCACTAATAACGTAGGGAAAAAACTGCAGGAAAACACCCACACAAGAAGGGGTGTGTGAAAAACCTGCCAAACCTACTGATAGCAATATTTAAAGATTGAGAGAATCATTCGTTAAAGATAAGTGCACAAAATAAAATACATATAAATGCAGTTATGCATAAAATCTTTGAAAAACATAAAGTTCACATTTTAAAACGTACATAAACATATATGTGGGAAAACAGAAAAATACCATCTTTTTTTTTCGTTTACACCGAAGAGAGCCATTATTTCGTCGCTATGCTTACTAACACGAATATAATAATTCATATTTTACTGAGGCATAAATAGCGATAAATGTGTCCTAAATGTGAACACAGACAAAACGATGCTAATTTACGACATGAAAATCTCCTCATGGGAATTTATAAAACGGAGAATATTTTTACGTCCCCCATTTCAAAGGGCAGCACGTAAACAGGATGGTAGATTGTGATGATGGTTCCAAAAATAAATTTTTATTACGAAGAATTACATCATTTGTAAAATTACGTAATAGTATGTCGCCGTATATTCGCTAGAGAATTGTCAATCAGTTCATATGGCGGAAAACCAATTTTTAAAAATCGGTACAACATACATTGTACAAACTTTCTCATATAAGAATGCGTCGTTTAGTTATTTTTAGAAAATCTAATTTTTGTTCAAGTTGCCCAAGAATAAACTAGCCTTATACTCATTCATTGAGAATAATGAAATACGTAGTATTATCGCAGACGTATACTCAAATAACTGTACGAAATTTGATCAATCGTTTGAGCCGTTTTTGAGAAAATCAAATTGTTGTTTAAATGCGTAGAATAAACTTCCCTTAATTACTGAGCAATGTCAACCATTTCTTCAAAGCCTCTGCTCTGTATGATAAAATGCCTAAGAACGAGATTTCATTCATCTTTGCTCTACCGTTTAGGCTCTAGAGTCAGTAACAGACAGACAGACGGCATTGCGATAACCACTTTTTTAAACTCGGCTACATCTAAAACGTATATTTCCGTCAAAATCTCGACGTCGAATTTTTTCGCGATAACAATACTTTCTCAATACTTCGTACGAGAAAGTAAAAACTAAGCACCCATTTATTAAAAATTGAAAAAAGTGCGCATCTTATGTATCTCCAACAGTCATATCTTGATTATGACAAACAAGAGGCGCATTTCGACTACGATGGAACCGTCTTCTGTGGCGATTCGCCGAAGAAAAGACCTTAAAAACTTTAGGTTGAGTGACCACTGATGACGTATGCTTCGTACCGGAAATGCGCGTCACGTTTTTCATAACCTTGTTACAGCTAATCGGACACACCTAGCAACATATTTTATATTATATATTATTTTTTTCAATTTTTATCACTTGAATCATATTAGCCGACTCAATTTACTCTATGTGCTTATAACACTTACGAATGCCGGAGATTACGCGTTAACTTTGTAGGTGCCCAAAACTTCGTCTAAATATTTCGTATCAAGCATAGCGATTAAATTTCTCATTGGCGATGGTGAAATAAACGCACCTCTCTTCGGATTATAAACAAATCATGGCGATGAACCTGAAGGAACTTTGCTGCAATAACATTTATCGCTTCCACGATGCAAAAAATTCCTCTTTCCTATCACCATTAATTTGATTTTTTCGCCTGTTTTTCTCTTTCTAATCGTACGAAAGGACAAACTTAATCAATTTGACTTTGATTTATTTTATATATTTGCAAGTTAATTACCCGCCAAATATGACGGGTATGCGTGAATTTTCCACGTGTTAATCAAATGGAGAAAGTAATGCTCCTAGAACCGAACCCATGACTTCAACGCAGACGGTGAGCAGCTAAAAACTTTTAAAGGGTAAGGCCAAGTAAATCCTGAAAGTATGAGTCGAATGGGTTTTGACGCAGTGCCCCTGGATCTTATGCCGCCGGCGGTTCTCTGAGCGTTATGGACAGACAGATATATCTGATCTTTTATTATGGACAAATTTTCCTACTTTAACGAAAGTATAATGGTGTTCTCTGCGTGATCTATAATGTAACTTGTTGGTCGCCGCACTGAAAATGTTGCGGATCCCTGCTCCAAACCGTGACTTCATCCAACTGATGGACGGAAAGTTGGCAAGCCTAACTGTACCCTAGTTTCCTCTAGCTATGGACGGGATGCAAAATCTTCCTCCTCTCAGAAGAACGTCTGAATGGCGTCCTTTTTAAGCTGCCTTCGCTAACTGCGTCAACGGACTTCCCGTCTTTCGCGGCAGCATTCCGGTAATTGGAAGGCTGGGTCTCTTAACGTCGCACCAGCGAAATCACTCCCCTCCCGACAAAAACACTGATAAACTTATTCAATTAGACACATAATTAAAATTCTGGGACCTCATCCATAATATTTTTCCCTTCGAAAGAGACGAACGTTGATTTTTTCCTTCTCGCTTCCTCCCGAGCACGAAAGCCGAATAAAAATTCATGAATTCGAAGAAAAACGTGTTATACGAATCAGGTACATGCGCGAAGTGTTTAACGCGACATAAATCCGTCAACAGGGTTCGGGTGAATTGAGTTCTCTCCGATCGCGTAGCAACATACAATTCGTCTCGTAGCAAAAAAAGAAGAGGCCATGCCAACGCGGGAGTAAAATGATAAAACAGTCGAATTTCTATTCTTGCCATTCTTTTTAAATCTTCACCTTTCCTGTATCTTTCGCCACCGGTTTCACAATAAGTGTGCACTGGATTTCCTTACTCCTATACTTCACCAAATGTTTTTTTCTTTGCCTTTCTATTTTAAATATTATCTTTGAGTGTATTCCTGCTCGATAATACAAAATTTTAATTTGCTCTAAATCGCAACTAAGCAAACATCACTCTATCAAAATTTATGGATTAAAAAAACCCGTTACGTTCCAAACAATTTAAGGTTCAAAAAAATGCAAAATGATCACAAAAACACCTCGGTAAACCAAATGAGAACTTCTACGGCAAAGTAGCCACACTCGGTGGCATCTCACCGACTTTTTGTCGATTCTCGAGAAAGAACAGATGAAAATGGAATAGGACAGGCATGACTTGCGACCCAAATGCTAATAATTTATTTTTGTGAAAAGGAAACATGAGTTATTCATAGTAATCGAGGTACAATAAGAACGCGTTTTCAAAATTATTGTTTTCAATGGCAAAACATGAGTCCATCCTTCTAGATTAAGTGTATTTCGCCAGCAAACAAACATAACCCTAATGGGTCCCTTTTATGAAACCTCTTCAACGAACCCCCTTCTGTATTACGTTTTTCTGAACCTTACTGGGTATCGCAGGCGTAATTAATTATCGTATTACGTGTTTGTAACGATGGGTTAAATGTAAGAGGGGACCCGAATAAAATCGTTTGTCTGTCTGTCTGTCTCTCTGCCTGACGCCTCTTCGAATTTGACATGCATGGAGCAGGGCAAAGGAAAAGCCTGGAAGGAAGGTAGGAAAGACGGAGGTACGATAAGGTAGACGATAATGGAAGAGAGAAGCGAAGGAGGGAGGAAGGAAGAAGGTGGGGGAGTGAAGATGTTGGGAGAATGAGGTAGGAAGCAGACGTGAGACCCATACGAGATTTTTTTATAGAAGAAGGGTTGGGGGGGAGGGGAGGGGGGAAATGGGTTAGCTTTATGGTTGAATGGAGTGAGTTGGAGGGAGAGCTATTTATGAGCGAGTGGAGCGCGTGGGCGGATTAGGGAAGAGGCCAGACCTTGGGTGGAGGAGAGGAAGGAGTGGGAGGGAACTTTCGAAAAAGGCCCGTCTATATCGGAAACTTGAGAGAGAGAGAGAGAGATGGGTACGGGACTAAGGGGAGGATATGGTGGGGGGGTGAGGTTCTTAAAACCCCTCCTGTGCTTTCCCAGAGCTGGGTCGCGGTTAAAAAAGATGCTCCTTTCATAACAAATTAAGCCGCCTTAAATGTCGGCTTATTAGCCTTCATCGCGAGAAAGTGCGGCCATACTATGTAGCGGAGGGTGATAAGTATTTTGATGCGACAGTAAAATGATCAAAGTGGATGAGTTTCCTACCTTCTTCAATATACTGGGTGTTTATTATGTCACCGTGCAAGTTTAACGGTCGATAAATTCGGATACACCGGCCACAGAAGCGAACCGAATACGCCATACGAAAGCGTATCTTCTTAATATATGATTTAATGTGTTTGTATGTATGTCCGTTTATAACTTAAGAACCAAAAGTTCCACAACTTTCAAACTTTGCACTGATTTTATACTTGTATCATCCCTGAAAAGACTCTAGGCAACTTTGTTTCCACCCACCTCTCCCCTATAACCCCCACTCTCTTGGATTTTTTTTTAATTTTCATATTTTTTCTATTTTTTTAAGTCGTACATTATCCCTTCTACAACGTGTATACAAAATTTAGGGGGCGTATGTCTCCCCGTTCCCCCATAATTTTGATTTAAAGTTACCCAATCCTTAGACAAATTGACCCGGGCAACGCCGGGTACTGCGGCTAGTTTCATATATATAAAAGCTTAATGACACAATAATGGTCAAGTTTATCGAATAAGATCATCCGAAAACGACAGAAGCGGATCAATTAAGAGTCCGATTGTGCCGTGTAATCTAGTCCGGTGTTTCTCAACCGGTGAATCGCAAAAGTATTTGAGGAGGGGGCGAAAATTTTGAAAAAATTAATATATTGAAAAATTTTCGCAAAAGTATAGCGAAAACTTGATAATTTTTAAAAAAGAAAGCGTAATAAATAACTTATGAAATTTGTAACAAATTGATTTTTTTAATAACCCGCTACTGTAAGCCAAAAATACAGAATTTTCCTCTGGCTATATATGTTTACTGGTACACACCTATATATTTGTATACATAACTATATGTGAGCCATGTTATCAAAAATGTTGAGAAACGCTGATCTTGTCACAGTTATATATGTACCATTCAAAAATAAATTCTTTGGACAAACTCCGTGACAAATCTTAGAGCATACAATCACTCAATAAGCAAAGAGAAATGCTTCCAACCAGTTGTGAGTTGAACAGGATCCAATGTAATTTCAGGATGGAGGATTTTTAAGGGTTCTATTTTTGATGCGTTTTATGCCCCAAACTTGTTGAGCCAGCACCTTTAACACCCCGTTTACGGTTGGATTCTCGCGTCTGTACGTCCAAAAGATTGGAACTCCACCTTTTGGCTTCGAAAACACCACTTGCATCCACGCAATGAGAAAATCTAACAAAAGCTGTCGCAACTAACAGTAAGCCTACGATTTAAATCTTTGATAGGGTGATGGCTTGAACAGATGTCTTCCACCTTCGACGTCCCGGTTTCGATTCCGACCGAAGGTATGAAAGACTCTCTTTCGTTCTCGTTGCATAAAACGTGCGCGGTGAATCGCACGCACGCGTTGGATTAAAATCACGCCCGGTCTCGTTTTGAAATAGAATTGCCCTTTTTTTCCCTCCCTTCGATCGAGATTTGAATCTATTTATACTTTCAGAGTTTTCCCTCTCTTTCTCTCCTGCTACCTCCCTTTGCGAAACTAAGTCAAGGATGTGCTACTCGGCTCCACGCATTTACCTAGGGATACGGCTTCGAGAAGACCCGTTTTCATACCAAATACGGATACGAAACCAACGATCGGACGTCACGACATCTTTCGGACGAAGTTGAAATACATAAAATATTTGCCCACTTTTTTTTAAAATGGCTATCATCCACGATAAATCTGAGGGAGACTGAAAAAAATATCTCTAAAAAGTGTATTCTTTTACGATCCTAACGAGAAACATTTTTTTTTATATATTACGGTTACTTTTTAACTTTCATTGTTTACTGACATTATGTCCGCACACTGCGGCAAAAAATACATGGAGTCTTAAGGATTTTCATCGGAGCTTCAAAGAAATATTCGATATCCTATCATTATCCAACTGGGAATAAACGAAACCGCCTAATGGCTGGAATCAAAGAGCTCCGAAATGAATAGTTCTTCGAGATAACTAATTTATGGATTTGACCCCTCCAGTTCTTTTTCTAACGAATGAATGAAAAACTCTTTATATTCGCTTTCTATCTATCGAAGGTTTAATCGAGGAACTCTAGAGAATATAAAAAGGATGTATCTTCACAAAATTTTAAAAGCCTATGGCTGTTTGTGGAACGCTCGACTCAAGGTTTTCTAAAGAAGCCAATCTGTATCTTCTACGGTTAATTTTTAACTAACAACGCATTCAAATTTTGTCCTAAATAAATAAACAACTAAATAAACAAAAATAAATAAATAATAACTTTCTCTTCCGCAAATTTGCTTCCAAATTAATCCTCACCATCCGCAAACATGATTACAACGAGCGAAATCCACCAAACCTTTTCCGAAATAATAGAAAATCGACCGTCCGACCGCGCCTGCACGCATTTTAAATTCGGACATCTCTCTTCTATACAAAACCCAAAAATATTGGCGCCGAACCCCATTCAACTTCTCTAAGAACCGGGACCGTAAATTCGCTGAATTGGTAACGTCAAGTCCTCAACGGTAGCCCGAAGGACCTATTACGAGAGATCTGCTTCCCCCTGAGACCTTGTGGAAGGAAAAGGATGCCTCCCATTGGTGCACTGCCCCATGACGCCACCGTCCATTCGCCGCCCACGTTCATTCGCACCCCAGAGAGGTCACCATATACGCCCTCCTCCTCTCTCTCTCTCTCCCTTTCCCTCCTTAATTGGGAGACAGTGGTGGATTCATCATCATCATCATCGTCCTCTATACATCCACATCCCCCACTCTCTTCATCCATTGTATTCGCAATCATTGGCATTCATGACATAACATCAGTGTCCAACGACCTTCGCGACAACAGCTGAAAGGAGTCGCATTTTTTCCATCTCTCCATCCCATTCCATTCTTTCATTCGCAGACTAGGCGCAAATTTATATATAAAAAAAAGTGCAATGTATTTATGTGCTCATGCGTCAACTTGATTAGGTTAAAAGCGCTAGGGTTAAAACGAATTCTGCAATAATTTCCGTGTAAGGAAGTGAAACGGATTATGTCACCCATCACGCGTGTTGAGAAACTTCGTTCTTTCTGCATTACAGTTAAAACCGTCCTGGCTTCAACTTTAAGAAAAGAAATGGGCAACGAAAAACTTGTCTCTAATTAAAACGTAGGAATGCCAAAGAAATTTCTTCGAGCTTGCTAAAATTCGAGATATGGAGGTTCGACTTCTTACAATTATTGACCTATAATAAAATACAAGAACGGGGTCTACTGCTAAAGTTAAAAAAATTCACATTCATAAAAGATAAAAAAAATCAAGTGAATTATGGATCCCAACCTGTGAACTGAAGCCAACTGACAAGCAGCCATAAAACTATTGAGAAAACCAAGCAATTTTATGGCTATTGGGGTTATCTTGATAATCAGCAAAATAAAAGGGAGACGAACGGCTCATAAAATGGGTCAAATCACATATGCGGATTTCAAAAACAAAACAGTCGTCACCAGAGGCTATAATAAATTTTCATAATAGCCAACCGCAGTTGTGTGGTTATTCGTGGTCGGTCGATAACAAAGGTAACCTTATAATAAGCGATATTATGTAGACAGATTCAAACAGGCAAATAACCGCTGACGACGGATACTTTGTAGCACACCCTTTGACCGTATTAAGAGTACCACCTAAAATTCGTCAATGAGCCGGAGAATTTCTAATCTGACCAGGAGATTTCATAATGTTCCCCGGAGATTCTAATAGGTGAAAAAAGAAGTGTTTTTGATTTATTTAAATGTTTGATACACAATAGTTAACTAGCATTCATACAAATGTGAGGAACTATTTACTTAGTGATCTATTCCACTGCTCCATATACGTTCTTGACCCGGAGCCCTTATCTCGGAGACTCCGGGTCATACCCGGGAAGGTGGCAAACCAGACCGAATTATGGACGTCGTTTTAACTATTCACTTCAATTGCGTGAAACGAGACGCTATCTGAAACCGAAACAACCGATTCAACGTTAATCCCAAACAAATCTCACACACACTCCATATGGTTTTTCCCTACTTTTCAAATAACCGACGCCATGGGGGAGCATTTAGGTTACGTTCCCATTTTCATGAAACCGTTTCGCGCCAAAAATAACATCCTCCCCCCGACGGAACACAAATCATCGAATGATAGATGGCGTGAGGGAGAGACGCTGATTCGCTGCAACGAAAAGGCGCGGCGATCCGCAGCGCCCTCATCGCCTGAGCGAGCGCGCTATAGTGACCACCGACCCATTTTATTAAACTTTAAACGGCCATAAAACTCGATGCGATAGAATAGCCGCGCCCATATACCATCGACCCCTATGCGCCGCCGTCCAATCAAGCGAATTGCCTCCATCGCGGGCGAGGTCAAGAGGGCAGAGAGAGAGAGAGAAAGAAGGAAGAGAACTAAGCGGCGCCCATGCGAGATGATCATAGAGAAGTGCCCCACGCAAAATTTACTGCATAACTATTCCCAAAGTTATGTGAACACTCTACAACCTCCTTAACTTCGTTAAATCGATAAACAATAAATAAAATTTCGATAACTCGAAGAAAGTACATCTTCCCGCGTGTATGCCTATGCGTTAACTTGAAATTACATGACTTTGAATGTTCCAAATCTTCCTTACGCTTGGAGAGAGAAAGGATCGGCCCTAATATCTAATTTCGATGTTCATTTCAATCATTGGCGTCAACATAAGGAGAATTATTCGTCTAAATCTGTGGCTCGCGGACCACCTTTTTTTACCCAGGCTGTATTCTGGGGCCGAAACTATTTGGCAAGAAAATGTACATTCAGAAACGTATAATTTTAATTCCTGTAATGGAACGTACACCACGTAGTTATTTGGACGAATACCATGTATCGTTTTGACATAGATTTAACAAAGACAATGTTACATGAAATTTTACTGTGTCAATTTCATAAAAAATAATTTTATTTAATAAAACCGGGGTACGCCAGTTATCATTCGTTTAAATCGTCCGCTTTATTGATTCTGTACCTCAGGTACATGTTGTCTACTTTTTAATTACTCCACTACGATGATTAAGTCTTTGTTAGTGTGCTTACCTATTCATTTACGAGGCATTACATCGACATTTTTGGTTTTAATTTTCCTTGCTATGCTAATTTAAACCCTATTCAGGCGGACTACAAAATTCCTCTGGAAACAAAACTAGCGTCGCCTAAGGCTTTACACGATGATTAAATCATTTACCACGAAATTACCATGACTACCTCGTACAGTGACGTAGCAACATAACCTTATAATGAAATTAATGCATCATCTCCTGAGAGATAAATAGAAGTTTCTAGAAAAGTAGACGCATAATTTAACTTCCAGCAAATTTCATAAAAATTTTGAGAGCGATGATTTGAAACCTCACAAAATTCCTTCTCGGTAGCATTACAAAAATGTAAACGAGAAATGGCAACTCGTGCCTTTTTAGAAACAACCTCCTTGCGCCTCTTGGCTAAACATTATAGACATTCACCGACCGTTTTACCCGGTTTAAATTCCATTTTTAGATTAAAGTTAAATTCGATCGCTCTTCTGAATAAATCGCGCATTCGTATTTCTGAATCCGTTATCACGCAGCAAACAGGAAACATGACCGACCGCATCGCAGAAGCTTATCGCCTTTCCTCTTTCTTAATACCGTCCCGGCGAGCAAAAAGTGAGGAAAAAGTAGTTCCTTAAAAAATAATAATCCAAGCAAGACTTCTAAAAAATAATGAACGCACAAGGACAATTATCCTCGGGGATTTACAGAAAAATCGCGTGGCGCAATCCGTGAGAATTCTTGGTTAATCCTTCTTTTAACGAATGAACTACCGAATATCGAGTGAGAGACGATTGGGAATAGTTTGGCGTTCGGCCGGATTTATCGAGGACCATATTTTCTGGGCGGAGATTTACGGAGAGGATTTTTGGGCGCCAGTCTTTTTTAACACGCACGTGTTTCGTGGCGCCCATAACTCACAGCTGCCTAATAAAACAAAAGAAAACCTGACGGGTTATAATCTGGCGCCCTAAAATTTGGTCTATAAACAAGGTCGTGTCAAGTTTCTGGCGCCTAAACGTCCAGTGCCGAAACGTCGCGTACTCCTTTTACCCACGTGAAACGCTTTTACAGAATTTAATTATCAAGGAATTGTAAACATTTGGGGGTGAACGTTTTAATCAACTAGAGGCAATTAGAATTGTTGTTAAACTTGACCTATATCACTCGATATTTTCAATGCCTACAGGAGTTGACCAACATGCTTCATTTGATTATACCCCTAACCCTAATCAATCTTGAATTCTCTTCCCTATATACATACATCCACAAACGCATGTAATTACATACATCCTGAGAAATCAAAATTACACCACCTTTGAGTGTAAATGAAAAATTCCAGTCACACAAAATTTGTATCATAAAATTTACGGTTAACATTTACGGATAAAAGATAGGAAAAATATCACAAGATTATCGAAAATAACGAGGTAGGAAGTGTTCCATCACCCATGCATTTCACGTGCCTGATATGTCCAGAGGCCTTAAAACTGCAATTAATTATTCATCTACCTACGTAATTATCGCGTTCGAGGAGCACTTATACTGTTCATAAAATCGAGACAAAAACTTGTATACAACAGGGAAAACAAACGTTAACTTCGATGCCTCCGATAAATGTCACAAGAATCTACGCAGGGGCCAATTAATTTGAACGTAATTACGAATCTTAGGAAGCGCACTAGCACCCGGGCTCCTCGCTCCTCTTGTTTCGTCGTGGCGCAACGAATTTCCTTCCTCGTTTTGCGTAATACCACCGAGAGAGAGAGATACGGGAAAATTCGTTACGCCTACCACTCGTGTCGCGACGCTATAAAACTAACTTCTTAAAATAGTAGATACACTAGCTTGGAAGTGAAAAAAAAGAAATCTTCGGCGTGCTTCCTATGAAAACAATCGGGAAAATAAAAGAGGATAAAAATAACTATGACTTGAGCAACGCAAAAATTTTCCCAAGTAGATGACTAATAATGAAACACGCTAGAACGGGCATGTCAAACACACTGGCGGCGCGCGGGCCTCATGTGGCCCTTTCTCTGCCTAACTGCGGCCCGAACGTTAATTATCTTTCAACTAAATCGTTCGAGATTTTATATAGATACTTTATTTTTGTGAAAAAGAAAAGATTTTTTCCTAGTTATTGAGATACAATAGGACGCGGATTCTAAATAATTGTTTTTAACAGTAAAACAGGCGACCAGTCTTCTAGGTAAAGTCTATTTCTGCCAATTCTGTCCCTCATTAAACATCTTTAATCCTAATTCGGCCCTTCTATAACATCCACGACTTCAATGCGGCCCTGATGCTTCTTCGAGTTTGACATGCCTACGCTAGAACTAGATTATAAAGGGTGATTCTAAAGTCTCTGTGTACCTGTAATAACAAAAATATGTATATAGACAATGCATACGTGAATTTCCCACATACAGACATGGCTTACGGTAGCTGTAAATGTTTTTTTGACAACTCCCTTCCTTCGATCAATATTTGCATTATTACAGAAAAATGAAATTTTCTTGTTACAAGTATATATAGATATATATTATATAGATATATATTATATAGATATATATTATATAGATATATATTATATAGATCTCTAATTTTAGAATGTTTTTTTCTTCATCCTTTTCGTATTGATAAGATGTCCAAATTAAATTCTATAATTTACATTTTCGTCAATTTTAAGTTTCGAGGTTATAAAGTTCAACAATTTAGACAGTATCTACAGTCGAACTTCTATATATCGAACGTCTATAACTCGAATTTTCCACAACTCGAAGTGAATTCATTTTTCAGGACAAAATCTTTTTCGTGGTATTTTTCTTCTAAAACTTGAAATTTCTACCAGTCGAATGTTTATTTGTTTCCCTTAATGGGCCGACTTCCAGAAGTTCCACTGCAATTTCAATTCTTTATGGAATGCATAAAGTGGATCCATGCGTCAAATCGTTAAGGTTTATCGAGCGTTGAAGTTCTAGTAAATGAAATCCTGAAATATTTTTCGTTTCACGTGCCCGAACTCTACGACAAAACGACAAAACGACAAAACGACAAAAATCTGATGTGGCCAACACATGACTTTCTCCATATTTGGGGTATAGATATTTAAATTATTATGAGTAATATTACTAGGCAAAATTATTATTTCGTATCGTAAAAGCAGACACGTCCTTGTTGCCGTAAATTACGTATATTTTGAATGTTTACAGAATTCTCCTCTACATGGTGTTGGCGCTGTTTACTGGTATTAAGATAAAGCGAAATATATCCGAAATGGATGGTTCTACGAAAATTAGTTTCAAACAAAACTTGGAAGAAATATTATTCTCTACAACTTTGGTCCTTACGAAGATTACCAATAACGATGTTGTTAAGGAGATATTTAACGGACACCGAAAAACCGGTTATTTATAAATAACTCCTAAACAATCACTCCTATAGAAAATTGTTTCAAATGAAAACTGTAGGAAATTACATTCTCTATAACCTTTGTATAGAATTGTATATACAATAATGATGTTTTAACAAAGAAATATCGCAAAAACCGAATCGGGTTTCGAATAAACCGCGACTTCCGGTTATCCGCTATTGTCCAAAAACTAATCAGTTCTTTGTGCTCATGTTCAAGTGTTATATATGAAGTTTGGTAACGATATGGCATGTACTTTTTGAGTTACAGCACCCACAATAACATACACACACACAGACATCATTCCGAAAATAGTCTAAACGTGTTCTAGGGACCTCAAAACATGCATTTCCGTTGAAATCTGGAAGTCGATTTTTTTCATGAATACAATACTTTCCCATTACTACGTATGAGAAAGTAAAAAGGGAGGGAATATCCACAAACTAAAAATACAAAAAAAAAAACATTTTCCTAACATTTGAACTTGGCTGAAGGATGTCATATGCGTAGATTGAATTCTCCATAGCGATTTGCCACGGTCGCGACCTTGTTTAATTCCTCTATCCCCCCCCCCCCCTCTCCTCGTCGCAATACCAATGGTCCCATCTCGGACATCCCGTTTCCCGCTGACTGCAACCGCTACGCTCTCGCATTCCGACGCATTCCAGCACTTTAAAAACCGCGTCCCGCTCTAAGCTTCTAAGTTCCGTTTCATCCGTTCGGGGTCGACATAAAAAAAAAAATAAACACAAAAAAGCTAAACCGGAGCGAACCCGAGCGATTGCAATTCACTCGTCCCACGAAGTTGCGCGGTTAAGCTTTACGCGTTTTCGTTTCGGCGCATTTTTTGAGCAACCTCGAATTGAGCGACCGACGTTCCATTTTAGCGCGGTTCCGGAACCGCCTCCTAACGTTTAAAATCATAATATGTTTCAGTTCGGCTCGAAGGAATTAATGAAACGTTACATCTAAACCAGCGGTTCTCGAGTGCGGTCACAAGAACATTTAAATGCGGCCACCAACACAATCGTATTTTCAACATCAAATACGAAATAAATACTTTTGACTGAAATACGTTACAGATTCATCCTTTTCATTTTTCATATTCGTTAATTATAAAATATCATAGCATCGTAAAGTACTTCTTAACTACAATCATATCCGCTGGTTAAGTTTTGATTCAAGCGTGCTGAGTCTGTGTGAACTTTATGATAATGTAATAACCGCCTTGAACCCAAAATATAACGATTTAGCGCTAGAGATACAACAAACCTCTATTCGTGGTTGCATTTTTAAAAGACTTTTTACCTAAGCTCAATTCCATAAATCGACAACTTCAAAATAGATTTTTGTCAATAATCGACGCACTTTTGATAATCATCAGACTCAAGAATACACCTGCTGACATAGACACTCGGGTGAAAAAAGATGCCGATATCTTCATTTTTTTTAAAGTGTCAAAGCGTTTCATGCAGATAAATCTCCAGCCGCTAAGGCTGAAGTAAAACATAAAATAATCAAGTATCTTGAAACATTGTGTAATGAATTGGAAGAAAGATTTCAAGAATCAGAGTTTTTAAAAAATACCGCATCATTTATATTGTCACCATTTCAAGAGATCAACCAAAACAATCTCCTAGCAATGTAAAACAGACTTTCATCCTTTCCCGGGATAGGAAGCAATTGGAGCGACAAAGTCTGCACTGCTGGAACTTCGCAGAGACGAGCATACACAAACTTTTTCTCGTGATAAAAACACCAAACTAGAAAGTTTTATTTTTCTCAACTTATTTCTGTTGTTGCTTGAGGAGTGTGTGCTATAGGTTAAAACTGATTGCTTTCGCTATAATTTTGTTAAGTTTATGAAGTAATATTAAGTATCTCATAGGCAGGCCTACTACTATGTAGAGAATTCAATTTTCAAAATAAATTTAGGCCCATTTACAGTAAAACTGTAGAAACCTGAACGACTGCGGCCACCGGTAAGTTGGGGTGGCCGCAGATGCGGCCACGGAAATTTTTCTCGTGAGAACCGCCGATCTAAACTGTTGCAGGGGATGGCGCTCATATTTAACCTTGCATATTGCTATGGAAAGCATACCTCACTTTGCGCAGTTTCGCTTTACGAGGCCTTTTTCCAGGCACGCGAGTATTGCGCAAAGCGAGGGACGGGTGTAACAAAAAAACTGCATCGTCATTCCCTCTTATCCTTAACAAGATGGGGACACAAGCAACTTGAGAACAATACATAATCTTCACAAGCCCATTCAGACACCGTTTACACTAAAACGGGCATAAATTTTATTAATTATTATTTCTGTTGCCTCGAAACCCCTACATTCCCTATCCCGTTAATTCGACGCGTTAAAAGGTAGCCGAAATATGCGAATTTTTACACTTGTTTATAACTTGTTCAAACAAGTCCATCTTGCAAATTAAACCTCATTCTTTATGTCTTAGTTCCGGGTTCATATCCCAATTGAAAACGCGAATTTATAATGCCATCTCACGACTGAAATCGGTTACTTACACAAATGTTTTATGAGGGGCGTCGAAACTAATATCTCATTAACGCGAAAAGCACACACACACACACTTCAATAAAACATATAAGCATCTTTCAACGGCAACCTGCGCAAATACACGTATATCACCGTTTATTTTTTATTTTAACGCCGTCCCATCCGAGGAACGCGGACTACTGTCTATAATCTGTCGCATTCCGCAATGCAAGTTCATCCGAATCGCTCGTCCCGTTCACCTCGCGACTGTACCACATAACCATTTCTGTTTCGAGTCGCGGGAGAGTTGAGGACGCCGTGGCCAATGGGAACATTCGCAGAAATCTTACCATATAAAAATGCAAGCATCCGCATACCTCGGTATAAATACAGCCGCGCTTTTGGACCTATCATCATGTCCCCGAGACACCGTTGGGAATCGAAAACAAGTTAGGAAAGTGTACAGTGTATCACAATTCGTGCGATGGAGTATTAGGAAGAAATTATATTATACCTGTACGTAAGGGAAATAGCGTTTTAAAGTTCTGTTCTTCGTCATAAATAATCCATTTTCTTCCTATTTAAAAAATACTGTATGCACGCGTAAGGATATTAAACGCATTTTTGTGAGATTGTTTATGTTAGGAACAATGAAGAAGTAACCATGCAAGAAATGTTCTGTTCGACTCGAATTAAGACATTCTGAATTGATTTTCTTGATAACGGCTACCCATACGATAAAAATTTATAGGAAAAGAAATACTCTTCTTTACTAGTTCTACAAGTTTTAATTGAAAAAATATTTTGATGTGAGCAATACTTTACGAGATATGATGGAAAGTTGATTTTTTGTCAATAGTCGAGTGGTACCCCTGATTGGCGTACGTGATTCATTTTCGCGATTTTCATATTATCTTTGATAGTAAGTCCTCAATATCAAATTTCATGAAAATCCGTTCGGTAGAAGCCGAGAACGAACGTGCGGACGGACACCCAGACGACAATAGGCGCTCACGCTGGAGCAGAAACGCGCCTAAGAAAGACGTGAGAAATCGATTTTCTCCTCGACTCGACATTACATCCGAAATTTACGTAATTTTTTTCTCTCGCTTGTGGAGAAAGTGCTTTTCCAGTGTGAAGAAGGTTTGATCTCGCATCTCGCCACCCTTGGAATCGGTCCAATAATGAATACAGTAAAGTACTACGGATGGTTATTCGCTGAAATATAGATAATAATCGAATCGAGATTTTTTTTTAAATTCCAAAATGGACTATCGAGCTCGCATTTCTGGCTTAAATGCGGTGGATGACGCATGTAGCATCCATAGAAATATTATATGCGACTCGTCTAACGATGCATCGTACGAGGATGGCCACTTTGTAGGCGATAAGCGCACGTCTTTGAGTCTTTCTTTGGCGAGAAGTTGCGGCGATCACCAAAAGACAACATATTTTATTTCTTTACTAGCGTAATTCAAAAGTAAAGAGGTTCTATTTCACCAAAGATGATTTATAACTTCGAAACATTATTTTAATAAGTTTTAGCTTTCTATTTTTATTAATATTTCCTACATTTGTCTGATTTGACGTACGCGTTGACTTTTTCGGAGGACGTAGGCAATCCGACCGCACAAAGATAATAAACATCACGATTTTAGTTATCAATAACTTCTTGAGTGAATTCCAGGCACGACGTTTTTCAGGAACGATAAACAAGTAAATAGGTCGTGGTTGCCATTCGGTTATTTTGTGTTTGGTTTTAAAGGTCGAAAAAGCATTACGCAGCCACCGTTAGTTACACAATCCGTGTGTTACTTGTTAAAATTCTTTTCGAGGCCGACAGTCAACGGACGGCCTTCTTGACAAACTCCTGGTTATGAAACACCTGTTAATATTTGATGTCCCGAAGATGGTGATCAACGATTAAGCCTTTGTTACACAAAAAGCCGTGCAGAGCTTAAATTTACAGTAACCCCACGATTATAATACGCACTAAGCTTTTCATAAGTAAAAATCTCAAAATTGCCTTACCGCCACGAATAATAAGGTACCTAAAAATTTTATATTAACGCGTTAAAAAATAGAATCAACCTGAAAATAACTTTTAACTCGAAGATAAAAACAATAAAACCTAAAAAAAAAACAATCTCGATAAAAAGCCAATACGTACGCGGAAAACATCAATTCCTCCCAGCCACATTCACGTTATCAAAACCGATTTCAAGATCACGGAGAGAAATTAAAAAAAAAATGAAAAACGCCACCCGAACTCGTTTCTGCGAATTCCTCCTCCATCGCCTACCCTCCTCCTCCCAACTCCCGCGGAGAACTGGAGGCCCCTCATTCCTCCCCCCCCCCCCCCCCCCCCCCCCCCCCCGAGTCTCCGTGCTCCACCTGGACGTATCCCAAGGATAAAAGATCAGACAATTCTGACGGCCCTTTTTGCAGCCGCGAAACGACCTTGCCACACCGAACTCAACCGTTACGGGGAAAACTCAAAACGGATATTACTCATTCGTTTAGATCTCCATCTAAGGAAATTTTCGCCCCGACGCGCGTATTAAATGCGCGAACGAGAGCGATCTCTTTTTCAGCCGGTGCCGACCTTGCAGCCCGTCTGCAACCGTTACGGAGAACTGACGATTCCTCCGAAGGAAGCATTGTGGTCGGGACTCGGTTCGCCGACACAGACCTTGTCCGACTTAAAAAAATTGCGAATCTCTTTCGGATTGAAGAATTCCGAAGAAGGGAGAGAAATAATCCTGCCTTGACCCGGGAATGGAACCGGGATCTTCCACTTGGGGGCGCGAGAAATACCCGATTCCGAACCGAGTGAATTATAGCCTGCTTCGGTAGTAAGAATGCCCGTCCGCCATGTGGTAGGCCCGGTTTCGAATCCCGTTCAAGTCGGAATTTCTCTCCTGCTTTTGCGAAAATTTTCACGTCCAGCATATGCCTAATCTGCACGGAAAACTTACAAAAACACGCTCATCTGCGTCTATCAGCGTGCGTTAGGAAACGTAAAATCGTATTTTGGCTTAATGACTTGGACAACTAAAATGTCAAATTAATTTTTAATTCAATTTTAATTTTTAAAAAACGTAACCTTATTAACGGTTACGCATTAGTAAGTGGAGCATTTCAAGCCTTCATTTGCGCTAAACTGTCGCTATTTTTACTTTCTCATATACGAAGTATAATGAGAAAGTATTGTAATCGCGAAAAAATTCGACATCGAGATTTTGAAGGAAATACATGTTTTAGATGTAGCTGATTGTGTCTGAAAAAGTGGATTTCGCAATGCCGTTTGTCTGTCTGAATAAATCTCGTTTTTATCATACAGAGCAGAGGCTACGAAGAAATGGTTGACATTGCTCAATAATTAAGGGAAGTTTGTTCTACGCATTTTTAACAACAATTTGATTTTCTCAAAAACGGCTCTTAACGATTTTGATCAAATTTCGTACAGTTACTTGAGTATACGTCTGCAATAATACTAAATAGTTCATATTTCTCAAAAAATTAATATAAGGCTAGTTTATTCTTGGGAAAAATTGGATTTTCTAAAAAGAGGCTGATACGATTTTTATTTTCAAAAGATAACTAAACGACGCATTAGTACATAAGAAAGTTTGTACATGTATGTTGTACCGATTTTTAATTCCTTTTGCGTCAATACTTTAAATTCGACTATTTAGAATACTTTTTTTAAAGCTTTACAGCCCTAAACCTTCTGATACTCCGAGTCTTCTACGCATTTGTCCATAATATTTTCTTTAAAGCTCAATAATGATAATAGATAAGATGCATTAACCCTTAAAAACCTGATTATTTTTTTCTGCGTATACTAGAACCGTTTCTCTGTTACAGAATGACTCAGCATGTCTTCTGCATTTCAGCAGATATTCAAAGAACTAATACTTTTTTTCTGGTAGAGGATAACTTAAATATAGACTAATAACGTAAGTTGCATTATTAATTAAAATAAATGCAGGCTAGTAGGCTTAATATGACTAGGATGGTCACGCTACACTTTCGTGGGTTAAAAGAAAGGCATGGACATGAGAAGACGAAAAATCTAGGAAGGTATAAAGTGGTCTGAGTGAACCAAAAATATACCGAAATACAGAATAACTATGATGATTTACAAGAGACAGTAAAATTTATTTAGCACAGCTGAAGAATGATTTGCTATCCTTGAGGTTATGCAATCCTCAATACAACCCTCCCACAATTATATTAGATAACATATAATAAATAATAATAAAAAAGGTTAGCTTATATTAAACTATAATATGACTCAACTTAGCAATATATACTTGTATAATGCACGATTCCGTTACAAATAACGTTTGTTTAAATTTACACTTGGTTCAATTACCGGGGGAAAACAGCTTTTTTATTTAAAAACCCTACTCAAGGCGCTTAAAAATATTTAGGCAAACCTTATTGTAGGTTTCTTCTTTACATTTTCTTTAGTACACTCAAAGTGACAGATACGCCCAAAAGTACCACGTGCGCGCGGTCAAACGCGTTGGAAAAAAAAATAGAAGCTAAAACCATAAAACCTTAACCCCGCTTTAGAAATGAAAAAGACGAACCTTAGAACCAATATTTATGCTGCCGGTATTTTTCCCTCCTTCAGAAGTGTTAAAAGACGTGCTAAGAGCGTTTCATTGGTAATCGGAATCGGCGGAAGTCGCGAACCAACTTAGGCTAGCGGGATCTCCCATTCAAATGTAAATGCAAATTCAAATTCGCTTTGAGAGAGACGAGGAAGGAATGGCTACTCTTAAAGGAGCACGCAAAAAAAACAACACGAAAGATGAAATTTATACTTTGAAAGGCTTACACACGTAATATAAACACGCATATATATATGTGTGTGTGTGTGTGCGTGCGTGTATTCAGGGGCGCCCCGAGACATCTAACGGCCCAAGAATGACGAGTATATACGTCCATTCCCGCTTCTGCAATTCGAGAGCCCTAACACTGGTGCACACCTGATATACCCATTTTTAAAAAAGTTGTGTCTCTCTTGTGCTGACGAAGGGATCATCCCGACTCTGCAAATGTGTCTCTCCAACACCCCAGTGGCTCTACTTCCGGTAAGTGTTCACTGGGTTTCCTTCAACACCTAGTTGCCCTAAATATCCTTACTTACCTTTCCTCTTCCGTAGTGTGTGTGTATATGTATATGTATACGTATATGTATATGTATATGTATATGTATATATATATATATATATATATATATATATATATATATATATATATATATATATATATATATAAATCATTTAAATACATTTTGTTTTGAAAAAAAATATCTCTAATATGTCCGTCTGTTCGGGTAACATCTCTAAGATCCTGCAACTTGGAGAAGCCAAATTTTTATGATAAGGTCTACATGAGGGATAATCATGGTACAAATTTGGTGGATCCAGAGTAAACTGCTGAGGAGTTATAGAATTCTTTTTCCAAACCCTTTGTTTTATATCTACCTCCCATAAGAAAAGCACGTTATATGTATTTTTAAATTAGTTAAAATTATGATAGGAGCTCAGGACATGAACAGTTCTATAGCTGAAGGACCGGGGTTTATGATTTTTGAAAGCAGAATTCAAATCCACGTCGAACGAGAGCGAACAATTGCTTTTAAACAAAAAAAAGACGGAAAAAATTTCCGATTTTTAACGATGGGAAATAAAACTGCCACTGAAACGACTGCAATAATTTTAAATGAGAAACACGCTATTTCATAACATTGACATAATGCTTCTAAAGGGAATTTATAGACTATATGAGGTCGCAAGAAGTTGATAAAATGCTATGTACGGAGTGTAGCTTTGTATGGGGCAGAAACATGGACGCCAAGGAAAAATGATATTAAATACTTGGAAAGCTTCGAAATGTGAACATGGAGAAGAATGCTGAAGATAAAATGGACAGGTAGGATGAAAAACGAGGAAGTATTATGAAGAATTGGAGAGGAGCGAACGATTATACAAACTATCATAAAGAGGAAGGCGAACTGGACTGGACATTACATGAGTAGAGAGTGAATGATTAAAGAAGTGCTAGATGGAAAAAGAGAAAGAGGTAGGAAAAGGTTTCAGCTAACAGACGACTTGAAAGGGAAAGAGAGTTATCAAGACATGAAGACTGCGGAAAATAGGATTATATGGAGAACCAGGTTTAACCATGCATAATCACGGACATGTCTACGGACAGACTACATATGATGAGTCAACCAAAGATGTAAACTTATAATGACGTAATAACTCTAAAACGAGGAAACAAAACGCCTTATGTAATTTGGTCCGCAATTCTTCCCAAACTGGTTTATTATTTATTGAAGTCGTATATACCCCAAGAGCAGAGACCGCCGCACCGAGACATCTAACGGCGCCGGCCGGGTTAGACTGGCCTGCCTTCTAACCCAAAGGTCGCGGGTTCGAATCCCGCTTCGGGCATGGATGTTGTGATGTATGTTGATTTTCCCTAAGAGAATTTGACGGTGCAAAATAACCTTAACTGTTGACGCACCTAAAAACCTAATTACTACTACTACATCTAACGGCCGAAGAATGACGAGTATAAACGTCCATTCCCGCTTCTGCAATTCGAGAGCACACCTGACACCCATTAAAAAAAAGACCAAAGGACTGACGAGGTACATTAGCAACATGCATATTTTTGATGCATCAATTCATACTACGTACAAGGTCAACATTTACCGAACTTGGATACTCCATAGCTCGTGCCCTTTTAAAAGTAAAGGTCAGAAAGTTTAAAAGATATTTGTTTTGATTTTTTTTCCTTCGATATTTTTCTCTATCAATGAATCCAGCCCCAAAATGTTGATATGATTCTCGGTATCTTACCCAAGTGCATCCTACTCCGTTATGTTTGAACAGTTGTATCATTAAATCCACCGCTTCCCTTTCCTTATCTTCGTACCGATGCTCTTTAATGCTAACTTTCCTCCATAACGTTGGATTTTTTTCAAACACGCCACATACAAATACATTTTCCTTAAAAAGGGTGATCAGCCTATTCTACATTGCCAATGCCGAGTTAGTTTAAACAGGAAGTTACCTAGAGATCCTGAGGAATAGTCTGAAAAATCAAGTCTGATTTAGATTTTTATGGTTAATATTTCAATATCAATTGTTTTATTATTATAATTTTAATTAAAAAATATAATTAAAGCTTCCCTTGTGGATTATACATTAAACATACGAATTTGCATATTAAATTTTACGAGTCTCTTTTTCGTGATACCTTCGCGGGCCGTCCTTGTAACTATAATATTTTTTAAAATCCTTATCAATAATATTTTCGATATGTATGCTTCTAAATACCAGGAAATACGTAGATAAATTTCAACATTCAATTTCTATTTTCCCACGCAAAGTAGTACGCTTCTCAATACAAGGTAAAGGATTAACTTCAATATACGACACGTTTTCTAGAAACCCATACAAAATTTGAATGGGTGTATATGTGAAACCATGTGTGACAGGTTCCTCGCAGCAATAAAGTAGCAATTTAAATACGAAAACGATTGGTGAAAGCATCTCGTTTCCACCAGATGTGTTAAAATTTCAAAACGGCTAATATGAGAGGATAAATTTAACCCACGAAAAAAATGTCGTTAACGACAACCTCAAATATGAGGAAACGACGCGCTCTCCGCAGCGTGATTTAATCGCGATTAACACCGTTAACCGTGTCGCCGTATACCGTAATTTTTCGTACACATTTTTTTTCACGTATACGAAAAATTAAGGTGCGTATTAAACACGGTAAAAAATCCATACCACCTTTTTCAGTAGGTAAATAATTGATATTTTCGGGCACACTTTTACCAATAAATCGTACTTGTCACTGCATTACGATAGCATTGTTTTAAAATATTTTTTAACCAAAAATAATAATGATCGTTTAATTTCTCCTAGCCGTCGTCATAATTAAAGCCTATGAATTTGTTGCCACTGTCCTCAAATAGTTCGTCGGCAATCTTGTGTTCTCTCTCATCGTCTGCGCTATCCATCTATGAGATGTCGTCTTCAGAACCATCCATGACGTTTGTGAGGCAATACTTTTAAAAACGACGTTTATATAGTAAACTCTCGCACATACGTATGTATCTCGATTGGTGGCAGGGCGAGAAATGTCTTGCTAATAACCGCGTGAAAAATTGCATTGATCTTTTTACGAAAACTGAGGTATTATACATAGTATAATAATAATATGTATATTATACTCGTACATGATAAGACAATTTTCACATTTCACTGGTGAAAACACGAGTGCGTAACATAATCGGAAAATTACGCTATTTTTTGTTAGCGTCGCGAATTCTTCGAAAACTACATTTTTTACGAAGGATACCTTCCGCGGTGCATTTTCACTCACGAAAAAAATCACCCGTCAAAAAAAAAAATTAAACGAATCCCGACCGCGGGAAATTTCTACGTTATTTCTGCGACACACAAAAACCCGCACCGTGCGCCCGCAATTTTTTATGCCGGAATTCCCCATTCCGTCGACTAATCCTCTCTTCCCCGAACCTCTCGGTTGGTCTCTTTTTTCTCTCCATCACGTTTGCTCCGCTGCATCCGCTTTCTTCGAGCAAACGCAAACACGTGTTGGGGGTTGTCGTAAATGCATACCGCATTTGCTGGCGCAATCCTCGTACATACTTTTTCTCGGAATTCTGAAGACCGAAATATCTGGTGCGAAGATTGTGGAAAGACCGACCGGACGCGAGGTTTCTACTTCAAAACGGAACGTATACGGTTAAAAATGTAAAGATGAAAAAGCTGCCAAGTAAACGCCTCGTCGCAGCTCGAAAACTTGCGTTTTAGTGGCACCCCATGGCGAACACGGAAAGGGACAGTTCCGCACGACCGGTTCGGCGACGGGACCATTCGGCACCGGACGGTTCGGCGCCAGCCGTGTTCCGCTCGGCACAATTCCAATATATTTTTGGAGGGAATGGCGTCATGATAATATTAATATTTCAACTATTAAGTTACCGAATCTATTACGCAGAAATAAAAATGACTATGTTTAAAGGAAAATAGATTTAAATTAACTTTCGTGAGAAAAAGTACACGATAAAAATTATACGACGAAAAATCACCGGATGATATGCATAATGTTTTGCACAATTAATTAATCATATTAATGTTAATTTAATACAAATGTTACTGTTAATTTAAATTAGCTGACTTGATTTCATCGAACCAATACTGTTTAAATAAAAATGATTATACTTATTTTTAAAGAATTTCAATCTATTTTCCGTTAAATATAGTAATTGTTTTCTACGTAACAGATTCGGTAACTTAATAGTTGCAATATTAATATTATCCTGACGCCATTCCCTCCAAAATATATTGGAATTGTGCCGTGGGGAACACGGCTGGCGCCGAACTGTCCGGTGCCAAATGGTCCCGTCGCCGAACCGGTCGTGCCGAACTGTCCTAAACCCTAGCGAACATTATATACATAATACGTTCAGGAAAAAGCACTTAAAAAAAGTTTTTTGTGGCTATTGGAGATACCTAAGACAAGCACTTTTCTTAAGTGTTTTTTTAAATTACTTGTTCTTGAAATGTTTCAGCCATAAGACGAGCTCGATAATTCTTTGTTGAAGTACATATAATGTGTTGCAGGGAAGAACTTCCGATTTTTCCTCATCTCCTAACATTACGCGTTTAAAAAATGCATTACAAAATGTTTTGCAGCTAAAGTGAACAATTTTTTTCGAGACAAAAATCAGTAAAATTGGGGTACGTTGCACATAAAAAAGCAGTGAATTCGAGAAACCGTCTGGATAATTATAATAAATACATTATCTAAAACTGTCGAGTGTCGACTTTACAAACGATAGAAATGTTATTATTTTATTACGAACATTACATAATAAAAGTTGTTTAACGCCGAATATTTTAAACTACATACTTAGCAGGTACGAAAACAGAGTTTAAATTAACAGGGATAGAAAGTACGTCAAAATACCGATAAGTGAATTCAGTTATCGTATTAAGGCAGCAAATCAAACAAGTAACTATGACATAAAAATCAGTACGAAAGCCAATGCAGAAATTCAACCAATATACAACAATATACAAAATCAGTACAATGCCGAATAAATCAGTGCTGGTGGTCGCTTTATTTTTTGCGAACGTTGAAATCGAATTTTGGGAATTCCCGGCCTGTTGCCACCTTCCTCTTATCTTTCCCTCAATAAAATCAACGGAATAAGCCTTTACTTGGTGGAACTCCATCATGAATAAAATCAGAAAAAAAATCACTTGGTATAAGTTCCACTTCATTAAGATAGATACGACCGGTTTACACTAATATCTAGTCATTACCAGGTACAAAAACAAGAAGCAACGCAAATATATACGGAATCGGAGGGGAGTGTGGGAGGAAAATATGTAGAGGGGACCAATGAATGGGTAAAGCGAAGGGGGGGGAGGCTGACTCAAGGTATTGGGGAGGGGTGGGTGTTAGGAAGAAACAAAGTAAGCAAGGGAGAATGGGTGGGGGGAATAAATTCGTTAACGAGATTGAGCGTGTTATTTCCAACTGTTCTAAAAGAGTTAAACTGGGACCTTCAGTTGCGAAATGAATTACCTCCGGGTTAAAGTTGGAGGAATGGTTGTTTTCGAGTAAAGTGTGATTTGAATGAGCCTTGTAAGAAAGATTTTCCGTCTTCGGTGGTATGGCGTTAGAGTCATTACAAGTAATGACATTTACGACGTGATTTTTCTCATTTTATTCATTTTTCTTCCCCAATAATCATCGCTGAAACTGTCTTTTGCCAGCCATAAAATTTACTGCGACGATTACTTCGGAATTAAAATTTTCGGCTTTATCCCTTCTGTGTGGGGGCAAGCATAGAAATATACCTGGCAAGAGGGGACTAAGGTCATTTTTTGAAGCACAACAGATATTCGTGGCGAGGGATTCGAACCTTCGCTCGGATCGAAGGCAACCCTCTCAGCAAATTTTCTTCTCTTAGCATTTAAAAAAAACTAGGGTTAGAGATTTATGCCAGTGAACAAGGTACTTCACGAAGGAATAAAAAAAGAAGGTAATAAACATTCTAAAAGTCCATACAACCTCACCCATTATCTTCACATTTCTATCGATAATCGCAATCGCTAAAGCACGGAAAGTACAAACTCTTTCACTTATCGAAACATTTAAAAAGAGTGAATCGGATGTCGGGATAAAGAGTTTACACAGCGTACTCGACAGCCGTATCTTAACACTTTCCACCATTAAAGCACAGGTACGAAAGCTTTCACGTCCTCGGTTCTATAAAAAAATAAATACAGAACTATACTGAATTTCAACGAATCGCTTTGTCATCGCGGTTTCACGGCCAACGCAAAATTGTCTCCGTGCGAAGCATTTTCGCCAGTATTTTCCCTTAGAAATATCCGTCTCGTTCCGAGATTTTCTTTTCTGTCTTATGACATAATTGCATGCTAGGTTTTTTTTTGCATTGGTGCAATTGAGATCCCCGTCCTGCAACGCGTTGAGGAATATTTTGCGGGTGTGAATCATTAGATATAGTCACGGAACGTCATTTCCTCTTAAAGAAGGGCAGAGGAGGAAATTCACCGTGAATCATTCCACCGCGGTGCGGTCTTTGGAACGAAAACTCTATCCGATGGTGTGGTGTTTGTTTGTTTGGATAAATGGTCAAGGAATAATCCTCAAAGTGAACTGATGATTTTAAAAATCGCAGATTATACATCGCGCGATATTTTCATCCCTTAAAATTTCGTGACCTGTAGTAGGCACACCACGGTTATATAGACTGCTATCTCCTGCAAAATAGATAACGATAAAGAATTTTAGTTTTAGAACTTATACCAGTAGTGCGGACCGCATTGGTGGTTGAGAATTCCTCGACGTGCCGCATTGCAAGTTGTCAATGCTTAGGCGGGACGGATTAAATTTAAAATCGAACGATAACTAGAGATTCTGAAGTACCATATCAGTGAAAATCAAGATTAAATTAGGTTTTAGGTAGAATATTGAGATTTTCCAGGAATAATTCTATCACGCAAGTCAATGACGGCAAAATATCCCGATTCCAGGGGCGTTTTTTCTCTCCGTTTGAATAACATACGAAGAGCTGAAACGAAGCGTGCAATGCCTTTTTTCTTTAATACTTAAAAATTATTCATAACAATTGCATTAAATCGGACCAATGAGCAACTAAAAATTACGAAAATTTCTTTTCCTACCGTCGATTTTCGAATGCGCGTCGAATCTGCCCACAAATTTGTTTTTAGCGCCAAAATTTCACGTTTTTTTGAAGAAAAAAATCGTACGCCGTCTCATGGAAACCATCATTAGAAGATTTTTCGCGAAACTACGTAATGGGAATGGATTTAATTGATTACTCTTATTTAAAATTCCATCATTTAATTAACTGAAATAAATAGCCAAGATATTAGCGATTGGAAATATTTACAATTGCGATTACAACGTTAGTGATTGATAAAAAATTGTTTTATTTAAGAGAAATTCCAGCCCGTTTCCAACGGACTTTTTTAACTAGTAAACTATAACAGGTTTGTCCAACATAAGGACCACCACCCTACCCTAACTTGTGCGAGTAAATAAGTATTCAGAAATAAAACAAAATTAAAGGCAGTAATACTTTTAAAATATATCCTACTTAAATAAAAAGGTTTAATTGTATGAAAAAATATACCTACAACCAAAAGAGTTTCTACGATGAAAAAATATAAATTATGAGTCCTATGGTTAAGTAACGATAATGAATGGATAACCCTGTATACGCGAGTACTTTCCTTTTTAAATAATTTTTATGGTTATTAGGAGGGTTTTCCATTCATTAAAGTTTCTACGATGTTTATAATCTCTCATAACGCTTTAAAAGACAAGACACATAAGACAATGACTGGATAATTTTGATTTACATTTCTAAAATTTATCAACTAACTTTAGTTGATAGAAAGGACGATCCGAAGATCCTTATGCGACAGGCATAAGCTGTTATGATGGGAAATGAGGAAACAGGTGAAAAAATCTGCCATGACCGTGAATCGAACCCGGGCCTTCCACTTGCCGGGCGGATATTCTACCACTGAACTACCGTGGCAGACTAATTCTCCTGTTTCAGAACGGGAATATTTCCTTTCCGCGCAGGACGTTTTCTACGCGGTCAAGCTATAAGCGAATTTCGTGTTAAACGGGGCTGATATAGGAAAAAACGTTTAAATTACGGTAAATACATCACTGTTATCACTAACACGTTTTTGGGCCATAATTTTATGGAAAATTCCTTTGTAATAAGAATAAATTATAAAATTTGGAAAATTCAAACGATGCTGATCTGTAAAGAAAGTTTTAAGATGGACGACAGACAGTGATGGCTGATTGGCTGAGAGCGTACCCACCTCAAGCCAAGAGCGCTGATTGGTCGAGATGTTGATGTGTAGAAACACTCGAGAGTTTCGATTTCTTTCATTAGACTTCAGTTACGCAGAGGAATTCGTTTTCTCGCATGAGAATTAAGGATAAAAATAGTAAATGAATAAAAAAGTTATTTTTGGTCGATTTTGACTAAAAACTATAGAATATTTTTTTCGTGTTGTAACGAATTCGTGCTCACCGGGGTCGTGATGAGCGGGGTATTGCTGTATTTGATTTTTTCATAGATACAAATGCTTAACTTTTAAGACACCGAAACATTAATTTCAACTCTTCTGCCGCTTTTTGTTAAAGCGTTGGTGAAGCTCGACACCCAGTTTAACCGGTTGTAATAAAAAAGCTGGGTGTTTACCTCCACGGAAATGACGTCATTGCTCTCGGTTCTTTCAAGTCATGGAGGTATGTATCTTCGGAACAAAAAAAACCGACACCCGTAAAAATCGATGAGCCCTTCTTTAAAAAAAAAACTCCTAAGAGTTCTAGCAAAGGAAAAAGAATTAATGGTTTCCACAAACTCAATGAAGATTCCCCGAAACTGCGGCGTCGAGAAATTTTCCGAGGCTTACCTCATCGCGTCTGGAAAGGTGAAACTATTCTAGCACGCGAATGGCTTAGCGCGGGCTGAGGTCACGGCAGGGTTTATAAATGAACGTCGACGCAACGTGACCGCGGCTAGATGAAGGTGCCGCCTTCAAAATAACAAGACTACGCAACGCTGCGGGGAAAAATGCGCAGCTATGTGGATAATAAATGATATAATATAACCGTTTGGAGTGAAATTAATCTTTAGATTGAGAATATCTGCGAGCCATGTCTATGTATTCAGATTCCATTGGAGTGGTGTGCAATTTATACGAGATTTACGCATTAAAACTGTACTTATTTGGATAATTTATCGTCTTATTTTGGAAAAGATCTGCACGCTATTAACAATAGACTACTGTTGTCATAACACATATACACACACACGTTTGCACATACATATACATACACATAAATACGCATATCTATATATATATATACACATACATAGATACATATATACAAACACGTATAAATATATAAACACACACATGCATACAAGACTAGCCCCTTACAAATAAAAAATGAAGAAATTAGCACTAAGCATTTTCAATAGCCACAACAAGATTATGAAAAGTCATATGTGCATTTCGGCTACAATGTAGCCGTCTTCAGAGGCGATTCATCGAAGCAGAATCTAAAAAAGAACGCTTTCGTCGAATCATCACTGAAGACGGCTGCACTGTAACCGAAATGCGCACCTCGTTTCTCATAATCTTGGTATGGTTATTGGAGATAAGTGCTCATTTTTTAAAAATTTTCTCCAGGAATAAGTACTTATTCTTGAATATGTCTACAGCCTTAAGATAATCTCGACAAATCTGTAGCGATTAACACGTGCACGACAAATGATTCGGTAAACAGTTACGCCACAAAACGGCCGAGTAGTTTACTTCGACGTAGCTGTCCTCTATACTAACTAATCGATCGTCGGTTCTGGACGCGTTTCAACCATAAACTTTACCTCACTAGAAACATAACTGCCACTAAAGTATTCGCCACAAGTTATATAGTAAATGTGGTCTAAAATCGCTATACGAAAAAAGGACTATATTATTAAAACAGCGATCCCCTTCAGTAAAATTTATCCTATCCTTTATATTAGGTGATGCCCAAATATTTTAAGCTCGGGCAGCGGCGGATTTAAGGGGGTTGGCACGTGGCGCGCGTCAGGGGCCTCTTGAAATTAGGGACCCCGAAAAATGTTTTTCTATATAATCTCAGATATATTAAATATGTCACTTTAAAAACAACCTAGAAAAAAATTCACGTTTTTGCTATGTGATACTTTATTTATTAATACGATCATTAAGAGAAGACAAATAAAGTGACAGTCGTTTGGCGAGGTTTCAGCATATTTAGACTGCAGGGCCCAAAACTGTTCAGCCCCAATAGTTTAGTGCCAGGGGCCCCAGAATGCCTAAATCCGCCACCGAGGTCGAGGGCTACATAACCCCGCGGACCATATTACGAGTATCAATGACTGATAAAATAGCAAGCATGTGCCCAGATAAACTACGGCGTACCCGTCATTCATCCCAATACCCACTATGAAACAGCCTTCCCTATTTAGAAACTGACGTCGTGATCGACAAGTCTAAATCACAGACGTCTATTCATTTCCTGATCGATAAGTCAAAATCAAAAGCGTCGACTCATTTCCGGAAAGTGTTTCCCGCCGGAAACTGCCGATCTCCTTCCATTTGGCGGAATACGTACCGGAAATGGAAGCGCGAATTTCGTTTCACACGTAATTCAGCTCAGCAGAAGTACCTCGAATTATTGCACGACCGCCAATTTCACCCTAACACGGTTCCGAAACTGTCTCCAAGCGTTAAAAATTCACGAAATATTTCGGTCTGGGTAAAAAGAGGTCGTAAGAAAAAATGAAGGATGCAATTCTGAATAATATACAACTAAAATGTGGCACTTTGAACTCAAGACGGCGATCGAATATGTCTTAATGTATTCCTACGAGGAATACCTATCTCACTTTGCACGGTTTCGCTTTATGCCGCCTTTCCCGGGAAAGCACGTGCCGCGCAAAGCGAGACGTATCCCAGGGTGATAAAAAAAATTAATTAATAAGAAAACACGCGGTGAAATAGATCATCGAATGTTTATATATCTCACCGTTCTCGGAAACGGTGGCAAGAGATGGGAGTACGTCGACTCAAAATAATTCCTCTCCTTAGCAATAACAAATTTAATTGCTGGCTTTGCGGGAAGAATAATTCAACTAGGTAATTTATATAATTTACTCGTTGGCTCATTTATCGACTATTCATTCCGACGATAACCAACTTTTCCATTAACGTTCCATTCGTTCGGCAAACTTTTCCATGCGTGATACAGTGCCACGATTCGCAGAAAAATTTTCGGCTAAGGTTTTACTCGGTGACATGTCCCAGATAAGCTTCGTCCGCTGCTTCCCTTTTAAGATAAGCTCTCACACTCCCCTTCGCAAACTTTTTCCTTATCTCCTGCTTACTCTTGAGATGCCGAGTGCGAAAGCTTTTTTCCAAATTCAATTTCCTTTCGCTCTTAACCGAAGCGATTTTCAAGTCCGATCATCCGAATACCGGCAATTTAATTAAGTCAGTCGCATACGAACGTGCTGATGCAAATTCTATGCATACAGGCAGGCGCGCCCCCAGGATTTTCTCTTTGAAGGGGGGGTCTCAATTATAACAAAAAATATTGGGACAATTTGGGATCCCCTCAACTACAGGAAGGAGCAGGGGCTGCTCCTGAACATCTATATATCTGGTTAATACAAACTCTTGGCGTATAAGGTTCTTAAGTCAGAAGATTCAACGTTTTTGGATGTGCTGTATTAGAAGAAATACAGGAAAGCCTTATCTCAAGGAGGACATCTGTTGGGTTTAGTTGATACTAGCATCGCTAGCCTGACCTCGAAAGTGAGAGAATACCGCATTCTGAAACGGGAGGGTTAATCTGTCCCGGTAGTTCAGTAGTAGGATATCCGCCTGGCAAGCGGAAGGTCCGAGTTCGATTATCGATCAAGTCGGAATTTTCCCCTACTTTCCACAGAATTTCTTACGATTATTCGCCGTTAAATGTTCTCTATATTCCGCAAAAAAAATTAGACAACGTTCGTGTTCGGGAATGGCGAACGATAGGAAACTTTACGGACGTGCGGAAGGAATGCGACAAAAGAATAAAATAAAAAGAGGAAGTGAAATGGAGAACGAGACAGAAAACGGCAAAAAAAGACAAATAATGAGAGAGAGAGAGAAAGAAATACCGGAAAGACAATTCCCGGCGGCGATTTTTTTTATCTCCTTCCGAAAGAGAGCATGCCGTGAGTGGTATGTGTGTGTGTGCGTGAGCGAAAGAGCGAGAGTATGTCCGCACGCGCGCGTGAATTATGGGTCTGCGCGCTTGAGGCACATCCGCCGGGATCCGTTCGTTCCCAGCCGCAAACTCGGCGGTCTCGGGCAATAAGGGGAAGGAGGCGACGCTCGTGTCCCATTAACGTCAACTCATTTTGTCTGCCTCCTGCGAGAGCCCTCCCCCATGGGAAACTCGCCGCCTTTCTTTCGCCGCGACGCGCGAAAATCGAGAGCCTTTTTTTTTTTTAATGCGCCGAGACAAAGCGACACCTCTTGAAACACGCATCACGGAAGACGAAAACAATTTTTGCGGCTAAAATGTTAGAAAATGAACATTTATGCTGACGGAATAAGCGTTGACGTAGGAATGACCGTACGTTAAGCAAAATAAAACAGAGTAGTAGCGGCAGATAACAGGTATTATTTTTTTCTGAAATGGAGATAGTGCCACATTATATACTACTACTACTACTTATAGTTTTACTTCGTTTAACAAACAATTACATCTATTAATTAGTGACGTGACAGCGTCTTATAGTGGATTTTTAATATCGACTATTCTCGTTATCGAACAAACGAGTCGCGAAGGAATCCGATGGCTAAAACGTACAGTAAAATCTCGACACAGCTTATCTCTACGGAGCATGCATTTTTAATACTTTATACTAAAAGTACGGTATATTGAAATACCCATAGTAAGGAGTACCTACGGCATTTTCTCTTGAAGCATCTCATTGGGGGGGTCGGGCATTCTCGCAGGTCCGGCGCGAACCGAAACATGCGAGAATGGGAGCCTAACAAGAGAGACAATTCCTGGAACTTAAGATTTTATCGCAATGCTGTTGTGAAAATACGGGAGAGATCGTAGGTTATAAAATTTTCAGCTGGAAAATTCCTTTTTTTGTGATTTTGGCGGTGTTTCTCAGATCTTTTCGTACTGAAGACAAAACATGCCTTCGAAATCGGTGTAAAACGACCTGAATGAACTGGTTATACTTGAGTCGTTTACGAATGAAAGCATACGTTAAAACAAAAACAAAATTTTTTCGGGATCTCTTCGTACGTAGTATTGAAAAGTACGTTAAGTTGAAGTATGTTATTTCGAAATATTTATACAGTATTTATACGGAAAATTTGACGGAGAATCTAAAAAAGTACGTTAATTTGAAACACGCCATTCTGATGTGCGTTGTAACGATATTTCACTGTATCTAGCTAAAACCTGCCACTGATCGAATTCTAAAGGTATAAGATGGCTGTCACGATTTCAGTTACTTGAAAAAAGAATAAACATTACGGCGAGCGCACTCCATCGACACAGAAGTCATCTGAAACTACTAGCCGCTCTCAAGGGCAATCAAGTAAAGTAACGTGACTCCTAAGAAATGCGGATTATCATGCATAGGGGAAATTTTCTCACTATGCACATACTTTTGCATTGATTTTTAATTTTTTATATCATTATTCGCGACTAAAAACAAACAACATCTCAATAAACAATGCGTGTGAATTCGCAGTACAAAAAAAAACACTCGAATTAGCGATTGAAGGAACATTAAACCGAAATTTGCGAGTGGTTTAAGATCCTTATTTTAGAAACCAACCAGTTATAAGTGGTCTCGATCTGCATGTCGATGGTTTACGAATAAATAATCGATTAAACCGCAATGTTTAACTTGTAAGGTCTTCCTCAAGAAATGCAACACGAAAAAAAGACAGCGACATTTAGACGTTTATTAACACAAACGATTCCGGTAAATTCTTCCGATTCTCGAAAACCAGACCACAGAATTTGGTCGAGATCCGCGATGCTCAACGGACTCCATCTCTCTTCCCTTCTCACCCTCTCTCTGACGTCAAGCGTTTATTTGGGGCTTCGTACGAAACCCTTAATAAAAAATATCATGACGCAGACAGAGAGGAGAACTCGAAAAAAAAATTATGAAGTATTAAGGACAGCCACTTGGACGGAAAAGCATGGCTGGTTCCCAAGGAAGCGTCGAATATTCCGAGACAAATAAATAATTCGTCTCGCTTTCTATAAGGCAAACATTCTCACCGATTCTCTGTGAAAACGAAACGGATGTATAAAATATTTTTGGCATAAAAAAACGGCGATAACAATACCGCAAAACTACGAAATCAAATGTGGTCCAGAAAAAGAAAGTGGACACTTACATTAATCCGTCTCCCGGGGAAAAGACCGGTGACTCGAAAGGAACATTACATGAATGCTTCCTCCTCCTCTACGTCCTCCCTTATAAAATCCGGGTTTTGCACTAAAAGCACGCGTCGAATAATATTTCCGTCCGTTTCTTGGCATCTAGTTTCGGTGAATTACCGTTGATGACGACTGATTCGGTTACCGCAACCGTTTAAAGCTTTTTGGAGTTTGGTCTTATTGTTAGCCAATTCTTTCAATATACCTATACATATTTTAAACCTTTTAATTTCTGCGACGGTGCAAACGATCTGTTGAATCATTGTGATTAATGCCATATCGAATTTTTCTGAACAAGCACTTTAAAAAAATACTTGTCTCATGTAACTCCAATAGCCACAACATGGTTACAAAAAGTTAGTAAAGTACTGCTATAACAGATATTATAGGGCAATTTTTACAAGCACCGTCCATCCCCAGCAGCTGGTCCCGGATCCACCAAATTCTTGCCACGTGTAGATCTCATACATAATAACTTATCCTAAAAATTTGGTTTATCTAGGTTGAACCGTTTCAGAGATATCGCCTGCACAGACGGACAGACAGACAAAGTTAATACATAGCTGATTTTTATGTAAATCAGCTAAAAACAGATGCGCATTTCGGCTACAAAGTAGCCGTCTTCAGCGGTAATGCGCCAAAAAAAAATTTTCTATTACAATATTTTTTTCTTTGAATTACAACTAAAGACGGCTGACTTTTACCCGAAATACGCACCCGGTGGATCTCAATATAAAAATAAATATGCAAGCGGACAATGACGTAAGTAATACGGACGGGCTTACAGATAAGCAAGCATTGCAAACTCGACACGTAACCGTTACGTCAGCCGCTTACAACCTATCGATACAGGGTTAACTAAATAGTTCGTAAAGTGAGGATATGAAGCGAAGCCCGCCCACGACCTTCTCCGAAATAGCAAGCGTCCGGACAATCCTTCCGCCGCCTTAACTCGCCACGCCCATGCGCGTTATCCGCTAAATGTTTTTTTTTTCGAAAAGGCAGGAAATTACGGTCACCCACCCCAGATTACATTCCCTGGCCGAAAAAAACATAAATAAATGGGAAAGCTAGAATCGATCAGGAAATCCATTCAAGTAAACGGTAGAGCTCCCGAATTTTTTCTCCATTACGAAATAGCAATCTCACCCGAGTGAGGCGAGAGGTGGTAACGATAAATAGCGTCGTGGGATGCAGTGACGTAGTGACGAGGGTGTTAGCCTGCTACGCTGAGAATACCCGGTGCGAAAGGAGGATTTTTTCATGAGATCTTCCGGCCCCCCTATTTGCGTGTTTAGAGGAGAGCGCGCGAATCAGCGCCCCATCCTTCGCAAGGGACGTATATCCGTTGCCCCCCCCCCCCATTTGCGTGTTTAGAGGAGAGCGCGCGAATCAGCGCTCCGTCCTTAGCAAGAGAAGTAAATCCGCTGGCCCCCTTGGTGCTTCCCGTTAACAGTAGGCTAATTCCGGCACCGGGTTTCTCTCCTCACTTGCTTTGTGATTTAGAGACTGAGAAGCCCACTAGCGCTGGTCGTTGTTTGAAGCCACAGGGTCCAAATTCAATTCAATAGCGTCCTTTCTCCGAGAACGTTTCGTCATACAAGGAGTAAGCAGGGTCGGCCAAATGGGGAGATGAGGGGCATCCGGGAAAAAAAGAATAATGCCCCCCCCCCCCCCCCCCCCCCCAGAAGTTCTAAATTATTCAAGGGTAAATTTTCCAAAAATTTTTATTAAAAATCATTTGCAAACTGACTTCCAATAAAGAAACACTCCGTAAAAGTTATAATGATAACCTGAGGCTCCGTAAATCGTTTGTTATTAGTGTAAATATTAACATCGTGGGTCTCCCAATGATATTCGCATCCGGGCCCCATTCCGCGCTTGCCCGACTCTGGGAATAAGAATCGTTCTCCTACCTTCTCAAAAAAAAAAACAAGTGTTGGATAGAAATGAATTTATTTTGATTATTTATAAAATAAAACATGGCAGGTAGTAAAAAAGGATTTAAAAAAATAGCTTTCATCATTATTTTATTACGCCCCATCACGTGTTTCATTACAACGAAACTAGTGTAACTGCCCTTCAATAATTGCGGGTGTGCCTGGATAAAGTATTAAAATAATAATTAAAACATTTCCCGTTCTCCGTACCTCTCTCTCTCACTCCCATTCTCCTCCCTCTTACCTAAAAAGATTTAGTTCTCGCTCTCTCTCTCTCTGCGTGACGGAATTACAAACATAGCTCATTATTTACATAGATGTTCACAATTAAAAAATAGTCCAATCTAAGAATTATTCTACATAATAGTACACACAAAATTTAATACGGTTACTATGAAAACCTGCAAAACATTTTGAACATTTTGGGCCGTTCGCGTCTTTTTGGATTTTTCTTCAAAAAAAAAATACACTGGCACGTATCATTTCCTCTTGTTTCGCATTTTCCGAATAAAAAAAGCGACATTGTTTGCTCATATCCGATAACAGATTTCTGCTGTTTTTTTGGCGAAATAAGGCTTGGAGTAGCAGTAGAGAGGGAGGAGGAGAGAGTTAGCGAGGGAGAGAGAGAAATACGTAGAGAGAAAGAGGGGGCAAAAAGAGAGGGATAGAGAGAGAGAGATAAGAGACACTTTCCCTTCACCCTTATCTATTTCCTCCGCCCCGTCGCGCTGGGTTACGCGGATGCTTTCAGAAAACTTTTACCGACGGTCCTTTTATCGCGCCACCTTCGATGACGTCCGAAAATTCGCGATATAAAAATGTACGCAAACACGAAAAATACGCATCGGTTCCGGACGCGTCGTAAACTTTTCGCTTTATCATACGTATAATGAGAAAGTATCGTGATCGCGAAAAAATTCGATTTCGAGATTTTGATGGAAATATACGTTATGTTTTGGGTGTACCTGAGTCCGAAAAAGTGGTTTTCAACATTCCGTCTGTCTGTCATGTTTGCCCGTCCGTGCGTTCCCAACTCTAGAGCTTAAACGGTAGAGCGAAAATGAATGACATCTCGTACTTAGGCATTTTATCATACAGAATAGAAGCTATGAAAAAAGGGTTGACATTGCACAACAATTAAGGGCAGTTTATTCTAGGCAATTTGAACAACAATTTGATTTTCTCAAAAACGGCTCAAAACGATTTTGATCAAATTTCGTACAGTTACTTGAGTTTACGTCTTCAATAACACTTCATAGTTCATATTTCTCAAAAAATGAATATAAGGCTAGTTTATTCTTGGGCAACTTAAATAACAATTGGATTTTCTAAAAAAAATGGCCCATACGATTTTCATCAAATTTCGTTAGTTATTTAAGTTGATGTTTATAATGATTGTACACAGTTCACATTTTTAAAAAGATAACTAAGCGACGCATTAGTACATGAGAAAGTTTGTATAATGTATATTGTACCGATTTTTTAAATGAGTTTTCCTCGTGCAACTCGCGAAGTCTTTGGGAAAGCGATACGCCCATTGAGATTTTTCTACAAAATCTTTGGCTATAGATTTATGTTACAATAAAAACATTCGCTTTTTTCTTATACAGGATCTCTGAGAACTTGGATCGCGTGCGGTGCATGTAATAATTATTATGGACAATTTAATAATCTAGCGCACAGTGACTTTTTGAGCACTGTACATACATGTCCATCACTCAAATGTAAGAAGTCTGTCTGGATTAACCAACTCACGCTTATATTGCTTTAAGGCCTAGTGTACACGACGTTGTACATGATATTATTTCCATCATTCTATGAATAAATTGTACTAAAGAATATTTATAACTCATAGCACATGAATATGTACATTTTATATGTGCACCAAAGCAGGAGTGGGCAAACCGTGGCCCTCGAGAGCATTTAATGTGGCCCGCGAAGCCTTGGTGAAACGGCAATCCGTAAAATTTAACGCAATTTTGTATTACTTTTGATAAAATTATGACAATAAAACCTTTAGTTTTGAAAAATAAAGCCCTAAAATCCGTTTGTGCTTGTTTTTCCCTTATGTATCATGCCTAAAAATCTGAGCAATTTCCGATTTAAACTCTAATCTGACCCGCCTAAGCATTGGCATCTTTCAATGTGGCCCGCCATGCAGAAAAGTTTGCCCACCGCTGACCTAAGGGATCTCTAGAGCCATTTAATCTTTTAAGTACAGATCGACTTCTATAAATCGAACGCCTATAACTCGAAGTGAATTCATTGTACAGGACTACATCTTTCTCATGTTATTTTTCTTCTATAAGTCGAATTTTCTTCAAGCCGAATATTTTTGTTACCCTTGGTGTAGAAGTTCCACTGTATTTGTCAAATATATAGAAGTTAGTGGCCAAGTTCAAGATATGATTTAGGTCTGAAAGGGCTACTCGAGAGATAAGACGACCTGAGAGAACGAACGTGCCATACAGTTAACACTGGGTACAGAAAAATCGTCATCAATAACGCCTCGCCGACATTTATCGCCGCCGCGTTAACGAGAGGCTAATTAGAACGTTTAATTCAGAGCTTGCAAAGCGAAAACCATTATCACGGCTACGGTGAAGATTCGGTTACATCGTACCGAAAATTCCTTACCTATATCAGTTGTTCTCCCACGTATTTTATTTATCCCTATAATATAATAAATAAGGGAAGAGCAAATTAAATAAGGCATTTTTTTCCTGAGACGCCGATAATTATTAAAATGAAATTTTTAAATCGTTTTTAATTCCATTGAAATTTATAAAAAATAGTTTTTGTTTGAATAAATGTCTTTTAGCATGCGGAGTATCTCAACATCCAGCAGTGCATGCAGTTCATTTAAATATTGATAAAAAATATTTTAGAAAATAAGTTAATATTAGCATTTTTTAGTACTTTAAAATCGATGGGAAATTCAACTCAAAAACTTTAAAAATAATTTGTTAAAAAAATAAAATACGATAAGTTTGATCTTAAGAAAGGAAGACTGTTTTAAAACTACGGAACTAACATTACTCGGAAATTCGCACCCAGATTTGCACAGCAACGAAAAATGGCGAAAAATACGACGCGTTCGCACGAAAAAAATAAATAAATTTCCCAAAACCGCCGAACAAACATGACGCCATCTTTGCCCATAATTCAACGCGAGGAAAAAAGGCGCGAAAAAACACGACGCGGTGGAAGGAAAATATAAATTTTTAACCTCGAAAAACAAATACGACGCTGACATATTTACAAGCAAAACTTCAACGTGGTTACGGCGTTGAAAAAAAATACGAAAAAAAGAAAAAACAGAAAAACTACCGTCCTCCAAACAATGGGCCGTAATAGCCGTTTATAAATATATAATGCAGCGAAGTCACGCCCCGCTTGATTCTGGGTCGTCTGCGATCATTCGAAAGCGATTTACGAGATGCTGCGACGACGATAGCGACGTTAAAAAAAAAGAAAGAGGCGACAATCAAGTCTTAAAGGGCAGTAGATTTACGACCCACTGTGAAATTAAAGGAGGCGATGAGAATGGGATGCCCTGCGTTGTGTGGGGGAGGAGGAGGGAATGGGGGTAAAGGGGTGGGAGAAATATTTCGGAGAAAAGGGTTGATGGTGAGGGGGCGCGTTTGTTGGGTCACGACGAACAAGGCAGCCGAACAAACAAGCAGACAAGGACTTCAGTCACGTGCGACCGAACGACTCAAGAGAGTTGAAAAGAAAAGAAACCAGCGCCGTAAACCTAGCTCGAACAGGAGGAGGCTGTTGATTATTCAAAATCCGAATTGTAATACGTGGAAAGCAGTGATTTTTTTACGAGACCTAAGGAACGTAATTCCCGAAAAAAAAGAATTTAAAAAAAATAGGCAGTACAGACGAAATTATACAAGCGAGCGTCTATAACTCGAATTTTCTACAACTCGAAGTGAATTCATTTTAGAGGATAACATTTTTCTTGAGTTATTATTCTTCTATAACTCGAGTCACCTGTAAGTCGAATATTTTTTTGTTTCCCTTGAGGTTCGACTTATAGAAGTTCCACTTCATTTTGAAGATATGTGAGATTGGAAACTCTCGATTGCTACATCCTTGCGTACAAGGCTGATATTTAAAAAAAAGTTTGTCCATAAATCGTGCCAAGAAAAGAATTTTCCAAAATATCCGTATGGATTGACGAAAAACGACACCCTACCGAAAATATTGAAAATTTTCCTAACGGCATAAAAAATATCCACGAAATAGACAAGTTAAATTAAGGGCGGACAATTTATTGACAGTGTTAGATGTTTTAAAAAAACACATTATACTTAATTATAATTCGCCAGAGAATCATACAGCTCGTCTTCTAGCTGAAAACAAATTCCAGAATAATCACTTTATATATATACATACATACATACATATACAGTGAAACTTCTATAAGTCGAACACCAAGGGAAACAAAGAAATATTCGACTTACAGAAGAAAAATAACACGAAAAAGATTTTGTCCTGTAGAATGAATTAACTTCGAATTATAGACGTTCGACTTATAGAAGTTCGACTGTATGTCATAAATTCAAAGATCAAGTTCATGTCATAGGTATCTCCTATTGTGGCCATTGGTGATACTTAAGTAGTTAATTTCTCAATTTTTTATATTTAAACGCTACATTCTGGAAGACTGAAGCGAAGGCGGTTTACGGGGGGAAACTGAAAAAATAAATAAATAAATAATACCACAGGCTTAAAAACCACAAAAGATTGGAATGTCGAGACAAGCAAAAGTTTCTTTTCCAAACAGAGCGCACACAAAACGTAATCTTTAATTATCGTCTCCCAACGCGGAAGAGTGCTGCGAAATCTTCATCTAAATTATTGGAAGAAGAGACAATCCATTTTCCTGAAACGCAATACTAATGATAAATTGGACGGAAAATGTGAGGAGGTTGCATAGCAGCGCGCTCCGCCCCACTCCTTCCTTCTTCGACGCCCCTTTGCTGTAATGGGATGGAGCGGAAAAAGATAACAATTGTCTCGAAGGAGCTAAACATAAAGGGGGGCTAATGGAGGGCCAAAAGCAACGGTGGAGTGGGGAAATTGACTGAGAAACAGAAGAGAGAGAGAGAGAAAAGAAAATAAGGACCAGAGAAGAAGAAATAGAGCAGGACTCTTCAAACTTTTTATTACTGACATATATACTTAGAACGGTTATTACTGCTCACAAACCTCTTAGTACATTTTAAATTGTTGACGAAATGAATGACAATTGTATTAATATATATAACTCGGGTTTTAAACGTTAAAATTCACAGCTTTGGCGTTGTTTTTGTGTTCTATAACGTTGCTATAGCCAAATTACCCGGAGTTGCTCGGCTTGGATTCGAATTCCGTCTTTAAAAAAATATAAAGTTGATTCTTTCGGCTTAATACATGTCCCGAGTTCGTCTCTTCGTTTTAAGACATTTAAATTTGCAAAAGAATAACAGCCTGCGCGTCAAGCAATCGAGTTTTACGTGTTATCTTATGGAAAAATGTTAATCCCCTATACTCGCAGCACTGACTAACCACGGCTGATCAAACCTTGACAAATTTAAGATGCAAGTAAGAACCTTACCAAATTTGGTTGTTCTGGATCTTATAGTTAGGGCGTGCATAACGAGACACGCAAACATACAAACATTCGGAAATATATGCATACAGATTCTTACCCGAAACATCGAAACTTTTGATTCCGAAGTACATATTTTTTTGCAAAAATATGGCGGTTGATACTTAAGAAAATAACTCGGTGCTCGTCATATTGCAAAGGTTGGGGATCCTCTTGAGTAAAAAGTGAGGAGAAAGAGAGAGAGGAGAAAGGAGGAAAGAGAGAGAGAGAGGAGAAAGGAGTAGAGAAGGGAGTGGAAGAGGCTTGGCGTGGGTTTGCGGGTTGCCGCATTCCAGCATCAGTGAAGAGGCAAACACGCCGGAGGATAGGAGTACGAGAAGAAGAGATCACGTTTATTTCGGTCATTGTTGTGCACGCCAGGCACGGCGAGGGAGGGGAAATAGAGGAAGGGGAGGGAGAGGGAGGAGTCTCTATATAGAGGGGCATCGGAATGGAATCGCCTCTTTAGCAGATGGCGAAGAAAAATAAACGAAAATTCGGTAAGAAAATATCGACCAAACCCTCAAACCGGCATTATTTCTTGATTTCCGTTCGCCCCTCCACACAAAGTGGCCATTTTAATGCGTTTCTACACATCCTTGCCATTCACGATCGTCTTTCCGTGGAGGAAATGATATACAGATGGCTTAATAATTTAGGTTTCAGTAAAGGGTTAGCCAAAGTCCGTACACGTGTACGTCAAAACCGGCGTTAGGGATTGAGGGGCTCATCTCAGTTGGTTCATAAAACAGGTAATGGTATTAAAAAATTTTATAAATAAATTTTATTGTAAGTTTTAATTTTATACTATAATATAAATAATATTAATTACACAATACATACAACGCTTCAGTAAGTATACGGTATACAAACCATAGCAACTTGATGAGGATAAAAGAGTAAAATATAACGCTTATAAATGTTTCCGTAATATTCTTCCTTACCTAGCTTAAATATGAAGAGGAAAGGTAGGTAATTTTTTGGGAAAGTAGCATTAAATAGAATGCGATCAACATTTCCGTTTGGTTTATATATTTACCCCTCTTTAAATTAAAATGTTTAACATGGCAAGATGGCGTAGTGGACAAGGCATCGCGGACTGTGAAGCAAAGATCCTGGGGTTCAATCCCCAGAAGGCGGAAGAAGATTTTTCTGGGACGAAGTGCTTGAACATATACACGCAGCGAAGTTGTTAATATAAAAGTTATTAAAAACCCTCGTCGACACCAGATGCGTTTCAGTTGTAAAGAGGTGCTCATCGCTTACGTCACATCAGCGAATAGCGTGATACTATTTAAAGACGTAACCATTTGGCTGAAATATACTTTCTTTAATGATTAATAATAATTTATCCGTTTTACTATCATAGCTGTTATAGCGTGTTGATCATTTGAATTCGTATTGAATGTATGCACCCGCGTAATTACGAATACATTAACGATTAAAGCTAACCAAAGCGAGGTTGGCTTTATTTACGTTGCATGATTTCAAATAGAGACGAATAATCCTTACGTAAACGTATGGAGCAGGCTCGAGCCATGATGTCCATAATACTGCCTCGTCCAATGATGCTTCTTTTCGCAATCTCGGCCTTATTCATGAAGAGTGCACTCATTTCATTTATCGCAATTACATACAAATGTGTAAAAATAATAAAGTGTTGATGTAAAGTTCTGTGCATCCAGACACACTTTGGACTATAAGTAGTTCTGGAGAGCAGGAGAAAAATACCAACTGAACCGGAAATCGAACCGGGGCCTTCCACATGCCGGGCAGATATTCTTCCACTGGGCTACCCAGTTCTTCTGAAAGAGTTATTAGTCTTCTTCGGTAGTCCAGTGATAGAAAATCCGCCCGGATTCGACTTCCGGTCATGGCAGTATTTTCATCCTGCTCTTCAGAATAAATTCTAGCTCAGAGTATGCCCCGAGCCTGTTTTGCTCGGCCTCATTAGTTCAGTGGTAGAATACTCGCCCGGCAAGTGGAAGAGCCTGGTTCGATTCCCAGTCAAGGTGTGATGTTTCTGCTGCCCTCCGGAATATCTTAACACTCATCCAAAAAAAAATTAAGAGGTAAAAATAATCCCTTGCACGTTCACAAACGGCTACGGAAACAAAATTTTCCACCTGAAGACATCCTCGACGGCAGGGGAGCGACCATACGGGCGACTAGGGCCGCCCGTGTGCAAGTCTCTCATACGCCGCCCTTTTAAGGCGTTCTTCACAAAAATAAAAAATAAACACCTTATGGTTTGATAAATTTCCGTATTCAATACATATGAAAGAATATACGGCATATTATAATACAATCTGCATTAGTGAAAAAAATACTGCGTGTCTGACGATTAATCGGCCGCCCCCCTTGTTCGGCCGCCCGTGTGCGTCGCACACATCTAACAGACGGGCGGCCAAACAACGGGGCGGCTAATTTATCGTCAGACACGTACAGTACTTTTAACAGTAATGCGAATTGTATTATAATATGCCGTATATTATTTCATATTTATTGACCACGGAAATTTATCAAGCCATAGGGCGTTTTTAAAAAATTCTTGTAAAGAACGCCTAAAAAGGGCGGCAAATGAGAGACTTGCACACGGGCGGCCCCCGCTTGATAGTTTCGAAGTTTCTTACGGACGATAAACAAAAGGGGACAAACAAATCCAGTACCTAGGGAAATAATCTGGACGCGCGAGAGTGCAAAGGAGGTTGGAAAGAAAATGGGACGTTAAAAACTTCGTTTATTCCCCTTTTGCCCTCCCCCGGGAACTGTTGGCCTACACACACGCTCCTCAAAAACGCCCCCTCCCCCTACTTCCCTCCCTCCTTTCCCCCCACACCCTCCCCCATCCTCCATACCCCAAGACGCAGAAGGTCGCCACGCAACGCGATTCCAAGACAGACTCCGGTCGTTAAAGAAGAGACCTCTCTCTCTCTCTCTCTCTCTTTTCGTTTTGAAAACGAAGGGGTCAGTGATGTCAGCACGTGTTAGCGCGCTCTAGAATCCATCTGCTCAGCAACCCACGAAGATCACTCTTTATAACACCGACCCCTAAACACACCGTCAAAATATAAGTGCGACGAGTAGAAAAGTTTTGCCAATTACAAAAGAAAAAATCACAATGTACCCACCTCCTGAACGCGACAAAGAGAAACATTACTCCTTGTTTAGATGACGTGAAAGAAAATGAGAACTAATGTAAAGTTTTAAGATTTTTTTTATTTCATAGAACAAAAAAATGGAATATTTTCTTTTTCGAAAAATCAAAATTTTGGGTTTGTTGACACTCGAGAAATTTCGATGTATCTAAATCATGGGTGACTAAAAGGACATCTAAATAATGCAATGGTTTCCCGCCCAAAAAAAACGATGGAAGGTTCACAGCAAACTTTTCAGCACAGTATTGATAACAATAATATGAAGTAAATGCTTAAAATCAAATTATAAAATAATTAACGGAATATAATACAACCACATCGAATAATGAATGTCATAATCTTTTAAAAAATAATTAAGCAAAATACTACTAACGTTTTGTTTATTCCGCCGGCCCTCAAAACCAATTCCACTTAATAACACACTTTTCCGCCATGTAAAACTAAGCTTTTAAAGTAATAAAAATAATTACATACGTTTTCAGGCGTAACTAAAACGTTTTTTTTTTGCCGCATAAAAAAATTTCTAATTAATCCAACAATTTTCCACCTCCTTGACAGCGTTGCGAAAGAGCGTGGTGGAATAAGCTCGCAAAGAACGTAAACAAGATGAAACGTTCTCCACGAATGCAACATAATCGACCCAATAACGCTCTATTGAGCAAGTTTTCGTTCCAAGTAATTAACCGAAAGAAGCCGCGTCACGTAATATTTCTCGAGGAGCGAGTATAATTTCCGAGAAAATTCTCCCAAGGACTCGTCATCCTCAAATACTCGCGCACCGCCGATGTCACAACAACCGTTTCGGCTTAAGCGCTGACCTTGCGGAATTTCGGAACCGACCGAAAAAAATAATAATAAAACGCCGACGTCGAGCCATTGCGACGACGCCTAGAATAATTAATGTTGCTTTAATTAACTCGATTAATTCTAGACTAGAGATGGGGAAGGGTCAGCGCGTCTGGCTTCCCAAGATGCTAAGGTCGCGGGTACGAATCCTGTAGAAGGCATGGTCGTACGTGATCCTCTTTGTTACTTTCTCCATAAACGATACGTAGTATAGAGAAAGTATTGTTATCATGAAAAAAATCGACTTCGAGATTTCAATGGAAATACGTTTTGAGGTCCCTAGAACACGTTTATACTATTATCGGAAGATGTCTGTGTATGTGATTGTGGGTGCTCTAAGTATATCGTTACCAAAAATTTATATATAAAACTTTGGTATGAGCATAAATAACTGATTAGTTTTTCGACAATACCGGTTAACGGGAAGTCGAGGTTTATTCGAAACCCGATTCGGTTTTTGCGATATTTCTCCATTAAAACATCATTATTGTATATACAACTCGAAACAAATATTATAGGGAATGTAATTTCCTACAACTTTTATTTGAAACAATTTTCCATAGCAGTTATTGTTTAGGAATTATTTATAAATAATCGGTTTTTTCGGTTTCCGTCAAATACCTCCTTAAAAACGTCGTTATTGGTAATCTTCGTGAGGACCAAAGTTGTAGAGAATAATATTTCTTTCAAGTTTTGTTTGAAACAAATTTTTGTAGAACCATCCATTTCGGAGATATTTAACTTATTCGTAATTTCCAGTATACAGCGCCACCACCATATAGCGGTGAATTCTGTATACACATTCAAAATATAATTTACTGCAATAAGGACGACTGTATTCTTTTACGATACGAAATAATCATTTTCTCTTATAATGCTATTCATAATAATTTAAATATCTATACCCCAAATATGGAGAAAGTCAGGTGTTGACCACATCAGATTTTTGTTATTGCGACTGTTGTAAAAAGGCCGGTATGGGCTATTTAAAATGAATACAAATCATTCGAAGTACTAATGAACGCTGTAAGAATACATCCGAATCTACATTAATTATAATAATTCCGTGAAAACAAAATTTACTGTGTATTTACCTATTTCCTGAGAATACTCTTAGAAATGTTGTTTTTATTTATTTCTTATTTTAATAATAAAAATACGCACCGCTTATATTAAGAAAATGGGATGTTAACGCCAGCTTCTCTCCATAAGTTTTTCCGTTACATTTTTCATTTTTACGAGGAATCTTCTCTAATAATTGTCATTTTTATCATATTTTTATAGTAAAAATACGCATAACTTTTTATACCAATCAAATGTAAAACACCAACCTCTCCATCAGTTTTTCCGCTGCAATGTTTGCATTTTTGTTAGCATTCTTCTAGAATAATTGTTTTTACTTTCATGTGTTTCCGACAGTAAAAATATGCATAAATTTATTGTACCAATTGAATGTTAACATCCACCCTCTCCATTAGTCTTTCCGTCAGAATTAACACGAAAAAATCGCGACATACGACTGTTATTTACGGATAAAAAGGGGAAAGTTTTATTAACAAACCGAAAAACCGAATTTCGCCACACAATTTACCGACGGGAAAACTTCTCCACCCAGAAATTTAAATTTATCACAACCGATAAAAACGAACGAGTGATTGCAGAATCCACCAGCGGGACGAACGCTCATTTCAATAATAAAAAATTAACGGTTGGATTTCTACGTGAAATTTTTCTACGATCTCCGAAAAAATAGAAAATTTTACTCAACGTGACCGAGACGCCAAAAATAAATTTTAAAAAATCTGATGTGGCCAACACATGACTTTCTCCATATTTGGGGTATAGATAAATAAATTATTATGAATAGAATTATAAGGCAAAATTATTATTTCGTATCGTAAAAGAATACAGTCGTCCTTATTGCATAAATTAGGTATATTTTGAATATGTTTAAAGAATTCACCGCTAAATAGAGGTGGCGCTGTATACTAGAAAAAGCAAAATATCTTCGAAAGGGATGGTTCTACGAAAATTAGTTTCAAACAAAACTTGGAAAAAATATTATTCTCTACAACTTTGGTCCTTACGAAGATTACCAATAACGATGTTTTTAAGGAGATATTTAACGGAAACCGAAAAACCGGTTATTTATAAATAACTCCTAAACAATCACTCCTATAGAAAATTGTTTCAAATGAAAACTGTAGGAAATTACATTCCCTATAACTTTTGTATAGAATTGTATATACAATAATGATGTTTTAACGAAGAAATATAGCAAAAACCGAATCGGGTTTCGAATAAACCTCGACTTCCGGTTATCCGTTATTGTCCAAAAACTAATCAGTTCTTTGTGCTCATGTTAAAGTGTTATATATGAAGTTTGGTAACGATATGGCATGTACTTTTTGAGTTAGAGCGCCCACAATAACATACATACACACACACACACACAGACAGACAGCATTCCGAAAATAGTCTAAACGTGTTCCAGGGACCTCAAAACATGTATTTCCGTTGAAATCTCGGAGTCGATTTTTTTCATGAATACAATACTTTCCCATTACTACGTATGAGAAAGTAAAAAGAGACCTCCCGCCGAAATATATACTCGATGACGAATACAATAAAGCAATTCTTTGGAGCGAAAAGAGTCGAGATCTTTTTTTTCCTTTACAGAATTTCGGACGTCCTTATAAGGTCAAGGTTTTTTTCAGCCGGATACGTGACTAACTTTCATTTCCCTCCATTATTCCGCGAGATAACTTGACTGCTCCAACACGGACTTCTGGGAAACCAAAGTCAGATTCCTTTAATATTTTATTACTAGCAAAATTACCCCGGCGTGGCTCGGAAATCTTGGTTTGCAAACGCAAACGGTGTAACATGTGAGATCAGTTCCCATTTAAAAGCATTTATCTCGTTGTCATTGTACATATTTAGAATTTTCCATTGTTACAAACCTATAAAAATACCTTTTTTCATTATTAACAAGCGAGGAAAGAATTGCAGAGCAAATTACATAAGGCGCTTTTTTTAAGAATACTAAACTAAAAACATACCCAATACATTAATTATGTAAACATATTTTTAGACCTATGTAAGTTCACTTTTGTTTCGAAAAATTAATTAACTAATCTCACAGCAATGTATTTTACCATTAAAAAGTTAAGCAGCATATCACGTAAGCATTTCTTCAAAAACAATTAGCATTAAATAGAAACGACAAAATATTTCACAGAATAAAATTTTAGAACTGTGTAATTTTACTTACTTTCGCTTAATAGCATACTTGTTTATTTACATTCGCTGCTGTGAACACGACTAACAATACGAAAGCCATAACGGACTGTATGGATAGTTCGTAAGAGGTTTTCTAATATCCTGTTAAAAGGCAAATGGACAGGCGGACGGACCCCAAAATATTTCGATATCTAGTACTTGTTCATTTACATTCGTTGCTGTGAATACGACTAACATTAAAATCTTTATGTGATGAAACTAAAATAGCATCATCAGCATATAAAATCAATTCACAATTATTAACTACTAATCTCATATCATTAATGAACACCAGGAAAAGAAATGGTCCCAATATTGATCCCTGTGGTACACTCAATCTAATGTAAGAGGAACACAATCACTTGTAATATCCTCGTTTATCTCATTTCTAATACAACGATCTTGTAGGTAACTAATAAACCACTCTAAAACATTTCCTCTAATACCAATAGAATTTAGTATGTTTAACAGCAACTTTGGCTCAACTGTATCGAAGACTTTTAAAAAATCATAAGGACAGACCCCAAATTTTTTCGACATCTAGTCCGAATTTAGAACTGCATATCCTGAAAATTTGGTGTTTGTAGCTTACGTATTTTTTGAGTTATTTTGTACACGGTCAGATAGACGGATGAACCGAATACATAAGCTTTTTTATTAAAAAAACGCGCTAAAATCTAAATTTTACGTTCCAACATTACTGGAGAGATTTTTCCAATGAATTGGTCGACCAAACAAAAGCGCATTTTAAAACAATGGGAACATTCTTCTTTCTTCTTTTAGAACCTATTTTCGGTGAGCTACCAATGAAGACGGCTACCTTGTAGCCGAAATGTCCTTTTATATCCTTGATGTGGCTATCGGAGATACCCGAGTCGAGTAATTTTTTTTAAACAACTTGCTCTCGAATATTTTTTTTTTCAGCCACGAGACGAGCTGGACAATTCTCTGTTTAATTAATGGGAAAATTATTTAATCTTACGATACCGTGGGAGCGGATTTGACCCTAAAATGAACAAGATGATCTTTTGATACGACGCAAAAAAAAACGCGTAGCAGTCCGCTAAAGCTCCGTTGCCGAGTGTACAACACCGATTCGAAAATAACAAACATTTTAATACGGGGCTGCGTCGAACGGACGCAACAATGAAGAGCGAAGTCCAAAAAACATATCGATTGTCCCTGGACGAACAATGGTCGGTATACCTTTCAAAGCTGTTGATCGAAGCGAAACACTGAACTTTCACTGACCTACTTATCATATCATTCTATAAGTCGAACGTCTATAACTCGAAGTGAATTCTTTTTACAGGACAAAATATTTTTCATATTATTTTTCTGCTAGGTATAACTCGAATTTTCTACAAGTCGAATATTTTATGTTTCCCTCGAGGTTCGACTGTATATAGAGACTTTAACGGCATTACCTCTGAATATAGCAACTTTTTTAATACCTGCTTTCGAGGATCGATTCGGCGACATTTACAAAGTCAGTTTGGCAACACCGTCTCTCACTGACTAGGACAGAAGGAGACACGTTTCAATCTTTTAAATTCCTAAGCTCGTTTTACTGCCAGAATGTAAAAAAAAATCACACCATACTGAAGTGCTCACAATAAGACGGCAACAATACTAAGGATCACGCCCCTGATAATGAATTTATCTGCGATCGAACTTTTGGAGAACTATGGGCGAGGCCGACAAAGGCCGTGACGTCGGCAAGGTCGCTTAGGCCGGTGCACCGCGAGATTAACGAAAAAACGACAACTTTGCCAGAATTGCATATTCCCTCTGAAAGACCAGATATCGTTAAAATAAAAATAACGTGCAATAGCATATGCATACGTATGTGGCTCCAATAAAAACTTATGCGCATTTCGACTACGCAATTCATTGTTTCCTGCTGATATTGCGGCAGAGAGATAGGAAGGGAAATGGTTAAAATGGGAAACCGACTGATTTCGTATCGTCCCATCATTTTAAATAGAACAGCGATTCCTTAAGAAGTCGGTGGGCGGGAATCTGTAAATTACAGTTACGCGCAATGTGATATCACTGATTTATTGGATTTAATTTTCATAAAATACAGCAATTATAGTTTCTACGGGCGATTTCCTGTGCTTTTGAGATTTTGCTGACAGGCTCTTATATCAATTGAATAAATTCACATTTTATAATCTTAATATTCATTAATTAATATTAAAACATCAAGACGGTCCATCAGCATCAGTTTAAAATTATCATTATATTAAACATACAAACGAGTTAAAAAAGAAATGCAAAAGCAGATTCTGAAAGCGCTTTTGTATAATGTTCACGTAAATTTTCGTAATCTTCGACCTCCTCTACATCTAAAAATCATTCAAAATTACTAAAAACATCCTTCACCGCAGTTAAGCAATTGTGATATCATCTTTAACCCTTTCCGAAATTAAATTGAAAGTATTTACGCTTCGCTTTTATTGTTATGGCAAAGTAAACAAAACAAAAACGTTACCAAAGCAACGGACAAGTTTGTAAGGGTCGTAAGGGTTATTTTAAAAATCCTTCTAAAAGGCAAACGGGCAGACGGACGGATCCCAAAATCATTAAGTTTCATGTCTATCACCAGCCAAACCTATCCAGAAAATCTTAGCTTTCTAACTCTTCTAGTCGATTCAAACATATGCGTACGGACGGACTGACAACGCGAAACATAAGAAGATTTAAAAAAGAATTATCTAAAACTGCAGAAATACGCTAATTAAAACAAGTTAGGAAAGTGTACAACGTATCACAAATAGGCGCCTTTCGTGCAATGGAGTATTAGAAAGAAATTATATACCTGTACGTGAGGGAAATAGCGTTATATACCTGTACGTGAGGGAAATAGCGTTATAAAGTTCTTATATTCTTCAAAATAATCCATTTTATTCCTATTTAATAATATTGCATGCACGCGTAAGGAAATTAAACTTTTGTTTGTGAGATTGTTTATGATAGCAACAATGAAGAGGTGACCTTGCATGAAATTTCAACTCGAAAGTTCAACTCGATATAAGACATTCTTGTTTGATTTTCTCGATAACGGCTACCCCTACGATAAAAATGTATAGGAAAGGAAATACTCTTCTTTACCAGTTCTACAACTTTTATTTGAAAAATATTTTGATATGAGCAATACTTTACGAGATATGACGAAAATTTAATTTTTTGTCACCTGTAAAGTGGTACCCCTGATTGGCGTACGAGATTCATTTTTGCGAAGCCGAGAACGAACATACGGACGGACGGACAGACCGACGATAATACGCGCTCACGCTGGAAGCGAAACGCGCCTAAAAAGCGCAAAAATAACACACGTCCGCAGAACATTAATAAATAAAATACGACGCCAGCATATTTTATTTAACAGCCTTGACGTAACACGAAACTAAACAGACGTCCGACGAGACCTTGCCGCGCACATAAAGGAGCGCATTCTTATAGCGTAAATGCGTGCGAAGGAGTAAACGCATTCGTGCATGGTTCGGAGGGTGCGGAGCGACGTTGCCAAGTCTAAACCAACCACATCGTCAGGACCATGTGGAATGTCCATCTGTCATTCATGTAGGAGGGAGAAAAGTGAAAAAGGATGGTCGCACGGACACACATCTGCTTAAACCGGACAACCGGACTCGGGCCGCAAAGATTACTCCGAATCCCGTGAAAATAAAGAAAAGGATTTCGCCCGGAAGAAGTCTACCGCGCAACAATGAAGCACGCGGACAACAAACGGCTGATAGACAAAAGAGGAACACAACTGATGGGGGGAAAAGGTGGGTTAGCGAAGCTTGGTACTACGACTGAAAAAACAACCGCGATGACGTCAAGTTTCGTGTGTTGCAAATTAGCGCGTCTAAAATTAAGACGGGCAAATATATAAACCAGTGGTCCTCAGGCAGATCTACCTGCGACCCCCTCTGTGCAGATGTTTGGTCGCCGCGACCCCCCATGATTTTCTGTAATGTAAAAATACGATTTCTCCGGAAATAGGAATTTAGGATAATATGCTGAAATTTTACTACTGCAATTATTTTATTAACATTTTTTAATGCGAATACACACATTTTGAGATATTTATCATTACCGAGACGTATATACTTGTTATTTATTACATTGGATTAACATATGTATTTAAAAAATTATATATATATATATATATATATATATATATATATATATATATATATATATATATATGCATATACACACACACATATAGAGGTTTAAAGAATTTTATTTATCTTTTAAACAACTTGTCAATTCTGGGACACAGCTTACTAAGAACACAACGTAATTCGCCACCAACGTCTATCAACTTGTTTCTCGCTTTACATTTAATTGACAATAACCAAAACTCCTATGTTTGAGAATCACTGATATAAACTACAATTTACGAGGTTATCCACACGATATCATAACCTTTCGACAAAATATTGCGCAAAAATGAGCCGTAAATAAAGTGAATAATTGACAGATGATAATCCATAATACAATCATCGAACGCGATTTATGGCTTGAATCTGAAAAAGTCGATGGCTGCAACGTAGAGAAAATGATTGGGAGAACGGAACGAGCCTTAAGGCCACAAAAAGCCCAAATCAGTGGTGATTAATCCATAGTGAACGTATTTTAGAACCAACAATCGTTGAAACGGCACTGATGACGGTTTATTTATATTCGAAATGGGCTTCTCTAGTTTTCCCAACCTTTTAAAACCTCCAGGGTAGTGCTGCAGTTGAGGGTACACGAAGGTATACGCCATATACCCTCTGCTTTTTTTCGAATGAATAGGTTATACCCTGTTTTTTTCAAATAAATAAGGCATACCCTATGCTTTTTCGAACAAATAGCGTATAGCCACGACTTAGGAAAAATTATACAGGTCGATTGAAAAAAAAACAGCTCATACGTTTTCTCTTGGCATCTTAACATTACAGTCCTGTAATTTGTTCTAAAAAAAACTGGGTAAGAACCCTCCCTCAAAAGTTTTACTTTAGTATAAAGTATACCCTGTGCTTTTCTTACGACTACAGCACTGTTCTTGAGAGGTATTTAATTTATAAAATGACGGACGATTGAATAAATTAAAAACTTGGCTGATTTTCCTTATCGTAGTCCGATATCGGCAATTATTTTCATAAATAGCTAGTCTACTTTCAGTGTCGAAAAAATGTTCGCATCGGAAAACTTCAACGCTAATTTACGCTCGCTCGGAAACAAAATTTCTCAAAACAACAGAAGCTTGAAAAACGGATCGCGAAATTCAGTTCAGCCTCCATGAATACGTAATGAGATAAGTCACCGCGAAAGCTTCGCCTCATTGTCCTGCTATCGATAAGATGACATAATAACGTACCGCTCTAATCAAATAGTCGGATTGATAAAACATAACATAGAAACTCCAGAATTTAACTGGCATTTATTACCGAGAATATTCAGAAAAATCGGGAGAAATACTGCCTCGAATTGGAATCGAACCTGGGTCTTCCACTTGCCGGGCGGATGGAGGACCAGGGTTCGATCCCCGGTCGAGACAATCTTTCCGGTTTTTTTCGGGATTCTCCGTGTCCAGCGTATGCCTGCCATGCCGGATAAATCAAAGTAAAAGAGCAAGTAAAGCGGACACTGTAGGAATATGAACACGAAATCTTCGAAAGCGTTTTTCAAACGGGAACACCGGGTGCCCCTCTTGTTTACCGCCGAAGGTGGGATAAACCACAACAGGTGTCACCCAAGTTCGATTTTCTATGGGACCTCGACCTAACATTATGCCTCCCTTTGTTTGTTTATTTTCGACAAATCTCACGGAATTTCGCTTGAAACTTGATATCGACAAGACCGAATTCGAACAAGCAATAACACTCGAAATTCGTAATTAAATTTGTTTCAAAATGCGCAAACCTATGTGGTGAACTTTCATTGCCAACATTACCTTAAAATATGAGAAAAAAACGTGGTAGCCGATCAGTCACAATTGCCTTATGAACATCCCTTACCGAAATAAATTTTCTTACGTTCGTCCAATCCAAAATGCAGAATAATGTCTTCCGAATGATATCGCAAACGAGCAGCTGACAGAAATAAGTGATAAGTCACAGAAGCACTCACCCAAATCTTCAACGAGCTTCAGCATGACTCCTCCAATGTGCAGGTCACCCTTGACCCTAAGTGTCCTCTCCACCTGTAGGTCGGTGACGTGAACCCGGAGATTCCACGATCCGTCCCCGACCAAATATCCATCGGCCATCATCTTGAAGCCGTGTGTTTGGAAACTTTATGCCGGTGTAATAAGTTTTCCTGAAGAAAAGAACGAAATGACAAATTAACTCTCGCGGCGACGTCAACCTTTCTATAATATAGCTTGACAAACAACATTAATTTTCGACATATACAGCGATGTTTGGCGTCCGTATGAAATATAAAAGGAGGTGAATGACAACGCAGCTGTAGTGTAAACTGAGGTTAAAACAGAAACCTAATAAGCGACCGTCCGTAATTTTTTTGGGAGATAAAGCGAGATTTGATAAATACTGAAACGAACCGTTACAGATACAATAATAAAGAATTCCACCATTTAAATCTGACCGAAGATTTAAATCGCTGCTCTCTACGAAGGAACAATCTCACGCCAACTTCAGAACGAGACTGGCAACTCACCAGGAGCCCGTGGGCGTCTGAGCAGTGTTCCAGTGACACCATTCGCCCGACCAAAACCCCTCCCACACGACGCCCACTCACCCTCTTCCCTCCCGCCAAGATATCTCTAGACCACAAACTATACACAAAACATTTTCCGAAAACATACGTATGGACAAAAACAGTAATCTATCGAGATACTGATACGATAACTCACTCACCCTTCAGGATAGGTATCCGGCACCGCAAGGCAAGTCTTTCACTAAAAACACTTGTTTTAAAAGAAGAAAGAAGGATAAGTTCGCCGCTAACTTCCTCCACCCATTAAGATGTCAATGTCATCTAACGCTATTTTCACACATTTAATTATCACACATACCACAAACTAATCACAAACTTTTGCAGAGCGACGACGAAGGCTTGATTCGATAGCCAACTCGCTCTGCCGCAAATGATTCTCAACAGACGTTCTCACGAAACCTTACGACCGAATAGCGAAGTTGGCAATGTCCGTATAAGGGAACGAGGACAACGTGAGATACAAGACTCGATGCTATTGGTGGAAGAGTAAAGGTGCATTTGCGCCTATTGCGGCATTGATGAAAACATTAAAAAATATCATAATTTCTAAGGGCTTAATTTTTAGATTAACTTCAGTTGAACAAACATTCTTTCAATTATTAGTTATTTTAGGTATGCATTTTCCCGTCAATGTATGCAGTATTATGTCTCTATATTTATATCAGTTAATTTATAACATTTTTATTACCCCAGGGAACCAGTATTTTTATAAAATGAAAATAGGGCTTTTTACGTTATATTATTATTTCACAAGTAAAAGTTTAATAATGTTATGTTTCAACTGTTTTAATGAGTAGTTATTAATTTCAGCTACTGTGACGAGGTGGCAGCACCGCACAAAGAGCGTGAGGTCATGAAGAATCTGTAAACAAAGGCTTTGACCCGGTTAGTACAGATTTACTGTTATGATTAGCCGATTATCATCTGTAATTAAAATTTTTAGCATTTAATATTTACAAATGCTATTGTTTTTCATATTTACTCTATCATGCCTTGCGTTATAAATAAATTTTATCCTGAACAAATACAAGCTGTTATATGTTTTCGTAATCGTTCCTTATTTTAATTTTAGGGAAAATGCTAAAAGCAACTGTTCATCGACTCTCAGCAAATATTTGGAAACCTTTAAGATATCGTAGACTTGCAGTTTTATCACGAGGAAGTGAAAAGTTCAACTCCACCAATGTAAGTTTAGCCTTTGAGCATCTTACAAATCGAAGCATAGTGAGGGTATCTGGTGAGGATGCGGTGGAATACCTTCAAGGATTGGTTACCAATGATATGCGACATTTAAAGGAAGATTCTAGCTCGCAAAAGGATTTAGCTCCGAAGGCAATGTATTGCATGTTTCTCGATGCCAGAGGAAGAGTAATTCTTGACAGTATAATCTACAAAAGCTGGAGCAACGATGAAAGTGGAAATAAGGAAGTTATTTTTTTATTAGAATGTGACGCCGATATGGAATCAACTCTGATCAAGCACCTTAAAATGTATAAACTGCGCAAAAAGGTGGACATATCCAAAATTTCGGACGAAATGGATGTTTGGGTGGAATTTATACCCGGTCCCTCAGCTTCCAAATCGGACGTAATTTTAAATTATCAATATAGCACAAAATCCCCGAATATAGTCGTGTGTAGAGATCCCAGATTATCGTGCCTCGGTATACGACATTTGTGCCCTAAAGCAAAATCGCCTATTTCTGACGATAAAGAACAAAAAATATTGGATCCAGGTCACTATATGGCACTTAGATATTATCTCGGAGTTGGGGAAGGCATTAGAGATATTCCTCCTGGAGTATGTTTCCCATTAGAAGCAAATGGAGACTATCTTCATGGAGTAAGCTTTCACAAAGGGTGCTACGTTGGACAAGAGTTGACGGCTAGGACTCATCATACTGGAGTTGTCCGAAAAAGGTTAATGCCGCTTATTTTTCCAAAGGATGTCAAAATTGACATTCTCATGAAACCAGACACAATCGTTACGGATGGAAATACGGGCAAGGCTTTAGGAAAGGTTAGAGGATTGACTGAATGTGAGGGTATGAGTGTGGGTTTGGGCCTTCTTCGGATATCCGAGGCTCTTAAGGCAGCAAGTCTAAAGATGAATGAGGCTGAAGTTAAGACACAGAGGCCCTTTTGGTGGCCCGAAGAAGCACCTAGAGGGGTTAAGCCTTCCCCTAAGGCATAATGCTAAATCATTTATCATTGGCTGTGAATTCTGAAATTGGGATATATTCTGAAATTGGAATCAGGTGCACATTTATGTTGAATTATGTCTTGTTTGTATACATTATCTAGTCTATAAAAGTCTGAAGATTATTAAAAATGTTTTAAAAAATTGTTTGCATTAAAAAATTTGATTTAAATTTTGTTTTATTCATGAATTGTTCATTTGTTTTCCATTACATTATTTATTTACTATGTACTCAGACTAATTACACAATAAATAATATTTGCCAACACTAGGCTGAAATCTTTGCATTTATTCAATGTTTCAGTAATGGAGGAAAGAAACAGACATCAAGTTGAGGCAGGTCCTTCTGCAGTTACAAAATCAGAACCCGTAACTGATAAAGACAACCCCGACGAAGGGACATTTATTTGCTTTGCATGTGGCCTTGAAGAGCATTTTCACTACAGAGGGAAACATCCTCCATTTGCTACAAGTATTCAGTTCCTAGATGACACCTACATTATGAGAGATCCATTTGCACCGGCAAAACCAATACCAAGCACTCGGTAATAATTGAATAAATTAGCTTTAAAAATATTTCATAAACAATTTAAAATACTTTTCACCTAAATCTCCATTTGATTTAAAATGCCAGCTTTTTGACTTGCTGGGTTAACGCATTCTGTGAGATTGAAAGTAATAATTTTATGAACTATTTGACCATTGTGGCAAATGTTATATTAGTCAAGCTTATATATCATTGTTCAAACGTGATTCATAATTTGATATGCAAATGTATCATTCTAATAATAATTACATAATTTACTTCTGCTTCTCCATTTGATTTAAAATGTCAGCTTTTTAGCTAGCTGGATTAAAATTAACATTTTTAGGCACATCATTCTGAGAGATTGAAAGTAATAATTTTATGAACTATTTGACCAATGTGGCAAATGTCATTATATCAATCAAGCTTATATATCAGTTCAAACATGATTCATAATTTGATACACAAATGTATGATTTCAATATTTACTTAATCTAATTCTTCTTGTAATTTGATCAATTCATTTATACATTACCTGTTCTCTGTAACATCCTCTACCTTCATATTTCTTTTGGTTTCCATTTTATTTTCATTTAAATTCCAGGAGACATAGAGAAGTGAATGAACCATTTCTAATCCTTGGGGCCGATTGCACTTCTTGTAAGAGACCAGCTTGTCGAGATCCTGAATGTAGCATCTTTTACAAGCATCATTTTTGTATTCCATGTGCATTGAAATTTTTTGATATATTTCCACTGCAAATCCAAAAGAAGCTCAAAAAGTAACAAAATTCAATGATAATCTTGTTTAACACTGACAACAGTATTTCACTAGTGTGATAACCACTGATAAAGACTATTTCCAATGTTAGTTATGTCAATATGCAGCTTTTGTGTGCACATATCTCTAGAAAATAATATCCTAGTAAGGTCTATGTAACTATTTAAACGAATTGTTTGTTTCCCTAATACTTGTTTCAATTCAATCCTTTTTCAATCATAAAAAATCTTGTGTTCAGAACATGGCTTTCTCCATACAAAGTAATGAATATCATCGTTCAAGACCAGGCATGTCAAACTCGAAGAAAAATCAAGGGCACATTGAAGTGATAGATACTATATATGGGCCGCATTAAGATTTCAGATGTTTAATGAGGGCCAGAATGAGCAAAATAGACTACCTTGAGGACTGGTTACTTGTTTTGCTATTAAAGACAATGATTCAAAAATTGCATTCTGCTGTATCTCAACGACTAAGAAAAATCTTGTCTCCTTCTCACAAAAATAAAGTACAGGCGACTCCCGAGATTCGACCGGAATGTGCTCCTGAAAACATGGTCGAATCTCGAACAGCACAAATTCAAACAATTAGAGCAGAAATAACGATGTCTAGACTGAAACTATTTAAACCTCTCATGGTTGGGTGAGCTGAAAATTACTATGCGTAAACTAATTCCTAATTCGACTGACCGATTGGCTGGGTCGAATAAGCAGGTTTCGACCGGTTTAATTCTCGAGTTGGTCGAATCTCGGGAGTCGCCTGTATTTATATAAAATCTCGAACAATATAGTCGAGAGAAAAATTAGCATTCGGGCTGCAGTAGGCTGCATGCAGCCCACGGGCCAACTGTCTGACATGCCAGCTCTTAGACAACACCAACCTCAAGAATAATTATCGGCAATTACACTCATGAATAGTTTTTAAACACTGAATAATTCTACAGTGAAAATTACTTTGACTCACTTTTCACATAGAAAAAACAGTAAATATAATTGTTAGCTGTTGCTATGGATAACAAAATATCAATGCACAATTAAAATTACCCTTGGCAGCATACACGTCACTATTAACAATTAGAAAATTCTATCGTAGAAACAGAAACTAAGTTGTTACTCAATGACCCACGTAATGTAAATTCAAAAAATTAATCTAATTATGTATTAAACAATTTTATGAAAAAACGGTTCAAACAAAACTTGCAGAAAATTATATTTCGATAATAACAAACATTTACATAAAATAAGTCGTAAAGGAAATATTTGAAATGACAAAAGTGAACTACCTTCAGTTGACCAGTTTCAGCCAATCTTGAATTTGTAATAAAAATCTTAAGTACAAAGTTTTGTGTTGATCTGATTGTTACACACTTTTACTTAACTTCACATCAACTTTATTTCTCACACATCAACAGTTCCACCGAAATTCATGTAAGAAAAAGTTTTGCCACTCTTGGAGTTTGAATCATCTAACTTTGATTTGTAAAAAAATATATGAAATTTTTCTTTCTTCAATGATACTAATTTCTACAGATAATTTTAAATTATTTAATTTTTGTGATAGTTTTTTCACCACCACTTATCCCCCATAAGAAATGCATGGAAAGGATCTCGCAGGACTTTTTCGATTTTTTATCTCAGAAACCGTTAGTCGTAATTATGTGCTCTCACCAGTGGCGTAGCTAGGCCTCCGGGCTAAATTTTTTCCAGACCCCAGTATAAGTGAACGTATTCCGTAGTTTCAGGAGAGAAATTCGCCCAAATTTAAAATGCAGTCTTTGTTTTTTTGGACCCGCTCAAATGTAAGTCGACCTGATTGACCCTCACAATAATGAAAATATTATGTGGATGAAATAATTATTATTGTTGATCACTAACGAGAGAACCGACTTCCAACACCACGAATGCAAAGCAGTATTGTGCTATAGGAAGTGGACCAATCACCAGATGCAAATCCAGCGTTCAGAGCAGGCTAGGAAAATCCCGGGACCCAGTGCAACGTGTGCACGTGGGGCCTCTTACGCGACAAAAATTTTTAACAGTAAATTTCAATAACTAAAGCTCTCTCACTATGACACATCAATATTTTAAAGATTTTATTTAAATGCGTGTACTTTTATAAATACGACAAATGTTTTTTATTTATAGGAAGGGCGGGGCCTGGTGTAGTCGCACCATTCGCATCACCAAGCCGGTTCTGCAGTATTTTTTTCCTTCGGTCCTAAGCGCCCGAAACAGTCCGTTATCTCATAACAGAAACAGCATCATCTGCAAGAGTTAAGAGATGCTTATTTGTAAGGAATCTGTTTATACTCTTTGTAAACAGTCTATTCATCCTAAACATATGGCCATATGCTGCTTAATTAAGGTTGAACAGAGGGGGTGTCTCTTATCTTGGTCCATTCCTATTGTATTTCTTCATCGTTTTGTATTTATCCCGTGAGGATTAGGCTGTAGACTTCATATGCCTATACTGATTCCTTCGGGTCTATGGAATGTTTCTTCTTTTTCATGAAAAAGATGGTTCAAAATTGTCCCGGCAAAGTTAAAGAAATTCTTAACATTTTGGTCTCAACGTTCAATCTCTTGCGGGGGCCCCCTTAAGCACGGGCCCCCGGGCGGTATCTACACCACTGGCTCTCACGGACTTTTTTGTGGCAAATGTTATCCTCTATCAGAACAAATTTTAAAAAACATACCTCACAGATCATATAAGGCCATGGGAGAGGAAAATATTGTTTTCTAATTGTTGTTCATCATAGAATAACAACCGTAGCACCATTATGTCAACAAACAACGTATTATCGATATTAATCATTTTTGCTACTTTTCAACTTCTGTTCTCTACTATAGGAAAATTACCAAGTATGTTTCATTTATATTTTAGTTTAATTAGATTTTAAATGTGCAAAATCATTAAAGCATAATATATTAACGATCTAGTTAGCATTTATTTTGTCTTCCACATGTAATGATTGTAAACTGGGAGTAATTACATTTTATTACATGGTTTTTAATACTACTGGCTATACCTGCGCAACGTTTGCGCAGATTTTTTCAATTAATTTATTAATAATATTAATGGTGAAAATGATATCCCCATAGAAAACTATTCTATTAAAGACCTTGACAACTCTTCCTTTCTCCTATCTCCATCCTCCCTCTCTCCTGATCCCTCCTCACCCTCTTTTGTCTTTCCCACCTCTCCTTTCCCCCTTCCCTCCCCCATTCCCCATTTAAACTGCTTATAAAACACGTTAATTTTATGCTCGTAAGCTATATACAGTTTTATAACAATAGGACTTCAAGTACGACAATGTCTGTCATCAAGGTATTTAATGATAAAATGGCAAATTATGCGCATTAAACTTAAAATGTGGGCGATTTCTAATCTCAAACGAAAAAAGACGATAAGAATAAGAATCCTTGATAATTTTTCTTTGAAGTGATCCAGATCTGAAGCTTGTATGCCAAAATTTTGAATTAATGTGAGCAAATGAATGAAAAGCCTGCATGCCGAAAAGTCAAGTTTTACATGTTACCTTATGGAAAATGTAAATGATTCCCAAGATTAGAACCCGGGACTTTATGAAAACGAAAATAGTTGTCCAGGGACCTCCTAGCTAGTAGAAACAAAACGCCATTTACCGCATGTCTCTACGATAAACGGTTCTTTAGATACAAGTGAAATACAGATGATGGGCACACGTGCCATTTTATGTATACATATGTATATACAGATCATTATGTGATGGTAAAATTAGTACTTCTTTGATACATAGTTGATGATGCATGACTGATATAAACAAATTCATAACGAGAACACAGCTGCAATAATAACTTTTTTAAGGTACTTTAAATTTTTTTAAAAGTATAAGCGAGGTTAAAAAATCAAATTTTTCATTGGTTAATCTACCCTGTGCTCCTGGACAGGTATACGTGCCATTGAGCAGAGTTCGATCGTTATCAAGATTGAGGTTGGAAGAATTAGACTGCTCGAAAATAACTGGCGACAGTGTATGCAACAAAAAGGCATTGGAAGAAATGAACAGATTGAGAAATTTGCCTAGTTATGTAGATAATTAAATTATTTCTCATGCATGTAAAAAAACACATTATTAATTAAACAGCAAACCATCCTCCAATGCAGGGTCTTCCAATGCAGATTCGCTTATACGCGCAAAAATAAATGCGACCAATTATCTGCTGATCGCGGAAAATTCAAATATGCAGCTTGCCAAACGCAACAGTATACGCACTCTTGAACTTTATAAACAGTACCCAGGTACTCCTTAAATTGGTTTAGTAAAATAAAATTCTCTGCAAAAACATTATTACCGTTTTTATAGAACTCATATAAGACAAAGTAACAATGTTTTCATTTGTTTGGTGAGTGCTGCTCTCTCCCCTCCCTCAGTCTCATGTAAGCTGTGACAACGTTAAGTTCAGTGCTACTTTTTGGAGTTATTTGTAATAACCCTTAGTATGGAATCAAAACATTAAGCATCTTCAAGTGGTAGTGAAGCAAAGAAAAGCCTCAAAGTGATGACATTAGCTGAGACAACTAAGATCCTTGATAAGTTACGAAGTGACTTGAGTGTAGCATCGGTAGGCCGGGAATATGGCGTGAATGAGTCTACCAAATGTACAATCATGAAGAGTGAAGAGAAAATACGTGCAAGTGTTAAGGCTTTTGACCCTTTAAGTGCCCACGATATAGGTAGGGCTTTCCATTTATGTGTGTATAAAAAAATCTGCATTTCTAGGTATTTATTGGAGACTTCACGCGGCTGCGTTCATGTATCCCACTCAATCCCATAATGTATTCAATTCCTCCAACACGGATTTGCCCAACAAGGCGTTCTCAAGGAACTGAAGTTATAAGACAACAAGTTAGGAGAGTGTACAACGTATCACAAATGGGCGCGTTTCGTGCAATGGAGTGTTAGAAAGAAATTATATACCTGTACGTAACGGAAATAGCATTTTAAAGTTCTTTCCTTCATCATAAATGATCCATTTTCTTCCTATTTAAAAATACCGTATGCACACATAAGGATATTAAACGCATTTTTGTGAGATTGTTTATGTTAGGAACAATGAAGAAATAACCATGCAAGAAATGTTCTGTTCGACTCGAATTAAGACATTCTGAACTGATTTTCTTGATAACGGCTACTCCTACGATAAAAATGTAACGGAAAGGAAATACTCTACTTTTCCAGTTCTACAACTTTTATTTGAAAAATATTTTGATATGAGCAATACTTTACGAGATATGACGAAAATTTAATTTTTTGTCCCCAGTAAAGTGGTACCCCTGATTGGCGTACGATTAATTTTTGCGATTTTCTTATTATATTTGATTGAAAGTCCTTAATATCAAATTTCATATTTCATGAAAATCCGTTTGGTAGAAGCCGAGAACGAACATGTGGATGGACCAACGATAATAGGCGCTCACGCTGTAAGCGAAACGCGCCTAAAAAAGACAAAAATAAAATTAAGCAAAATTATTTTTTATTGTATCCACACCTTTACTTAAAATTGCACTCAAAGGTAGAAAATAATTTTTTTGTGGACAAAACATTCAAAAATTTGTAAAAGTAGGTGGCATAAATATGTGTATGTTAAGTTAGTAGCCAACAATAAGTACTAATTTATAAGGAAGATGAAATATAAGAATTAGAAAAGAAAAATGCCACCCACTTTTACGAAGCATACAAATTTTTGAATAATATTTTTTGTCTACAAAAAAATTATTTTCTACCTTTGAGTGCAATTTTAAGTAAAAGTTTGTATACACTAAAAATTTTTTGCTTAATTTTATTAGACTTTCAGTTAAGAGCACCCAAAAATTCCTGTCATACACCGAAAAATAATGAAAACATACTCAGAGGACCCGAAAACTTGTATTTTCATAGAAATCTCAAATTGGACTTTTTTCGCTGATACAATACTTTCTACTAAACTACGCATAGAGAAAGTAAAAATGGAAAGTTGGGATAATACGTTTAACAATGAATGAGAACTTGGTACCCAAAAGTTGTCAAAAAAAATTTTTAAACAAAAATTTATTACAATTATAGCACTATTTTTCCTTAAAAATTTTACGTCACACATTATTACTTTGGAGGACTTGAAACACCTGCTTTTTTCAACTGCAGCTGGAAAGCAAGCACTCTTTTCTTCAGCTCTGATTTACTCAACTTCATCTGAAAAGTAAAAACAATGAAAAATTAAACAACGAACATTCCTAAATTTGACATGATATAAAATTGCTGCAGAACATACTGAATTATAAAACAGTTCTTTCAACTATAACAGAATGTAAAGAACTTAATTGTAGTGGTAAAACCTAACCAGTCATGATTTATTTTATTAACAAGACAGTTAAGTGAATGAAAAACAGTAAATGCAAAAAGAAAAAATTTAATATTACTAAATGTGATTTTGTAATGCAAGATGTCATCAAATTACTCAAGGCATATTATGTAATTTTTCAGGGATTAAGTGGTAGGATCAGCTTAAATTAAAAAATGAGCAATATGGATACCTCGAAAAGCATAATATGCAAATTGAAATCACAGAATAGCCAAAATTGGTGATAATTTATAGATCAGAAATCCTTGTTCGAATCTTTAACAATTACTAGCTACTTCACACTATATAAGCAAGTGTCTACCTTGATTTTTCATCTTGAAAATACAAGTTAAGGCATACACTTGACATTTAAGTAGACCCACCTCTTTTTCTTAACAAATGCTTTTTATGAAATCTTTCTTCACACAAAATGGAGGGCCCATGCAATAGAACTTTTGAAAATGAACATTGGAGTAAACATCTTAATAAGGTGTAGATTGAATGGTTCCATATGATCTATGTTTTCAATAAAATATGGGCATAAGCATCTTGATAATGAATAGCTGATTTGATTTACTGAAAATATGCGAGAAATTCCTGTAGAAATATGCAATCTTCTACTAAGTTCATACGACATGCAAAATGTCACATATATTATTCTTAGTAACTTGTAAATTACAGCGACATTTATTCAAACAAACAATTAATACCCTCACCAAGGCCTCGCTGACTGGAAGTACAAGCTAGTTTCAAATTTAAATTTGCAGAATTTTCTAAATTGCCAAAAGGCGATAAAAGTTGGTTCATGACTGGAGAAAGAATTAATTCACTATAATGAAGATGTCCAAGACCAAATTTTACACGATAACAGGCAGTAGTCATTGCCCAGTAATTTCTATTTTTTTTACTCAGCAGGTATATAAGTGAATCCAAATATTAAAAAGAACTTCTTTTTAAGTAAACTTATATGCTGCATTATATTGTGTGCGGGTTATTGAACTTTTACAGCATTAGGAGCATCATTTCATTAAATGATGGCATGATTTAGGATTCTACCTAAGCATATTGTTCTAACGGTTTATAAATTTTTTTATGGAATAAGGGATTAACACACAACTACTCTAACTAGAAATATGTATGTCAAATAAGCATTGATTTTACCTCTATAAGTAGTCCTTGAGATACGTCCCTCAAAAGCGCAACGTATCTTGAAACTCGTTTTTACTTAATCCACCATTCTATCACAAACGAACAATAAACAACTCACGGGTCTGTGCGCTCACGAATAACAAGCGCAAACGCATGCAAGTTTTGCAGGCGATCGCGTGATCAAGTTCGAAATCTTGCCGCCAAGTTTGAATGGTAAAATTTTTGAATCGACTGTAGCGCCGCAGATTGGCTTCAGCGGACATGGGTTACTATTCAGAAGTTATTGCATTTAGGCCCCTCTATACACTCACAAAGTTTGGGGCAAACCTTTTGAATCACCCTGTATATGCATATGTATATAGGTGTTCCACCAATTTTTTTCCCATTCTAAAGTGTTCCACCACTCAAAAATGGTTGAAAAACAATTAGAGAAACGCACTGTATTTACATGTAAGACTTTTTTCCAAATATTACTTTTACAAAAGAAAGGTGTGGCTTATATGCAAGGAAAAAATTGGAAAGTCTTAAAATGTAAGATCGTCAAATTTATCTAGTAACCACTAAATGAATCTCATGATCCGATACGTATTACGTTACATACCGAAGCACTGCATAATTATTTCAATGATTAAATAAGAGAAAGAAATATTATTAGTATTTATTACCGAATTATAATCATTTCTCTTTTTGCCGGTGGGAAATCACCACAGGACCATGATGAAGAAACCATAGTCTATCAGACGCCAAGGTAATATAATAACCATGGCAGGGAGGATTGAGGATATAGACAGAATAGTAAGTTTAATTAGGTGAAATGCATACCATGCAGCATCTTCTCACATTACAGCCAGAAGTAGGAGGGGCTAGATAAGAGAGGGAGGAGATATGCAAAGTACACAAAGGGGACTAGAGTAGGAAATGGTCGAGTGAGAGCAGAGTGATTGTTTCTTCAAAATACAATGTAGACAGATAACATTTTTCTCAAAAGTAGACTGATCAATTGATTGGTAGATAGATAAGAACTCGATCAAGAAAAATTAACAGCCATTCACATTTGCATTGCATACCATTCTTGGTCCTGACTATTGCCATTCTGTTCGCATATGATTTCATCATTCTTGAAATATCTTTGACAGATCTACAGTTAATACGGTGACATGATGAACAGTAGCAGCAATATGCATGATCTTCTAAAATTTTAAAAAATCATCCTGTAAAAACACCGGTGCAGCTCATATTGAGATGCATTTTTTCCCCTAGCTTCAGCAATGAAAAAATAAGGAAAGGCTTATGCGAGAGTAAATACAGTATTTAAACAAAAAATGTTGTGGCAATGGTGGATCCATGGGGCCAATTCCCTTCCCCCCCTTTTGGACATCCCCATTCCCTTCCTTTAAATACATTCTTAAACCTATTCCATGCAAAATTACTCGATTTTGCCCGGCATGGGCATTGAAAAGTTCTGAACAGCAGTGGAACTTATAAGTGGGGACTCCTATTGTTATTGTTTTTTAAAAGTTGTTCTAAAACCAATTAAGTGTTTTTACTACTGGGTGTCTAGTTTTTTAGGTTAATTATAATTTTTATTAAAACAAGTGAAAGAAAATATTTTTTCATTAACTACATGGAGGCCCATTAAGTTCTGGGAGGCCTTAAGCATTGCTTTGCCTGCTTATACAAAACTCCACAGCTGGTTCTGACAGAATTAGGGATTTTCAGGATAAAGCATTGGCAGTGACAGATTCAAGAGGGAAGAGATGTAACTGAGGCAATTGCCCTTCTCCTCATCCCTGGATCTATTAGTTCAGGGGTTCCCCACCTTTTCGATGTGACGAGCACCAAGTTGTATCCTAAAATAACGAGCGAGCACCAAGTTGTGCCCTAGAATATCAAGCGAGCGCAACTATATTTCTGAAAAAATACGAATGATCACGAATAAAATCAAACCAACATCAAAGTCATACTTAATGACCTTGAATACGTTTAGAAAGAAATCAGCTGGGCAAATTAAATTATTGGTCCTAAGAAATGGGATATTAAGCACCGTAGAAGAGCAGAGCCAGGCTGTCAAAGAACGCCATCAGGCTTCCAAAGGGCGCAGCAGTGCTCGCGAGCATCAGGTTGGGAACCCGTGTATTAGTTGTTAGAGACCTCACCTTTTTCTTTCCTTTAGCATCACCATCTGCTGTGGTTCCCAAGTAGGAAGGTTCTTCCTTAGCAGGTGTCTTAGCCTTCACCTTCCCTTTTCCAACAACTTCTTTTAGATTGAAACGTGGTTTACGTTTCTTGACTATGACAGTTTCATTCCCTTGATCATCCTCCCTGTTAACAATCTGCCTCGGCTTGTGGTTCTTTTCCTTCTCTTCATTGCCTTGATTCCTGACCTTGAATCTCTTCCTCTTTACTCCGAGCCTGCTCTTATATTCTTCCCTCTTTTGGGGAACTCTCTTCACTGCTCGAGAGATTCGGAGAGGACGTTCCTTCAACAGGTGGCCATCAAGTTGGAGTGCCAACTCCACCGAACTTAAGTCCTGCATGATTAAATCAAGTAACATATTACAGCAAGAATTTTGATGGGATCGCAATAGATACGATGCACAGCTTAAACTTCTTAAAACTAATATGTTTTCAGTTGGGGAATTTGATTGAAAAATTAAAAATTTTGCCTATATGAGACTCCAAATAAGAGAGACGCCAACTAGCGGTGGAGTTTGGAAGTAGAGCTCCGAGGATAGTGAGTTGATGGTGATAACGGAAACACGTTGAGAGTTCGTACGCATCGTTTGGTTTCGTTTGTAATTTTTGGAAGTTAGCTTCTCTATTCATTTTTATATTATCTTTAGTTTCTTAATTAATAGTTTTAGGGATTTTAAAATTCTTTTTTGAGTAGTTAAAGTTAGTTTTTTCATTTCGGTTTATCACGTTAGAGATAGGTTGTAGCGTATTAATTTCTTGCTTAAGGTAGTGTGTTGGCTTAGGTTAGATTCTTTGTGGAAGCTAGCGTCTCTATTTAGTTAATCTTTAATTTCATAATTGATGGATTTAGGAATTTAGATTTCGTTTCTGAGTAGTTAAAGTTTGTTTCCCTTTCGGTTTAGCACTATAGAGGTAGAGTAGGTTTAGTAAATTTGTCATTGCTAGTAGTATTCTTTATTTCTTTAATAACTGCATTTTTTGTTGTTCGTTAGAGTTCATTTGTTATTGTCTGAATATTGCATTTGTTGTTGTTCGTTGAAATTAATTTTTAATAATATCTGTTATAGGAAGTCACTATATGAAATCATAGTTGAAATAGGGTGAAAAAGAACTTGCCAAAACATTCCACATATTTTTCATTCAGATAAAAAATAAATAATCATTTAAAAAGCAGATGAAAGGTTTTTCCCTGTTAAATTTCATGTTTTTAAGCACTTTATGCTTGACTGTTATTTCTATAAATTAAGATGTTAAGAAAATCCTTCATTCACTGATAACAAATACTTATGATTACTGCAATTACCTTATAAGTATATAGACAGGATAATTACCGATGAGGAAAAGAATCAAATGTCCATTAATAATAACAACGAATTTTATACATACTGAATCTTATTCATATTTAAAGAGAGGGACTTTTGGCAGAGAAAACTTCAAGAAAGAGAAAGTCCAATAGTTTAATATAATTGTATACATAAATCTGTCTAGTATGACATACTGCATGAATTTTAATTCCCCTCAGATTTACATAAAATTAAAAGAATGATATTGAACAAATTTATTCTAAAATGTTTTGCTATTATTCATTACTTCAAAAAGGATTTTATAAATCTTTGCTATAATTGCAATGCACCAAAAATATATTACAATGAGAAAAGGGAAAAGAGATATCAGGAAGAATCAGTGAACAGAAAATACAGATGTAATTCAACTTCAATGAGATCATTCCTTTCAGGTACTCCACCAGTGTAGCTGACTGCCATCTTGAATCAGTCCTTTAAGCATTTAAAATTAATTAACAGGCACATATGGCTGTTATTATAAATCACAACAGATGTTAAAGAATGGTACCATGTGACATCATAGATAGTAAGTGAAAATTTAGACTTACCAATGCATTTCATATATATCAAATGAGCTACATATTATTGAGATGTATTTGTTTTATCCAAAAATTTGACCAAATAGGGCCTTGATTTTTCCAGAGAAAGTGAAAAAACTAGATTGACTTATAAAATAAATATACGCCCAAACTTGCATGTTCAAATGAAAAATTCATTATAACATGTAAGTCTATGGAAAAACGGCGTTCGACATTCGACCACGTTTTTAGGAATGCATCCCTGTCGAATCTCAGGAGTCGCCTGTATTTCAAAATACCTCGCGAACCAGGAATCTAACATCATTTTTTCAAATGTTTTTCCAGAACATAACCCCTGCAAACAGGAGATCCTACTGTATAAGTTGCATTAAAAGAAGGGGATATGCATTAGAAGATTAATAGAAAGGCCTTGAATGGCACAAAATGGTATGGGTTAATCCAAAAACCTACAGAAAGGAAGAATGAATATCACTTGCCTTAAAGTTTACATAACAGAAACCCTTTCCTACTCCAGTAATCGAGTCTCGAACTATACGTATACTATCAATAGGGCCGCAACTCTCAAAAACTTTCCAGAGGTCATTTTCCTCAGCACCTAAAAATAAAAATTTTTTCATCTGATGATAAAGTATCGAGTATTACCATCACGTATTGCATAAAGCTATAATGCATTCAATTCAAAATTGATACTAAACTGTAATTCCCTGAAATGAAATATTACATTACAGTGAACCCTCTGTATATTGGACCTTGATAGAACGGACTTCGGATATAACTGACACTTTCTGTTACTTTCTCCCAAATTTCCACCAGGGTCTGGAAAAAACTAAAACCTCGAGAAAGTATCCCACATTTGATTCCTAAGAATAATACTACTATGATTAAGAATACATGAGAAAATCAATTTTCATTTTGCAAGTCATTTTACTTATGGTCACTATCATTTATTTCATTTCTGTTTGCAAACTTCAAGCACATTTTACTAATAAAAATATAAAAATGAATACGTAATGAAGTTAATTAGAAAAACTGTGCAATTATTGCACGTGCTCTAAAAATTTGTATAAATATAGAGTAAAACACTGTTTCATAACATACAAATTTTAGCAATTTAAGCCAACATATATGTTTATGTCGAATATAACGGACACTCTGCAATAATGGATAGGCCTTTCCCCATTTAGTCCGCTATATTGAGGGTCCACTGTATCATTATTACAAGATGCAGATGAATTTAAGAATGGACAGATGTAAAAATAAGTTTTTTTGCTCAACAAGTGCTTGAATAATTCCAGTTCATTGACTGAAAAATTATGACCTGTATGTGAAACATTGTCCATTAAGATGTTTGTTTCAGTTTCATGTTATGGCTTAAACCTATACTTTCCCGTTGTTGTTAATACATCAGTTTTCTGCCATAGTTAAAGTAAGTAAAGAACTGACTTAATCATATCTAACATCAAATGGTAGTATTCACATGGCCAAACTTGACTCCACACATCAGAACATTCTCAATGCAAAAGGTGAATTACCTAAACGTAAGAAGACTATTAAAAGTTGTAAATAATGAACAATCTCTGAAACATTCACCGTAGGCAATTTTCTGACACAAACATGAATAATTTTGTTAAGCATGCTGGGCATAATAGAACATGCTTCAAAAATTACTACAGCAAACAAAATCTGTGGCATCAGGATGTGAACATCAATAACATACACCATGGACCATATTCATTTTATGAGAAATGTATTTCAATTTTAAAAATCTCAACTATACCACATTATCCTGCAATAACACTGAGTGCAAAGATACCATTGTGATAGCATTTAATACGCTGTCTCCAATTTAAAACTGCCAGAATCATATAATGTCCCAAATTTGTAAGATATGAAACATTTAAATTGGATTTTGATTTTAGTGATACATATACGTAGACATAAGGATTGATAATCACAAACCGAAATGAAGGTTTCCAACAAATACAGCCTTCTTCTGGTCATGGCTACCATCTCTGGTGGCAAGATCAACTCTCAAGTGATGCTCTCGGAACAGCATTCCATTAGCTTGTAAAGCATTTCTTGCTTCCTCGGCAGATGTAAAGCGAACATATCCAACGATATTCGTCCGATCGGGATGAAATTCCTTTCTATAAAATTATCTTGTTTAAAATAGTATTTGAAGAAATATAGTAACAGCCGTAGGTTTCAAAAGTTTGGTTACATGCTATAAGAATTTACCGATTCACTACTACATGCATTTTCACATATAAAACTAGTCTCACCTTATTATTGCCACTCTTTTCGGGATTCGGGGATCTTTAACTGGAGGGCATCTGAATCTTGCACATTCAATTTCTCCATACGATTTAAAAAGTTTCTTCAATTTGATTAATTTAATATTACATGGCAAATTTCCAACAAATATCGTCCGGTTATCTTCTTCTGGATTTGCCTCTCTTACTTTAGGTGCCTCTGTTACTTTGGGTTTTGGCTTGAAACCTTTAATTCGTTTTTCCGCATTTTGTGCGTTTATTGACTTGGATTTGGTTTCACCGCTGCAAATTAAAGTCTATTAAAAATTGATTCAATTCACCTTATTTACTGTTGCTAGATATAGACCTTCTGTGGGACAACCTCGTACATTAGTAACTGGGTGCCCTAACCTTACACGTACAACTACGTCTCAATTATACTTACGGATTAATTTTAATTTTCTTTTTCTCGACCAGAGGCTCTTCCTCTCTCTGTTTCTTAACGGATACAACTTTAAATTTTACTTCTTCTGTAGAAACTGATGGAATTTTTTCGAATAACTTCGTATTAGCAAGTTTTCCATGACTTTTTTGACTAATGATACTGGCTAAACTTCCCACGTGGTAATCCATTTCAATTTTAGATCATAACAGTAAAGTTTTGATACTACCAATTTTCTGGGCACAATCCTAATAGAAGGTACTGAATAACACTTAAAGACAACACTCAATAGGTTATGTCGCGCAAAGACCAGCAAAGACAACACAATTTCGAACGACGTTACAACTCTTCCCTCACGCTCGCTTGCGCCACCGTGTGGATAATGTTTACATCATTAAAATCGGCAATAGTTTTTCTATTCTGATATCAACATGTAGTGGCATTAGTTTTGTTTATTTTTTAATTGAATGTAAAATTACGGCTACTCACCATTGATTCGTTAATCGAGATTAAATATTTATAAATTAGTACGTCTTTATATTCATATATTTATTTTTACTAAAAGCCGACATTTCTCTGCCGTAAAAAAACTTAAACAGCTGTCAAAAACATTTTCTCAAAGGTACTTTGATATGAGCTTATCAGAATACGCTTTCGGGCGTCGTTTAAATGTACAAAGAAATTATTTACTCCACAAATTTTATTTTTTAGAACAGCTTGTTATTTTACACTATTACCGTATTAATTTGTCATTCACGACCTGCCAGATAGATAACGAAATCGAATGACTGGAGATAATAAAAGGCGGCTTATTAACATGAGCTATGGTGGAGGAATTTCGTTCGTTTCGATTAGTTTGAAACTTTAGATAAAAAGATGCATACTAGTGCAAATTTTCGTTATTAGCATTAAACCAATTAGTGATGAAAACATGTTGATGAGATAGTTTGAAACTTTAGATAAGAGGATGCATAGTCGTGCAAATTTTCGTTATTAGCATTAAACCAATTATTGATGAAAACATGTTGGTGAAATAACGATGAGTGCGTTTCAGGCATTAAAATATGCAATTAAGGACAATTTCCAATCAACGTTACTTGTAAACAAAAAAGATTTTCGCCGAGTTCAGCAGCAGGGTTACCACCTTTTAGAAATGGTAAGTAGGGACACGGAATCATTCTTCCATGGGAACACGACCGGCCCAACGACCATGTTTTAGGGGTCTACGGATTATAAAAAGGTGATAAGCTTTATTTATTATTTAAATTGTTCTTTAATAAGCATTTACAGTAAATGAATCTTCAAAATATCAATTCTCACAAAGATTAGCAAAATAATTACATTAATTTTAGGCTTAAACAATCATAACAATAATATTTCTTATAAGAGTATTGCCACAGATGAGGAATCTCCTAAGTAATTGATTAACATATTCTATGCTTATCAACAGAAAATCAGCTTTCAATTATAGTAAAGTCAGACCTTAAATTTATATTTTTTGTTTGATTTTGCACATTCTAAAAGTTTTGGTTGTTTTTGCACTAATTCAAAACTGCAAGCAAGTTTCGTTAAAATTAAATTTTATCTGAAGCTCTGCTTTTACAGACTCTATTTTTAATCTGTTTAGTTCATCTGTCCATAGGTTTTTCATGAGTGAAAAAAACTTTCAGCACTTGCATTGCTTACTGGTACTGATCAGATAAATTTTATAATTTTTATAATCTCAGCAGAAACTGACTTTTTAAGAATAATACCTTCGCTTAAGTTTAAAATTTTTAAGAATAAGTGGATAACATTTTATATTACCTTTGTTAGAAGCATCTGAAGTTACAGAGAAATATTTTGCTCTACACTCTTTCAGCAGTGATTCGCAAGAATATGGAGACAACGTTTTGAGCTAAACATTCTAATTTAGTATGACCACAATGTATTTTTGCTCCCATTTTAGAGTCAGAAAAGATTTTACATAATAGCTTTATTCCACACTCTGAAGAGAAATAACTGTGCTTTTGCATCAGTCCATGATAAGCAAAACATACTTCAGCAACACTGCTGTAATCTATTCCCTTGGAAGAATGTGTGTGAATGAAGGAATAAATTGTCTTTGAGGTTTTTGTTATAAGCGAATTTTGAATATGCTTCGCAGTTTCCAAATGTTTCTTCAAAGTTCCAGCGTTTTCACTTTTTAAAGATATCAAAGATGGGCATAAAATGCATTTTGCAGAGAAACGATCATGGGTTTTTGCAATACAAGATGAATAATTTGGATCTTTGAGTCATTCTTTGATGTGCAAAATCTTTTCTTTGGTGGTGGGGATGACAGTCTTTTCCCTGATATTAGAAATTTACATTCATCCATTCGGGCCGAGCGATCATCGGAATTGTCACCATTCATTTTTTCAATACCCTTTTCACAAAAGAAAGTTTTAAAACAAAATTTACAAGTCTACTTATTATTTACGAATGTTAAAATATTACTGATAAAATAATTCTTTGAAGTTACTTACAATAACATCAGTGGTTGACTTATAATTTCTTATAACTTCCAGCTATTTACTGCATGGTTAAAACACAACTTGTGCAGGATTTAAATTTGTATATGACGACGTCCCTATTCCATTCATGACAGCTTAATGGGCATTATAAACGTAGAAAATCGTAATATAATCAATTTTTGTGAATAAGGTAAATATCGATACACATAAAAATGAATTTTCAATAAAACAAATTTTAATTAATGTCGAACGAGAAAGTCGGGACAATTTGGGAAAGAAACGGGACATCAGCCAAAAATTGTTCAAAAGTCGGGACTAGCTAAAATTGGGACGGGTGGCAACCCTAAATCTACACCGTGTTGATGGCTCTCTCGGTTTCGTAGGAAAGCGTGGGAAAGCGGTGTTTCACCGCTGTTGAAGGAGCAGTTGGGTATTTATTTTTTTGGTGGAGACCTGCTCGTATTTTAAATAATCTAATTCATGATGAGAGGGGCATTGATAGTTATGGAAGGCTGTGATAAGGCCGGTAAAACAACGCAATGCATGAAATTGATCGAAAAAATTGCTGCTGAATCTGGTAAAGCATCACTGCTGAAATTTCCCGGTATGTGAAGTAAGACTTGAATTTCTAATAATACAAAAAAATCATCTATCTTTGAAATTATTTCCATGTAAATTCTTGTCATGCGTATCCATCGTTGAAGGTTATTGTTATTTCAGAACGATCTACCCATACCGGCAAACTTTTAAACGATTACTTAAGCAATAATCTAGAATTAAGTGACCGAGTAGTGCATCTTTTATTTTCCGCTAACAGATGGGAAACGGAGTGAGTAGTACAAGGAACACGTTTTCAACCTAGATTAATTAAGCACTTTTATAATTCATTTTGCTGATTTTATATTCGAAATTTTAGGACTCATATGAAAAATCACCTTATTAATGGTATACATTTAATTGCGGACCGTTATGCCTTTTCTGGTGTAGCATATTCATCTGCTAAAAAGGTATGAAATGGTATTTGCTGAATTTTTATTACTTTAATATTCAGTAACGTGCTCGTAATAACGAGTTGTTGGTTTAAACAGGGTTTGGACATGGATTGGTGCCGTGGCCCTGACATTGGTCTTCCTCTCCCTGACCTCGTAGTTTTTTTGGATCTTGATCCCAAAGTTGCTGCATTGCGTAATGGCTATGGGGAGGAGCGGTATGAGCACCACAAATTTCAGGAAACAGTTCGGCAAAACTTTTTAAAGTTAAAAGACAGATCTTGGATGGTATGCTTATTTGATTTTGTATATTTTTTGAGTAAAAGTGTTATTCGCAGAAATTGTAGTTAAAGGTGGAAACTTCAATTGAGCAACCAACCCTCAAAATTGAAAATTTTCAATTAACCTGTGCACTGCATAGGGAAAACCCTATTCTGTCTCCTGCAAAAAACATCCAACCCAATCTAGTACCATGTTGTGCTACAGCTGCCTTCAAACTAACCCACAATCTGTGATTTTTAAATTTAACAGACAGTAAAAGTCTTAATATCTCAGCTTCTTGAACATGTGGGTTGGCAGATTTCTGCTATAACTTGGTCCAATTATTCATATAACATGTTGAATTTAACTTCTCAGCTTGCATAGCAACAAAGAAGCTATGACTTAAAGTAATTTTCCTTATGCATACATGGCAGGGGCTTCACTTTGGGGGGTGGGAGTAGGGTGGACATAATGTCTCCTTTTAAGAGAGTATATCCTCTTTTTTTTTTGAGAAACTCTCCTCTTTTTCCAGAAGTTAAATATTAATACAAGAACCTTGCTCCCCTCCTACAGCAAAATGCCCTTAAGCAAAATTTCTGGAGACAATATTGATATATAATACCACTTATAAGGCTTTGAAAATATTTATGACCAGAAAAAAATTTAATAGCATCTAGGGCAGGGGTGTGCAACCTACTGCCCACAGACCACATCTAGCCCGTGAGAGCATTTTAGGCTGCCTGCAAAGCTTTGGTCTGTGATACTTATTACAGATAATTTTATACATTTTAAGTTCGATTGTTGCCATAACACATTGCCCGGCAAAGTTTTTATACTAAAATATGGTTGAAAACTTTATTTTCAGTTTTAAAATTGCATATAATCACCTGAGTAAGTTCTAATGTAAACTCTAATCTGGCCCGCCGAGGCACTCCTGACTTCTAATATGGCTCGTCAAAGCACTCAAATGTATGAATGGGGCCCGCCACATAAAAAGGTTGCATGCCCCTGATCTAAGGTTGACCTTAGGACAATTTGTATGCAAATCGAATGAATGTATCAACTCAAATTCTTATTGTATTAATATCACAGAAATTAGTAAACAAGGTCACTTTTAGGATTTTGGCTTAATTTTGAATGATTTGTTTAAAAACTGAATTTTCATTTATTTTGTGATATTCATATTCTTGCACAATATTTTTTTAAATAGAAATAGGTTAAGAAAAGCTTAATCTGAATGGCATTATTAAAACTTTCCCATTCATAATCTTATTAAAACATTGAGACTTCAATTGCTCCATATGCAGTAACATATTCTCCAAGTTTATATTTAAAATTTAAAGGATTGCTGATACAGCATATGCACAATCATATGTATACCTTAATGGCTGGTCAACTCAACAGATGAACGGAATTTGTCTATTCAACTTAGTCTCATATATTACTCTGGTAGTAGCACAAATGCATCTTTCTTCATCTAGTACAGTGTTTCTCAACCAGTGGGAAGTGAAGGTAGGACTCTAAAGTTTCCAAAATAATTATTATGAAACCTTTTCTCAGCAAAATTATTGCAGTATTTAAACTCCTTAAATTTTTCCATTAATGATTAATATAATACTAAAATGAATTTAATGTAAAAATCTTACCTCTTTGAAACTGTGGCTTTTTGTTTTTATCAATGTTGAATCCAAGTTTTTTGATGAAATGTATGATGGTACTTAAGATGTAGAAGGTTAAGGAACCACTGATCTAGAAGAAGCTTTTTCCTTCTCCATATCAACGAATTAACTTCCTAGGACCTCCAATATAGAAACAAGTAGTTGGTTTCTGAGAACGTATTATCATTCTTCACCACCGACAGTTGAATTGTTTAAACAGAGATTGACCGATGCCCAAACAAATATTTGAACTTAACGTATCCCTTAGGTTACAGTGCAAGCATTTTCATGTCCATGAGTAAGAGGTATTTTGCTGTGCGATTTAGTATATGGGGGAGGAAAGACAAGCAGAATTCCGAGCCAAGGACAGGAAATGGTTCTATCAGCAGGAGATAAACAAGAAAAAAGTTTCCAGCAGCTCTAAAATGGATAGTGAAGCATTAAGGGATGACTAAATCAAGATCTTTCGAACTGATTCCGAGGCACAACCCAAAATCGTACGACACACACATCTGCTGATTGAAATGCATGGTCAATGATTGAACATAGGAAGATATAATCTTTTATGGGCAACAACCTTTGGACTGGGTTATCTATAGGGTCAAATTAGTAAGAAAATTGACATCCTCATCAGGCAAATTCTAGCATGAAAAGGCATCCATACACTAATCTAATCTAATTCTTTGCAATATGTATAATTCATGATTTAAATGCTAAAAATAATTGGCTAATTACTAAATTTATCTTTCAGATTGTGGACGCCAAGAAAAGTCCTGAAGAGATGCATGAAGAAATATGGAAAAGGGTGCAAGAGGCCATGGATGAGTGTAGGAATAAGCCGATTGGACAATTGTGGCGTTGATTTAAAAAAATAAATACTCGTATATTATATATATATATATATAAAGCATTTGTCTATTTTTATATATGTATTCACTTCCTTTTCAATAAAATTTAGCTATGAAAGTCATCACAGTCATTCCAATATTCTTAAACGCAACACCATAAATTATGTTATTATCACTTATAAACAAAGATGACATCATTCAATTTTGCATAATGCTTTGCAGTGAATAGATATGTAGCTCTAGTGCAAAAAATTTTTAAAAAGATGAAAAACTGTATAAATTACAGTAAAAATGTCATACAATGGTTTTTACTCTTTAGTACATCACCTGCCATATTATACCTGTTTCATTTTTTTTTTTTTTTTGCTGATCAGCCTATATTTCTACAGAAATCAAACCTTGCCAACTTATATTGTTTAAATAAATACATATAAATGTTTGAGTTAAAAATCAATGTGAAATTATACCCAAACGATATACTTAACGTAGATAATTGATATACCTACTTAGGCTCAATTTCAAAAATTGAATTTCAACTTTCGAAGAGTCATAAATTGTTTGAGAACTTCATCTGTTACTTTAGCCCTTCTTTCTTGGTGTGAACCAATTAAATTCTGAAGTATCGAGACAAGTTCTTTTTTAAGTTCACCAGTCAGTAGAGCCCCACTCGTGTAGTCCTACAAGAAAAATAAATTATTAAATCAAATATTCCATCTTAATGGAAAAATTGCAGACTTTCTTCTATTGTAAAAATGCTTATGAATCAAGTAGTGCTACAATATAATTTCCCCAAAAATACAGCATGAGCAGTCATCTGACAAAAGTACCCAATTTCTGATTACATTTGCAAGACAAAAAAATTACAATATAAGAGAGCAGACAATATTATGTTAATCTTGAACTAAGTACTTCCAACCTTTTTATTTGATTATTAACTTTTACAGGTTATTGTTCAAATATTTACATTTAAAACTCAAATGAATATCACCAAGCATCCAAGAGATACATTTCTAGATGAAACATTGTTTAATTAGTGTAACAATTAAGAAGGGGTTGGAGACTACGGTGAAATAGATACATATAGTATATAGCTCCTTAACCGTACAAGGCAAATATTTAGAGACAACACAGAAGGAGAAAGATGAAGGTGGGCAAGAAAGGATAAAAATACAAACATCCACATCCCAAACGTCAAACATTCCTGTAGATTAATGATTAGCCACACAACTTTTATATTAAGATGCGTTCAAATTTCGTTATTTAGTATTCTAACACTAGATACCGTATACGCTCATGTATAACGCGCAGTTTGAAGACCAATTTTTAGGTCATAAATTAGGGGTGTGCTTTATACATGGGTAACACATCTGTATACTTAAAATTGGAAATTAAAGTGTACCTACCTCGCACCAGATTCTCGCATTCTGGGTGAATTAAGGGGAAAACTACACTATTTATCGATAAACCAAGTTATACATATATATATATATATAATACCTATAGAACATCTAATTACTTCTATACAGTTATAATTCCATCCTATCCAAATATTCTGCATTTCACTAGCTGCTCAGCTGATTTCTTACAAGCCTCTTTCAATTCACACTTTGCCAAACATTTACTCAAAAACAACCATTCTTCCAACTTTAACCCGGAGGTAATTCATTTCGCAACTAAAGGTCCCAGTTTAAATCTTTTCGAACAGTTGGAAATACTTTTACACTACAATGATAACACACACAACCTCGTTAACGAATTTATTTCCCCCACCCACTCTCCCTTGCTTTGTTTCTCCCTAACACCCACCCCTCCCCAATACCTTGATTCAGCCTTCCCCCTCCCCCGCCCTCCCATTTATTGGTCCCCTCTACACATTTCCCTCCCCCACTCCCCTGGATTCCATATATATGTGTTGCTTCTTGTTTTTTTGTACCTGACGATGACTAGATATTGGTCGAAACCGGTCGCTTTTTCTGTTAATAAAAGTGGAACTTTTACTAAGTTATCCTTCTCATTCTTTTATGATGGAGTTCCACCAAGTAAAGGCTTCTTCCGTTGATTTTATTGCTGTAGTCTTTGCAAAACTGCACGATAGACTTCCCACAAAACACGCATCGAAAACAAAAAACATAGAATAAGCAAATTGAAATAATTTTATTTAGTCAATGATTATAGTATGCATGATTAAAAATGTAAGTCATTTAAAACCCATAGAACGTGTATGAACTTAATCTTACCTGTTGTGTTTTCTGTTTCCAGATTTGTTTGTTAAACTTTTGCTTTATTCCTTCTATTAAACAGTTTTAGAATGAGACAGGAAAGAAAGAAACGAAATCCACTATAAATCAAAACTCGATCTACTTGTATTTCATAGATCCCTTTTCGTCTGATTTAAAAGGACTGGCAACAGCGGTGTTGCAGTTTTTAGGTAGCATCAGTTTGTCCAACTTACTGTATGAAGTCGTTGCCATCTCAACTCAACCACTTTCATTATTGGTGATCTCTCTCAAGACATAATGTGGAGCTTATTGAACGTAATACTTATGGGCAAGTCCAAGCGTTTTAAAATTGTTAACGCGATAATTTAATGCTTTAACGTATTTATTTACGGTACCCTAGTTCAGTGGTTCTCAGACAGATCTACCATGCGACCCCCCTCCCATGCGGATGTTCGGTAGCCGTGACCCCCCGTGAGTTTTTGAGAGGTAAAAAAAGTACATAAAAAACTCTTTTCATTTATACTTTTTTATAAAGCGCATTGACGAGTATTAAAAAAATTTGGGCTCAAGAAAATATCTTAAGGAAAACCTTCATTAAATATGATCATGAATCTCTTTAAAAAAGACGTTGATTCAGTTATTCACTAAATTATAAATAGTCTGGAATATTCTTGTTGCGGCACACACACAGTACATTAGAATTAGTCTGCTACGGCAGAATGAGGAAAAAATCAATTGGCATAGCGAAGACTGCTCGCATCCCCCCCCCAAAATTGCCTTGCGACCCTACGTTTGAGAACCACTGCTCTAGTTAATAATTAACGTGATGACATAGTTTTCTTCTTATATCCCACAAAAATCAAGGCTGCGCATTATACACGGGGCATAAGAAAAAGTCGAGATTTTTTCGCAATAAGGACACGAGAGCGCATTATACGAGGACTGTTACAAAAGTAACGAGACTTTCAATAAAAAAAATTTATTCAAAATTAAGGTATAGTAACTGTATCACCTTCAAAGTAGTTCCCCTCTGCGCAGCTACACACCGCTGCCAACGGTCCTTCCACGCTTCAAAACACACCCACGGAAGTCATCTTCTGTCAGTCGTTTTATGACGTCGGTTACAGCTTCCTAGATGTTCGGAAATGTCGCAAAATGATGTCCTTTCATTCGACTTTTCATTTTTGGAAAAAGGTAAAGGTCGCACGGGGTGATGTCAGGCAAATAAGGCAGGTGGTGTAGTGTGGAAATGCCTTTTCGATAACTGACAATGACAATTCTCACGCACCAACTTCTGCTGGCCTTGAATTCTTGCAATGATATATTAAGTCCTCTAGTAATTTCATTAGCTTTAAGTATAATACTTTCAGTCGAAACAGGCATACCGTTCTTCCTCATGGTGCGCACAAACTTGACTACTTCTTCTTCAATGCCATGAAATCGGCCTAATTTTGGACCACTGAGCGACTTCCTTGTGGCTTTGGCTTTATCTAGTTCCTGTTTTGAGAGTTTCCATTGACGCACATTTGCCTCAGATACACCGAACTTTCTACTCGCATCACAGTTATTAGTTTTTTCGGCGTAATTTATCACGATCAGCTTAAAATTTGTATCTTAGCTCCGTCTAATTCCTTTGTTAACTTTCTCTTTGCACTCGTGCCACGTACTTCAACATGATCTGTCATTTTAACTTAAGGGTTGTGCATTTAAATCAAGAATGCACAACTCAAAATTACTGTCACACTTAGTGAATCACGGTGCGTCGTTTGAAAGGGGAATCCCAATGATTTCCGCTCTCATTTGTTTTGACATTGCGGTTGCCATTACGTGCAAGATGAAAGTACGTCGTCTGTGTTATGATCGTCGACGATGATTATTAGTCTAAATAATTATACACGGGGCATAAGAAAAAGTCGAGATTTTTTCGCAATAAGGACACGAGAGCGCATTATACGAGGACTGTTACAAAAGTAACGAGACTTTCAATAAAAAAAATTTATTCAAAATTAAGGTATAGTAACTGTATCACCTTCAAAGTAGTTCCCCTCTGCGCAGCTACACACCGCTGCCAACGGTCCTTCCACGCTTCAAAACACCCACGGAAGTCATCTTCTGTCAGTCGTTTTATGACGTCGGTTACAGCTTCCTAGATGTTCGGAAATGTCGCAAAATGATGTCCTTTCATTCGACTTTTCATTTTTGGAAAAAGGTAAAGGTCGCACGGGGTGATGTCAGGCAAATAAGGCAGGTGGTGTAGTGTGGAAATGCCTTTTCGATAACTGACAATGACAATTCTCACGCACCAACTTCTGCTGGCCTTGAATTCTTGCAATGATATATTAAGTCCTCTAGTAATTTCATTAGCTTTAAGTATAATACTTTCAGTCGAAACAGGCATACCGTTCTTCCTCATGGTGCGCACAAACTTGACTACTTCTTCTTCAATGCCATGAAATCGGCCTAATTTTGGACCACTGAGCGACTTCCTTGTGGCTTTGGCTTTATCTAGTTCCTGTTTTGAGAGTTTCCATTGACGCACATTTGCCTCAGATACACCGAACTTTCTACTCGCATCACAGTTATTAGTTTTTTCGGCGTAATTTATCACGATCAGCTTAAAATTTGTATCTTAGCTCCGTCTAATTCCTTTGTTAACTTTCTCTTTGCACTCGTGCCACGTACTTCAACATGATCTGTCATTTTAACTTAAGGGTTGTGCATTTAAATCAAGAATGCACAACTCAAAATTACTGTCACACTTAGTGAATCACGGTGCGTCGTTTGAAAGGGGAATCCCAATGATTTCCGCTCTCATTTGTTTTGACATTGCGGTTGCCATTACGTGCAAGATGAAAGTACGTCGTCTGTGTTATGATCGTCGACGATGATTATTAGTCTAAATAATTATTATTCCCGTCATGTTTTTCTTATTGTTATTACTATTTGTTTATTTCACATCTTTATGTACGTACTTGAATTTGCTGTTGTGAATTGTTTACTCTAATATACCATTTGTTGTAAAAACCATTGATTAAATGCTTAAATATATTTCGTATTCGAATGTAAGACGACTCTTGATATTTACAGCTGAAAATTTGGAGAAAAAGGTCGTCTTAGATTCAGGTGAATACGGTCTGACATAACCGGGGCATCGCCGGGTACTTTCAGCTAGTAATACTATAAAATGTCCCTCCTTATCACCTTGTAGTCCTCAGTATATTTGAAAATGTCCCTCCTTCGCTTCCTGAGAGGTTGGTCACCCTACTGTACACCCAACATGGAATTTTCCTCGTGTGCCCTTGTGAAAATTGGTGGTTGGCTTACAATTGATTAAATATGGTAACCACTTATTGTAATGATACAAAATAATTGTTAGTAGATAGATACATATGACAATGTATTATGAAATATAAAGCATAATATTCATTCAATTACAGCTTCGCCGATAAGTAAACTAATATCTAAATTTCATTTTTAACGGAAAGTTCATTATTCTGCTACATGATGCTGAATTTTTAATAATTCTCCCACTGCATCTATTCACAACTAAAAATGAGTTATCTTTGGTTCTTAATATCTGTAATACGAGGTGCGATCAAAAAGACTGGCCGTGTGGAGCGCTAACCGGACATAGTATGAACTCGTGAAGCAGTTTGCTGAGTGTCACGTTGATACACTCAAGCATTTTTTTTTCACAGGCGTTTTTGTGCATTAGTGTTAGTGGTGTTCAGTGATTTTTGTGAGAAGAGAAATTGCAGACTTGAAGTAGCAGCACGTGTGCATCAAGTTTTGCTTCAAACTGCAAAACTGCATCGGAGACCCACGAAATGCTTAAACAAGCATTTGGTGATGATGCCATGGGCAGAACCCAGACTTTCGGGTGGTTCTAGCGGTTCAAATGTAGGCAAACGTCGGTTGAGGATTCTGAACGTTCTGGTCGGTCCTCAACCAGCAGAACCGAAGAAAATGTTGAAAAAGTGCATTGGGCCATCCAAGAGGACCATCGGCGAACGATTAACAACGTCTGCAGCATTGTTGGCCTATCGTTCGGTACATACCAACGCATTCTCATGGAGGAACTCAACATGAGGCGGATCGCTGCCAAATTCGTGCCCCACTTGCTGACCCAGGACCAGAGGCAACACCAGCAGGGACCTCCAGGATCAGGTCAGAAACGACCGAAACTTCCTTTCCAAGGTCATCACTGGTGATGAAAGCTGGGTTTATGGCTACGACTGAGAAATCAAACAGCAGTCATCCCAGTGCTGCTCCTTCAAGTCTGCAATTTCTCTTCTCACAAGAATCGCTCAACACCACTAACACTAACGCACAAAAACGCTCGTGAAAAAAAAAGGCTAGCGTGTATCAATGTGATACTCGGCAAACTGCTTCACAATGAAGCTCTTTAGCGCTACCTAGCGGCCCAAGTCTGTACTACATCCAGTTAGCGCTCCACAGGACCAGTCCGGGAACTTTTTGATCGCACCTCGTAAAATCAATTATTAATTACCATTACACATACGCAGCATATTTTTTACACAATGGCTTCCATTATGCAGTTGCCTCAGTTAAAATGAACCAAAATAAGTTTTCATAGTTTCCCAAACTACAAAGTAAATTTTGATTTAAATTCTTGAACTATAAAAAGTTCTTTGGAAAGCAAAATGTTATCTCACACAAAATTTTGGAAACTCCATTTACGTGTATGTGCAAAAATGAGATTTCCATGCAGAAATTTAAATGAGAACAATGATGAAATACCGACATACCTTCCTGATTTGTTCCAGTTTGGAATCGTCTTCCAAGAAAAACCTCAAATACTGATAAGATATATCAACATCACAATTGCCTCCAAGTTCGCGATGTTCCTCAACAGTTGCTCGTCCACCAGAAAATGCATATTTATTTATCTGAAAAAAATATTGAGGCGGCAATTAATCTCATGAGCAAGATAAAGAGGGTGCGAATTATATTGGTAACCACAAACGGAGACAGATTAAGGGTGCATTGATCAACAAGCATTATCCCTTGCAGGACTTTTTGCCATTCAAAAACTAAACCTCTTTATTTCCAAATGTTCTATCTGTTTGTCTCAAAATGTTCATATGGGTGATACATATATTGACATCTTTTCACACTCAATTATTATATGATGCATGACATTTTTGTTCTTATGCTTAATCTGTAACATTTTGTGGGCAGAGGGAACCATATTTAGGTTGACATTTGAGTTAAGTGTAAAGGGGTTAATCTGACTCTGTATAGGTCTACCTTACTACTAGGTAATGTCAGATTCTTGGGGTGCATTTGTGCCAGGATCCTGTGATCAGGTGCCTATCAGTCACGGAAGTGTGTGTGTGAGGGGGTGCTCTGTGAAAAATTGTGCCCCAGGACCCCAAAGTTCCTTAATCCAACTTTGCTTCTGGGTGACCCTCAATATGCTACATGTGTATTTAACATTAAAAAGAATTAATTTGAACAATAAGGTTTGGTACCTACATGTGTCAGGGGTAATAAGACAATAATCCATACAAAACATGCCTTTTCAATGAGTGTATGAACTCTGTTAACACTTTTACAACAATGATAGTCTATAGAATGTGATATTATTCGACAAATAAAATTAAAATTATTTTTATTATTTATATAGTATGTATATCCTTAATTGTCACAATCAGATAAAAAAAACAGGTGGTAAAAATTAGATATCGCATACAATATGATAATTTGATCATATTAACTGACATGTATGGTGATTAACCACTTTCCTGATTTCCCAGAACATGATGCAATATTTAAAATAATCAAAATAGGTCATTAACATTTTTCTTCATAAAATGCTTCCGACTTTTTTTGATTTTAAATTATTAAGTAATACATATTAAGATAATTTCAAATAGGCAACCAAAATAATAAAATTTTGCTTCATAATTTCTTTAAAGATGTCCATTAACTCGTTAGATTATGTAAGTTTTTCCACAGAATATTACACAAAATGATACATATCCCGTCTGCAGGATTCTGAGTTTGAAATTGTAAAAGCTTATGCAAATCAAAGAAATTATTGCATCATACAATAGAATAAACTATTAATATTGATTCTTCGTCATATTTAAATTCCATACCTTATTTTTTATCTGCTTTGCTGTATCAGTAAGGAAAATTGAGGTATTTTGATCGCTTGCTGACATTTTAGTTTGAGCTCCTTGCAAAGCAGGAAAGAAGGAACAATGTATTAAAGCTGGTTTTGGTAATCCAAGTCTTGGGGCAACATCTCTTGTCATTCGAAAATAAGGGTCCTTAAAAAGATAAATATTTGAGAGTCTTAAATTTAACGAATTTCTGAAAATTACGATTAAAAAAGCTGTGGATAGTTATGCTTAATAACTTCAACTTAAATAAAGCTTCAATCAAAATGTTAACCTGGTCTATCCCACAAGGAATGAGGCATGGAATTTTAGCTTTATTAAATATAAATGGAAATGATGTAGAGAACGATGGTGCAGCTTGAATTGAAGGGAAACTTATTTTCCCAATAACATCACTATCACCAAATCCAAATATCCCTTTGACTTGATTGAAAGTCACACATTTTTGGATTCGAACCATGTTCTGGTAAAATGCTGGACACTGCCTTAAAACCACAAAAAATCAAAAGTAATTACAAATTTTGACGTTTTAATATTTACTAATAAATTAAAAGGACAATTTTGCTTAATTACCCGATAAAATCAAGATCTGTAAAAATAAACGTTTTTTCTACATCAAAACCACAGGCTACAATATCCTTCATATTCTCATATGCCAATCTATTTGCTTCTTCGAGTTTTATATCTTTCCATAGACACTTTTCATCATCAGTCATTTGAATCACCAGAGGGACATCAAACACCTCCTGCAACCACCTGTAAAAGTATAACAAAAGGTTAAAAAATTATGATAAAAACTTTGAGACTCAAAATGTGACTATAAGGGCTATATTACTTGGTAAAAATAAAAGAAATCAAATGTCCTATATGCATTGATTCCGAAGAAGGGCCTCTTCCTGTGTACAGAAAGAATGGTTTTCCTTGCTCATACTGGTTCAAAATAGTATGCATATCTCGATGAGAAAAAAATATTCCTCTACGTAATAGGTGATGAGCTGGTTTTCCAGTTATTTTTTCAAATCGTGCTACAAGTTCATCGTCCACTTTTGAACTACCAAATCTTTCTACGAAGGAATGAAAAGATTTAGAATTTTCACAAATACATTCTTAGCCTATAAGTTTTTTAATTATCTACTATAAATAGCTTATCAACAAATGATGACCTACTTATCAGCTTTTCATAATCTACGCCTGTTTCCGACTTGCTCGAAACGTTCCATGGATTGACTACATCATCGTCTGCTTCATCGGCTACAGAAGGGTTTGACAGGGATAATCCTGACACACAATTTTCGACATCATTAGCCATTTTTTCTTTATGATGAGGCTAACAATACTGTAATTTCACTTTCAACGATTCAATAATAAACGATGAGAACAAGTTCAGCAAAACCACAACGATAGATTCCCCAAACACGTCGTGGTTTGCGCGGAAGTTGCGTGTCAATTTTTTTCGCAATTTAAAGCGGGATTTTCAAACCTCAATTCCGGCAGAACATGCTTGCTCCTATTTGTATCTCGATAGTTCATTCACTATTATTCACAGTAAAATCCTCACATAGGTCTTCTGAAGGGACGAAAGTGCCAATACCTGCTATTCATATTCTAATTAAATCTTATTGTTGTTTTTATAGAACTATGAACAGGGTCTAGACCAGGATCGTGCAACTCAGTAGTGGGGTAAGTAGTTTAATGTTACGCAGCGGACACAACTGTCGCACTAAGCGCGCACGTTTAAAATGTCAGGTTTTTTATTCCTCGTAAAATGCTTAGGTAATATAAATGATCGCAAAATTGTAAATATAAATATGAAATCGAAAAAAAACAACACAATTATTGTAGGTTATTGATATTGCTTTATTTAAGCTTCATCAGATGTACACATAACTAGTAAATACCGTATTTTTAAGTGAAAAACAATTCTAACCGTAGCATTTAAGCAGATTGCAAACTTGTTTTTGCAAAAATATCACAAATTATTTGCCGATATTCACTCAGCAAGATGGCAGTTACATTACAAAGTAGTACCAGATAAAAACAATGGCCAAATCTCATTTCAAACATTAGCATTTCAACAGAGATCACACTTGGAAAAGTAAAAATATAGATGGAAATGAGCCATCAACTGATGTTACACAAACAGAAAAAACAGTGATACACTAATTGTAAGTATTAAAAACAATCTTAACATATACACATATGAAGTAGTATATACAATACTGTAAACCATGAAAATATGTAATTCAACATAGAAAAAAATGTATGTATATGAACATAACAAACAATAAATTAACAAAGAAGATATATGCAGGTTCGTATGCATGCACATACTAAATCATAAAAGGTTGCACATTATCTGAATTGTGTTAGTTCATGCCACAAAATGCATATAAAATCATAATACTTGCTCTCAAAGCTAATGAGAGAATTGATACTATTAGAAAGAAAATTTTAAATCACATGAAGTGAAAATGTATGTACATACTGCAATATCTCCATTGTGTTAGTTCATAATAATAATAATTTATTGATTATTAACCGACTTTACAGTGGTATTAATCTTGTCAAATATCAGTACAATATTAAAAAAGAAAAACCTTATACACAAATACATATATTATAACATAACATATTATTACATACATACATATATTACTATATAACATTGAAGTTAGTTTTATCTTCAGAAATTTAAATCTGCTAGGTCACTTTCTAGAAACTCATCAATTGAGTAGAATGATTTAGTTTTCAGCCAAGAAGCCATTACTCTTTTGAATTTTATTATATTTATGCATCTTGCTTCATTTGGTAATTTATTAAACAATTTTATGGAATTTATCTTAGGGCTTTTCTTTGTTTTTGTGAGTCTACACAATGGTAGGTCTAAGTCTTTCCTGTGTCTTGTATTATACAAGTGTATAAACAGTGACACCCTTGACATGATATATATACAAATGCATAATATCATATCAAGGTAACAAAATACACTAAGTATAAAAAAGGAACATATATGCACAAAGCAGTACATACACACATCAGAACCATCGAAGATGAAACCATGTAATTTATAATTCACAAAACGTAATAATTTATGCAGTAACTTTTCCACTCAATTTAATTGACGAAACTCATGTATGCTTTGAACAAACCACCGATACATATTCAACAAATGGAGAGACCAATGCCACATTTATGTTTGTCTTACAAATCCCTTCATTTAGTTAAATATAATTCCCCAAAGCGGTGTGCATAAATAAAATTCTAAATTTTGCTTATACGTTAAAATATTCGCACAGAAAACAGCCGTTGTAGCTGCTACAGCTATTTGTAAACTACATTCATAACTTGCAGAAATGCTTCAGCATTCACAGGAAAAATATTTAGTAATATAAATTTACTTACACTTCTTCTGTCCTTGGGAAATGAAAAAATTTCAAGGACGAATCATCACTAGATGATTTAAAATTACTAGTGGAACACAATAATTGTGTGGTGCAAGTAAGGAAAAAATTATTTTTTTCTTACTTGCACCATTTCAAAATATGTTTACCAATCACAACGGTGGGATCAAACAGGATATCACATGACAAAACGGGGTTAAAAAGTTAGAATGAGAGAGAAGTGACATCAAGTGGTGTAGGGCAGCTAAACGTAAAACTAAAATATATGCGGAGTTGCATGGGCCTGGTCTAGACAGACTCATTCACTGGTTCAAAAACGGTTTACACCAAGCCAGGGGTGCCATTACTTCGTAGTCCACACACACTCCAAAGATCACTTTCTATATATTGTCGCTTAAGCGCTACCAATCATGGAATGCAATACTTTATACAATACTTAAGAGATACAGTCTGCGATAAGACTCATTTTGATATTCAGCAAATTTAACCTCATCAACGAGTTCACATAACACTTTATATATTACTTCAAACTTATAATGACACATGTTAGCCTCAGGTGTCAAGTATAACTTGTATGGTATGACTTTTTTCCCATGGTGCAAATTGTTTCGTCTCATACTATGCTTTTCACATGACAAGATGAGAGAACATGGTCCCATATTATTAACATTTTATGTGAGAGTATTATTAGGAATTTTGTGTATAGAATTAGAGAGCGAAAGTTTTATCATTAAGATTATTATCATCTTCAAGAAAGTCAGGGTTTCTTGTGAAGGCCACATTGGCAAGTTTCCTTCAAATCCAACTGGTGATAAATGGAATATCGCTCTAACTTTGAATTTTTGTCTGCAGCTGTAAATTAATTTTCCAATTTGTTAATAAATATTTTCAATGACATTCAATCTAGAGTAAGTTTATTTTCTTTTTAGGCGCATTTCGCTTACAGCGTGAGCGCCTATTATCGTCGGTCCGTCTGTCCGTCCGTCCGCATGTTCGGACTTTCAATCAAATATAATAAGAAAATCGCAAAAATTAATCACGTACGCTAATCAGAGGTACCACTTTACTGGGGACAAAAAATTAAATTTTTGTCATATCTCATAAAGTACTGCTCATATCAAAATATCTATCAAATAAAATTTGTAGAACTGGTAAAGAAGAGTATTTCCTTCCCTATACATTTTTATTGTAGGAGTAGCCATTATCGAGAAAATCAAACAAGAAAGTCTTATATCAAGTTGAACAAAATTTCTTGCATGGTTACTTCATTGTTGCTAACATAAACAACCTCCCAAACAAATGTTTAATTTCCTTACGTCTGCATGTAATATTATTAACTAGGAAGGAAAAGGATTTTTTATGATCAAGAAAAGAACTTTAAAACGCTATTTCCCTTACGTACAGATATATAATTGCTTTCTAATACTCCATTGCACGAAACGCACCCATTTGTGATACGTTGTACACTTTCCTAACTTGTTTAGTATATCATTAATATTATTTCATGCTTTTGATATCCAGAAGGGCGGCAAATTTTTACCTAGCTTACACATATTTTTTAACTGAAACCCTGCCTCTGAGCCTGTACTTATAGCAATCATCAAGCATGGTAACTATTCTCCTGAGCTGATTTTCAATGTGGATGAAATGGTCATAATTGGAAGAGAATGCCATCAAGCTCTTTCAGATCCAGAGAAGATAAGTATGCACCAGGATTCAAAGTTGCCAAAGACTGCCTCACGACTATGCTGTGTGGTATTGTTTTGCGAGAGTTAGAGCTTATCTACCATTTGCAGACACCTCAAGAAATGAGGGGGTATTCTAAAGAGCATCTGCTTGTTACCTGGAGATCAAACCCAAAATATCAATGAAAAAAGACATTTTCCAGGAATGGTTCATCAGAGAATTTGATCCAAAATTGAAGCGTTATTGTGAGTCTAATAACTTCACCCCAAAGCACTGTTAGTACAGAACTGACAATGCCCCTAGTCACCTAGAGAACTTTGAATCCCTAACGTGTGTAATACCTGTGCAGGTGGTGTTACTTCTGCTGAACATGACTTCTCTTATTCAACTGATGTGACCCATCAGCACATCATAGCAAATTTCAAGCTCTGCTACCTTCAAGGAATTGATTGGGGTGACTAATGGTCAAAGTTAACAGTCAATTAGGGAATTATGGAATTCTTTCGACACTATGAAGGCCATCAGGAATATCATCATAGCCTGGGACAAAGTGTCCAACAGTTGTATGAAATGTGCATGGAAGAAGGTAAGGCTGGAGGCTTGTGATGGGTCAAACAATTAAGAAGAAAACAGAACTCCGATTGCTAATGACATTGTCCATCTCGCCAATCAACTAGGGATGGACGAAGTTGATGATGCCAATGTGCCAGATTTTCTACAATCTTATGAGACAGGTCTGAGAAATGAAGAATTAATGGAACTGGAACAGCTAAATTCTGCTGTTGAGCATAATGAAGACTCTACAACTGATGATGATGTGGAAAGAAAGTTAACCACAAGTTTATTGAAAGATTTCACGAATAAGATCAATGATTCTATGGATATCACAACTGAAAATGAGCCAAAGTTTTAATGCAGCACTAAAGTGAAAAGAAATGTTCTTGATATGACTGCTACAAAGAAATGCTTCGGGAAAAAAAGCTTCAGGCAAGGCAATCAACTCTTGATGCCTTCTTCAAGAAGAAAGCTGACAATTACTTGGAGAATGAGTCACAACAGGGCCCTTCTTCCTGTACATAAAACTAATCTTTATACATATTTTGTATGGAATTTTAATTAAATTAATAACTTTAATTATATTTGGCCATTTTATTTATTCTATAATTGTAATAAATTACAATTTTAGGAACGCATTTCCATAAATATTATACTAAACTGACCCCGCATAATGCTGATTCAGTTAGCATTCTCATTTCCAGGAATGCATTCCCAGTGCTAAACGGGGTATGACTGTAGTTATAAATGGACAAACTTAAAATTTTGTAATTTTTAAAATTATCAGAATATATTATTCAAGATATATTTTCCTAAAATGAAGATATACATAAACTATAATTGTCTCTGACAAGAGCAGTGTTTACATGGAATGCTTTTTTTGAGTTTCTCTAATAATACTAAATGAACAGGTCAATTAATTGCGAACATAGACCAGCAACCTTTTACAAATGCTGGGCCAAATTTGAAGTTGCAATTGTTCTGACAGGCTTAATTCAATAGGCTAGGGTTTATGTGTACCTATTGTTTCAATTTAAAACATCAGTTTTAAAATTTTTATTTCATGAGTGACTTTTTCATAACACCTTTTTTGGGCTCTTGTAGTCTATATGGATCCTTGGATTATGAGACCTGAGGGCTATAGTTACCAAACCCCTACAACTATTTTTCAAACTTTTTAACTCTCGACCCAGTAAGATGTCTCAAAACCCAGTGGAAAGGAAGGCAATGAAAAGCAATATGTACTAAAAGAGTGGCACTCAATTTTTTGTGCATATGGACCCCTTTTCATCCTTCAGATATTCCATGGACCATATCATGTTACTAATAGTTTTTTTACACTTTTATATATGGAAGTACTTCTAGCAAGAAAGGAAAAAGAACTCCAGAAAATTATAAATAGACTAGTGATAACAGGTAGAAAATACAGCATGGATATAAATACAGAAACATCCAAGGCCATGCAAATATTAAGTAAAGACGAAGAAAATTTGAATATAAGTATTGGAGGAAAGCCATTAGAACAAACTAGAGCCTGTGATGCTTCGCTGTCACTTTAAGCTGATTTTGAATTTCACAATAATTAATTTGAACAGACACATTTATTTGACAAAATATGTTACAGTAAGTACCAGGCTGTGCCTCTGAAGGTTCAATGTCTTCAGAAGGTAGAGAAATTATTCCTTTATGGCAGCAACTGTACACCAATTCACCTTTGAAGTGACATGCTTTACAGTGTGGGCATTCTGTATTTAATGAGCCAAGGCAATGAGCAATAGGGTGAATATAGTTTGGAGATCCTTTTACAGCAGATTTATAGAAAGAATTTCTAACGTGCTCAGCGGTAATTTTCTCTTCTTACTCGGTTAATTTCCCCTCGATTTTCACAATAATTCTCCCTTCTCACGTGGTTGATTTCCCCTCAATTTTCGGAATAATTTTCTCTTCTTACCTGGTTTATTTGCTCTTGATTTTCAGCATAACGAAGTCTTTTCTTTCCACGAAGTTTCTCATTTTCTTCCCTGTATGCTTTCATATACACCTTTCTTTTCCTTCTGCATTTATCATCCATTTTATTTGGGCTATCAATAGCTTGTAAGTATATAAAATTATCTGACCTTGTTCAATTTTCTTAAACTTCTTCCTTCGTAAATACAACAATTAATATAAACCTAAACAAATCAACAATGGTCCCAAACTGTTGTACCAATCCGCGCATTCTCACAGTGCATGTATTAATCCGCGAAGTTAGTCCGTAATATTTTGCCTATTTTAGTTACTTTTTAGGATTTTCCCAAGAATTTTTCCAGCAGAATTGAAATTTACATTAAAAAACAAACATTTTAAGCTCAAAAATGTCCGTTACCAACCATCCAGAAAAAGTTCGCCGACAACGACTATTACAGTAATATAAGATTTCAGGCTATAAATACCTTGGAAGCATCATAATGACAGAAGCAAAATGTACCAATGAAATCAGGACTAGAATAATGAAAGCAAAAGCCGCTTTCAGAAGAAAGAAACTCCTACTAATGGGAAATATAAAGCAGGATATCCGCAAGAAGTTGATAAAATGATATGTATGTAGTATACATTTATAAGGGGCAGAAACATGGATGCTAAAGAAAAATGATATTAAATACTTGGAAAGCTTCGAAATGTGGACGTGGAGAAGAATGCTGAAGATAAAATGGACAGATAGGGTGAAAAATGAAGAAGTACAACAAAGCATAGGAGAGGAGCGAACAATTATACAGACTATTAGAAAGAGGAAGGCGAAACGGATTGGGCATTACCTGAGAAGAGAGAGCATGATTAAAGAAGTGTTAGAAGGAAAACTGGATGGAAAAAGAGAAAGAGGTAGGAAAAGGTTTCAGTTGATAGATGACTTGAAAGGGAAAGAGAGCTATCAAGACATGAAGAAGGCTGCGGGAAATAAGAGTATATGGAGAACCAAGTTTAACCATGAATAATCACGGACCTGTCTATGGACAGACTACCTATGATATGGAAATGTAACATAATAACAAAGGAATAATATGCATTCAGCAATCATTTGTAATGTTCACACCTTAAATTTTGTCACATTTTTATTCATTATGTCAAAAATTAGATTTGCAGAGCATAGTAGTGAGGATGTTATTTTTTCCTTGGATCCCTTGTAGTAGCCTCTGTAACCATAGCTTGGGAACCACTGTACTAAATAGTGGCATTTATCTAATTGGATCATTCCAGTCCTCATCATTTTCAATGTACCGTATTTACTCATGTAACCCATGTCCTTGTGTATCACGTGAACCCCTATTTTTGGGTCAGTTCAGAAGGAAACAAATAAACCCGTGTCGGAATAAGTTGACATCAGGGATCTAAAAAAAAGTTGGCCTCTTCTCTGATTCCCCCTTCCTGATACAAGATGGGGAGCGGGAGTCACCTGATCTGCGGCATGGCCTATGGACCACGTGGTCACCATCGTTGGAATCACTACTACTCTCTATGCCACTGAGTTGTGGAAAATACACCACCCCTTCATCAGTGTCGTACATATTCTCAGGTTCATCTACACTTTCGTCTTCACTAGATGACTCATAGTTGTCTAGTTGTAAGGTGACATCATCATAAGACAATCCCCTTTTACTAACCATTTTTAATATAAATAATCTATAGGCCCATCACAATGCCTAAAATATCTTAATATTGTCGTATATAAAAAACCACACAAAAGGTAACGCCAGGTAAAATTCACCCAGACACCCATATATAACAAACAAAAATGCAGAGTAACACGTGTCGCATCCACCTTCAGAGGAATCTGAACAAACACTGAAGCTACCCGGAACGGGGAAGCATACATACCCTACAATGTTGCCACATGTCCAGGTAAATTTTACCCGGCATTACCTATCCTGGGTTAATAATGTATCTAGTGTTAGGATACTAATTAACGTAAGTTGAACATTTTTTTGATTTTTTTTCTAATTTTCTCCCACCGTAGACGTCAACTTATTAAAGTACGAATTTATGTTTTTCTCCTCGCACCAGTCCAAAAATAAGGGAGTGCATGGTACACGAGGATGTGGATTACGTGAGTAAATACAGTATTAAAATTAATTATTACAAATCTACTACAATAAATGTAATAAAATGTAAACACTGGAACAGCTGGTTCAAAATAGCGATCACCGCCACGGAAAGATCAACGGTCTTCGTAAATATCGATGTTATTCATCTGTAATTTAAGGTTCACATTTTATGTTCGGCTTATAAGTCAACTCTAAGTTTTAAGAAAAATCTTTTAGGCTTCAAAGCTCGACTTAAATGCCGGAATATACGGTAATACTTTCATGAATTTTTTAATTGAACATCGCATCAACAACATTTTATGTATGCTTGCAAACACAGAATAAGAAATGGTTTTCATCATGGTAAGACATAACATTTCTTGCTGCTTTGTAAGTGTAGCTGCAAAAGTGATTGAACATGAAAAAATAAAAAATGCTGCATGGTCAGGTGTCCATGATCAGCACTCAGCTAATAGAAAACACCATAGATGGCTCAGGAATGCTCAGAAACTGAATTTCCTCAATACAATCACAAAAATTGAGGAGAAAAAAATTAAAATCTGTGCATGTGTTATAAGAACTGGAAGCACCCTCCCTACCAGTAACCATGATCATAGAAGTCAAAGCATTAAAAAAGCTAAGTTAAAAGCTATATACAGTGAAACCTCGATTTTACACCATTGAAGGGACTGCCTAAAATAAACGTAAAATTGAGGAAAGTGTAAAATGGGGGAAATGAAGATTATGTAACATAAAGTAAAATGTGGGTTGCTTTATAACAACTTCGGCAAATATACGTTTGAACACAATAACAATGAAATTGCAAATAAACTAACTTATATAACATTTTATTTCTGTAACCAGCCAAAAAGTTTGATATGTGTTCCAACACGTGCATCAAGTTGAGCTAAGACATTAATTTTATCACTTATCGTAAATACTTTCCGTTTTGCTTTATTATCCATATCTCAGGTCAAAAATTAATTAATGGATTGCCACGTTTATAAACAACGCCAAGCATCGTGTAGATGTCGTCAACTTCCTACTAAAATGTCCGATACATAAATGGATTACCACGTTAACAGTATTTACTCATATACCCCGCTCACATTTTTTCCCAAAACGCAGGAGGAAAAAGGGGGTGTGCATCTTACAAGAGGATTTCTGAACAGGTTATATAAATTGTATCGATAGTAAATTCTCTGCAATATGCCTGCGTCTACGTTTATATTAGTAAAAGACGTCAAATTCTACGAAGTATACGTGTATTTATGTGACCAAGCAAACGTGTAAGTTATGCCTGCGCTGCAGGCAAAAACTCAGAAAAGTAGGCAGAAAGAATACGCCGACTATACTCTTTTAAATATGACATTGGGGGTGGCTGTTCAGAGATACTCAGAACACGTCGTTCACTTCCACTTCGAGGAGGTGGGGAGACGTGTTTGCGCAGGAGAATTTGGCGCAGATGTTGTCAGATCTATTTCACATTGGCCTCTCTCTCTCTCTCTAGGCTTAACGAAACGAAACACTTAGCAACACAAATGAAATGCTTGGCAACACAGCACTCATAGACACGATGTAGGCACAACGGAGATCTAAGAGCGAATGAGCTCAGTCAGGTTAAGCCTCGCAAGAGCCCTCATCTATTGGTTCTCGGTAAATCACGTGAGCGAGAGCTCTCTACTTTGCTCTCTCTCTAAATCCCAATCTCAATTTTAAAGACGTATAACTGATAACTGTAGCTCAATGACTGCTGAGGGTTTGCCAGCTTGAGAATAGGTAGGTTCAAGTTTGGTCCTTTCCCCTCATCCACTTCGAGGAATTCGGAGTGGTGAAATTTTGTTGCGAATGAAAGATTTCATCGTTCGTAAGGAAGACGGAAATCCACATCTCAAGTGTTTGGACTCGGTTGCTACTAACCTTCCAATATTTACTCATGAGAAGATACAAGAAAAAACTCCCCATCCGTGTAGGGAAGTTCCCATTCATAGACGAACAAATAGTTTGTGAAGCTCTGCATCGATGCATAATATTATGTCAAAAACAGTAAAGTGGGGACAAAGTTGCATAATATTACAACAAAAACAGTTAAGGGGTTAACAAAAGAGGACTATCGATGAGGAGATTTCTGCTAGTATCGTCATAAAGAGATCAATGGACAAGTTTCCGTTGGGCAATAACTGTACTTGCTTTGCCACATTTCTGCATCAGTTTGGCAGTAAATGTCTCTTCTTCTTATGGGGTTATGCCAAGGTTATTGTATTGAAGTAGAAGATGGACACTATTAAGTTTAAGAACCATAATGATATTATGTAATAAACTTTTTGAGCTGGTCTATCAAATAAAAGTCTATCTGTCATCAATAGTTATTTTTTTACTTAGGGTTTAATTTGTTTAAAGACTTTTGGAACACCCTGTATGTTGTTCTGATTGTTGATCCATGAATGAGAATCCTTGCCCTAAACCAGAGGTTTTGAAGTTGTGGAACCTGGAACCCTAGGATACCACAAAACCTTCCATTTACCTTACATCTTCAAAGCATCATGTCTTGTTTCGGGATCTGGGAAAAGGGCTAAAAATATAAGGGTTCCATGTCGTCAGTAAGTTTTAACCCTTTAGCAGGGTAAATTTTGAATTTTTGACCAAAAGTTCAACTTCAATTGGTGTTATGTATTCTGTAAAAAATAATGATAAAGGCAGTAGTTACTTCTTCAGTGCAGATATTATGGTATTTTCAATGCAATACCGCAAAAACTTGATGAGGAATTATAATCTGAGGAAAACACTTGCATATCAAAATAAAGACAACACATGCAGCAGTACCTGTACATTAGAGTGGGTCGAACAACAATTTTTTTCGAAATCGGTTTTCCAATAGGGCGGAAAAGTTGCCTTTTGTTATCCCATTCAATAGGAAAAAAATAAATTTCAAAAAAGATTTCTCCTTTATTGGCCTAGCTCTCGTTAAAGTTTCAAAAAATTAGCCAATTTTGTGAAAATACGCGAAAACTGATCCGGACCGTCTAGAACGCCACAGAGTCCCTTCTAAGTGCCAAATAGCGCCAAAATACGAAAAATAAGAGCCTTAGTCGTTTTGCGTGGGGCATAAAGATGGAGTGATTAGTAAAATTAGTGTAAAATAGGCTGATATTCGGTATGCGTGTTCGGTTCGTGCAGATCTTAGCTTGGTGGAACTCTGCCAACCCACGACTCACAGCAAGGAGGTGTCTGCACATTGAGTCCCACCCGTGCCCAACCCTCCACCCGACCACGTGAGCACGTTTCATTCAGCCCTCATGAAGTATGCCTTTGTCTTGAATTTAGGCATTGCTTGCCTTGACTTCACTGTTACTTTGATTTTCCTGTCTCGGGCCTCTTCACCAATGACTTTGCTGCTGCTATTGTAACCTCATGAACAAACTGCTCCACAGACTGAGTGTGGCATGGCATATGTGGCATCGCAGGTTTCTCTTTAGTTTTTTGAGGTCTTGCAACTCATCGTCTGTGAAAGGTGACAGGAGAGGTGGGGGTGTGACTTCACAGTCTTACCAGTTCACCAGGTTCACATAGTCCTTTGCTTTGAAATTAAGAGACGGGACTGTAAACTGTCTGATGCCTTCTTCTCGATTTCTGGCCTTCAGAACCCGTCTCAGCCCCATTTCCCCGATGTGTGGGCGCTCGTTGACAACCATGGCCAAGAGTAAATTCTCTGGGTGGGCGTAAAATGCGTTATTTACAATTGCCTTGTCTACAACCTCCAAGAATTCCTTTAGGAGGAAACGAGAGCATTTGATGGTCTCAAAAACATGCTTGGGCCCAGCAGTGCACAAGGGATCATTGCGAATCTTGAACCACATGACAGCATAAACCTTCGCAACATACTCAGCTAATGTTTGCAAGGTTTTTGACGGATGCCTCTCGGAGATATAGTCTCAAAATGCGACTTGCCGTCGTCACCCATCTGGCATGGTGTAGTTTCCCAGTATTCTTTGCAGCTAGTTCCTCCGTGCATTCTCCTCTTGAGATAGCAGTGCACATTTAAATAAATATTTTTGCTCCCAGCTTAGATCGTCCTTATTAACCTCTGGCAAATCTGCCTTGATTCTCTTGAATCTGACGACAGGACGGTTCTCGCAATTTAAAAGGCGCTTACCGATCGGTCCCATCTGTGAATTGGGTCCACTGGAGGGGCAATCCAAAGTGTCCAAAAGATGTCTTGGGGGGAGCTCATTTGCGTGAAGTAGGCAGATGTTGCATTGCAATGCCCTTCCCAGTTGTCTCTCAAGGTTTGCCAATACTCCATCCTTGTGACCCGTGTTGAATGGCATTCCATCACAGCCTACAGCTAGTACTTTCTCTACACTTACACCCCTTTTTTCAAGTCCAGTTAAATTGTTGTTCAACCCACCCTACTGTACATGATACGAGCAAATCATGCATAAAGCTAAAACCCCTAAGGCATAAAACTTGCAAAATTATCTACCATATGGTACACGGCAAAAATGACAAAATCTAAGTGAACAAAATTATTGATCACATACAGCAATTTGAATAAGTTTAATCCCATCTACAAAATGGGATTGAACTTATTCAAAAATAACTAGGTTGTGTGAATTAATCTAACTGAAATTGCATCGAGTTTTTTTTAACTGACCCAGAAACATGGCATAAACATAAGACATGGAAAAAGTATCAAAAGTCTATATTTTTACTTGTACCAAGTACAGTAGAACCCCCGTTAACCGAGCCCCGGTCGATCGAGCCTCCGTGTTAACCGAGGTGGGTCTTCGCCAAGGTCATTCCCCATCATTCCGCTCGTTTGATTACATTGTCTCTAGTTAGTTTTTTTACCCTGTTTCAAATTGTCTCATTCCTCTCATTTCGCTGGTTTGTATACATTGTCTCTAGGTAGTTTCCTGTCCCTGTCTCAAAATGTCGCAAGCAGTGTTCGACCGTCTGCTGGCCTGTCAAGACCGTGTAAGCGTGCTTCGTTGTTTTTATTGTTTTCTTACGTGTTCATGTTTAAGTTATTTTTAGCTATGAGTGCTAAAAGAAAAAGATTTATGCTCTCTTTAGAAACTAAACTAGAGGCAATCAGGCGAGTTGATAATGGTGAATCAATCAGAAAAGTTGCTGCTGATTTAGGCGTAGGGGAAGTGACTGTTGGTGACTGGCGAAGAAAGAGGGGGGAAATCGAAAAATGGTGCCCTCAGAAGGTGAGTGGAAGTGTTAAAAACCCGCGAAAAACAATGAAAAAGTGTGATTTTGAAAAAATGTCAGAGACCATTTTTTTATGGTTTACTCAAATGAGAGCTAAAGGGACTCCAGTAAGTGGTCCTATGTTGCAAGCCAAAGCTCTTGAATTTCATAACCGTTTCAAGGATGGCGAAGAAGACTTCACTGCTATCTCTGGATGGCTGGACTTTTGGAAGTGACGGTATGGGGTAAGGCAGCTATGCATAAGTGGGGAAAAATTATCTGGGGATTGTGAAGAAGTGACAAGATTCAAAGAAAATTGTTAAAAAGTGATCGAAAAAGAAGTTGACTTTAGACCAACTCTTTAACTGTGATGAAACTGGTCTGAATTATCAGATGCTCCCATCAAAAATTCTAGCAGCCCGAGATGAGAAGTCTGCGCCTGGTTACAAAAAAAAAGGAGAGGATAACTGTGCTAGCCTGCTCAAATGCATCAGGCAACCTAAAACTGAAACCCATGATCATAGGCAAGTTCAAAAATCCCTGTGCCTTTAAAAATCTTCATCTGCCAAACTTGCCTGTTTACTATAAACACCAAAAATGTTCCTGGATGGACGCTATTCTGTTTAAAGACTGGTTTGATAATGAATTTGTCCCTACTATTGAAAAGTTTTTAAAGAAACAAAAACTTCCAAGAAAAGCTTTATTACTGCTTGATAATGCTCCATCCCACCCAGATGCTGAATCTTTGGTCAGTGGCAATGTTTTTGCCCCCAAACATCACCTCACTTGTTCAGCCATTAGATCAGGGTGTACTCGAGGACCTCAAAAGAAATTACAGAAGGTCCCTACTGAAAGCACTCATTGAAGGTGTGGAAGAAGATTTTACAGTTGAAGACTGCCTGAAAAAGATAATGCTGAAGGATGTCGTTTATTGGGTTGCTGAGGCGTGGGAAAATGTAAAATCTTCGACCTTAGAAAAATCATGGAGGAAGTTGATTGAAATTGACAGGCCTAGACAGAATGAAGAAAACGCTGATGATGATGATAAAGGAGAAGATGATGATGAAGACAATTTTTGAACTTGCTAAAAAACTTCCAGCCTCTGAGCCCGTTGAAGCACATGACATAGCTGAATGGATGTGTGCAGTTTACAAACACGAACTTTCAGATGAAATGATACTAAAGACGGTGGACCAACAGGGAGAGGAGGAGAATGATGAAGAAGAAGCCAAAATATCTCATTCTGATGGACTAAGGCAATAGAGGCTGCAATCTCCTACATCGAACAACAAGAGGAAGCGACGCTGGCAGATTTACTACTGCTTAAGCGCTGGAGGAATATTGCTGTGAAAAAGAAAACACATAAGATAAAACAGAGGACTCTGACAGACTTTTTTCAGAAAAAGTAAAGGTTAGTCCATTGTTTAATAATGCTTTTTAAACAACTTTAGTGTGTTTAAATGTGTTAATTTTAAGATTTTTTCTGATCATAATCTCTATTTTTACCTTAACCTCTGTATTAACTGAGTTTTTCAGTATCCGAGGTGGGCTCGGTCCCGATTACCTCGGTTAACGGGGGTTCTACTGTAGTTCCCTCATACAAATTTTTACCTATAGTTACATCCATTAAGATAGCAAGTTCTGTAAAGCTCCTTATGACATCCTCTGAAGCGGTGGTTCTCAGACTTATATAACTCCAATGGGTACTAACCACATTCTGGGAGAGGGAGGAGGACTCAACCAACGCCACCTAGATATCTAGGTGGCATTGGCTCAACCATAAAAACATAAAATTGATTTAGAAACCAGCACAAAATAACACCATGAACAATATAATTTATAGAAGTTAACAATGTTTTTTAAAATAAATTTATATAACAATTAAATTCTGAGAAAAGCAAAATAAAGGGATATTAATAACTAATATTCTTTTTCTACTTGTATCACAAGTAGGTATACAGGCGACTCCCAAGATTTGACCGTTCGAGATTCGACTAACTCGAGAATTCGATCGGTCGAATTGACCCAGCCGATCGATCGGTCGAATTAGAAACTAGTATACGCGAAGTAATTTTTGGCCCGCCCGACCACGAGAGGTTTATTTTGAGTCTAGACATCGTTATTTATGCTCTAATATTTTGAATTCGTGCTGATTCAACATTCGACTGTTCCAGATTCGACCGTTTTCAGGAACGCATCCCTGTCGAATCTCGGGAGTCGCCTGTATACCACATAAATGAGATATTTTACATTCCATATTGGCAGCTAGCCGTTCATAGTTGGGAATGTAGGATTATGTCCCAGCTTTCAGGCAGTCATCTAGAAGAGTCATTCAATCTTGAACAGCTTGTTAATCTAATAACCTTTATTGACGAGAAGAGGGATTCACACAGACAAGTCAATCTGAATTAGGATTTAATCCTTAAAACAGCTCAAAGTGGGTAACTTAGTGTAGTCTACCAAGTTCCAAAATTTGTCTCCTTTGTCCGGGATTTTAAAATTACATAATTTTCCAAGGATATTATTTCTAGTTCAAGATCTTCAACTTGACCCTCAAATAATTTTGAAATGGACTCAGCAATGTTGGTCATACCTAGAAAGCAAAATGGATCTAAATAAAAGGAAATCGTGGGATCAGTGTCAGCAAATTGGAAAAATCTTTCATTGAATTGGTTTTTAAGAATCTCTAGTTGGCAAGTAAAAGCATGCAGTGTTGATATTATTTTCTCTTGGATTTGAAGAAAGATAACTGAACTTATCATTTCAGCTATCTCCTCCACTTTCACTTGGAGCTTCAGCTTCTAGTCATTTGCTTTTTCAAACAAGTCAGCATGAAACGTTCATTTCTCGATTGCAGAAAGTCTTTTATCACTTCTGCTAGATTCATAAATCAAGCTAGAACTTTACCTTTACTCCGCTACCTAAGGATAAGATATTTAAAATCAGCATCCTAGTCCTGTAGAAGAGATTTAAAAAGCATGTGTTGCAATGGGGCCGCTCAAATGAATCAATGATTTTAACAAGTTTCATAAAATGATCAAAGCATATTACTGCTTTGGCTCACAAAGCTTCTTAGTGTATTATACAATGATACAACATAAACTTTGGGAGTTGGATCCTTTTTGCAAAAGGCAATAAATCAATTGCTGCTTCCTAGCATTGCAGGAGCTCTGATAGTTATGAATGACATTAACTTTTGAGAAGGCAAATCAATTTCCATAAAAACTTTTTAAAATCTATTATATACAGATGCTTCTTACACATGATATCTATTATATCACCGATGAAAAAAATACATATAAAACTTCCTACTTTTAGGGGCTGTTTTGCTCCATTTTTGCCCCATACTACGTTAACAATTATAAGGCATCGCCAGATGAGCTAGAGGTTTGAAATTTGGCAGATCTATAGATTTTTCGTTACAACCGATGGATAAAATCCGAAATTGTAAAAATTCTAAATTTTAAGGGATATTTTGCCCTATTACTGCCCCTAACGAGGATAATAATTATGAGACCGTTCCAGATGACTTAGTCTTGAAATCTGGCACCATTTTAGTTTTTTTTGTCACCACAAAGGAAAAACTCCAAAATTTTAAAAATTTCAAATTTTTAAGGCTGTCTCGCCCCGTTATTGCCCCTTACGAGGATAAAAATTATAAGGCACTTTCAGATGAGCTTGAAATTTGGCACAGTTATTTGTTATTGGACAAAACCGATGGGAAAATTATGAAATTGTAAAAATTCCACATTTTAAAAATGCTTGCAGAATGCAAGCACCGTCTACTAGTATTAAATATATCCTTACCTTTATTCCTGGGTTTCATTGGCAATAATTTCAGGAGCTGCTCCTTTACTATAAAATCGCTGAACACCATTCTCACACGATAGCTTATTGCAGGGATGACAAATGATTTTTGTGTCACGTGCCAAGAAGTTTACTCCTCTAAGAAACTTCGTATTTTATATAGAAAATACAAGCTTATGCATCCCAAGAAAATGACGTGAATAATCCAATTTTTTTTTTGCTGCTACTAGTTTACTCCTTTACTAAGGAACTTCATATTTTATAGAGAAAAAACAAGCTTATCCGTGACAAGTAAAATCACAAGCATGCCACTACTGGCACACATGCCACGTATTTGCCATCCTTGGCTTATTGGGAAGTATCTGACAAATCTGTGCTTTCATCAAGCAGAAGAGAATACCAGTCACATTTTCCAAGATGTCTTTAGTTGAACTCATCACTTGAAATAATTTCCACACTTCTAGTGATGGTGTCGTATGAAAGCTGCAAATCGTTTTTTACTGACATTATCCGTTTTTCATTTAAAACAATCTATCAAAAAGTTGCTCACCACTTGTTATGAATGCCCCCCCTCTTCAAAATGGTTTTTCCTCCTATGCCAGTGGTATTCAAAGCAGTGTTGCCACATTTTTTTAGCATTTGGGAGCTAGATTTCATCTTCTTGGTAGCTAGAATATTTAATTACCTGTAATATTCATGGCTGTGTAAGAAAGCTAACAATATGATGTTTCTAAACTATTAGAGTATTGTAATTCTGTGCTGAACATATGCATCAACTATTATACAGACCCAAAAGATGAAACCTTCCCCTTCCCCCATCTTGGCTAAATAAAAAACTTTTTTCCCCACACCGGGAAAAAATGTTTAAAGAAAATATGCTCACAGTACTATGTATTTTACTGTACAAAGTAATTAAGAGTATCCATGTACTGTGGCGATAATCCCTCATTTTACTCAATCACCTCGAGTATTTTAACTGTGGTTACTTAGGTCGGGTTAGACGCGAGAAAAATCGCACTAGTTACTGTCAGACAGTGGTCCGTAATGCAAACACTGCCGCGAGACGACTTGCACGAGACAAAGTGAGTTCTCGCCATACACCACCACGTTCTATTGTAACCACAAGTTAAACTTATTGCGACAGTTCACACATTAATTCGAAACAGTTTCGATATCTTTGCTAGTGGATCCGCGAGTTCACTGAACCATGGCAGCAAAGAAAGTGGTAAATCGAAGAAACGATGTTCTTGATAATGCTGTAAGAAGAGCACACTATATTATGAGACATGCAGTCACCAGAATATAGGAATAAATTTAAAAAACATGAGGCAATGAATTCAATTGACTCACAATTACATACGACAGGCACAGAAATCAGCAGAAAACTGCATAATTTAAGGAGCCACTATGTGCAGGAGTTGAAAAAGATGAAGGTTAAAAAAAGCGGAGCTGGAACAGATCACTGTCCACTTTCTGCATGGTCATATTTTTCTTCTTTAAATTTCATTAGATCTTCTGGAACCAGGTTGGATACTACAGATAATTTGTCAAGTAACTATTTATACGTATAAACATTACAATGCCAATTATGAAAAAGTAGAAAAGGCAATATAGAAAGACAAATAAAAACGTTTATTTTTCAATACAAAATTTGCTTACATTACGTACAATTAAATGAATTTATATTGCCATTGGACTTCACCTGTTGGCGAAATAAAATATATTTTAAACTCTTCGCAAACACTTTTAGCATCGGCTGAATACTTATGACATATGTATGCTTCCCTGTAAAGGGAAAAGGTTCTCTTTAGAGACTCTGCCTTCTTTTCGCCAGGTGCCTGCAATTATCTCATGTGATGCATTATGTTCCTCATCAAAAGTTTCTGCACAATACTATGCATGCCTTTGTAATTAAAAAAGTAACCCGCTTTTATCGGGCGTTTGGATAACTGTGTTTACCGTCTAGGGCGCCTATGCAATGAGGGAATTTCCATCTATGTATCTTCTTGAAGGCATGTTTCTGAAAGAACGACAATTAATGTAAACGCACGGGCGAGAAATTGCGTGAATTGCAGAGTCGAGAACTCACGTGACAGTAAATCGCGGCGATATTTGTGGACAGTGTAAACACACAGGTGAGTCCCTTGCGCGAGATGTCGCAAGTAACTTGGTAGTCTATTCCCTCCTTTACATTTAAAGATATCTGCAAGTGCTAGTTGTTTGTTGTTTATTGGGGTACCATATCTTCGACTTATCTAGGATGTTTTAGATAGTAGCTAGAAAAAGCTGAAATCTTTTTTCTATTCGCCAGATTTGTAACAAGTCGCTAGGGTTGATTTTTCGGAGCTAGTTTGAGTTGAAAGTCGCTAGATCTAGCTACATATTCGGTAGAATGGCAACACTGATTCAAAGTGTGGTACCAATACCCAAAGTGGTACCAGAGGGATCCGAAGGTGGTACCAGTAAAATCTTGGTATTACCTTAGCTGGGCCGCGCCCAGACATTTTGCCGCCTGAGGCGAGATATAATATGGCGCTCCCTGGACTCGCTGGCCTTATGAATTTATTTTGATAGGTTTTCATTTTTGTCAAATTTTGGCGCCTCCCTTCGAGAGGCGCCTGAGGCTGTTGCCTCGCCACCTCACCCATCGGCACGGCCCTGTACCTTAGTTACCTCATATACCACAATCACACTACTTTCACTTTCATTAAATTGCTTAAATAAAGCTATTTGGTAACTGTACAGAGTAAGTGTACATTTTTCCAGTTTTGACGAAATTTTTTCAGGACAATTTCTCTTTTACGAAATCATGTGGTGGTACCAGGTAGTCGATGAAATTGTCCAAAGGGTACATGCAAAAAAAGTTTGAACAGCACTGTTCTACGCTAATAAAATAGCAATTTTAAAAGGAGCTTTGCTCATGCTGCGACTTGAGATTTTAAAACAGGCTTGGTAAATATAGATTGATGTGCCAATAATTTAGATTTCAAATCACTTTCTTCTGCCTAAGTTCTGGACCCAGTGGATAATCCATATCAAATAGAAGAAAAACAAAACCCAAGTGACGCATTCAGTGATGAATAGTGGAAGTTCACCTGGATAAGAGATTGTAAACATCTTCATGTGTGCATTGGAAAGTGGGCCTTGGTTGGCTCTAAAGAAAATAGATTAAATATTAATAAAGTACATCGATTAAATAAAATGATCACCACGCATGCGAGAGAAAATTGTCATAACAAATTTATTTCATTCTGTAAAATATGCAAAACAAAACTGAGCACATATATAAAAGGAAAAAAATCATGGTACATTAGTTATCAATGAGAAAGCATGAAATTTTAAATATAAATTTCACTCGTGTATGACATTACATGTAGTTATGAATACTACTTGATACTTAAATAGGAGAGTACAATATATAGTATACATTAAAAATATAATTTCATTTATGCATAGTTTAAGTATTACAAATATCCATTACGGTGATAACCATGTAATAACATGTTGACATGATTGAGATAGAAAAACTCCTAACATTTTCATTCACACACTAATTGACTACTCTTTCCACATTTGAACTACAGATTGACAAAAAAATAACCTCCTAAATAAATGAAGTTACACATTTCATAAAGCAAATCACAGCCTTTTATACACAAAAGGCAAGCTGAAAAATGTCAGTTCCGTGAAGAATATATGAAAGTAAATCAGTATCTTCATCAATCAGCATGCCTTTAATATTGAAAAGTCAATAGGAATAGGGAAGGATGATTTAGACAGAATGTGGGCTAGTGTATGGAACCTCTTGGTGCGCATCGTCAGCTGGAATGTGCAAATCGCCGCCTCCTTCATCGGCACGATCTTTCTCCCCTCCTTCTGGCACCCCTCTGCCATTGCCACCACCGTTCAACAGCCTTTGCCTCTCACGATACATGCTAACTCTGATATTCTCTAGCTGATGATATCTGCAGAGTTTCAGCAATGCGCAAACAGAGAGGCCGACCCAAATGGCCCACGATGCCCATGCTCCAAACTGCAAGAAAAGCAACCTTCGATCACGTATTCGGAAAATCAATTATATGTACAGAGATGCTGATTTGTACTTAAAAGTTTTTCTATTTTTACTTTCTTCATACGTAGTAATGGGAAAGTATTGTGAACACGAAAAAAATCGACTTTGAGATTTCAACGGAAATACACGCTTTGAGGTCCCTAGAACACATGTAGACTATTTTCGGAATGATATCTGTGTGTGTGTGTGTGTGTGGATGTGTGTGTGTATGTATGTGCATCTGACCATTGATTTAGGTTCGCCTCAACAAAACAAACCAAACAGATATTATATTAAACTTGCAAAGGTATTTCTTCCTTTTAGCCTTAGGTGGAGCGGAGGGCACCATACAAGTATTTTGGGATTACTGAAATTCAAACTAACTTTATTTTGATTAACTGATGCATACTGTAGGTATGTACATGAGAAAACAATCATAAAGAGATTACGTTAAACACTCGCTGATTACCTTGTTAGTGACCATTTCACACACTTACTAGCTTTAATTATCTGTTTACATGCTACAAACCTTTAATCAATAAGCAGACATGTGCCTCATGCTGTTAATCCGATGTGTGAAAACTTTCCCAATCAATTGTAAACATCCTGTTCTCGCATTTAACAAGGTTTCTCGTGATATTCGATATGTGAACGTAATAATTTATCTGATTGGCTAAAATGTCATTCTAATTTTTTATTGCTGGAAGTGAGTTCGTTCAAAGTGAAAAAAATTCTAAACATTATTTATGTATTTTCTCTAATGTTTTTAATAACAAAACAAGTGAAAAATGTTATAGAAAAAGTGTATTTTTCCATTTATGGCCTTCATTAAACAACTGTAATCCTAATGTGGCCCTTGTATAACATCCATCACTTCAATGCAGCCCTGATGCTTTTTCGAGTTTGACATGCCTGCACAATGTAGTAATTATTTTTCATTTTCATTCACCATTGGTTGGTTATTGCTTGATCTTTGTTAGTCATTGTTTCAAAATATATATATTCTGGAATTAATATGTTCTTTAATAAACGTTTATCAACCTATTTAAATAAGCATACTGGTACAAAACATGCATGGATTGGCTTATGGTAATTCCTATAGTTTGAACAGAAGAACTAATTCAGCAGTTTCCAAACATTATAAAGCCATGTCTACCCTAACCTATGAAAACTGTCTCAGCCTCCCCCCCCCCTCTTTAACAGGTTCAATCATACATCATGAACAATTACCGTTAATATAACCATCTTAAGAAAGACATAATAGCAAACAATACATCCTAGCCACTCGAGGGCTAGATTTGAAGGTTGCATATTGTAGGTTCCACAATTTGAATAGTTAAACAGACAGTAAATATATGTCAAACCTTTTGCCTTCCTTTCCCCATGTGGACATGTCTCCCAGATTGGAAACCATTAAACTAATTCATCTATTTGATGCATCTGTCTGCAAATAACATCTAGAGATCAGCAGAAGTAATTGCTGTATATTATAATGATAAATATTGATAGAAATTAACCCATAATAATCAGTGATAAATAAGCTTGCCAGTTGTACTGATTTAGGAAGTACAGTACTGATTTTCTATTACCTTGTTTGACATGTACTTCTTTTCAATAATTTTCAAAGAAGTATCACAATGTATGTACTTCTTTTTGTCAAAAAAGAAAAATTCTCTGACAAAGATGTTTATGAAAATCCACTGGAAAGAAACAGAAATCAAATACAATAGTACTTACATAATTAAGGTAATACAGTGCAGCTAATATCATTGTTGAATAATTACATTTAATTGACTGAAATCCAATCGGTAAAACCACAATTCGTTTATTCTTTCATTAAATACTCTTTACTGGCCATATAAATTAAAAAGAGGACATCTTCACTAAAATTGGAATAAGATACCACGGGTCAGGTAACTCTAGTTGTAAAGTGTGTCGTATGATCGTGCTGTTTGCTGCGTTAATTTATCTTTGCTTCTTTGCTAAGAGCAAGAAACTGAAAACCACGAAGAACGAGGACCTACAGAACATGCTCGCTGAGTAGTTTTATCAGGCGAGAGCCCAGTACATCCCCCAAAGAGGGCATCATCTTAAAGAAGTGGTGAAGATAGCTCAGCGGCTCAATATTCAAGGATTCACCCATAACAACGGATGGCTTGATCGTTTCAGGAAATGGAAGGGGATAGTTTATCGTCAAATTTGCGGCAAATCCCAAGCTGTCGATCAAACATTCGTTGATTTTTGGATTAATGAAATTCTCCTGACCAAACGCCTGGGGGTACACACTCAAGGACACCTTTAACGCCGACAAATTGGGTATGTTCTTCAACCTGCTGCCCAAAGAGCATGGTGTCATGCATGAAGTCCTATCATGGCGGTAAGCGCAGCAAAGAGCGCATCACAGCTCTGCTGTGCTGCAACATGGATGGCTCAGAGAAACTGCAGACAGTTGTTATAGGAAAATCTGAGAAACCGAGGTGCTTCAAGAATCTGAAAACTCTTCCATGTGAATGGAAGCACTAGAAAAAGGCCTGGATGACCGGAGTCATTTTCATCGAGAGGCTGAAGAAGCTAGATGGACGGATGGGAGCCAAACACCACTGCCCTGCCCACCCACCAGCTTCGGAATTCCTGAGGAATGCACACGTGGAATTCTTGCCACCTAATGCAACATAGAAGCTTCAGCCTCTTGATATGGGAATAATCAGAAGAGTGAAGCATTATTACAGAAAGAAGGTGGTACGGTGGCTACTGAATTTCATTGACCGGAAGGTGGACAAGAAAGACATGAAAATCAACATCTATCAAGCCATGCATGTTCTTGTTGTGAGTACCTGTAGTTATTTTCTCTATTACATTCACTCTCTTTAAAAACTGGAAAAAAATGCGGCAGTTTGCTGGCCCGTGTTCCCTTTCTTTGTTGCAGGAGGCGTGGGACCAAGTTACGCCGCAAGCAGGGCAAAACTGTTTCCGAAATGCTGGGTTCGGAGAATTCAGCATTGAAGAGGAGGACGGCCCTGACGTGGACATCCTTTCGGAACAAGCAGAAGACAGCCCAGATGTCACCAAGAGGTGGAGTGAGGTGCAGACACTTTTTGAGTCATCTGTAAACTTTAACGAGTTTGTGTCAGCAGACGACTCAACTCCCATCACAGCCATGAAGACCGTCGAGGACATACTCAACGCCCACGACGGGGACAACTCGGAAGGAGATCCCGACAATGGAGGGGATGACCACGACAAAGAATATCCGCCTGTGACTCAAGCTGAAGGGATGGAAGCTTTGGAAATTTTCCAGCGGTATATGAGTCAGCTGAGCGTAGATGATGATTTTTTAGGATAATTCATCGCCTTGAAAGCATGGCCTATGCAGCATCCAAGAGGGCCGCACATCAAACGACCATTGATTCTTTTTTCAAGAAAGTATAGATCAGGGATCGGCAATGTTTTTCTTCCACGTGCCACTCATATCAATACTTAAAGTCCATGACCCTCCTCGCGTGCTGTCATTGTTTTTCAATATAAGGTTATAACATTGTTTTTCTATACAGGGGCGGAAACTATTCATTACTTATCACTCCGCACCCCAACATACGTTATATAAGGGGCATTTTTTTGCCACGGGACCCAACATTTGTTCGTTACAGTCGAGAATTTGGAAAATGTGTTCGTTACATCTGAGAAATTTAACCAATGCCCTTATGGAGAAGTCCAGGAGACTCAGACATTTCTTTGTTATAGCCAAGATTTCGTTTTAAGCGTGATCGTTATAAATGAGTTTTACTGTATCTCTTTTAAATAAAGTATTTTTCTGTAAATAAAAACAAATGCATTTTTAGCGGAATTAATACTTTTTTTACAGAACACCTTTTACCCCTATGTACTGATTTATGTACTGATTTTTTAAGAAATCTTCACCTCACAAGCCAGCTATGTACTGATTTTTAGAAATTTTCATCTGGCAAGCCTAGTGATAAAAATGCAGATATTTGGAAACATGCTTATGATTTCAGGCACCAATGGCAATGAAATAAGTAATTTACTTGGTTATTAACTCTGGTTATAAAGGCTTTAGTAGCAAAGAAGAGCATATCATATTGCCTAAGGGTATCTGTGGCTGTAATAAGCATAAGCAGGTCTTCAGTTTTCTCAATTATTTGGAGGACGGAAGATGTGACTTCACAGGAAATAAAAACAGGAGGAATTCTGTCAGAAACTCAACAAGGCACATACTGCCATCTGGTTCAGCATGAATACTGAGAAAAACAATGTCTTTCGTTCCTCAATATCATAGTGAAGAGCAGAACTAATGGTAGCCTAAGCCAGTGGTTCTCAACCGTTTACATCTAAGGTTTCACCTAGCACTTTGTCATAAAAAATGCATTTTAGTACTATAGCAACCATCAATGAAAATGTTCACGGACATTAATTATTGCAATGATTTTGCTGAAAGTTTTTTTATAATAATTAATATCGACACTTCATGTCCCACAGGTTGAGAAACAATGGCCTAAGCCACTCTGTGAATTGCAAAAAGAACCATACAAACTGATACTTGAATGCAGCATCACAACACCACTCTTAGCAGAAGGCTTCCTTAAAACGCTCATCCATTGTGCCAAGACCACATCTGATGCAGTCTCTCACAAAGAAGAGAAAGAACACCAGAGGAAGCCCTTTATGAAACGGGTAATGGAGCCTAAGAAGAAAAACCCAGAAAGGCAACCAACATTTTATGCCATGTTGCCCTACATCTCCGGCACGATGGAACAAAATGCTCGGATGTGCCACAAAGTGCCTTGTTCACGTTGGCACAGTAGCAAAATTCAAAGACCATCTACCATCCACCTAGAACTGGACTCCCTCTCCTAGTGTCTGAAGGAGTAAATGAGGTGCCATGCAGTTGCAGAATGAGTTACATCGAACAAACAGGATGATCAACCATGACAGCCTGAAGGAGTACAAGAGAATCACAGAAACCAGGCAATGGAAGGAATCAGTCATAGCAGGGCACATCAAATCAAGAACATTTTAGCTTGAGATTACCATAGGAAATGTGGTCAAGTTGGCAAAACTTTTGAAATCACTTCGTATCTGTACAATTTATGCAAAATGATTGAAATTCTATATGATAAAAATGATAATCTATCTCTAATTATAATTAAAAAAGGTCGGAGAGTACGGCGAGATGAATGAATTAAATTAAAACATAAATACTCCTTAACTGTACAAAGTGAGGATATTTAGAGACAAAATAAACAATAAAAAAGGGTAAAAAAACACGGGTAAGGAAGGAATCAATGGAAAGAAAAACAAAAGTAACACTTACAGGTTTACGGGGGAAGAAAACCTCACAGGCTGCCTGGTGTCATACGTTCATGCACTCATATCCTTCCCCAAAGGAAAAAAAAAACTTTTTCCCTCAGAACAATCACTCAAACATGCACTCAAACAACAAAAGGAAATAAAAGAATGTAAAACCTAGTACACAATCACTCCTAAAAAAACCAATGTTTTAGAAAACTCATTTATACACATACTCTTGCGAAACCGGGAATCTCTAAATATTCAAGGGACACTAATACGTATTTTGGATGCGATGCGGCCATCATCAGAGGAAAATGTGGAATGAAGGTCTGGCGTGTGGTATGAAAGTGTTAATGGAGAAGTGTTTATGTGAAAGTGAAAGGAGGGGGAAGGATGGACCATTAGACTATAAAGAGGGGAATGGGGGAGAGGGCCAGAATCGCTGTTCATAATGGTTCCTTTGTATTTTGCGATGAGCATACTTTCGTAGGCATCCAGTTTAAAATCGTTGTGTACAGATTTCAAGAGTGATAAGTTATCAATGGTAATGGGATGATTGTATTCCTGTATGTGAGATGCTACACTGGACTTAACAAACCTCCCAAATTTAAAATGTGCCAAATGTTCCTTAAAACGAGTTTCCAGTTTTCGTTTTGTCTGCCCAATATAAATTTTGTCACAACCCCTGCAAGAAATTTTATAAATACATGATTTCTGTAAAGAAGGTATGCTGTCTTTCGGATTGTGGAGGAGGTTAATGACTTTATTTTGGTTAACTTGTACTGTTATAAAAAATTTTACATAGTTGTTTGTGTTCCTTGGGGCAAACGGAATTTTTATGTATTTTGATTTGGCTGCAGAAATATTAGTGAGAGTCGTGTGTGTTTTAAGAAAAAGTAATTATGTTTTTGTAATATATTGTGGATTATGTTTGTGTCATAGCCATTCAGTGTAGCAACATTTTTAATGTGAGTCAGTTCTTTTTAAAAATCTGTTTTGGAAAGTTGTATATGTAGGAGTCTATGTATCATGGAATGAACAGCTGCTAACTTATGTGAAATGTGGTGGTGTGACTCAAAAGGTATGTAAATGTCTGTGTGTGTAGGTTTTCTATATATATTAAATTTAAGTTTATTATCTAGTCTTGTAACTAGTAAATCAAGAAAAGGCAGGCATTTGTCTTTTTCTTGTTCATATGTAAATTTAATGGTTCCATATTGTTTAAATTTTCCAAAAAATTGGTAATGTTGTCTTTAGATGTGTCAAAAATGGTAAAAATATCATCAACATATCTAAACCAAGTATTTGGAAAGTAGGAGGTGTCTTTACATTGTTGTTCAAAATATGTCATAAAAAATTAGCTAAAAATGGGGAAAGGGACCCATGGTAGTGCCATGGGTTTTTTGGTAAATATAATTGTTTACTTTAAAAAAGTTCTGTTTCATGCAAAGGTGTGTCAGGTGTATGTAATCCCTGACTGTTACTTGGGGAAGGTATTGTTCCTTGAGTCATGTTTCTAAAAATTTCATAGTTTCTTCTAAAGGAACATTGGAAAAAAGGGAAACAACATCAAAAGAGACTAAAATCTCGTGGTCATTAAGGTTTACATCTTTAATTAAATTAATAAAGTAAATGTTGTTCTTAATGTTTGAGTTCTGAATAATGGGCCATAATTTGTACTGTTTGTTTAGCCAAATGGATATTTTATATTTTGGGGAATTCATAGCAGAAACAATAGGTCTAAGAGGAATGTCTTTCTTATGTATTTTGGGGAAACAATACATCCTTGAAATAGTGGGGTTGGAGATATTTAGTTGAAACCAGAGTTTTTTGGTAATCACAGAAGTACAAGTTTTAAGGGTATTTTTTGTATCTGTAATCATTTTGTTTAAAGAAGACTTGGTGGTTTTTGTATAAGGTCCCTCTTCTAGCATTTGTTCAACTTTATCATAGTATTGTTATTTTTCCAAAATGACTACTGAGTTGCCTTTGTCTAAATTTAAATAAAAACAACCTTTGTTATTTAGTGTTTTAATGGTGTTATAGTCCTGAAAAGTGTGCCGTTTTTCTGGAAAGTTTTGGGAAAGATTCTCTTTAATTTAATTTCTAATAATGTTTTTTGTGTTTACGGGTAATGATTGAATAGCCGACTAACTCTTCTGTTGGCGGTTTTTTATACGGGAGGGTATAGTTCAAACCTTTTTCCAATAAAAACATTTCTGCATGGGAAAACATTTTACCCGAAAGGTTAATAATGTTCTGGTTGTGTGGTTGAGTAGCCTGTTGTCTGCCCCTTTGTGGTCTGTTGTTAAGTGAATTAAATTTTCTACGTAGTTTTTCTGTTTTGTTTAACATTTTTCATTGTATGACGGCATGTATGTGGTTCATGTATTGGTTCCAAATTGACCAATCAAAACCTGACAAATGTTTGGTAAGTTTAAGGTGCAAATCATATGCTTCTATTTCTAAAGAGGAGCGTTTTCCATAAAGTTTTTTAATTTCCAGGTCAATCCATTTCTGTTTTACAAAAAGAATGGCTTTGGATGCTGTGTAATTTGTGGTGTTAGGAAAAATGTTAGTAAATTTAGGAAACACATCATGTTTTTTACTACTTTGTAAATTGGTTGAGTATAGGCGATTCAAACTGTTCCATCACGTAACATTCATTATTTTTGCCATTTGCAGGTAAACATGGATGTTATTTGTTGAGTTCCTATCCAATGATTAATACATATGCATGGGCACCACCAAGATTTTTTCATGGGAGGGCAGCCAGAAAATTTGCTTAGAAAATTGGTCTTAATTTTTACAACTTTGCCTATTTTGTCATGAAGTTGTTAAATGCTTTTTTTTTATTCAAGATAGAATGATATTTTCTTAATAATTTAAATGTTGGTATTAATATTTGGTATATTTCCTTATTTTTTCAATTTTGATTGTTTTTCAAAAATCCAGGGGGGAGAAGGTGGCTGGCTTGCCCCCCCCCCCCCTCCCTCCCTGCCAGCACCCATGTACATATTACTCAATATATTCGCTGTTTACGTCGGAAGATGATACCTATGATTTTTTACTTTCTCATACGAAGTATCGAGAAAGTATTGTTATCGTGAAAAAATTCGACCTTGAGATTTTTACGGAAATATACGTTTTAGGTGTCGCTGAATCCGAAAAAAGTGGTTTTTGCAATGCCATCTGTCTGTTTCTGGCTCTGGAGCCTAAACGGTACAGCGAAAATGAATGAAATCTCATACTTAGGCATTTTATCATACTGAGCACAGTATATGCAGAAATGGTTGACATTGTCCAATAATTAAGAGTAGTTTATTCTACACATTTTTAACAACAATTTGATTTGCTCAAAAACGGCTCTAACGACTTTGATCAAATTTCGTACAGTTACTTACTACAATAATACTACCTATTTCATTTTTCTCAATGAATGAATATAACGCTAGTTTATTCTTGGGCAACTTGAACAAAAATTGGATTTTCTAAAAACAGGCTCATACAATTTTCATTTTCTAAAGATAACTAAACGACACATTAGTATATGAGAAAGTTTGTATAATGTATGTTGTATTGATTTTTTGTTATATAAAACGTTTTCCAAGATTATTTTATTTGTAACATCATTTATTTCTACGATTGCTTGTTATAAACGTTTTTTTTAATGGCTGATATGCTGTGTAAGGGTTAAGACCAGGGCATCGAACCGGAACCGAACCGAAACTGGAAATAACCGTTATTTTTCCTGGAGTGAAACCGAACCCGAACCGAAAAAAAATATTTTCCTGAACCCGAACCGAAACCCGTTATTTATTTCGTTCCATATTTTTCGGTTCGCATAAAAAGTGAGAGCGAAAGAAGGGTTTTTCCTTTTGTTTTAGTCTTACTGAAAGCCTGACGGTTAGAAACCGAATAAGAAAAGGGTTTGGTTTTTCTTGAGAACACATTCTCCTCAGCCTTGGGAAGGATGTGTCTTCCTCTAATTGTGTTGCTACCCTCCCCCCGAGCATACCCCGTAGAGTGTGTTCCCGGCAAAAATATTTCCCGATTCTTAACTTGGATTTTCCTTAAAGTTGGAGGTTATTGTCTCTATATACTTTCACTCCCTCTCCATATCCACTGAACCCTTGTATTCTGGTAGTTATTCTCTAAAACTTATTCAGGAAGGATAGCTCTGCAGTCGTGGTTTTGAGATATTCTTACTTCGGTTATCCTTTGTTACAGGTTAGTATATTTATATATATTTTATACAGTGCATCTTAAAATGAGCACACATATTCGTATTGGTTGCTTAAAACTGAAGAGAAATTAAATATGAATGCGAATTTGTTATTTTTTTGAAATATTTTGCAGAAAACCACATTAGAGACTCCATCTGAAGAAAGTTCATGACAGGCCGAATAAGCAAGTCTTATTTTCTTTTTGTTTGTATGTTTGATTTCAGGGTAATATGTAGATGTGCGTAGATGTTTTTTATTTGCTCTCGGGTGAAAATCACATGCTTTCGCTTAGTAATAATTTTTCGAAACGGTACTTATCATTTCAATTTCATGAAATAATGAAGTTTAACATTCTCATACTACTTAATTGATTAAAAATATTCAGTCATCGTAAATTTGTATCATGTTAATAAACATTTCTCAAACTTTCTGAATTCTCGGACCCTCAATTTCTGCGGGCTTCTTCCTAATAGATATTTTATAGATTTTTTCATCCATTTAAGTAATCTCTGAATGAAAAAATTAAGCCGTGCATTTACAGTTTTTACTATAATACGAGCAGTGGACGTGATCTACAAATCGTTAATGATAATAACGTAATATCTTACTCAACTTACTGGCACTATTGAGATAACGTGATCTCTTATTTTACCGCACGATTTGTAAATAAAAATATTAATAATTCATTATTAGGCATTCCAGCTTTAGCGCATATTAGCTTCTCTCTGTCCGTCCTTCTATCTGGATGCAATTTTTTTCCGTAGCTATTCAGCGGATTTTGATAAAATTTAGTACTAAGGACTAAGCTCATTTATAATTTACTTTATACTTTCCTAATATGTTGAAATCATGTATGGCAGGTAAATATTCAATTCAAAATATAATCTTAAATAAATAAGATACACGTACTAAATATTAACATTTAAATAATTTATTTTCGTGTTTTGATTATTTTTTTAAATATCACTATTTTTATAGTGAAGATGTATTTGATTTAATAAGAAAATTACATAATTAATAAATCAATTCTTGAAAGTTTCCTAAAAATATTTTAAGGTCGGAGCGAAAAAAACCGGTTCGACCCGGTTCACTGATGCTTGCCGGAGCGAAACCGGAACCGAACCGAAATTTTGTGTTTTGAGTGAACCGGAACGAAAACCGGAGCGAAAAAAATAACGGTTCGATGCCCTGGTTAAGACATCCAACATCCGAAGATATCGTTTATCCAAAATGGGTCAGATCCTGAGCATTTTGGATAAACGATCTTCTACTGTACATTAATTGCTTTAATAAATTCAATTCTTACCTGGGCAGTCCCCATTTCAATGTAAAATCCTGAAGTTTCGATACCATCCTGCTTGTCGATAGAATTGCCAGCAGCTACCTCACACCTGCATTTTTTTTCAAGAGAAATAGTTATCTAAGTAAAAACACCAATTTTACATTATTTATGATAAGATGTACCATATTTTACAGCATATAAGGTGCACTTTTTTCCAGAAAAATGGCTCAAAAAATCACCCTGTGTCCAATATGTGAAGTGGCTTAATTCTACCTAGCCCAACTCCAAAATGAAAAATGTTGTTTACTTAAACACATTATTATTATTCCATCATTATTATTACATTATTATTACTTTAAATCAATTAAAAAAGGAATTAATGTAAAGCCAGTACAGCACCCAACTCTTCAGAGCTACGCAGTAACTGTTTCTGAACTCTTACAAGTGTTACTATCTATTGTCATACCTGCCATATTTATCTTATTATTTTTATTATGAAATAACCTTTACCTTTTGAAAGAAAGTTGAAATTATGATGACAACGGTGAATACGCGGAAGCTACGGTGCTGTCCTTAAGTTCAAAAAGAAAATTGAGCAGCGTTTAAAATTGAGCACATTTCAAAAACTCGAGTTATAACAGTATGGCTACAGAAGGAAGAAGATTAAGCTATACTATTAGCTACAAATTAAAGGTGATAAATTATGCGAAAGAGCATGGAAATATAGCTGCAGAACGGGTTTATGGGCCACCACCTACAGAAAAATCGGTACAACATACATTGTACAAACTTTCTCATATATGGGTACTAATGCGTCATTTAGTTATCTTTAGAAAATGAAAATTGTATGAGCCTGTTTTTAGGAAATTCAATTTTTGTTCAAGTTGCCCAAGAATAAACTAGCCTTATATTAATTCATTGAGAAAAATGAAATACGTAGTATTATTGTAGATATATACTCAAGTAACTGTACGAAATTTGATCAAAATTGTTAGAGCCATTTTTGAGAAAATCGAATTGTTGTTAAAGTTACCTAGAATAAACTAGCCTTATATTCATTTTTTGAGAAATATGAACTATTCAGTATTATTGAAGACGTAAACTCAAGTAACTGTACGAAATTTGATCAAAATCGTTAGAGCCGTTTTTGAGAAAATAGGATTGTTGTTAAAAATGTGTAGAATAAACTACTCTTAATTATTGAGTAATGTCAACCATTTCTATGTATACTCTGCTCAATATGATAAAATGCCTAAGTACGAGATTTCATTCATTTTCGGTCTACCGTCTAGGCTCCAGAGGCAGTAACAGACAGACAGAATTGCGAAAACCAATTTTTCAGATTCGGCGACACCTAAAACGTATATTTCCGTAAAAATCTGAAGGTTGAATTTTTTCGCGAAAACAATACTTTCTCAATACTTCGTATGAGAAAGTAAAAAATCGGTACAACATACATTGCACAAACTTTCTCATATACTAATGCGTTGTTTAGTTATCTTTAGAAATTGAAATCCATATGAGCCGGTTTTTAGAAAATCCAATTTTTCTTAAAGCTGCCCAAGAATAAACTAGCCTTATATTCTTTTTTTTGAGAAATATGAAATATGTAGTATTATTGAAGATGTAAACTCAAGTAACTGTATGAAATTTGATCAAAATCCTTAGAGCCATTTTTGAGAATATCAAATTATTGTTATATCTATATCTACAGTTCACCCTGCTTGGCACCACATTGGTGTGTGGCAGGGGTGCAATAGCACCAAGGGAAAGCGCATAATAATGAATAGTATCTCTCTTCGTCGGCTGATTTCTTATCGTAACGTCTGTTCTGCTCAGCTATCGTTCTAGGGAAAAACGAGCCTTTGTACCTCTCAGTCCTACAGGCTATCTCTCTTATTTTACGAGGATGGTCCATTCTACCAATATAAGTTGGCACTCTTATTATTTGTTCGACATCGCTGGAGAATATATGTGTTCTAAATCTTTCAAGAAGTTTTAACCTAGAGTGTGATCGGCACTCAGCAATTCCCATCCTATGCCCTGTATCAAGCCTGTAACACTTTTGTTTCTATCGTAACAATTTTTGATGAATCTAGCGGCTTTTCGCTGCACTCTTTCTAACTCTGAGATTGATCCTTTCTCGTATGGATCCCATATGCTCGACGCATACTCTGATAGAGGTCTTACTAACGAGAAGCTACAACTGTGCAAATTTATCGAGGGTAGGTTGAAGTCTCCTCCTACTATGATAATGCTTTTACTATTCTTCTTCTTTAGTGAGTTTATTTGAGCCTCTATATCGTATATTTCTTCTGTGTCTGAAACTGGTGGCCTATAATATGCACATACATGAATGTTTCTCAAACCTTCACAGTTTATAGTACACCAAGTGCTTTCAATATTGTTTTCAGCAAACTTGACCGGAGAACTTATTAGTGTATTATTCACAGCTATAAACACCCCTCCATCGCTCCTATTTGACCTATCTTGTCTATGAATATTATATCTTAAGGGGAAAATTTCATGGTCGTGAATATCCGAGGTTATCCAACTCTCTGTGCCTATCACTATATCTGCCTCTGTTTGTTCTAGTAAATTCTGAAGTTCCGCAGCCTTATTCCTGATACTCCGGCAATTTACAGTTAAAATTTTTAGGGAGCCAATTATGTGCTGCTTCAAAATTTTTTCAGTAATTAGGAAGGTGCATCCCTCATTTCTAATAGAAGCTCAATTACCGATAGTATTATCGCATGGTTTATTGTGCCCTATTGTTAAAGTTGCCTTGAATAAAATAGCCTTATATTAATTTTTTGAGATATATGAACTATACAGTATTATTGAAGACGTAAACTCAAGTAACTATACGAAAATTGATCAAAATCGTTAGAGATGTTCTAGAGAAAATCAAATTGATGTTAAAAATGCGTAGAATAAACTTCCCTTAATTATTGAGCAATGTTAACCATTTCTTCATAGCCTCTTCTCTGTATGATAAAATACCTAAGTACGAGATTTCATTCATTTTTGCTCTACCGCTTAGGTTCTAGATCCAATAACAGACATAATAGTAGGAGTAAACATTAAATGCTTGAATACACTACGAAGTTTTTTCCTAAATATTCCCTGCTGAAATGGAGGTGCGTCTTATATGCCATAAAATACGGTAATAAAAAACACAGCTAAAAATTTTCCTATAATGCCAGAAAAGCTTACGATGGAAATCTCTCCGTCATATCTTTGCACCATCTGATGAATCCCAATGTTATCATCAATGCAGCCACAATAGTCATCAAGCAAAGGATCACACTGCCCACAACATCCACAAAAGCAGACAAAAATGAGCTGGAATAAAAAGAAAATATCTTCAATGACTAACATCAAACTAATTTATTATTTTCAGCATTAAAATACACTCAATGATTAAAAAATAAGCACAATTATATAATTTATGCATGCATAATTAAACTGATTGTCTGGGTAACTACTGTATCCATAAAATGGTTGAGAAATTTCAGAATCCATAGGTAATTCACAGGATTTTATTATCAGTAAGCTAACAATGAGGAAGGTTATTATGTTCTGCATAGTATATTTGAAATCACATAAAAACCATGCTGAGAAACAAGTTTGTACATTGTCTTGTTTATATGAATTAAAGGACAATAAAAATCAAATGAAACTTTGGATGTTTTTTTTAAATATATAGTTATAAAAATTGTATGCTTATCTCAGAGAATTTCAAAAGCTCGCTAATCTATCTTGTGAAATATCATTATGTATATAGTTTTATATATATAATAGATATTTAACTTAAGAATGAACTTAGGCCAATTTTACAACAGCATTAAATATTATCTTCAGCATGTATCTTATAATACTACTTTCATACTTAAAAGTGGAAATTATTCCAGCTTGTATCTTTTGAGTAATTTAAAAAAAATCTCTTTAGAATAGTTAGCTCAAAATTAAATACAAATCGCAGTTCTCCGGCTAAAAATATATCAGAGGTTAAGCATGAAAAGTCTACATTATGAACACATCAATAACATCTTTGTTTACCAAAACTCACCTATCTGTCCCTCTATAGAGGAATATTGACATTCTATAAATTTGAACCACCGATGTTATGAATAGTATTACACCGACAAAGATTGTGTAGTTACAATAGGCTTGAGATGCCCAATTAACAATGAATTGCCCATCCTTCTCTTGCCATTCACCAGTTGAAAATAATAAGCAGTGGCCCCTAAAATGATACAGTATTTTTAAAAAAAGGACTATTGGAATCGGGATGAGAATTTGAGATTTTTAACTTTTTTACCTAAATTCATCTTGATGGATACTCATTGGAACGGTAATACACAAAGAAAGAATGAATGCAATGACATATCCAGTAATTTGACTTAACAGAAGTACGTTGGACAACGCCATTGATTTAATTTTTGATAAAAATTATGCTGTCAATTTCAAGATGAATCCGTTTGACATGAGTATACGACTTCAAATAAAGACTTTGACGAATTTGATCGAAAATTTCATCAAATTCATTAGTCACACAAACAAGCGGGAGCAATTACAACTAATGCCAATGTCACCGTGTTTCATTCTGCGTTCTCTTTCATAATATCTAATTGTTTATAATACTGCAGTAATAAATTTCACAGTTTTCATAGATAACAATCATGGCGAATGAAACGATTGAAATGGATTCATTACATTCGATATATCGTCATGAAAGTCGTTATCGTACTAATCGTTCGAATAATGTAATCACGTGATATGTCGTTATGACGCTTTTAATTCAAAGAATTCAAAATTAATAAAAAACGATGAAAAACTATAAATTATATTTTTTAAATTTCAATGAAATTAAATAGACAATATTACATTCACAATTCGACTTAATTCTTTAAAGTTCTTGTTTGAATATTTCAAGGTCAAGTTAGTATCAATCTAATAAAATATGATGGAATGAATTTTTATATTTAAAACTTAAATAAATTAATATGATTAATCAAGCAGTGGTTTAAGCGTATTTGAATATTGTGTTGGCATGCTATTTTAATTGCACACTTGATTAGCATTAATGTGAAAATGGCTTCCTTGAGCGGTGAAGATAGCGATAACGCAGCAGAAGAAACTGGTAAGTTTGCTATTTTTCGCCTTAAAAACCATAATTGTATATTTTAAAAGAATTCTGAACATTTAAAAATTAGACAGGTGTTTATATTTGCATCCTTATTTGTTAATTACGGCCATACTATGAAGATGTTTTACTTTAAAATTATGCGCATGGCGGAATCTGGAATCCAAGCGTGTTAGGGTTTAGCAATTACGTAGATTTGGTATTTATCCAGAATTTCCGTAAATTGGTCAAACTTAATGTTATCAATACAATGTATTTAAGGTTATATTCCTATTTCTCGTATTCTGCGATTATAGCTTTTCATTTATATCGTAATTATAGTTGTAACAAGAACTCGAACGAGATCGGGAAGGTCGGCCGCCAAAAGTCCGAGAAGAGGTCGTAAGAAAGGTCCTCAAAGCAGACCTACTAGATCATCTGGTAGAAAGTTGGCTACTCAAGTGGAATTGGACGATGAGGATCAAATGGAGGAAATGGTTATTATTCCTATGGATCAGGTATCGGAAGGTGTGAGATCTGATCAATCAGAACTGTATGGGCGAATGGAAGTGGAGCATCATGAATATGTTGTGGAAGAGGACGTCGCATATGAAGATGCAAATTCTGGAGAAATCGGCCATGAGGAAAATGGCTTGGGTGATGAAAATGGGGACATAGAGCAAGAAACTGTTGAAGAAAGCAATGTAGATGACGACCGGTATGGTAAGTCACTTTTGCTAATTATATAGTATATTCAGAAAAATAAATTAGACTTAAAATTTAGGGATTTAAATTTCCTTGGAATTTCGGTTTTGCTTAAAGTAATATTGTTCACAAAAAGTTATAATATAGCGCACATGAAATTATTTAATAACTGAAATTGCCTGCTGCTGAATGAAATTTATAAAAATATTGCCCTTTCAAATTAGATTAACGAAGGATTGCATGAATGGAATGGAATTGCATGTTGTGTACAAAGAATTTATATAAGTTTCAGAGCAGAACAACAGTCTAATTCCTTTTAAATGAATTTTACTTGTGAAACTGTTTCCATCATGTTACTATTAGCATATGCCGTGATAATTCTCCCAAGTATTCACTTTGTACTGTAAGAGGCATAACATGTTGAGTAAAATCTAAAAATATTGTTTTATTCATATTTATACTCATAATGCTTCTTTCTGTTCTATCTATTTGCTGTAATAAAGACTTTCATGTTCCTCAGAATCGATAAACATAATTATTATATCAGTATACATATTAACAACAAAGTATTCATATGTTTTATGATGTGCATTTATACAGTGGATTCCACTTAATGTAATTACGTTGAGTTACGTGTAAATGATTACATTAAATGGCAAAATTTTGTATGCTAGATCTGGTTTTGGAGTTCTATATTGAATTAGAACAACTAGCTGATAACAATAACCAGTGATAATTATAAGCAGCACCAACTTTAATATATTCCAATTTTTAATGGAAACTCTCCTTCATCTTCAGTTATTCATCATACATTTGCTAACATTTATTATATACTAGCTGAAATGCCTGGCTTCGCTCGGGAAAGAGTGGCAAACGATTTTTATTGTTCGGGGAAAACGTTCCCCATTCCTTAATTATGCAAGCGATGCTTACATTAACAATTACTATTTTATGTATTGTATGCATTAACGTCTTAATATTCACATGGATAGATGCACCGAAGCCTTTAAAGCGGCAATAAAATTATGTGGATTATGTTAATACTATTAGCCAGAACGTAAACAATAAACAACATCTTGGTTACCGAACAAATGTAAGTAGATGTATCGATTTATGTTGTGATAAATCTTTCAATGTTAATGGTAAAAGATAACAATGTTCTAATATTCCTTAAAAATCATTTGACTCACTTTAAAAATATTCATAGACTATATTTAGGCATATCTTGGCATTAGCTATTCTTTCTCTACGGCGTGGATTTTCCTTGCATTCATCTTTACGTGTTAATCTACCTTTAAAATTAAGAAATTTAGCTTTGTTGCCGCCTGTAAAATGGACATCTAAACCGATAAATTTTGTGCTTAAAGGAATATTTCGAGCGATTTAGCATGTAATACCACGAAACATGAACAGAATTAAAATATTCAGTATTTCGTGCGTAAAATAATCCATTTCCCGTGATCGTAAGTTAATATTTAGGTATATTTATATCCACATCAGTGAAGGGCTGCATGGCATTTTGGGGTTTCTCCACACCATTTCCCATGAATTCTTATGGAAATAGTATTTTGTTGACCCCATGTGGTATAAGAGATCCCATGGTCTGCAAACCTAGACCAAGTTCTTCCTTTGGTCCATAGGATGGCCCATGAAACTTTTGAATTCGATAGCTTAAATGGTGTAAAAACGTATAAAGAACATACATACACACACACACTCTAAAATATGTATAAGATATATATATATATATAAGATTTTAGCTAGTTACATATATTTTTGTTCTAAATTTTATTTATATTAAGGAATATACATAGATATGATTCCAATAATCTTCTCAAGGTCACAATATGGCAGGAATCAGATGAATTTGATAGCCATATAACTGTTTGGAAAACCACATTATCTAAAATATAGACATTTTAATTGGTAATTTTAAAAAATTATTTTTGATTTATCAGTTATCACTGAAGGTAGTGCATATGGTTTTCCTGTTTTATGATAATCAGAATTAACTTGATTATCAATCAATAATTCTCTATAATAAAAATGTTGTTCTGTAAGGAACGCAAGGTGGCCGACAGTGAAATGTAGTTCTCATTCTGCCCGATAAGTTGGTGCTACATGTATGTCAACAACACCTTTCTTTTGGCAAAAACGATGGGAATATATAATAAACATTTGTTTGTTTATGTAACGGTTTCTACGATAAACAATTAGTTTATTTTTTCTCAATAAGGATCTCCAATACAGTGATCCATTCAATCGTAAAAAGAACAGTTTACAGTGTTGAAATGAATTGGTGATTTGTTTTTGTTCAGATAGTATTTAAAGAAATTATTCCGCTGATTGATTAATTAGTTAGTTTTTAATTTAAATCTTTTAAAGAGTTTTATTTACATAATGACGGAGAACATTATTGAGGATTTGAGTAAGCTTTCTTTCTTCTTAAATACAGAGTACAATTTTAAAACAATCATAATGTTAAGTGCACGAAATTTAATTATTTTCCCTACGTTATATATGTATACATACCAGTGGCGGATCCAAGGGGGAGGTGATGGGGGCACTCCACTGGGCACTTTCTTAAATTCATTCCGTGCAAAAATCCTCAATTATACACCGCAGATTAGGTCTGTATAACAAGGGAAAGAAGGGGTAGGGATTTTCAAAATATAGGGCAGTTGGTAGGGGCGGATTTGATAGGTGGAGGGGCGATTGCCCTCCCTTGAGAAGTTTCTGGATCCGCCCCTGATACATATAATTGTTTCTGTCTTTGCACACCGACAATTATATGTAGCATTGACGAGAACAAGGTGGGAGAAGAATATCAGAATTTTATAGCCAAAAATAAAAACCAAAGGCATTTACTAAACAACAACAGAATATTCACTAGAAATGTAATATATGACGAAATATTTCATTCTCTATAATAAAAATGTTGTTCTGTAAGAAATGCAAGATGGCCGACAGCGAAATTTAATTAGAACACTTGAAAATATGTTGGCTTGTGTCGACTAGCTGGGACCACATCAAAAACTGAACGCGACGAAGACCCCTTGACCGTCATTAACTCAGGTTAGAGGCACATACCTCGAGACCCATCCTCAAATCCGAGCTCCGGTATATCTACCCTCGCAGCAGGGGGGGCACTAGCCGACCCCGACTTTTGCAATAAAATTTAAACTTTTATGTTGTTAACATAGTGTGGTTATGACGCAAGCATCATATTCGGGTGAATGCGCTGATCAAGAGCGTCTTTTTAACGAAATTCTACGATAAATAATAAGATATTTACACACATCTAATCTTGACGCCCAGGACGGGATTGTATTGAAAGCAGTTATTCGCGAGACAGTGCGGATGGTGTAACCCTTGGTTAAGCAGAATTCCGGTAACAAAAAAATTTGTTCAATCTTCATTTGCCTCTGATAATACTTTAAATAGATTTTGGAATAAAATGTACCTTAATATCGTTTAGCGTCCGCTCACCACTCTGGACTTCTCAGTTTCCGAAACAACAACTTTCAATAGTTTTAAATTGATTTTTGCTTTGAAATATACTTGAGTCAATTCAGTACAACTTCCACTTTACATACTGTAAATTCCAAAGTAACTCCTTTTATAATAGGCAATGCTAGCCTGAAATTAATTCATTCTGTAAAGTGAATAAATATTGTTCTTTCTTTAAACTATAATAGCCACTGTTATTAGATTTAAATGGATTATAAGCCTTAGAACTTACTCTGTATTAAATAAGCACCAAAATTCCTTTTATAAAAAAAATTCAATTCATTAAAAGATCCACTGTTGTTTCTTCGAAAATTGTCTGTTAACAGTTTTAAATGTCCTTTTAATTTTAATTGAATTTTAATTTATATTCCTTTCCAAACTTCGGCCATTGTTACGAAATTAATTTGAGGAATAACAATATAAATTCGTAAGCACGTATGGTTTAGAAAGAATTTAATTTAAGAATGCTTTTTATTTCCAATTTTTCTAAAATGACACTGTTGATACTTCAAAATATTTTATATTGACGTTAATATACTTATTTTCCACAAAACACGCCAATCTCTCCCCTTCCTTCCTCTCTCTCTCGTACTGAAGCACTCAAGGCACGCTTATTCCCAGAAGGATGTATACAAAAATAGTAATTTGAGGTGTAACAATGATAATGGTCGACATAGCAACATCACGTTAAAATGGCGAGATTTCCACAAAATATGTAAATTAAACGTTTAACATGGAATATTTTGAACTGTGGGCGAAAAAAGACGAACGGAATAAGAAACTTTATAATTTTTTTTCAAAATGGTTCAAATCCGAAGGTCGTATGTTAATTTCTTCTAATTTTAATTTCCAAATGAAAAAAAGACCACGTCGAAAAATCGCGTTCTACATGTTAAGTAATGGGAAATGGAAATGCCTCTCTTGGAGACGAACCAAGGAATTTTTTCGCAATTTAAATTTGTCATTCTCTGAATAAGTGTTAATCAAGCATCCCTACCAAATTTCGAGTTTCTATCATTATTATTTCTTGAGTGTGACCAACCAACCAACAGACGACGGCTATTATTATATTAAATATTGTCACTTTGATCCTGAATTGACTTATTGTTTCAGGCCAAATGGAAGACGAAATGGAAAGTGGGGAAGAAGAGAAGGTGCCGTATGAAGAGGAAGAGGAGGGTGAGGAAGAGGAAACAAGGGGAGAGATGGAAGAGGATGAAGAGGCAGCAGTCGTGGTAGCTCTAGAGGAGGAAGATGGAGAGGGAAGAGCGGAGAGAGAGGAGATGGGAGAGGGCAGAGCGGAGGGAGAGGAGATGGGAGAGGAAGGGATGGAGAGAGAGGAGGAGGAGATAACGAGGGAGGAGGAAGTCAGAGAGGAAGAGGAGGAAGACGAGAGAGGAGAAGATGGGAGAGGAGAAGATGAGAGAGGAGAAGACGAGAGAGGAGAAGATGCGAGGGAAGAAATGGAAGATGCAGGGGTAAGCGAAGATGGCAGTGAAGGGGTCCGCGTTCAACATGCCGGGATGGGCGACGAGGAAGAGTCTGCCTTAGAATCGGTCGTTCAGGCAGAAGAGGAAGAGTATTCTCGAAAGGAGATGGAGGAAGAGGAAGAAGCTAGGGAAACAGCTGAAAAATCTCGGCAGCAGCATTCTGCCGGTGGTGACGATATCAGTCCAGCCTCTCCAGAACCCGATCCTTCTCTCATGAATCCTTCTTTGTACACTCAAGATAGCAATTCTGTCGATAACTCCAAAGAAGAGGCAATAAAAATAGAGCAGTTGTCGTCTGCGCCAACAGAGGATGCACCTGCTGCCAGAGAAGAGGTTCCGAAAGAGGGTCAAAAGAAAGGCAAGAGGAAGACCAGGTTTTCATTTGACGCAGAGGGTGAGGTGTCTCTGGATTCCCTACCAGCTCCGCCAAAGAGAGCCGCAAGAGGAGATGGCGAGCCCAATGGAATGGAAGCTCCAGAGAATAAAAAATCATCTCCTAGAAGGTCAGAAGTAGGTCCTATGGAGGAGGATAATTTCGTAGAAGGGAGAAACGTTTCAACAGAAGCTGGGGATGTAGGATCAGATGGGGATGCTTCATCGAAGAAAAAGTCGAAGTCTAAGAACAAGGCAGCTGGGACCCTTACCGTTAAGGATGAAACCAGGCCTGTGGCTGTTAAGAGGCTGGCAGCAGTGGCTTCTGGTGTCGGTGCCACTGCAGCAGCCCTTTTAGCAGAAGCTGCGGCCGCTGCCAAGGCGACTGCGACCTCGGAAGGCGATGCGATTAAGAAAAAGTCTGGAAGCAAAGGTCAGAAAAGGAAGGTGGTGTTGGCCGATGGGGATACATATGACCCCAGTTCGCCTACGTCGGAGAATTCGTGCGATGAGACTCCTGCCAAAAGAGCTTCGAGGGAGAAGCAGGAGAAGGCAAAACGTCAGCAGGCTAGCGGAGCCGCTACGAGTGGTTCTAGTGCTACTGCTGCAGCTGGATCCACTGGAGGAGGAACTACAGAGAAGGCAAAGAAGACGTTACCAGAGCTTGAAAAGTACTGGAAGGCAGTAAAGGAAGATCCAAGTGACTTTACTGGATGGACTTATCTGTTGCAGTATGTGGATCAGGAGGTAATCAAATTACTTTTTCTAATAAACTAACATGTTTTTTAATGCTTTTTCAGTTATTTGCTTATAAAAGTGGTATTATTAATTACTTCATATTAATATAAAGTAAATTTCACAGGAATCTACAATGTTTTTTTACCAGGTATCTATAAAGTACTTTCAAGTTTATTTTTTTAATTTTATTTGTTATTTATTTGCGCAATGCATATTAAATTTTACCTAGACATAGATAAATTTTCTTTTCCAAAATGGTTGATATGATTTTAAGAAATGATACTTTTTACAAAGATATTTCAAGAGATATTATAAATGACTAGAGAGCATATATTGAAAATAAAGTTTACATGAAGTAACCAGTATTATATAAATCCAAAAACTAAGATTGTAGCTTAAAATCTTAATATGATTAATTTGTCTTTGATACTTGCATTTGTAAAACTAGTTTAAGAAGAAACTATTCATCAAAGATTTATATTTATTGATTTTTACTGAAATTTCTTTGTTTAGAATGATGTTGAAGCTGCACGAGAAGCATATGATTCTTTCCTCGCTTATTATCCTTACTGCTATGGATACTGGAGGAAGTATGCTGACTATGAGAAAAGGAAGGGGAATAAGCTGAAATGTCAAGAGGTATGTTTGATTAAAACTTTTTCTTTGAGTTTCATTAGAATCACTGATGACTTAAAATGATTGATTCTTGTGATTTCCTGTAGCTGTTATTATAATGAGGTTGGTGATGATTCTCCTATTATGCCCTTGTCTTGCTTGAATTCTCGTTAAGTTTTACCTTATTTTTTCTAAAATTCATACGGTAAAAAAAGTCTGCGGGAGTGAGAAATTAATGACTAAATTCTTATCTGGGTGCAAGCCATGCAGCCACTTGGGGATTTGGTCCAATAATTACTTGCAATCATCATTCTAACTGCACCTCCAAGTTTGGGGAATTGCGAGAGTCCCAAAAGCCTGACGTAAGTATGAATAATGAAGTTATTGAATTGCTGGTATTATCCCACTAATTCTCGGATTTAGGGAATAGTGATTGTTTTTGGAAAGAAACCCTTAGAAGTTAATGAATTTAATGGGAATATTTTTGGGTTTAACTCGTGAATCTCTTTTTCAGCCAGAGGGGATTTCTTTCAGATACTCATCTCTCACAGGAAGCTAGAGGCCACTGGCTGGCTAATGTGTCATTGTGGTTTGAGGTTTGGACAATGGTTTTCCTTGTACTGAAGTGCCCACTTGCGAGGAAAACGTGCTTGAGTTTGTGTCGTGAATGCATAACATCTCTTCTTTCTTAGCTACCTATGAATTACTTCTCTTAGATTTAAGTTGGAAGTATGTTTAGTTTGATTTCCTGTTTGTAGCTTAGACTAGTCCCATGGTAACGTGAAGAAACAAGCCACCTGCCGGTCAACGTGGCCAATAGGTAAAACAAAAACATAATTGGGACTAACAACGGTAGGCTAAGTAACACAAACGTATCTTTTCACTTCTTAGTTTTGGAAAGGATTAAACGTTTAAATTGTGATGGAGTCCGTGATGAAGATTTTGGCAAGAAGTGATGAAGAGAAGTGTGCCGTTTGCCTCATGGCGTGCAATCCCGGCTGAGAGAGAGAGGGAGGGAGAAGTCAGTAAGGTGATAATGTCTTTCTATAAGAGACAGTTATTAATTGTGTATGTGTGTAATTCAGTGACGATATTGAGGGTTTATTGGTTGTGTGTCAGTTAGATGTGTATAACCTGATTTAATGCTCTTTGTCTATTATTTGTTGCAAACCCATGAGTTGATATGGAGTGAGAGGTAGGGGTAAAATGTACCATTAGTAATTTTTCCTTTTGTTCGATCTTTCTCTCTTGTGCTTGATGCAAAACTCCAGGTCTTTGAGCGCGGTTTAAAGGCGATCCCTCTCAGCGTTGACCTTTGGATCCACTACCTTAACTTCTGCAAGACTTCTGCATATGCCGATGATGAGGAAGCTATCAGGCAACAGTTTGAGAGTGGCGTTGCTGCTTGTGGTATTGAATTCAGGTGCGTAAAATTGGCGATTTAAATCTTTTTTTTAGATGTATTGAGGAAAATGAAATACCTTGGAAGGTTTAGCAGTTATTTAGTCTATCAAATGGGAAGATATTGTATTTACAGGTAGTCTCCGAGATACATTGAAGTTCTATCCCTTGAAAACGCAAAATCTTGAAATGTCTTGAAACTCATTTCTCCATATGCTGCCATGTTATAATGGGGGACACTTTCCATGCAGAAAATTTTAAACATAAATTACTAAGTTATAGATATGTATAAATTTTTGTATTTCTTATTCAAGGTATACAATATAATTGTTTATATTTTTACTTCATCAATTATAATTATATTTGTGGTTAAAAAACAAGGATAATGTAGAAAAGAGATGGTTACAATCACCACAGAATCAGGAAGGCTGGGTATCATACCAGCAGAATGTCAGTAAGAGGATATTAATTGTTGATGTTGATTTAAAGATCAGGCATCACTGTAAATGTTCTTGTCAGCTTAATAATCAGAATGATAATTAACGATAAATATATTTGAACAAACTTCAGTAATGAAAGTCATCCTCAATCGCATATGGAACAAGTTATATTTCAGAAACAACTAATTTGTAGAATATGTCCACCATGTAAACTAAAAAAATTCACATTTATTTGCATTGTTTTATATAGCCTGAACGTTTAGTTGGTTTTCAGTATTCTATCAAAAGTAACTAAAACTTTGCAAAATTTGCCTTCCCCCACAAAATTTGGCATTTTGGGAATAAACTGTTCTTTGGGATGAAATTGTTATTTTTACCATGTTAACATTTTTGTGCTACAAAGCATAATTTCTGAAAAGTGAAAGGTTCTCTTTAAGCTGCGTAGCCTTGCAGCAGTCTTTGAAGTGCCACACATTAAACTTTTCAAGCTCGCACGACTGTTTATCTTTTTAGGATATATCCAAACAGGGCTGCACCAACCCAGGTGCACATCTGCGCATTACTGTCATGTAGGGGCGCATAGAGATTTTCATTCAACCCATAGATGAAAAAAGTTTCGAGGGAACTATGCTGTTAATCCCAGCTGGAAATTCTAACTATACCTCTAGACAATTTTTCTATGTTGCATATGACATCAAATCTTGTATACAAACAAAAATCGTACCAGAATTTTAATGAATACATCCTAAAATGGTATTTGGTGCATTTTCTTTAACACTTTTACCTTATCTGATTATAATACAGTTCTTTTCTGTTGATGTTAAACCTCTGCCACTTCTCACTTGGCATGGAAGTTTTACATTCATATGGCAGACTAGTGGAAGTGCCCGTTGAATGTCAACGCATTTAGTGAATCTAAAACTTCTACAGTGTAACATCTAAACATCGCAAGAATAAGATAGTACACAGTTTTAACCATCGAATAAAGCAAAAATGTAGAAAACCAGTTTATGATTACCTATTTAGATGAATGAAAGAAGAAAATATTGCACTCTGAAAAATCAAAAATTGCGTATAAACTTATGGAAAAATAATTATTGAATTAAGTACCCCCTCCTCCAATTTTTTTATTGCCATGCAGGCAGTCCTCAACATCCGTACAATTTGCTCTTTCATACGTTATAAATTCTTGCCCCTAAACCGCCTTTTGTACTCCGAACTCGGACTTTTGTATGTCAGCTGACGAACAAACATTTTGAGCTATTGCCGGCATCTTTGTCTGTACAGGAGTGTTTATTTGTGCAATTATTGAAATATTTTATTGCTTTTTGCCCTATCTCTCTGTATTATAAAATCGACGATTGTGTCTAAAAGGCCCTTGCTCAAAAAACAACATTTATACTATAACTAGCAGAATTTCACGTTGAATTTCAACGGATTTAGTGAAGCTACTACAGCACAACATACAAACTCTTTAAAATACCTATATAGTAGATACTTTTTAAATTACAATTAGCTTTTCGTAACAATTAATCATATTTGCTTGTAACAATTGTTTCCGAACGTATTGCATTCAAATATAACGATAATTGTATTTCCTATCATACGAGGTGCTACCCAAAAGTTCCGGAAAGTTGAACGTCGCGCGGGAACTGGTTGTAGTACGGACTAGTGGCGCTCGGTAGTGCTGCATGTACCTTTTGTGAACCAGTGTGCGACGTGGCTTCGCGCTGAGTGCACGCATTCTTTTGTTCTACGCGTTTTTATAATGTCGTGTTTGTGTCGTTTTGCGATTTTTTTTTTTGGTTGAAATGGTGGACTTGAAGGAGCAGCATGTGTGCATCAAGTTTTGCTTCAAACTTGGCAACTCACAAAATGCTTAAACAAGCATTTGGTGATGACGCTTGGGTCAGACACAAACCTATGACTGGTTTAACCGGTTTAAAAATGGCTGAACGTCAGCTGATGATGACACACGTTCTGGACGACAATGCACAATGCCGGAAAATGTTGAAAAAGTACGTGAGGCTATCCTCGAGGACCGTAGGCAAACGATCCATGGCGTTTGCAACATTGTGGGACAGTCATACGGGACATGCCAGCGCATTTTGTCGGACAAACTCAACATGAGGTGGATTGCTGCAAAATTCGTGCCAAGGCTGCTGTCTGATGACCAGAAGCAACATCGGCTGGAAGTCTGCATGGAACTTCAGGAGCAGGTCAGAAATGACCCAGACTTCGTTTCTAAGGTCGTAACTTGTGACGAAAGTTGGGTTTATGGTACGACCCTGAAACAAAGCAGCAATCGTCCCAGTGGAAGAGTCCATCTTCACCCCGACCGAAGAAAGCGCGGCAAGTCAAAAGAAATGTTAACTCAATGCTGATCTGCTTTTTCGACATTGACCGGATTATCCACGAGGAATTCGTCCCTCCAGATCCAACCAGTAATGCGAAGTTCTACTGCGACGTCTTGAGGTGGCTTAGGGAGGACATGAGGCGAAAGCGGCCAGAGAATTGGCACAGGAACAACTGGGTGCTCCATTACGACAATGCGCCCGCGCACACTGCTCTGGCTGTGCAGCAGTTTTTGGCCTCCAAAAACATGGCGGCCGTCCCCCATTCTCCTTACTCACCTGATTTAGCCCCCTGTGACTTCTTCCTCTTCCCCAAGATAAAAATCAAATTGAAGGGGCGAAGATTTGACACCATAGAAGAATTCCAGGCCAAATTGCAGGAGGTGCTGAAGACGTTGACACAAAAGGACTTCCAGGACAGCTTCCGATCGTGGCAGAAACGTTGGGATCGTTGTGTACACTCCCAAGGGGACTACTTTGAAGGGGATGGTGGCGATTAGGGCTTTGGACAAGTAACCTTTTTTTCAGATACATTTCAGGAACTTTTGGGTAACACCTCGTATATATCACTTTCGCCAAATCCAGCCTCATTTCTTGTGTAATTATGCCTATGAAATGCTTACATTTGTCTTGTAAGCAAGAAACCCGTGAAAAAGCAACGTACAGTTGTCCATGATTGAACACTGACTGGTAAATGTACACCAGATACATGAGCCTATTTACGTTAATAAACATTATAATGTAGAATATAATTATTTTACTTACAAAAAATGTAAGATTCCAGTATTCAATAGACGAAAGAATGTTCAATTACTTTAATCAATAAACGCTTCCTGAATAATAATCAGCATCTAGTTACGTTGCTATCCATAAACATCGATCGTTTCGTTGCTTAAACAAAAGTGCGAAGCGAATAACGCTAAACTTTCGTCTATTTATAAGTGTCATTGAAGCTAATTGAATCGGAGGTAACAATGACGGCCGCCTTGTCAACGCCCGGAAAGAGTACGAAAAAGCCACAAAATTTCGAACCAAATAGCGTATTTCTGAAAACTTTTAACCGTATAAAATGTAAACTTCGCAGGAATAAGATAGTATAGAGTTTTATTCATCGAATAAAGAAAAAACGAAAAAAATCGGTCCATATTTATGTATTTTTAAATTTGAAGGAAGAATACCTTGCAAGTGAAGAAATGGATTCATACGTGTTATCTTATGGAAAAATGTTAATTCCCTATTTTGGCAGCACTGATTAATCCCAGTTGACCAAACCTTGACCATTCACTAAGTTAGGATGTAAGGAAGAATCGTACCAAATTTGGTTATCCTAGCTTTTATCGTTTAGGAGGAGTTCCATGAACAAACACGCTTCAAAATATATTATAGATTAGAGATTTTATAATATTTTTTGGCTCTCTAGGAATGGAACCCCTCCTATAACATGTAAATCTATGTTCAACATCCGTACATTTGACTTCCGTACACGTTTTCAGGAACGCATTACGTACGTTTGTCGAGGACTGTCTGTATTGCCTATGTTATCCACAGGGTAAAATTATATACCTATGCGAAGTTTTGTGATGATATCTTCAAAAGTTTGGAAATCACAATTTATGGAAAATCTACATCTAATTACCATATTTAATCGATTATAAGCCGACCCCCACTTTTCACAAGGACACACGAGGAAAATTCCATGTTGAGTATACAAACGTCCTGGTTTTCTGGGATTTCTCCTGAAAAAAATACCGAAAGGTATTAATTCCCCGGTTTTTTCAATTCGTAATTAAATAAAAAGGTATCAAGTAAAATTACGGCAACACAAATTGCATTATATTTAAGCATTCAATATAATTTTTACTAGAATGTAATTTGTCCCTGTTATGTATCAGATTTTTAATCTCACAACAAAAGTATTCTGGTTTTTCTCTTTGTCATCTTCAATGTCTTACATTCGACTCATCAATCCCGTAGCGCCATTGTGCAGCAAGATTTGATGTTTCTTCCGCATATGCTATCGCTTTTCTATGAAAGTCTGCAGAATAATGCGTTCGTCCCATATGGGATTATTTAAAAAAACTGAAAAACTCGCCAAAGTAAATGGCAAAAATGTATGCTTGCAAATGTACAAGGAAATGACGGTTGGCTTGCGCATACTAGAGATGGCTTGGGGAATCAAAATTACACGTGTACTAGAAGTGGCTCGGATTTTAAGACTCAATTCAAGTCCGAGTGGCAATTTTTAATGAGGTAAAAAAGGAAAAAAAGGTCGACTTAATTTGGCAGGGATGCTTGATTAGCACTTTTTCAGGTGATGACGAGTTTAAATCGCGAAAAAATTCCTTGGTTCAACTCCAAGGGAGGCATTTCAATTTCCCATTACTTAACATGTAAAACGCGATTTTTTGACGTGCAGCCTCTTATTCATTTGGAAGTTAAAATTAGAAGGAATTAATCTACGACCTTTGGAGTTGAACCATTTTGAAGAAAAATGTATAAAGTTTCTTATTCTGTTCATCTTTTTCCGCCCACAGTTCGAAGTATTCCATGTTAAACATTTAATTTACATATTTTATGCAAATCTTGCCATTTTAACGGAATGTTGCCATAGCGACTCGTTATATTGTTAAACCTCAAAATCCGATTATTATATCAATCCTTACGAGAATATAAATGCACTTTGAATGCTTTAAAATGAGAGAGGGGGAGGAAGAGGAAAGAGAGAGGGGAGAGTGAGAGGGAGAGAGATGGAGGAAGGCAACAATATAAACAATTAAAGATACCCTGTATTATTGATAGGCATTTCTACTATTTATATTACTACGTTTTAGTAATATTTTTTTCTGCCGTTATATTCTACATAGCAAACTGCTTTTAAAACAACGTATGTAACTCAAATAATTAGACTTAGATTGAATATATTCTATGGTTTCACTATTTCCGGGTATTTCTTGGCATTGTTTAAGTGCTGATGCATTAACAACAGAACAACAGGAGACTGTTATTCCAGTCGAATACTTGAATTCAATTGAAACAGCAAGCATCCCTGCACATCGATTAACACTAAAGCGTAGAATGATAGTTATTCTGTTAAGAAATCTTTATCCTGAACATGGGCTATGTAATGGCTCTAAACTTATTGTTGAAGATATGGTTGGCAAAAGACTTCTTAAAGTAAAAGTATGCCAAACGGGTGAAATTTATTTTATTCCCCGTATAACACTACAACCAACCGATACTGATTTTCCATTCGAGTGGCAGAGACGTCAATTTCCCATTAAACCAGCTTTTGGGCTCACAATAAATAAAGCACAAGGACAAACTTTAGAAGCAGTTGGTGTTTTTTTTGAAAGAAACTGTTTTCTCTCATGGACAATTGTATGTAGCTGCATCGGGAGTTAAAAATCGACAAATTCTTCGAGTTGCCGTGCCCAATTACCCACATACAACAACATTAAATGTTGTTTATAGGGAAGATTTAGCTTAAAAGTTAAATTTATATCATTGATACTTATAATGCCATATATGATACTAATAAATAAATGTTTTTGTTATATATGGAAAATTTGAATATTAAAAAAGAAATGGTTATAATATTTTATACATTCCGTGTTTTTTTATAAAATTGCTGGCGAAGCTGCAACGGGCTACTAGTTCAAATAAAAGATAAACTGCACTATGTTATTCAAATGGAGAAAATGAAAAAAACTATTTTTTTAAAATTATTAAGGTCAATCAAATCGGCTTAAAAACCTGACTACACCACTTAACTCTTTATTCCGGTTAAGATGACACCTTAATCTTGTTTCTACGTGCTGTAGTTGCTGAGTTATAGAATAACATACATGCACTTTGCTTTATAGATATCTATAGATAACCTCTTAAGATAATTTTATAATTAAATTTAGGCATACATCACCATAAATATGAGAGTTGACTGGATTTTGCTTTAATAAATAATCTCTCAAATAAAATTTAACACGTTCACACTGGGGTAAATTATGGTGAGCTTGTATTTTCTCTTAAAAAATATGTATGGAAGGTGTTATTATTTTTGTCTTCTTAAATTGTATTAGTGAAAATATTGCCATATCTAACTTCATAAATGATAAATAACAAGAGTGGAATTATGGAAATTTAACTTATATGCATGAGTGCATAATACTGATCATCAGTGTAAAGATTGAGAAGGAGAAAAATCCTGAACTTGACCGGGATTCGAACCTGGCGGGTCACCCACTTGCTGGCTATGTGCTTTAACCAACTAAGCTACCAAGTCAGACTAATTCTCCATTCTCGAATTGGGGTATTTACGGTGAAGAAAGGGCTAACTCAGTAGTGAAAATCTATTGTCGGAAGGTTGTAACTCTTATCGTCCCAGGGTGGCTCGGGCACGGGTCAAACGAAGAACTCGGGAGCTGGGAGCCAGTGTGGGTAAAAAAAGAATTAAAAAAACAAAATCGGAAGAGAACGGAAATTTTGCCCGCACTCGGAAAGGAAAATTAGGGTAGGGATGGGTAAGGAGGAGGGACAGACCTCAGCGAAACACAAAAGAGTATTCAGAATGATAGCAACAATATTCAGAGTGATGACAACAATATAATCTTCGGGATGATAGCCACAAAATATCTCAACCGGGAGCCTTCTGCACGTAGGTCAACTTCTGGCCGTTCTTGGCCACCACGGACTCACCTTTCCTCCCGTCGAGTGTCCCCTTGCCAAATTCTTCTCCCGGCTTGAAGGAGATGTCCATTATCTTTGATGAAGTCCCTTTTACTCGTGTCAACTTCGCCGTTCCTGCTGACCACCACCACCCATCCCCGTCAACAGACCGCCCGTCTTTACCCTCTTCACTCCTCAGGTTTCGGGTTGACCCCCGAGCCATCTAGGGGCCATCACCGAACACAAAAAGAAAACGAAAGACGGCGGGCATAATTATGCATGCAAGCGCTCAAACATCACAAGGTTTACTACTGAGTTAGCCCTTTCTTCACCATAAATACCCCAATTTGAGAATGGAATGTATTATATCATAAAATGATTTAACGGGATTGCTAGACAAACATTTATATTTAATGAGTAAATGCTGATGTTAAAAATCGCTCATGCTATCACTTTGTCTATATATTCATGCTTTTTTATTTTAATATTTTTCTAGAACCAATTATGGGCTTTGCAGGCCTCAACAAACAAGTTTTCACATGATTATAAAATTCCTATGAAAAGTCTTAATGCTAGAGTGCTTGACTTTAAAAAAAATTAAGGTGTAATAAAGATGTGCAATCAAATTAGAGGCGAAATTCCTTTCTCATGTTGTATAGTTTAACAAAAACAAGAAGAAAATTTGGTACCACCATTTCTTTGGTATGAATATTTGTTTTATGTTGAGTCTGAGAGGGTCAGAAAGGCTAATTTATGATTTTTCATTTACAAATCTTTTGTAAAGCATTTTCTTTTTTCATTAGAATCTAACTAATTTTACTCTGCATTTATGTATTATTTTGCTTGTCCCAGAAGAGAAAGTATATGGTCATAATTCCTGATAATTGTTGACAGTTTTTTGCAGTAGTTATTTGTTTAATTTTGCAAAAAGAGAGTGTTGCTCTAAATTGCATTGAGTGATCATTGTTTGAAGTTAATATCAAGGGATTTATTTCGATTGAGAGTTCATTTTTCTGAGTTTTAGTATTCTGCTAGCTTTTCCCTCAGCCAGCAAATCAAGTTCCACTTTAAGAAAATGTGTCTATGATAGACAATGTGCTTCGTGAGTTTCCTGTGAAATGTCATTTAGACAAGTGCTTTTGTCATATGCTCAGCTCCAAAGAGTGGTCGAGTTGTTTAAAGGTACCTTAACACATTCTGGATGGCGAGCCCTACCAGCGGGCTCTCTGTTGGGAGGGGAATACCATGTGGATGTTTGTTTTCCACGTAATAGGAGCCCTACATGTCCTCTAGGGCAGTGTTTCTCAACCGGTGGGACTTGAAAGTCATCTAGGTGGGACATTTTGGCACCCCAATCGGTTCCACTATCTGGCACCACCGTCCGGAATGTGTTAACAGAAAGTAGTTGCCTCCAATTTTTTTTAACTTAATTCATTTCCTGATATTTAAATATTCTTCTTAGCTTCCGTGTTCTTTGCAGTTTTTCCATATCTAAGAAGTTAAGCAGCTGTGTTTTTGGTAATATTCATACTTTTATAATATTGTTATGTTTGAGGTGGTTTTAGTCTTGTTTCCACTGGACTTAAAGCTGTCCATGGTGTGTAGACAACTGGATTTTCCAAAGTCTCCTGGTGTGAACATGGAGAGGCTGCGATTGCAGGCTGTAGAATGTCTGGAGATGAATGTCACTGCCATTGTATCTCAAGAACAGTAATTAGTTATTATTTAGTAATTTCTGTTATCAAGTGAGTGTGTCAAAGCTGAAGTTACTTCTTGGAAAAGCATGTAGACCTGGTGATATTAGCATATATTTTTTTAACTGAAAATTAAAAAAATTTTGATCAGAAAAGGTTCTGTAAATAAAATGATGACTAATCTTTCTCTATGTTAAATTTTGTCAGATTTTTTTCATTTGATTAATCAGTAGAATTTTCAGGAGAAAGAATTTTTCATTATGTGTTATGATTTTTATGTAGGGTTTTTGTAGATTAACACGGTGTACTTATTTTTGTATTTTGCTTACCTTTTGTTTTGAATTTAGGTCTGATCGTCTATGGGAGAATTACATCAAGTGGGAAACAGAAGGAAAGAGGCTGCAGAATGTTACTGCAATCTATGACCGTGTATTACACATTCCAACACAAAACTATGCCAACCATTTTGAAAAGTAAGTTGTTTTCTTTACAAAATCATTTATTGCTTCATGAAAATGTCCACGATCTGTTATGTAATGAAAATATTCAAAATTATATTGGTTCAGGTATACTGCGATTTATGTCTAGGATGTGTTCCTGAAAAGTGCAACATAAATAAAGGCTGTTTTTTCCTTAAAAACCAATGGTATGAGGGTGGATGTGTGCAGGAGTTTATGACGGTTTGGCACAACTGATTCAGTGCCAGCAGGATTCATCATGGCTTAGTTCCACCAGGAATGGTGTCATGGAACTGTGCTATGCCAAATTGTCCTGTGCCAAAAGGTTAAGTTCAGATGGGAAAAATGCGGGAAATAGATCTCACGGGTAAACAGTATTAAGTGGCCACATGAAGGAGAACTTTCTGTCCTTGTAAACAGAAGTGCTGTATCTCCGAGTTACCCGCAGTATTACATTAGTCTCTCTAATATTAAATGATTTCCCTATTTTTCAAAGATTATTGTATGTATAATCAGATTCAGCATAAAGTAACTAGGATTGAGCATCATAATTTCACTTAAATGACAAATTCTTCATAATCGTGACATTATAGGGGTGGAAGCTAGTAGTGTGGTCAGCTCAAATGTGAAAAAAATCACTCCTGTGCCTGGGTGTTCTGAGCATTTCATGACAGAATTTACCAATTTATTTTATCGTTTCCTCATTGCAAAATCCTTCAAATGCAATATATCAAGCAATCGTCTAGAGAGCATTGGCCTTAGTTTGTAGTGATGCAATATATTTAAAATCGTACTTTGTATAGATGTTATATTTAGGGTTGCCAACCTCCGGCTTTTGGACCGGAGATCTCCGGGTCATCGCCATAATCTCCGATCTCCGGGTGAGTAGCACAAATCTCCGGTTTAATTTCGATTGCAGCAGAAAGCCCTTTTTATGACTTTTTTGCGTTTTTTATAAATGACTCGAATTAAGATAGTTTGCACTTTAATTATCATTGTACTTTGTTTTATACAAAAAACAAATTGACGATACTCTTACAATTTCCTTAATAAGCGATATTTAAAAAATAAACGATTTTTAATTGTGTCCTAAAATCATGAGTGCATTTAAGAATATTGAATATATTTATCATTACATTTAATTCCTCTTGGGTTTCTTCTAAAGTGTCCAGGTTTCAAGCAAACTCCGGTTTATGAAAATCTTAAAGTAGGCGACCCGTAACAACATATCCGGTTCATGAAGATCTAAAAGTTGGCAACCCTAGTTATATTACAGAGAGTATATATTTGGATCGCAATATATTATGTGATTTTTATTTAGTATTTTAAGCAGATAGTAACTTCAGGAAGATGGGAATGAAAATTTTAAAAAAACCTAAACCTATAAAAATTTAACTTATATGCAAAACAACCTAAATCAATACATGGGTATTAATTGATTGGTGACCTAACTTTGAGTCGACATAGATCATGGTATACCTTTATAATGTTGGGTATGATTTTATGCTGAATTGCATTTATTCCATTGTTTTATTTTTTGCATTAATTTTTATTACTTTCTCTTTAGCTTTATGCAGCATGTGATGAACCATCCTCCTCAGAAAGTTCTCTCTGTGGATGAATTCCTCACTTTGCGTCGAGAAGTTCTTCACCAGCTGAAGCAGAATGAATCCTCTTTGGCACCTTCTGAGGTTCATCCTCCAGCGCCAGGGGCTGATGATGACGATGCACCTCCAGGAATGGAGGATGCGCCACCAGGAGATGATGACGAAGCTCCTCCTGCTCCACCTAAGCCATCCATCACGGTGAGAAAAGTTGAGCTTGACCGCTGAATAAGAATCTATATGTTAAAACGGAGGGGTGATTTCGTTACTCATCCATAACTTCCCTTGTGTTCAACCGATTTTCATCAAACAAAGCCCATTTTAATCCTTGATCAGTGTAGATTTGCCAAAAAATAAATAAAAATTAAATTAGTTAAGCTTGAAGCAGAGATTATTGAAAGAAACAGTGAAAAGGAAAGTTTGGAAACACTGCATCACGTTGTCATTCATTCAGCTGGGATGCAGTGTTACCAAACTTCCCCATTCTGTTTCTTTCCATAAGCACAGCTTAACTAAATCGGGAGTGAGCCGGAGAATTAGGGAGTGAAGCAAGTAGGGGCAGAGCTACTAGTTAATATGATTTGCTCATGCAACAGCTAGTGCATTGTTCTAACTTGTGGAAGACTCGGTTTCGTTTTTCCGTCTACTTTTTATCCTCCTTTGAAGTTGAGTCGTAAAGTTGAGACCAGGGAAAATTTCATCGAGACTTATTTTATTTATTATTTAAAACTTTGTGGCCAGCTTGAGAAGTTTAAGCTTAACCTAAAGAAGACAAATGCTGCTTCTACGTTATTAATAGCATTGATTAAAACCTCTTAGTTGGATAAAATGCCCTGTAATATGGATGTAGTTTCTGTGTGTTTTGAATTTGATGAAATAGTTTCGAGAGAAAAATTTTGGTAATTTTAATTTATTATTTTTCCATGGATTCTGTTCGAGTCAAAAATTTCTTATGGGCAATCCATCCCTCAACCCGAATTTTGAAATATTTTCTTATCCAAATTTTTTGTGAAATTTCACTTTTGGGTTTAATAATAAGTTTTTCACATTTTTGTTTGTACCGTACATTCATTATCCTACTTTTGTTGTATGCAAAAATTTGTGGTTTTTATGGCATTTAGTTAAAAAATTCTTTAAAATACTTATCTCATAAGAAGAGATTTTGGATGTTATTATTCTTAAAACTATCTTAATTCTTTTATTTGTATACTATATTATTGTAACACTTTCAAAATTTCATTGCAATATGTTATCTTTTATGGTTCTTTAGAGGTCTGATGAAGAAACCACAGCCCTCAGGGAGAAGGTCATAGCTATTAGAAGGGAAATCCACAAATCGACTGGGTCAATGGTTGCTTCTCGTTGGAATTATGAGGAAGGGGTAAGTTTTTAGTACTGTTAAGTATGATGTTTTTGTGAATTGTTTGCTTTCTTCGTAGATGATAGACCAGTATTAATTTTGAAAATTTATAATCACTGATATTTATAGTTTTTTCGTTTTCCTGAAATTTTAGTACATTTTCACAAATTACAAACATTGATTTTTCTAAGTGTATAATTAGGAAGTGAGTTAAACTCTTATTTCAGCCACATTTTTTTTAGCAAGTCTTGAAAAATAAATGTCTGATCTAAACAAAATAATTGTACTTGTGGATGTAAAATTATGTTGTTATGACAACGATGTTTCAGAAATGTTGCTTTCTAATGTACAAGATATTCTTGCTTGTGGTCAGAGCTGCAAACCGCTGAACCGAACCACAGCCATTTTGCTGAACCGTGAACCGAATCGAAACCACTGATTAATTTTTCAATGAACCAAAAACCGAACTGTATTTTTTTGCAAAAGTGGTTCGGTTTCGGTTCCATCTTAACCTACAAAGTACGGACCAGCAGGTTTGCTTCAAAGGAAAGGGTGCCTAACTCTTTCCTCACTGATACTGTTGTTATCCACATAAAAATCATGTTAGGATCAAAAATACCATTTTAAAATATAAATAAATGAAGATGATGATGGGATTGTAATATATTTAAAATATAAATTTTTTTCTTTCTTTAAATAAATTCTTCTTTCATTTAAAATAATAATGACTGCTCATTGATTTACTTACAGATTGATACTGAATGTGTAATGTTTATATTCACTAAATTATTTCTGGATAGTATTTCAAATGATTAATTTAGTTGAACCGAACCACAAACTGAACCAAACCACTTGTCAATATTCCCGTCTGAACCGAACCACTTCCAAATTTTGAAGTGGTTTGCAGCTCTGCTTGTGGTTTTAATTTTTAGTTTCCTGCTTCCTAATACTTTATATTTTTACTCTCAGATTAAAAGGCCGTACTTCCATGTAAAGCCTTTGGAGAGATGCCAGTTGAAGAATTGGAAGGAATACTTGGACTTTGAAATTGAACAGGGAGACCAAGACAGAATTATTACTCTTTTTGAAAGATGTTTAATACCTTGCGCACTTTATGAAGAGTTTTGGATAAGGGTAAGTGTTTATATTAAACTTTCAGCCATGGAACTATGTTCATACATTTTGATGTCATGAGTTGTTTGTCAGTACAGTAGAACCTCTGTTAACCGAAGTAATGTGGGCGAGACCCGTTGCGGATAAGCAAAAATTTTGGTTAATATAAGGAAACATAAAAAAGACTATATAAAGACAACCAATTTTTATGCAAATAATGTTTTTAATTTAGATAAATATACATAGACTAGTGTATAGCCCGTCAAAAATGACGGGAGTAAATATTCGATTGTTCAAGCTATTTATGAAGATCAAATTGGCATCAGAAACATAAATTGTATTGAAAGTCATTTCCCTCTTCCCCCCTTCTTGTATTAAAAGCATTCAAGGCGCGTTTATACCCATAATGATTGAAATAACAATATTATATGGAGGTCTAACAATGGAATTGATAGGCAAGGCAACATCCTCTTAAAATGGCTGTATTTCCTCAAACTGTGTGAATTAAACATTTAAATTGAGCGATTTCGAACTGTAGGCGGAAAAAGACGAACGGAATAAGAACCTTTATAATGTTTTCTTCAAAATGGTTTACATCCGAAGTTCATGGATCAATTTTTTCTAATTTTAATCTACAAAAGAATAAAAACCTGCGCATCGACAAGTTCATTTTTGTGTAATTACGTGCTATCTTATTGGAAATGGAAATTATCCCCTGGAGTCGAACCCGGGTCTTTGATCTCAAGTTTGCTCCATTAAAATGTTTTGTTATTATATCATAATGCTATCCTGAAAATTTCATCAAATTCGGTTCAGTCGTTTGCGAGAGATTAATCTTCAAAGAGCGTTACTGACAGAGTGACTCAAGCAAATTATAAGGTAAGATTGTAAGAAACGATCATTTTTACATATGGAAAAATATGAGGAGACAAAAAAAGTCAATATATAAAAATATAACCAATCTTTATTCAAATGGTGTTTTTAATTTAGGTAAATATGTATACGAGGTGATCAGAAAGTTCCCAGATTGACCTCAAAAAAAGTTTAGGCTTACCCAATTGTCTAGTCTGTGTTATCTCCTTTGAAGTACTCTCCTTAGGCAACAATACAGCGATTCCAGCGACTTCTGGAAGCAGTTCTGGAACTCCTTTTTGGCGATGTTGTTAAGTACCTCCTGCGATTCGGCTTGAATTTCCTCCACGGTGTTAAAACACCGCCCCTTGAGTACCATTTTCATCTTCGGGAAGAGGAAAAAGTCACGGGGCAAGGTCGGGAGAGTAGGGGGGATGAGGGACCACCGCCATGTTGTTGTTGGCCAAAAACTGTTGGACAGACAGCGTGGTGTGAGCAGGCACGTTGTCATGGTGGAGCAGCCAGTCTTTGGACGCCCACAGGGCCGGACATTTCCTCCTCACATCCTCTCTCAAACGTCTCAGGACTTCAATGTAAAAATTTTGATTCACTGTCTGCCCTTGAGGAACAAATTCTTTATGCACAATTCCCTCCTTTTCAAAAAAAATGATTAGCATGCTCTTCACATTGCTCTTGACTTGACTGGCTTTCTTCGGTCTTGGTGATCTCAGACTTTTCCACTGGGACGATTGTTGTTTTGTTTCCAGGTCGTATCCATAAACCCAACTTTCATCGCCAGTGATGACCTTAGAAAGAAAGTCTGGATCTTTTCTGAGCTGTTGTTTGAGGTCCTGGCAAACATTCAAACGATGCTCCTTCTGGTCTGCCATCAGCAGGCAAGGCACAAATTTTGCAGCAACTCGCCTCATGTTCAAGTTTTCTGTCAGAATGCTTTGACATGATCCATATGATATCCCAACAATGTTTGCAATGTCCTGGATACTCTGACGACGGTCTTCATGAATGGCCTCCTGCACTTTTTCGATGTTCTCATCAGTTTTGCTGGTTGATGGACGGCCAGAACGTTCATTGTCCTCGACCAACGTTTGTCCTTCCTTAAACCGGGAAAACCACTCGAAATATTGGGTCCTACCCATGGCTTCCTCACCAAAAGCTTGCTTAAGCGTCTTGTGGGTCTCTGAAGTTGTTTTACCGAGCTTAAAACAAAATTTCACGCACACTCGTTGTTCTTTCAAAGATGTCATTTTTTATTTAAAAAGGATCGCAGACACACTGACACAACATGAAACAAAGAGCTGCCAAAACAATACACCATGTGCTATCGCACTGTTACCTGGCAGACAACTGTGTAATAAAGTATAATGAGCATCCCTGCTTGCACAGGTGCAGGGTTCATACGAGAAGCACTCAACGCAGCCAGTCTGGAAACTTTTTGACAGCACCTCATACATAGATTGCGAGAAACAATCATTTTTACGTATCGAAAAAATTGGTAATTTTCATTTGTGATTTTTGAAAACACTTTCCTCCTGCTATGTCTCGCCAGCGTTTCATGAACAACACATCTGACGGGACTGCCTCTTCACTTTCTTCGATGAATCTCAAAACAATCTGAAATCAAAATAAAACCACTAGAACAATGATTCCTGAATTTTAACTCCTAAATTATTTTAGTAGGAATACATTTGGAAAACGCACCTCTAGAGCTTTAAATACCTCTTCAGCAAAAACTCTCGGTCCTTCTGAGATGGGCTCTTGATCAGTGATTTCGTCATTGTTATCATTTGTATTACGAAGTACAAGCTCAGTGATGTCTTGATATGTTAACAGATTTTACCCAATGGCAACTTCATCATCTTCGACATTTTCGCATCCTGGGATTTGTTGTATCATAGTGCGAAGTCCATCAACATTCTTGCTTTCATCTTCTGTTTCTGGTGCTGAATCATACAAAATTTTACACCATGGCTTCTGCATTGTAGAGTTTTTTACAGCATTCCACGCTTCAGCAGTCAAATAAAGAATGTTTATCATGTTAATGGCCCTTAAACCGTCTTCAAAAGATTTTGATTCATTTGTTTCCTCAAAAATTGATTGAAGAAGGTGTTTTCGGTAATGCCTTTTAAAGGATTCCAAAACACCCTGATCCGTTGGCTGCACCAAGCTGGTTATGTTAGGAGGCAAAAATCTAACGATGATGTCTCCACTTTTTAACGAAGATTCATCTGGATGGGATGGTGTATTGTCCAACAATTAAATGGCTTTTGAAGGTAGCCCATTTGTTTCCAAAAATGCTTCGACCTTAGGAACAAATTGACTTTAAACCATTCATGAAACAAATTGGTGGACATCCATGTACTTTTTTTAATTTCTGTAATAGACAGGAAGAGCATTTGGAGCAATATTTTTAATGGCCATAGGTTTTTTAGACTTTCCGATAGACATAAGGGAAGTCGATGTTCACCTGAAGCATTACTGCAAGCTAAGATGGTGATTCTCTCTTTACTCCACTTGTATCCTGGTGCGGCTTTTTCAGATTTTGAAACCAGCAATGTTGTTGGTAACATTTTGAAGTTGAGGCCTGTCTCATCGGCATTATATATTTAATCCTTTGTGTAACCTCCTATCATATCTTTGAATTCCATTTTGAGTATATCCACAGCATATGAATCGGCAGATAGCTTCTCCCAGCAGATAGTCAACTGTCGGATTCCATATTGTGTTGTCCATTTATCTAACCATCACCAAGTAAATTCCTTGTAATCTTCCTCCAATAGAGAAGCCATCAATTTTGCTTTTTCCTGCAATATTGGTCCTGATAACGGAGTTCCTTTCTCCCGTTGTTGAATGAAGCATAAGTAAAGGGATTCATTTAACTTCTCATACTCAGCTTTTTTCATTGTCTTCCGAGCCTTGCTACTGCAAGCTTTTGTGGCAAATTCTTCCAGCTTTTTCTTGGACCGCACCCAATGCAAAACTGAGATCTGCAGCAACGGTATGCAAAAGTTCTCCGTTGTGAACACGACGAACTGCTTCCAGCTTTTCCTCCAACGTTGTCACCACACTTTTTCTTTGATTCATTTAAATCAAAAATGCCGACGCTGTTAAGTAAATTTGAGCTTAAAGACAGAGCACAATGTTGTTCGGACGTAAGCTAACAGCTGACTGAAGCAATGAGAGGACGGAAACGGCTCTAATGTAAACAAACCCGAGCCTTGCCGGCCCTTCCTGGGACAGACTTGAGTCATAACTTGACTAGAAATCTGTCTTGAGTCACAACTACGTAACTACGTTGCTCCATTATTTAAATTTCTTAAATAAAAAATAATCAATGAAATAAGGCGAAGATAATTTCGGTTAACTGAGATTCCAGTTGACAGTTGTTCGGGTAGCAGAGGTTCTACTGAAATCAAGAGTGGTCAATGGTTGATAGATTCATAGTTTTTAGAGTAATTTTTACATTGATTTTTATATGCCTACTTTATGAAATTCAGTGCATTCGTAAATACAGTGGTAAATTTTAATTGCTATATTCAACTAATTAGTGTGGTAAACTATAAAATCTGTTATTCTACCACTGTTATTTTGTAAAATAAAAATTTTAAGTTACCGTATCTGCCCGAATACAAGCCGATGTTTTTTGTCAAAATCTATCATGAAAAAATCACCCCTCGGCTTAAATGCGAGTCCGAGGAAAATTTGGGTTATGGTTAAATCTTGTAGTCACCCATAGACGGCAGCACGTCTGTCATTGCCATCGCATTCAAATTATAGTACTATATTTTTCGTAAAGTAAATATTTGACCTACGATGAATATTAATGAATAAATTATAAAGGCTAGAATATTGAATTTAGCACTACACGTGCTTTGTTACCGTTTAAGACTGGGTTTTTTACATTATTTGTGTAGATTGTCTATGCAGACGATTATGCAAAATGCGTTGACGGCTTCGGATGCTCAACTGTTTGAATTTTGGTAAAACTTTACATGGAACGTGTATAATTATAAAAATGCAATTTCTTGAGGCAGTTAAATGCTAATTTCATTGGAAATAAACTTGGATGAAAAATTATCTTGGCGAGATCGCTAATACTATATTTGACCTTTTGTGAAAATGAAGATGAATGAAATTATTGTCACTGAATGTGGAACATTATTCAACAACGCAAAATTATTAATTGGAGTAATATTTGAAAATGTCAACAACTAAACCATTTTCCACTCATTTCTTCGATCTCGAATAATGTATTCTAAGCTGTGCATGAATGCCTGGCACACTTCAGCATAAAATCTACGAAATTTACGTTTTTGCCAAAAAATTGTGGAAAGTTTTAGGGGGTTGGCTTAAATCCGGGGTCGGCTTCTATTCGGGCAGATACAACACTATAACAATTATAATAATTATGGCTCTAATTTCAGAATTTTTACATAAAATTGTATATTGTTATAAATTTTGATTTTAGAGGATCGTAATTCAAGAAGTTCTTGAAAATGTGCTTATCTTAGAGAGCTACAACATTGTTTTTCATAGCCTTGCTATGGCTATTGGTGATACCTGAGATATATACTTTTTTAAGTGCCTTTTTAAAAAATATTTTCAGTCATAAGGCGAGCTAAGTAATTCTCAGAGAACCATGAGTAAAGAAAGCTTGTTTGAATTTTTCGTTTTTTGAAAATGGATTTTGTTTTCTGATTTGTGTTTATATTGTTTCACAGTTTGTCCGGCATTTAGAATCAATGGGTGAGCAGATGGTGGAGAAAGTTCGTGACGTTTATCACAGGGCATGCACCATTCATCACACCAAGAAGCCGACGTTACACTTATATTGGGCGGCGTTTGAGGAGAGCCAAGGTATATCATGTTTTCTAACCATAAAGTGGCAAATTTTGGCAAGTGGACTGATTTCCCATTCCGTGAAAAAAATTTATATTATAATTTTCAATAAATTGGTTTCATTTATTTTCCAATGTGTCAATGTTTCTGTTACAGTGTTCATGGAGGAGTGGATTTTCCCCCAATTCTTAGTAGGTTTTCTTAATTGATCAACAATTAATGCGTATCTTTTTTAGTATGAATGTTCATGTAAAATGGCTCATTGAGATGGAAGGTAAACATCTTTCTAATATATTTGCTTTAAAAATGGTTAACATTATAAAGTGGAATTTTTCCAAATGATGAAAACGATATTCCCTTGAAATGTTCAAGCTTAGAGCAGCAACAACTGTAATTTCGCAAGTTGAAAACACGAGCTGCGTTGTATTGAAAAGACATTTGTTTTTGAAGGCTCATCCGAGTGAAGCATTTAATAGGTAGGGAGTAACTAAACAACAAATTGTCTATGACAACATCGTCGTTGTGGTTATGTCTCTCGGTGATGTCAGCTTGCTTCTTATGTTGTGGTAAATCTATTTCTGCAAATAAGTTGGGTTCCTGAGATGTTGGGCTTGTTTGCATTTAAAGTGATGTTGTTTTATAATTTTGTGCTTCAGAAAATTATGAAAAAGCTGCTGAAATCTTGACTAATTTGGAGAAGATAATGCCCAACCTGTTGCAAGTGGCTTATCGTTTGATTAACCTTGAAAGAAGACGAGGGAATTTGGACAAGGTTTGCTCTCTTTATGAGCATTATATTACTACAAGCAAAAACAAGACTGTTGCTACAAATATGGCCATCAAGTATGCAAGGTTTTGTTGGAAGGTATGTAATGCTTTTTTTTAAGTTGATCTTTTTTGAGATAGTCAGTGATACATTTTAAGGAATCTTCTATTAAAATCTGTTATTTTCAGTGAAGGAATTATATAAAAATGTGGATATTACAAATAGAGGGACTGAACAAGGTGTATAGTTCTTTTAAATGTAATGTCATTTTAGTACATTTTTTTAAAGAAATAACCTGCTAATTAATTTGATCACTCTGTCTGTGAACAATCAACTCTTTAAAATAGATATTTGGAATATTCTTTATTAAATAGATAGCTCTTATCTATGAAATTTTCACCAATTGGATTTTCCCAGTAGTCCATAGATATTCTGCTAGGTGACTTCTAAGTTGAAAAATTCAGGACTTTGTAATGGCATTCTTGTCAAAATACTGAAGCCAAGAGGAGTGAAGTTTTCTCGTATGGGAAAACCTAGTAAGGACATAAATTCCAATGTTTTGGGTTGCCTCCCGCCTCAAAAGAGAAACCAACAAATTTATTATTGTTTTTCAACAATTTTTTCTAAAGTAGGTTTGTTTTGGTAAAATACTGTTTTTATGGCATCAAAATTCTCCAAGCACCACGTTTTTGGAAATTCTAAAAATAAATAAATTAATTTTCCAGTTGAATTTTCTGGCATTAAAAAAATATTATAAATGATTTTAAAAAACCATCACCGGTCATAATTACTAAATAAAAGTGAAAATTGTTCTTAAAGCACTGAAAACTTTGTGGAAAATTCTATAATTTTTTACATCCACAAATGTAAATAATTTTCAAGAAAATCTTCTGCTGGTTAAAGTTTGCAAACAAAAACCCAAACGGCATTTCATTCGTCTCACAAGGGGAAGACCGGGTTTATGAGTCACCAATCTTGCTGAAATTTGGTAGGTATATAGCCCGCAACACCACGATAATGAATAACCCCCTTTTGCGGTTATATGAGCAATAGTTTAGCAATAAAATGCATTTGTAGTTTGGATTTTCAGAGATATCCGTCTGTCTCTGCTAGTCACGTAAGGTACGGCGTAGCGGTGGGGTAACGTGGTAGGCTACGGAGGTGAAGGTACGGAGTTGGCGTCCAGTTGCTCTTTTTTTTCGTTTGTTATTGACATTAATTTTTGTTTCATTTATGCGACGATGCTACATTATTATGAAAACCATACTTTTTACATACATTGTTTCTGGAATTTTTTGTTTTTTTTTTCTCGATTTTTTCGTTTTTTCCATTTTTTTCGTGAGCTTTACTACATTTTTATCTCTTCTTTTGGTATTTCATTCATCTTGATCCTATTCCGTCTCATTCTCATAACAACAGTATGTGGGGTGATACAAATCAAAAAAACAACGGAAGCACCAATATTTTCTACAGTGGGAACACCTGGCAAAGCACTGCTCCCCACAGCTGCATTTCTTCTTCAATACTTCTCAGGGAAAATTATTTGGTTCACGTTATAAAAAAATTCCCTGCTTTTCGTCAGCGGAGATGCAAACCATACGTATCGTATCATCGGTTTAAAGACAGCAGAAGACAGCTGATGATGAATCAGGGAATGGATCCTCATCGTGTCCATCCTGGTCGTAATGTCGCGATTTTCACGCACTAATATCGCAGCATTCTGCAGACGGGAAACAAAATTCTTCACCTGCCTATAGAAGTAGACGTGCATTTTGGCGGGATCACTTTCAATGTGCATGTTGGTTCATTTGTTTCATTAATGAATCGTTCATCGTATGTTTATTTGGCCGGACCAAGAATATGATTAAAAGAAATTTTTTGTCCCTTACGTACGGCTTAAGAACATTGTCCAAATACATCTCATATGTGTTTGTCTGCATTTTCCCAGACTTTGTACATGTCACATATAGATTTGAAAATCGAGGCACTGCTTCCTCTACTTCGCCCTTTACCCTTGGCCCGAACTTTCCAGTTGGTTCTTGAAGGCATATGAACACCAATGGAAGTAGTTCCCCGGAAAACGCTAATCCATATTGAGCTGTATATGAATGTGTCATCTTATTTAGCTGACTGACATACACCTCCGTACTTTTTTCACCTCTGTGCGACAGCATCCTTTTGATGTGTGCCCTGTACTCGCAGCCCGTTTGGTCCGTATTGATAACCAATGCTGCCTCAAATTGTGGTATCAACTTTTCCAGCTGTTCTTGAAAAAGAATGGCAGAATGCATTATTTCTTCTGCAGTTGCCCTTTCTCTCCAGGAAACGTATCTTGTAACATGTCGCTGTCGAATTTTGTTTTCTTTTGAATCTCGTCACCCAAGATGAAGATGCTTCAAATTTGAAAGCATCAGACATGAATTGAAATGCTGCCCCTATTGCCCACTGCTTCAGCATCCTCGTTGTCACGTTCACTATTAGATCGGCACTCTAAAAAGCGATCATATGTCCACTTCACAATGGTTTCGTACTTATCCCAGTGCGTACCTCCTGCTATGATATCCTTCTCCCACATTTTGATGCTGTCCATTCTTTTGATTCTTTGGGTCACTCTTGCACGAAGGGATTTGATAGTGCAATTGGGATGCATTTTCGCTGCCGTGACAGCTTTTATTTTAATGTCCAGCGGAATTCGCGACAATTTTTTGGGCGATGGCAAAAAGCAATCATCAGAAGAACTGGATGAATGAATTGGTTCGTCTTCGTCGTCTCCTGATGCATCCATAGTATTAGGAATGGACTCCAAATCATTCCCAACGAAAAGTTCATCATCTTCCTCGATGGACATTTCCACCATCATGTTAATAATGCGCATGTACATTTCACGTCCCACTGCAATCGCCCGTTCAGACATCACTGGATTGACACGATCCGAAATAATGCCTGTTTCACGTAAAAGTTCGGCACAAAAGTGCAAACCATCGGCAAATAATTCACGCTTATCAGGATCATTTGCGCCGATGGCTGGCAATACTTTTACGTCTCTGGTGATTTTTTCCGTAATTCCAATGAAACTTTCTTCCTGAAAATTTCCGAATTTCAAGATATGAAATACTAGCTCTGGTGATTGACAAATTGTGTGACGGAAAAAGCAAAATTACACGTAATATTTTATCGGCAAAGCCATGTAAATTATGAAAGATAACTTACCACTACAGTGAAATGAATGGAGTCAATCCCGCAGATAGGTTTTCGACCAAAGAATCTCCTTTCTTACATCCAAATTGTAAGTTATTAAAAGCGAAGAGAACAGCTCGTTTCAAAAGTAACAAGCGGAATGGCTTTGCCTACCCTTGCTCTTCTACACAATTTGTGAAACCATTTGTCTACAATGTCATTCGAGTCCTACCTCCCTAACCTTCGACCTTTACATTGTCCTCAATTGTATGAAGATGCTATCAAAGGGACAAACAAGCAACCGAGGAAAATACGAATGTGCACAACAACATATGACTCACATAGTCACCAGGGGTGCCCATTACGTTGCCCGCGGGCGATCGGCCTTTAGGAAGATTGGAGTCGCCTGCAAAGGCAGAGAGCTGCTACACTGTAGAAAATATTGGTGCTTCTGTTGTTTTTTTGATTTTTATCACCCCACATACTGTTGTTATGAGAATGAGATGGAATAGGATCAAGATGAATGAAATACCAAAAGAAGAGATAAAAACGTAGAAAGGCTCACGAAAAAAACAGAAAAAACGAAAAAATTAAAAATTCCAGAAACAATGTAAAAACTATGGTTTTCATAATAATGTAGCATCGTCGCATAAATGAAACAAAAATTAATGTCAATAACAAGCGAAAAAAAAAGAGCAACTGGACACGAACTCCGTACCTTCACCTCCGTAGCCTACCACGTTACCCCACCACCACGCCTTACCTTACGTGACTAGCAGAGACAGACGGATATCTCTGAAAATCCAAACTACAAATGCATTTTATTGCTAAACTATTGCTCATATAACCGCAAAAGGGGGGGTTATTCATTATCGTGGTGTTGCGGGCTATATACCTACCAAATTTCAGCTAGATCGGTGACCCGTAAACCTGGTCTTCCCCTCAGTCCGTAAACCAGGGATCTGCAACCTGCAGCTCTTTAAGGACATGCATGTGGCTCCTGACAGCAGCTGTCTCTGATAAAACACCTAAAGTCTCCCCAAACAGAACTGGCTTCGTAAATATTTTTACTAGAAATTGCAGAAAAGAAAAAGTATGGACGTATTATTAGAATATTCATAATCGCACAAGGCAGAAATTACTGCAAGCTTAAGAGAGACAGTGGACTCACCAATGACTGAGGCTCTTCTTATGTTGCATGTTGTACATAATTTGAAAAAGTAGCTGCTCTTAGGAAAAAGGTTGCCGACCTCTGCCCTAAATCCAAAATCCTTAGGAACCCTGAAAATTTTTAAGAAAATGTGCTTCCACCTCTTGCTTAAGCAAGGGCATTCTGACTTGTTTAAATAAAACTATACTTGTTTTGTGAAGGATGTTTCTCAGAAGCTCCTGGAATTTTTCCTATTAATGAACAAAAGAAAATTGTATGTAAAATATTTAAAACCAAGTAAAAGTCTCTCTTTAAGTAATGCCTGCCATATATCTGTAGTACTAAAGTTATTTCACTGTATTTAACTTCAAGTATGTTTAAATTAATTCATTTTTCATTCTATTAAGAATAGTTTATTTGTTATCTGGCTTTATAGTTTTTCGATATACCCTGAAGTTGTTTCATCATCCAATGGGACTTTTTCTTTACAGATCATGGGTGATGTAGAGAAGGCTGTAAAGATATTGAGGGATGAGCTAGAGAAAGAAAAGGTATGATAAAATTAATAATATTTAACGATGTGTAAGAAAACTCGCATCTTCCTTCATAGATTATATTTTTTGATTTAGGAAAAACTTAGTTTTAATGTAATGGCTGCTTAAGTATGGTGTTAAATTACATTTTTAAAATACTCATTCTCATTGTAAATGTACTACGAAAGAACAACTGGTATTTTTTCATACAGTAACATTGAGTGATAATATTAGTTCCAATTACAGTTGAAATACTAAGTAGAGCTTCTGAAAGTTGAATGTATATAACTCAAATTTTCTATAACTTGAAGTGAATTCATTTTACAGAACATCATTTTTCATGTTATTTTTCTTCTATAACTCGAATTTTCTAAAAGTTGAATATTTTTTGTTTCTCTTGAAGTTTGACATGTTACACAGTACTTTTATTCATTTCTCAAAATTAATATGTCCTTGAATGTCCAATTTTTCCTGTAACAATACATATAAAGAAATCATTAGTAGTTTAGTGTAATTATGAGAATTTAATGTAATAAGCTCTGTGTGAAACTTTATAGAACTAATTACCATTTGTTTTAATGGAAAACTACTTGTTTTTGTTTTTTATTTATTCATAATTTAATTTAATTAAAGAGAAGAAAATTTAGAGGTACAGTAAAACCTCACATAGCTGATACTCAAGACAAGATTTTGCTACCAAACCTGAGAAGACATGGTGGTTCACCTTGCTAAGACGTGGTTTGACAAGTACAAAGCAAAGTTAACCTTTAAATTTCTCGTAAACTATAAATGATAAAAACTTCAAATTAAAGAATGTTAAAGAAAAAATGACAAATTGATTTATGTAATTACCGTATTTGTTTGTAAACTGACCCCCACTTTTCACAAGGGCTTGTGAGGAAAATTCTATTTGTCGCGAAAATAATACAGAAAATGTAAATGCCGTGGTTTTTCAATTCGTAATTAAATAAAAAAGGTATTACCGTATTTTTCGATAGATAACACGCGGGTTATCTATAAAAAAATTCTGAAATTTGACAAAAATGGACGTGCACGGTATAAAAAATTGAAAACTTTAAAAGCGAATAAAAGTTTACGATTTCTAGCATTATGATGCTTTTTTGCCATCTTGACAATTAATTCACAATCATTCATTTTCTCAGTTTATGCAAGTACATATTTGAAATTGGATTTTTGTAACTTAAGAATATATAATTTTCGAAGTTGAACATAATATACTACAGTCTTAAAACAGATTAAAAAATCTTCGTAAATAACGTTTCTCAATTTATTTAGTTGTCTCGAATTTTAGCCGATAGTAATTAAAGTTTAAATAGTAAAAGACTACATTTTCATACTAATTAAATGGAGTCAAGAAATATTTCTGTATTCAAAAGCAGTCAATTTCCTAAGATGACAAATAACAACAAGTTAGGAAAGTGTACAACGTATCACAAATGGGTGCGTTTCGTGCAATGGAGTATTAGAAAGCAATTATATACCTGTACGTAAGGGAAATAGCATTTTAAAGTTCTTTTCTTCATCATAAATAATCCATTTCCTTCCTAGTTAATAATATTACATGCACACGTAAGGAAATTAAACGTTTGTTTGGGAGGTTGTTTATGTTAGCAACAATGAAGTAACCATGCAAGAAATTTTCTGTTCAACTCGATATAAGACTTTCTTGTTTGATTTTCTCGATAATGGCTACTCCTACGATAAAAATGTATAGGAAAGGAAATACTCTTCTTTACCAGTTCTACAACTTTTATTTGATAAATATTTTGATATGAGCAGTACTTTACGAGATATTATGAAAATTTAATTTTTTGTCCCCGGTAAAGTGGTACCTCTGATTGGCGTACATGATTCATTTTTGCGATTTTATTATTATATTTGATTGAAAGTCCTTAATATCAAATTTCATGAAAATCCGTTTGGTAGAAGCCGAGAACAAACATACGGACGGACCGACCGACGATAATAGGCGCTCACGCTGTAAGCGAAACGTGCCTAAAAAGGAAAATCGACTTTTAATCTTTCAGTGAAAACACATTTTCTTTTCGGCATTTTACAGGGTTTAATTATCTTTTCTGAATGTAAAAGCATGTTTATAAATGTTAACGTTTTTCCAAAACCACGTATGTAATTTTGTAATATTATATCACATTCACGTGTTTGTCGTAACAAAACAAACTGAACTATGGTTGCCAGCCCACCGTGACGAGCTTGCGGTGATTAGCTTCACGATTATTAACCACAACACTAACAATACGTGTTAACCACTATACTTGAATTTGAGAACAATGCCTCTTCCTTCCTCCTCTCCGCGTGGGCGGCACATTGCTTTTTATTCCCTTCAATTCGTTTCGGCAATGATTGTTTACAGCCGTTTCAACAAACAGCGCTGCAATAAAAATTATATTTAGCATTCGTCGAATGATGGCATTAATTTAAAGTCGGTGTGGTTTGTCTTCGTATGACCCGCCTTTTGACGACTTTATATGGTCCAAACGGCAGAAATCTGCCCAATCTGGCAACCCTGCTAGCTGAATTTGTGCTTTACCAGCCTACGAAAATGAATATACTCTCTGGCACCGTCAACATTAAAAAATGAAATCAACATCATGTTCTGAATTCGTTATAAGGCTTAATTTTGTGAGTAACTTTGCGTATGAGTAGGACCTCCTGAAAAAACAGGACAATTGGCGTCCCGCTTTAACTCTATCGGGACAACGGGACAATTGGATAAATAACGGGACGTACGGTCACCTTACATTACAGTGAACGGTGAAGGTATTGAGATGCGCATTATACAATAGGTACATCTTATCTATCGAAAAATACGGTAATTAAAATTACAACAACAAACATTATGTTATATTCAGACATTCAATACAATTTTTATTAAAAATGTAATTTGGCTCAGTTATGTACTGGTCAAATATTATTATTCTAAAAAATGTATAATATATGAGATCCAAGAAGCTAACTCCCTATTTCTATTATCTTAATGCTTCATATAACGCGATTTCACGAGAAAAATTTCAAGGAATGCAGCTATTGTGCTATGTGAGGTTTTTTACTGTACTTGAAGAGGCATTTGCAGGAGTTATATGTGGCTCTTTCTACATGGAGCTTTAATTCTATTTATACGGTAAAACAAATTGTTATTTCTAAGCAGAGTTTGTAGTAATCTCTAAGTGATTTATAATTATTGCTTTTCCTTATATTTTTGGTTAATGAGAAACATTGAATTGCTTATTTGCCTGTTTAGTCTCAAGTATTACGTTTTCCATCTTTGACATTAGGAGAACCCAAGATTATATCTTCAACTTATTGACATGGGGTTGCAAAAGAATCCTTTTGATGAAAAGGAAGTCATAGCTATATTTGATGAATTCCTCAGCAAAGAGGGAATTGAATCTGAGCAAAAGGTGTTGTTTGCTCAGAGAAAGGTCGAGTTTCTTGAAGATTTCGGAATGGATATAATGAGGTATGTTAATTATTTTATTAAAAGAATGATGTTTAAATTTCATTTTGTAAAAGTTATAGAATGGTTTTTAACTGGAGAAACCAAAATAAACATTGTTTTTTAAGACGTCAGGACAGGTTGATTATTGAAACTGTTTAACCAAATGAAAATTATTGATATTTTTTCTTTTTAGTGTACAAAGGGCATATGATGAATTCCAGCGGTATACAAAAATGGCCAAAGACAGGAAGAAGAAGTCAGCTGATGGGGACAAGGGGTATGCACACAAATGTTACCTAAGTACAGTGGTGGACAAAAAAACCACCACTTAACGAGCGCTCCACCAAAATTTCGGTGAACTACTAGCTAGCCTCGAACGAACTGTCAAGCGATATGGCAACAGTGATAGTAGATGAGGGGGTGAAGGCCCTTCCCCCCCCCCCCCCCCCCCCCCCCCCCCTTAGAGAAGGGTTTATGGTTCTCTACTAGCTCTTAAGGATTGGATATTTCCCCTCAAGATGATGGTTTTGAATTTAGTAGTGCTTACTTTCCACATGGTGGTAACACGTGAATGAGTGTCAGATATAATTCTTTGCATTTTGAAATTAGTTAGAATTGAGAGACAAACTCTGGAGTTTAACATACAGACGTCAAAAAGAACGATGTTTATTTTTCCAGTCAAGATTAAATTAATTAAATTCCGAGTTAGCATAAACATTTATTAGGAATCGAAAGGAATACACATTTCAACGCCTTAACAATGAAAAATGTTTAGTTGCAACGACTACTTCACGTATTATTTCATTGCTTCGACGCCCAATATCTGTTTATGAATGCTATAAGTTGAATTTGAACAATATCTTTATTCATTTTTACATAGGAGGAGAATTTTGGTCGGTTATATGACGGGATGCCAAGCACTTAGATAAGCAATTTTAAAAAATAACAAATTATAGAAAACTATGAAAAACGTAACATTTCAGGAATTAAGTGAGAAACTATTAAATTTAAGTTTATGAATCGTGTAACCAAAAGTTAAGTAAATAACTTTAATAAACAAAACTTTTTTTAAACAATAAAATTACTAGCATTCTTAAATAGGAATTACCGTATTTACTCGTGTACCCCGCTCACATTTTTCTCGAAACGCCTGGGAAAAAAGGGGGTGCGTGTCTTAAACGAGGATTTCTGAACAGGTTATATAAATTGTATTGATAGTAAATTCTCTGCAGTATGCTTGCATCTACATTTATATTCGTAAAAGACGTCGAATTCTACGAAGTATATGCGTATTTATGCGACCAAGCAAACGTGTGTTACGCCTGCACTGCAGGCAAAAACTCTCAAAAGTAGACAGAAAGAATTCACCGACTAACTGATAACTATAGTTCAATGACTACTGAGTGTTTGCCAGCTAGGTTCAAGTTCGGTCCTTTTCCCTCGTCCACTTCAAGGAATTCCGAATGGTGAAATTTTGTTGCAAATGAAAGATTTCATCGTTCGAAAGGAAGAAGGAAATCCACATCTTAAGTGTTTGGACTCGTTTGTTCCTAACCTTCCAATATTTACTCAAGAGAGGATACGCGAAAAAACTCCCTATCTGCGTAGGAAAGTTCCCGTCCATAGATGAACAAATAGTTCATGAAGTTCCACATCGGTGCGTAATATTACGTCAAAAACAGTGAAGTGAGGACGAAGCTGCATAATGTTACAACAAAAACAGTTAAGGGGTTAACAAAAGAGGACTATCGGTGAAGAGATTTCTGCTAGTAATGTCATCCAATAAATTGCGTCACCTAGAAGGGATAAGATGCTTAACACGTGTGGATCTTGTCTCGGGGAGTGGGAACAGGTGACTTAAAAAAAATTATTCTGGCTCAAATTAATTTTTTCCCTCCGAACCGGCCCAAAAATAGGAGTGCACGGGGTACACGAGTGCACGGGTGACAGGAGTAAATACGGTAGTTAATATCAATTCTGTTCTCCCATTGCTGTTTACATAGCAGCGAAATAGTTATTGATTTTAAAAATCATATGAATATACGATTTTAATCGTATATTTTTGTTGCATTAAATTGAGCACTACCGATGTTTTTGTGTCGTTAAACAATCAAAATCTTGAATAGTTACTTCATTTTATATTTTAAATGAAATTATAACAACCTAACTAAACTTTTTTTAAAAATAACTTGATTTGATCTGTGAACAATAACGTCATTGGAGCAAAACCACAAGAACCTCCTTTTCTGTGGAAGTCCTGCATGTGATAAATAAGAGCCACCTTGAGATAACTCTATGTTCTTCCAAGAAATACCGCTCCCATTGTAAATGAGTACACTTTTTGCCATTCACTCCCCATTGCTTGTTACCCGCAACCTTTCTACCAATCTACGAACTCTTGTCGGCATCTCCCACTGGCTCCCATACCCGTCCCCATCCCTTTATCCTAACCCACCCCTGCTTTGCCTTCCAAAAAAGATTCCAATTGTGGTATTGTAAACTTGTGTGTCCACTTTCAACCGACACCTCACAAGCACTAATCATCTTTTCTTTTAAAGCAACCCTTTTGCCCCCATAGTAATCTCCCGCAGCCAGGGGAAAAACCCATGAGTCATAGACTAAAAGCTTGTGCAGACGATTAAAATCGTTTATTCATTTGATTTTTAAAAAATTAACACCTAATTTGCTGCTATTTAAACAAAACAAAATATATTCCACACAGAAATGAAAGAACGGAATTGCTATTAACTAATTCCTATTTAAGAAAACTAGTAATTTGATCGTTTTAGAAAAGAGTACAGATTTTAAAAAATAGTTTTGTTTTTTAAATTTATTTACTTAACTTTTGGTTATACATAATTCATAAACTTAAATTTAATAGTTTACACTTAATTCCTGAAATGCAACATTTTTTATAATTTTTTTGTTCTTCATCATTATTTTTTCATTTTGCCTATCTGAGTGATTGTAATCCCTACATATAACTGAGAAGAATCCTCAAAAGCTCTTTCATATAAGGAAAAACTATAAATAAATCCTATGTGAAATAGGATAAAGATATTGTTCAAATTCAACTTATAGCTTTCATAAAAAGATATTTGGCATCAAAGCAAGGAAATAATGCTTGAAGTAGTAGTGGTAACTAACATTTTTTCGTTGTTAAGGCATTAAAATGTGTATTCTTTTCGATTCCTAAAGCCGTGTTTACACGGATCGAGAAAGCAGTCGTGAATTCTCGAATGACTAATCACGAATGGTTTTTCTTGCCCCATGTAAACACTCCCTGTGCATGACCTTGGGTGTCTCGACTAACTTCACGACTCTGATTATAACTTAAGACATTGTTTGATTCTCCTTTGAGAATCTTTGCCCAAACTCCGCCTCTTCTTTTTAAGATTTCTCAAAACATCACAAAGTTCGATACACAGCAACGCAATGACAATATTAACACTGTCTTTTAAATGGTCCATCTTATTCAATGTCTTCAGCACGACTGAATGGTTATTTTATAAAACCAATCCGGCACTTTTCTCGAACATCATTGCGTTCAAGATTTCACGACCAGTTTATAAACCGATAATGCGTGTGAAATCACGACCACTTTCTCAACCCATGTAAACGCGACTTAATAGATTTTTATTCTAAATCGGAATTTATTCAATTCAATTTTGAGTGGAAAAATAAACTTCGTTCTTTTTGATGTCCGTATGGGTAATGCCCGAGTTCGTGTCTCCATTTTAATTAATTTTAAAATGTATATTTTCGTTCACTCAAAATGCCTGTACACAAAATCTGTGGAGGAAAATGTTTCGTGTGACAGCCGTAACAAGAGAGAGAGCAAGAGAGAAGGGGAGAGGGGGAGAAAGAAAGAACCCTTTTCCCCTTCCTCAAGCAGCAGCGTTGTCAATTCGTGTGACTGGCCGATCCGAGCTTGTAGTTCACTAAAATTCCAGTCGAGCGGTCGTAAGGTGGTGCACTTTTTTGTCCAGAACTGTACAAACACTGGATGTAATTGAATTAAAACATCTCAATTAACTTGATTTAAAAAAATAATTTTCAGGGATGGTCACTCCAAAAAGAAGGGAATGTCTGCAGACAGTGCTCAGCAGGCCCAGCAACAGGGATCACAATCTGCACAAAGTCCTGGCCAGTCATCTGCTTACCAGCAGCAAGGACAGGCAGTCGGAACATACAAACCAGGAGAGTATTCAGCCAGTGGAACGACGGCAGTTTCGACCACGGCTGCCTCCGGACAGTACACACAGCCCCCTTACCCAGGAGGTCAATACCCACCACCTCAACAAGGACCACCTCCGCCATACGGTGGGCAGGCACCCTATCCTGCAGGACAATATAACCAGACTACGGATCCAAATTATGCCGGCTATCAGAATTGGGGCTACTCGCAGACTGGTTATGGTTACAATCAGGGTTGGGGAGGATATAACTACTACTAAAATTGAAAAAACATTCCTACAGTCATGACGCCTGCCAGCATGTGAACTGTGAATACAGAGTGGTTGAACTCGGTCTTTTTGTCATGCTGCATTCCTTGGACTTGGATGCTTATTCATGATAGTCATTAACATGTTTGCACAGTGTCTCATCGGGATAACATTTAAGTGATCAGCGTTGATTTTTAAGTTAGAGGTTTTTATTTGCAGGTTTAAACTAAGAGGTATATTGTGTATGTGCTTGATGTGGTTTTCACTGAGCAATGGAAAGACTCGACAGCGTACTAATCGAATGTCAAGTCATTCACTGTGACTGAAAGTTTCACAAGAAAATGTAAAAATATTAATTTTACTAAAAATGTTTTTACCACGAAGAATTGCAGTGAAATATTCCAGATTAAAACATTGTATATTAGAAATAATTTGCTTAAGAGTTAATTATATAATTGGAAACTTTAATTTTGTCTTAATTTGTTATCCTTAGAGGCATTTCTTTTAAAAATCCTGTTATTAGCACTTTAAAGACACCCTTGGCATAAAAGAATTAAGACCTCTGAAGACATTTTATAAATTTGTATTGGATAACAAAATTTTCAAGAACAAGTAATAACTTCAAATACGTTAACTATATTGCTAGTGATGTGTGGCATTTAATTTTATGTCATTGGGTACATCAGTGTGGCTATTTATGAGGAACATCATATTTCCCAGATTTCTGTGTAAACGTGGTTGTAATTTTCCTTAATGAGTTCAAAATACACTTTTAAATGATAAACACATAAGAGTGTATTATTGCTGCATTTCCACATATGCTCCTATATATGCGCATGTAGAAGAACTTATTGGTGACTTGTGTAACATAATTGAAAGTATAGTCTAAATACGTTGTCTGTAGCAACCAAAGAGTTATATTGTCAGTGATCAATTGTTACAGTAAATTTTGTTCCTGCATGTAGAAAACGTTATATTCACATTTTAAAGCTCTATGAACTGCGTGTTAACAACAATTGAGATTAATTGCTATACTTAATAGCGATTCAGTCTGGTTTATACAGTAGTTTGATAACCGGAATTTGGTTAATTGAATAATCTAGTAGAATTAAAAGTTTAATTTTCCATATTTTGTGTATATGTGTTACAGATGTAGTTAATGAACTTTTATTTTGGAAAAAAATTTTAAATAGGTGGTTATTATATACAATTAAAGTGAAAGATGTTATATGATGAATTTTTTGTAGTAGTAGATGGAATTTGATAAAGAATTCATTAAAGCATAACCTCGTTAATACAAACTTTAAGAGGTCCAAAATTTTAGTAATAATGAAGCCTGTTCTGATAATAAATATGATTTTTTGGGTGACTTTAGTATACTCTTATAAATGAGCATTTTGTATTAACGTGGTTTTACTGTACATGGTTTCTCTCGTAATACCCAATATCGCTTTATTATAATGAAATGAATATTTCAACTTCTTGTGCAGCGGAGAACAAAATTCAGTAATTATGACCAGAGACGTACCCAGGCGATATTGCCCTATGGCAAATTTTAAGAAACATCTTGGTTATGTAGGATACAATTTTTTCTGCTTTTAATAAATAATAACAGCTTTTTTATTACATATAAAGTAACGTTTGAGTATCAAATTATTTATGAGTAAATGACCTTTTGGAACTTTTTTTGAGAATATTTGGTGCTTTTTGCAATCGCCGCCTATGGCAAATCAAACTTCACCATACCATATGGCATTGATTATGATTATCGTACGAAATTGAAGGTAAGGTTCAATGGATTTTATTATGGTTACAGTGATGGATCGAGTCGATCTGAATTAAAAGGTTAAATACAAAGAATTGTAGTCTCGTTGACGTAATTTGCAATATTTCAACCTCATATCTAGACGTTAGTTTTACGTAGGGTTACCAAACGTCCTACTTTGGGAGGACATGTCTTACAATTTGACCTTCTGTCCTTTGTCCTCCCTCTCTTGAACAAAAAACCAAAAATGTCCTACTTTCGTTAGTTTAACATTCCGGCATTAAGGAAATGGAATACCCCTTGTATATTTGTGAAAATTCACATGCTTGCAGGGAACAACCATTTGAAACCACCATTCGCGATTTGCTAGGGATGCGAATCGAATCAAAATAATCGATTAATTGGAAATCAAAGGTCGAAATGAAAGGACCGATTAAGCGACACAAAGTAATCGATTTCAGCAGAAATCGACGATCTTTTTCACTTTTTAAGGGGTGCATACTTTTGAATAGTTTTAATCGTTTTTAAGTTCCAAATATAAGCAGTTACTACTAAAATACTACATGTAGGTATGTACTATGTTAAGTATATATAATAAAATATACATTATATGTATATAGATATACATATATATATGTGTGTATGTATATATATATATATATATATATATATGTAGAGAGAGAGAGAGAGCTGAACACCAAATCCAGCGAGTTTTTCGTTATTAATCGTCGGATAATAAGGAAAATCACTTGACTTGTACAATGATAAAAATACAAAAATGAATATTAAGGTAATAAGTACTGAAAATGTCTTGTTGGTAGCTACCAAAGGCTTGTCGAAGATTACATAGTGAGACATAAAAGATTGACCTGCATCCCTACGATTCACTCAGTTGTCGTTTCAGAGTCGTGAGGTACATATGTCATCATGATTATGTGAATATTATAAAAACAACTAGATCCGATAGTTTTGTGTGTGAATTTTTTTTGAGATAAATCAAAAATATTTCAATATTTTTATTATTTCACTAGATATTTATGCAGGATGAGTAAAAGAAAGTGCAAATCTAATGAAAATCTTCAAAATAACTTTAAAATGCTTAGAGCCACCAAATAGGATGACGAGGCTTCTTTTCCAACTTGTAATCAAACTTTGAATATTGCTTATAAAGGCAAGACTGCGCTGGAACAACATTTGGAATCAGATCGGCATAAGAGGAACATTGGAACAGCTGAGTGCAATTTCAAAATTGACAAATATATTGTGCCAAAATATACTAAGACGAAAAAGTTGCAGCTGCCGAATTAGCTCTTATCTTACCATACAGCAATGCATCAATTGAGCTTCAAATCTGTGGATTGTATGAATAAATTGACCTAAAATTTTCAGTGACACAGGCGGCAACACGAATTTCATCGGCCAGAACAAAAACAAAGCCATAATCAAAGGAATTTTAGGACCCTACACATTCGAAGAAATTTTAAAAGAGCTTGAAAGTATTTCTTTTGTGGGAGTTGCAACGGATGGTAGCAATCACAAATATATTTAAATATTTCCTATTATGATCCAATATTTTAACCATAAAACAACTGGAATTGAACATAAACTAGTGGAGATGGCATCACTCCCAGATGAAAAGGTGGCTACCATCAAAGAGTTACTAACAAAAACAATGGAAAAAATGAATTGTTTAGAAAAATGTATTGCTTTTGGAGGAGATAATTGCAACACTAATTTTGGGCCACGTAAACACGCTGGAAATAATAATGTATTGTCGTTACTTCATGAATTTTTTAAATATGTAGAAGGTAATGGCTGTACAGTTAATATTGTAAACAACCGTATCCAACATGCTTTAGACTGTCTACCAATTGATATTGAGAGCATTCTTATTAAGATTTATAATCATTTTTCAATCTATAAAGTGCATGTTGAGAATTTAAAAGAATTTTGTTCTTTTGTGGAAGTCGATTATAAGCAAATTCTTAGTCATTCTAAGACATGTTGGTTGTCTTTATATCCAGTAATCACAAATGTACGAGCCATTAAAAAGTTACTTCTTATCTATTGAAAAACCTCCCCTTGTGCTAAACTAATACTTTGAAAACCCATTGAGTGAAGCATATCTCGTGTCTGTACAATCATTAGCTTATAGTTTCCACAGCAGTATTCAAAAAATGGAAAAAGAATGTAACTGTGTAATTGAAGCCATGTCCATTTTAGAGGAAGTTACTGATATTTTGAAAGTTAGAGTAGAAACAAATTTTCTCCCATTAACAGTAATTACCATCCTTAATAAGAATGCTGAACAAAGGGAAGAATGTGAAAAGTTTAAGATTAATTGCCTGAATGTCTACGAAAGTGCAATGGAATACTTGGAAAAATGGACCAGACAATTTTTGCCCTTCAAAGTCTTTGATTGGATATGTCTTTCAAAAGTTCCTACTTGGGAGGATATTATGAAAACAATTTCATGTCTAAATGAAAGGGAAATTCAATTAATGATTCCAAGTGTGTTAATCAATATAACAGTTTAAAAATATATATACAGCAAAGTTCTGATTTACATGAAAAATCAGTATATGAGAATTGGGTTGGATTTTTTAGAGCAGTAGACGATCGACAACAATATTCAGAATTCCTTAAAATGTGTCAATATATGTTTGCTATTTCAGCACACAACGCTACCATTAAAAGAGTTTTTAATTTGATGGAGTCACAGTGGTCTGATGAACGAAATATAATGTTGGTGGAGACAGTAAAAAACCTGGTTTTTGTCAAATTCAACTTTCGTAACAAGTCGTGTTTGGAATTTTATGAAGAAGTGATCGAAAATAAGGAACTTCTAAATAGAGTTGGAAAATCAGACAAGTATGACTTTGTAAACAAATTGGATAAAAATACAGATTGATAGGTAAATGATATGTAAAAATTTGATGCAAGAATAGAAATAAATGTTAATCTGGAAGAAAGCTTTTTTTGTCACCAAATTTTTTGTCCTCCTTTGGTGACATCTTTACTCTAGGATTGTCCTTTTTTCATACATGAAGGATTTGGTAACCCAAGTTTTACAGGTTTTTCAAATTTAAATAATGCAGCTAAAAACTCATTATATCCACGATCACTACTGTCCCCACTTTTTATCTTTTCAACCCAAGTTTTATAATACTGCGATAAATATAAATCTAGTAAACGTTGATTAGAACGAAATGCATCGCTAAAATTTAATTTTTGTGCATATATAAAAGAAATGCATCGCATTTTTTAGGCTTTTTATACTTCTTTTATAGCAGACAATAAGGAGTCCTTAATTTTTTAAATATCCATCTCGCCGTAGTTTTTAACCACTTTTACTTAACTTCACTTGTCGTATGTCACGGACTTTTTAAAACTTAAATATCTCAGAACCTTTCAGGATTTTTGACCCAGTATGTTTGGGAAAGTTGTTCACAATGATGAACCACAGATTTTGACACCATTATTGGAGGGGCCCGACCCAGGGGTCCACAAAAAATTTTTCCAAAAATTCACTTTTTTTCCTAATTCGTCCAGGAATACAATAACATTAAATTTTCCGACCCCGGGGTCCAAGCAGGGGGCACGACCCCGGGGGCCAGGGGTCCACTTAAAAATTTTTTCCGAAAATTCACTTTTATTCCTAATTCGTCCAGAAATACAATAATATTAAATTCTCCGACCCCGTGGTCCAGGTGGCCAGGCCACCATGGTCCAGGGGTCCACATAAAAAGTTTTTCGGAAAATTCATATTTTTTTCTACTTCGTCCAGAAATACAATAACATTAAATTTTTAAGATTGAATAAATTCTAAGACGTGGAATAAATTCAAATGAACACAGGACAACTAATATTTTAGTTAGGATTTTGTTACAGATAACTAAAAAACCAAAAATAAAAATATAAGTAAAAATAATATTTTTAAAAACCACTTTTACTTCAAATGAATTAAAAAATAAAATTTTCTTCATCAATGTGGTTGGCTCATGAATGTAACAAATGAATTTGCATGATCGAGATGTTTAAGGAGTTGTTCATCCCGATGGATAATAATTCCCTAGCCTAAAATCTGAATACTAACGTTCGAATCTCAATTATCTATTGTGGGTACAATTTTCCTCATCAAAGTGGTTGGCTCACTCCTTAAACATCTCGATCATGCAAATTCATTTGTTGCATCATGAGCCAACCACATTGATGAAGAAAATTTTATTTTTAGTGCATTTGAAGTAAAAGTGGTTCTTAAAAATATGATTTTTACTTATATTTTTATTAATTTTTATAGCAGCCATTCATATTAGCGATATTAGCTTACTCGCCAGCAGAATTTAGTCGATAGCGTCGATAGTACTACATATCGGAAGTGCGATAGGCAAGATTTGAAAATTTAAATTACTTAAAGATACGAACTCGAGATAAAAACAGAATCAACTTCATATTTTTAAAGACAGATTTTGCGATTTCGCGTAAAATGTATTATATATTTACAAAAAGATATATTCATACGATTGTAACAATGGAAAATGTTAATTCCGTAGCAACGCTGGGCAATTTTGTATGCCGTTTAAAACATGCTGCGAAAAATATATGTTTTAAGTTTATTAGTATTTTATACTAATATATATGTTGAATCTAGTTCAAGCTATTCTAATTCGGTGCTGTTAGAGAAACGACCGATAAAAATTCGTGCAGTTTTTAACCCATGTAACCAGGGATTGAAAAGATTTGAGAAAGATGAGGAAGAGAAAAGCGATCATTGTGCAATGGAATGTTCTACAAAAATTGATATTAGCATGAGGATCACCAACAGAGGGCCTGTAAGAAATACTTAAATACAGTAAAGTGTTCTTTTCATTGAATTGTTTTTATTACTCCACTTACGATTTATATCCCGATTATATTTTTAAACGCTGTTACAAATTGTTATTACTTATTATTGGTATCTAACAATGTGGATTTAAAATATTTCTATTAGATAAAATACAAGAACCAATTTATCCTTCTGGATCACGTATATGACGCATCAATCAATGCATCTTCAGGTTTGCCGGATCCTATTGTGATCAAAGTGAGCCAGGAGCAAATTCTTGAAGTTTATGATCTTAAGTTTCTTAAGGTAAGTTCACAATTAAATAGAGTGGGAGAATTTGTCTTTGCTGATCCCATCAACTCAAATCACCTTGGACAAATTAAAAAATCCCACATCTACTTCTATGTAGGGTTTATGGCCTTATTGGTCATTGATTTCAACAATAGTCCTTCACTTAAAGAAAAAAGTAACATTTTGAGAGCTTATATTGAACTTGATTGAACTATTGAGTAAATAATTATCTACTGTGAATCCTAATGATTAGATTTAAAAGATTGAAAATCATTTTTCAGCAATTGAATGGAAAAGCAAAAGAAGTTGTATATCGTCAACGTATAAAACCAAGAAAAAGTGAACATTCTCTACACTTGCCATGTGAGTCACGTTACTCAGAAATGCATCATGAAAGCCATAATCATGTACGTAATAACCTCCAACTGTAATAAAATGAAGAATTCAAAAACCAAATATTTAAAAATGAAAATATGCTATTTATTGTTATCATTGCTTACTGTTATAAATTTAATAAAGCCAATATGATCACATCAGATGCCATTACAGTACATCTTTAAAGCTTTAATCCTTTCAACTACTAAATATGTAATAGCTATCATTGTTATAATTTTAACAGTATTAATAAGATAGTTTAGAAATATAGATTTATTAAATAAGTTGTTAAATTTACAGGAACTATGTTGCATTGATCACTCTAAACATAAACGCTGTGCTAAAGGAAAAAAGATAACTCACTGCTTGAATTTCAGCGATCTATGGTAAATATAAAACAAGAAAATGTCATTTTGAAAGTTAGTTGTTGTTAAAGTTTTTCACGATTGGTTATGTATATAAATTAAGGCTTATTCATAGCATTGTATCCTTTTTTAAGTCGTTGTGTTATTTCACAAATAATGCAATACAGTATTTTCATTCATTAGGTATGCTGCTTACAGAATGGAAAATCAATCCTACAGGCATGTTATTAAAATTAAAATCTTTGAAAAGTATTACGACTCAGATGGCAGTAAATTGTGGATTGCTCATACTGATGGAAAAATTATAAGGTCTTAGTACTGAAATATTTTAATACACTTGCTGAGATAAGAATACTGTATATCGTAATATATAAGTTTAAGAGATTTAGAGACTATTTTAAAAACTAAAGGTTGACTTTTATGCAGGCTTGGTAGTTTTCGACGTTTACTTTTCTTGCAAATCGATGACTAATATCGATGTTTATTTTTCCTATAAATCTTCGACAAATAACGACATTTATTTTAATACATTCTTATCAAATTTTGTGATGAAGATTAAATATTTCAATTAATAATTTTTAATATTGTGTGTTCAAATAAGTATAAATTGAAATAACAAATAACGTATTTTGTCCTTTATCAATGTAATTTTCACATATTTACAAACTCATCTTAATTTTTTCTTAAATATCATTGTTAAATGAAAAAGTGATTAACAAAACAATAAAAACAGTATTATATATTTAATTACAACTTGAAATGTATATATTAATATTTAAACTAATGTCTAATTGTAAGTCTAATGATTAGGAGCAGAATCAGCAATTTTTACAATCGGACGTTGGTTATGGAAGAGCAATTTTCATAGCTAAAAATGAAATAAAAGTTTTAAACTATAACAACGATTTCTCTTCAGGTTTGGATGCTCAGTACTAAAATATATTAGGTTTCAGTGTGGAAAACCAATGAAAAAAATGATAATTCATTTTTGTCAAATTTGAAATTTAAAAAAAATTAATGTTTATCGACATTTATCGATTTAAATCGAATCCTACCAAGCCTTCTTATATGCAAAGTTTAAAAAAGGAACGGAAATTCCAGGTGAATAGAATATAATGATGATAATGAAGGTGGCAGATTAAATTGAAATTAGCTTTATATTTTATTCTTGGGAAATAATACCTTCCTGCAAGAACATGTAGATGATATAATATATAGAAATATTTAAGAAATAGATGTATGTATTCACACTTTAATCTCTCCCTTAACATTTTATATTATATGTAGGATAATTGATCATTCCAAAGTTTTAGTTAAATTATTGCGTAAACCTTGATGGAACTTTATTTGATAAATAATTAATAGAAGAAGGTGAATTACATTATTCATATATTGATTAATATATAAGTCAATAATACAAACCTGAAAATAATATTATAATAAAAAAAAAAATATATGATATAATGTTATTAAACTACATATATCGCATTATTTCTTCAGCCTGGGATCATTGGATGAGCATTCAAAAGGACAAGCTACATTTGGCAATAACTTTAAGTACAAAGTTTTGGAAAAACGAAATGATCGAAAATCAATAGATCCAAAAGTACACATACTATTGATACCCCAACCTGTTCCCGAGTCCAAAATGACTGCATATCCAGAATCAAATGGTAATTAGGGTAGCCTAAATAATTATTTGGATGACTTTAACATAGATAATATTAATTTGTTATATACTTACTAGCATAGAATCCAGTTGTAAGAATTAAAATAATTGAAAAGAAATATAAATTTATGGGATAAATAGAAAATAACTATTTCAATAACAAAAATCTGAAAATGTGGCCAATCATGACGTATTTCTCACATAACTGAAGTTGACATAAGAGGTAAAATATAATTATTATCAATGCACAATAAAAATTAAGCACTTTTATGATTCTCATGTACAGACTCAGCAGCTTTGGATACCATTTGAAATTTACTCACACTATAAATTATAAAATGACTGAAAAGTGGTGAAAAAATCTTTGGTTATCATTAAGGTTTAAAATTTTTATTGTTATTCACAGTTCATTATGAAATAGGATATGTATTGGTGACAGAATCCAACAATAATTTAGAGTATAATAAATGGATGTGTCCAACACATCACTTTCTCCATACGTAAGTTGTCAACTATGTAACATCAAATGAATACGGAGATAGGAATGGTTCAACTTAAATGCTTCAGCGCCAGTGATAACTAGAATTTGACAGGAGTAAACCGCTACTTCCAGCTGACCGATTGCTACCAAAAAAGTTTCATATCTTAAGAATATATATAAAATCATAAATATAGAATTTCATGCTGATCTGATGAATAGTTTTTGAGTTAGAGCGCACACAAAGTTTCTGTTATGCACATACAGACACACACACACAGAGAGAGGGATTATTAATTTTTAATGTACTAGTAAATACGTAAAGAAGAAGCAGAAGTTATATGTAAAGAAGTTAGTGTCTCATATCATATTGTTACAAATCAGTTATGTAAATAATAATAATAATAAAATATTAATGAGAGGTGCCCCTGGGCTTTAGCCCACTGGTTAAAGCAATGCTGTACATTGAATGTCCCTATGTGACAGTTTTTCTTCTGCTGCTATGATAAAATTTTTGAACTGTCAATAGCGATGCCAGAGACCCCAGTGTTAATTTTAATCGGCCTTGGTGGAGGGGTGGTTAGCGTGTCTAACTCCCAATGCTAGGGTCGCAGGTTCGAATCCTGCCTAGGGCATGGTCGTGTGTGTTCGTCCTTGTTATTGTTGTTATTTGCTGTTGTTGTTACGATATTCAGTATAACTGGCCCTGTGCTGTCTCTGAATTCCTGACAATAAGTAAATAAATGAAAAATAAATATTCAGTGCAATAATTTGACATAAGTAAGGACTGAGTGGCCACAGAAAATATCTTACTTCCGCAAGATTCATGTCCCCTGCCACTTAGAGCAGCAGGCGAGCAGTAGGTCAGCGCACTAACCACTACACCAGTGTTGCTCAAACCTTGGGCCCAGGTCCTCCATGGGGCCGCAAAATTATTTTAGATTAGAATAATAACCCGTCATATGATGGGGAACATTAAAAATTATAACATATTGACTTGATTAATTAATAACAAAACAATGCAGGTAGCATAGCAACTCATGCTAGATTAAGCGTTAAAATCACAAAAAATATGCACTTTTACATATTTTTTAAATTTTAAAGGAAAAGATACAGTAAAAGACCACTACAATAAAATAATTTAGAATTTCGTTTATCTTTTAGTTTTTGTTTGTATCCTTTAAGTTAATATTTAGGTATTTTAAGGAACAAAAGAAAAAATGTCTGCAGGGTCAAAATCGTTTTTTTCCGTGCTTTGAAATGGCAATACAAAAGGATATCTGCAGTTGAACCTAGGACACTTTATGTGAAAGTAATAACATTTTCTAGCAGTTAGTGTGGTCATCTAAGAACACACGAAATTTCATATCTCTAGCTGCTTCCAGTGCTGAGATACTGAAAGATTGTAAGAGCGTTATACACAGAAAGAAAGACAGAACTGGGAAACTATTACTTTAGCTAGATATTAGGTGAAATACCAAAATATAAAATATTGACGAATAATAAAATTTCATCAGGAAATTTTTAGAAAATATGGTGTGATAAAATTATTAACAGTTACATAAAACAAAAGAATTTGTATTAAAGTTTATTACTTTTACTATTTTCAATTCAAAGGAGGACTCAGGACATTCAAGGGGGTCTCGACAGTTGTAAATTTAAGAATCACTGTACCACACCACTGCAACCTGAATTTTTAGGCATAGTATTTAAAAAAAAAGCCTAACTTTTTCTGCATAATCCTGATAATCAACTTGATAGTTTTTACAAAGAGTTTCAGTTATAATTTAACATATTTATATGTTGGGAGAGAGGAACTTTGTTACACCATACCACTGCATAGATCCAATTAAAATACGCAACAAAATATAGTAATCATTGATCCTTGAAGGTGTGACGTGGCAAAAGATGATAGTAATGGTCAGTTAAATTGCCAGGTCACTATGCATATAAAAGGTATATATTATTTTGGTTCAATTAATTAATTCTTGTGGAATTTTATAATCATGATGGAATTTGTCATTATTGGTGGTTTTAATTACATGTTAAATGAAGTTCTCCACATTATCCCATAACTTCTTATCGAGGCATGTATGCTATATAACTTTCATAATATAAAATACTTGCATACAGATAAAGCAGTTAATAAGTTTCTAATTTAATAATTACAGCATACAATAGCTAAATAGAATGCTAACAAAAATGAAATGATTATGTTACACTGGAATAAGCAATTTCATTTAGAGCTATAGCTGTAAATACAGTAAACCCTCAATGTAACGAAGTAATAGGGGGAAGGGATGTCCGTTAAAGCCGAATGGGATTTTTCGAGCCCAAAAACACACTCGTACATGAGAAAACCTACTTTACTGATAGTATGTACTTATGTATGATGATGGCGTGGAAAAGAGCTGGTGGCAGAAAAAAGTCTGGAGTGGAATAAACATCGGAGGGCGAGTAAAACACCTGGTGCAGGAAAAACACCTTGAGTGGAAATAAGTCGGGGGCGGAAAAATTTTGAGTCCAGCAGATTTTGTCCATTAAATCTGAAGTCTGCTAAACCTAGGTCTATTAAATCGAGGTTTTACTGTATGTTAAATTTATTTTTTAAGTATGTTTCTGTTTTGGCAGTATCCAGTTTATATATATATATATATACTTTGGCATTGTTAAAGGGAATCCAGCGGAGTTCCTCCTTGTTGATAAGGAAAAAATAAATTTAGATGGGCACTGCAGTAAAGCCCAGCCAGACTCTCTATGGAGGCAGGATAAGGTAAGGGACTTTGAGCTTGTACTTACCATTCTCTTCATGGGAATTTTGTTTTAAGTAATTTTATAAGTTTAACGAATGCTGTGCTTATTATTATTTGGCATTTCTTTAAAATTTTCGATTCTGTGTGGCAAAGGGGTAGTTATTTTGAGATTTTAAACCCATTGGCATAAGTGAACCTCAGGAACAAGGAGCAACACAAATATATACGGAATCTGAGGGGAGTGGGGTAGGGAAATGTGTAGAGAGGACCAATGAATGGGAGGGCGAGAGAAGGGGGGGGGGGGGTTGAATCAAGGTATTGGAGAGGGGTGGGTGTTAGGGAGAAACAAAGTAAGCAAGGGAGAGTGGGTGGGGGAAATAAGTTCGTTAACGAGGTTGAGTGTGTTATCATTGTAGTGTAATAGTATTTCCAACTGTTCTAAAAGATTTAAACTGGGACCTTTAGTTGCGAAATGAATTACCTCCGGGTTAAAGTTGGAAGAATGGTTGAATTCAACTAAGTGTTTGGCAAAGTGTGATTTGAAAGAATTTTGTAGAAAAGATTTTCTATGTTCGGTGGTCCTAACGTGGAAATTACTCCCTGTTTGCCCAATGTAAATGGCATTACGGTCATTACATGAGAGTTTATAGACACTGCTTCTAAATAAATGGTCAACCTTATCTTTATCGTTAGAAAAAAATTCTCCTAGATTATTGAGGGTGTAGAAAGCTGTACGTAATTTATCTTTGGGGAAGCAATTCGCAACTAACCGGGAAATGTGGGGATGTAAGGTAATTTACACCAACGGGGTTTGTTAACAGAGGGCGGAGTATTAAAACATTTAATTTATGTGATATTTTAATGTTCTGGATTATATTTTATTCAATTGTAATATTATATTACTGTAACGAAATTCAACACTGGGAAATCTCTTCTACCGAATCTAGTTGAGCTCTTTCAGTCAGTCCAGTGTGTGCCAAGCAGTAGCTGCTTAATATTCCTGCTGAAACTTCATTCCATGACAGTTTTATATCATGCATAAAGCATCTTTCCAGGATAACTTGATTGAATATTGGTGGCATTGTATAGGGGCGGGGGGGGGGCATTAAATCGAGGTTCGACTGTATGTAGAATTTGTAGAGTTCTGAGTTCGTTAACATAAAACTATTGCACAGCTAACTTATCTCCTCTACCGTGTTAGGTTTGTATTGCAAATAGAGTAATCCCTTGCCATTCGCAAAATTTGCGTATCTGCGATTTCCATTTTGAGTACCTGTTTTTTCAATCGCGAGGCCGAAATTTGCATATCTGCATATGATCGCTGCAGTACCGGTCACTCTGCGACGTTTTTTTCGAAACTTCGCTTAAGTAGCATTCACTCTAGTGTCGCTCTTTCTCTTTTGCCATATAGGTATCCTTATAGGTATACGGTATCCAAACAAATTAATTCGGACAAAGACGCACAGTTTGCAAAGTCAATAATATTTTTAAGGGTTAAAATGCAACTTACATAGCAGAATATGGACTCTAAAGAACCTAACCCTATTTTTTCCATATACCCCTTTATTTACCATTGCGAATTTGCCATTCGCGAGGGTTTTAGGAAACCTAACCCTCGGGAATGGTGAGGGACTACTCTACTATGCAACAGAGATGAGGAGAATCAATGTTATTAAATTCAATCTTCCTGTTTCCTTTGTATTCCTTCGATTTATCAGTTTGATTAGATATTATTCTTTGAGTTCACAGTTATATTTCCAATAAACTGGGTAGGTACTGAACAAATACGATTTGAAATTATTTTAAATTTTGATCGCCATAATTCATGGTATGGTCACTCCTACAAAATTGAGAATATACTGGGTAAAACAGAAGGTGTAAGTAAAGTTATGGTATATTAAATGACTTGCGAAGATAATGACATAAAATGAAGGGGCAACCAGATTTGAGCCGATGATCTCTCAAGCTGCAGTCGAAGCTATAAAGCCGCATTTTCGATGATGTCGTTCAATAAGCATTTGGAGGAGATTATACAGTTTTTTGCATGTAAAATGATCAGTTCCGTGAGATAAAGCTATTTTCCATTACTCTGAAAATAATAAATACAAAAAAATGGGCAGTTTAGATAATAAACTATATAAAAATTTTTACAGCGTTTCATTGAGTTTGTGAAGGTACTGGTTTTTTTTAGAACATAAATATAACTTCTTGAAAAAAATTACAGGAGGCTAAAAATCGTGGTGAAAAGACTATTTACTTTTTGGAGAACTTTGGACATCTAACAAGACATTCATTCCAAGAGAAAAAGATGGATGGAGAGAGATCATTAACATTTGAATATTATGGGAAACATGTAAGCCAGGTTGATCTATCTATTCCTGGTGATTATAACCATAAAGTTCATAGAGGGTGAGCACATATTTTTCTAGCTATTTCCAAGCATCCTAAACGTGTTATATTTAATGATTTATCCGATGCATAATGGCTATATGTACTTTCTTATAACTAAATTTTTTCCTAAATAATACAGTTCGCCGGCTCAGATAACATCCAATGTTGTAGATGCAGATGTAGGACCACCTCGTGTAACTGTTTCCACAACACCTGTAGAAAGCATTTCACCCTTTCTTAACATCGTATACATGATTTCAGCTGGCATACTATTGCCGTTACTATTACTCGGTGAGCTTCTAAAGAATAAGTTCATTTTACTACTGTTTCTTTTATGTAAGTCATTAGAACCAGCATTATTCTACACAAAGTATGGGTTGCAGCAATATGTTGGTGTTATTCTTTGTTGCAGCAATATGTCGGTGTTATTATTTGTGCTTCAAAAATTTCATTGGCATTCGATGGAGGTTCTCTGTTACTAAGGAAAAAGCTGAGTCAGAAAGCAGAAAAACCAACCAAACCTCAGAAGACACAGAGGTCCGCCTTGCTAAGAGGAGGTTTGACAAATCCAAGGCAAAGTTAACCTTTAAATTACTCTTAAACTATAAATGATAAAAACTTCAAATTAAAAAAATGTTAAAGGAAAAATGACAAATTGATTTATGTAATTACCATATTTAATCGATTGTAAACCGACCCCCCACTTCTCATAAGGGCTCATGAGTAAAATTTTATATTTGTCTCGAAAATAATACCGAAAATTGTAAATGCTCCTGTTTTTCAATTCATAATTAAATAAAAAAGGTATTAACTAAAATAACGACAACAAACATTATGTTATACTAGCGTAACTGCCCGCTGAATTTCAACGAGTTTAATGAATCTAAATATTCGTTAATGCAACATGTAAAAATAGCAAGAATAAAATTGTGCACTGTTTTAACCATCGAATATTTCTATATTATAAGTCTCTTTTAATTAATTAACTAAAATCTCACAGAAATTCCTTGTGAATATAATAGTACCTTTCTTTCTACTAAAATGGCCATTGTTATTAGTTTTAAATTGATTATAGCATTAGGATTTCAATTTCATTATATAAGGAGAATTCCGGTTCCAAAAAATTGGTTCAATCTTCAATTGCCTCTGATGATACTTTAAATAGATTTTGGAATATAATGTACCCAAATGTCGTTTATCATCTGCTTAGCGCTCTTGCCTTCTCATTTTCCAAAACAACCACTTTCACCAGTTTTAAATGGATTTCAAACTTTGAACAGAACTTGATTCAATTTAGTTAAAATAACCACATAACAAACTTTTTATTCCAAACAAAATCCTTTTATAATATGCAATGTTTACCTAGAATTCATTCATTCTGAAAAGTGAATAAAAGTACCATGTAGGTACATATATTTCTTTCAACTAAAATAGCCACTGTTAGCAGATTTTAACGGATTAATGCATTAGCATTTCAATTTCATGAAATAAGCAGAATTCCGGTAACAAAAAAATTTGTTCAACCTTCAATTGCCTCTGATAATACTTTAAATAGATTTTGGAATAAAATGTACCTTAATATAGTTTAGCGTCCGCTCACCACTCTGGACTTCTCAGTTTCCGAAACAACAACTTTAAATAGTTTTAAATTGATTTTTGCTTTGAAATATACTTGAGTCAATTCAGTACAACTTCCATTTTACATACTGTAAATTCCAAAGTAACTCCTTTTATAATAGGCAATGCTAGCCTGAAATTAATTCATTCTGTAAAGTGAATAAATATTGCTCTTTCTTTAAACTATAATGGCCACTGTTATTAGATTTAAATGGATTATAAGCATTAGAACTAACTCTGTGTTAAATAAGCACCAAAATTCCTTTTATAAAAACAAATCAATTCATTAAAAGATCCACTGTTGTTTCTTCGAAAAATGCCTGTTAACAGTTTTAAATGTCCTTTTAATTTTAACTGAATTTTAATTTATATTCATTTCCAAACTTTGGCCATTGTTACGAAATTAATTCGAGGAATAACAATATAAATTCATAAGCACGTATGGTTTACAAAGAATTTAATTTAAGAATGCTTTTTATTTCCAATTTTTCTAAAATGACACTGTTGATACTTCAAAATATTTTATGTTGACGTTAATATACTTATTTTCCACAAAACACACCAATCTCTCCCCTTCCTTCCTCTCTCTCTCTCGTATTGAAGCACTCAAGGCACACTTATTCCCAGAAGGATGTATACAATAATAGTAATTTGAGGTGTAACAATGATAATGGTCGACATAGCAACATCACGTTAAAATGGCGAGATTTCCACAAAATATGTAAATTAAACGTTTAACATGGAATATTTCGAACTGTGGGCAAAAAAAGACGAACGGGATAAGAAACTTTATAACTTTTTCTTCAGAAGGTTCAAATCCGACGGTCGTATGTTAATTTCTTCTAATTTTAATTTCCAAATGAAAAAAAGACTGCACGTCGAAAAATCACGTTTTACATGTTAAGTAATGGAAAATGGAAATGTCTCTCTTGGAGACGAACCAAGGAATTTTTTCGCGATTTAAATTCGTCATTCTCTGAATAAGTGTTAATAAAGTATCCCTACCAATTTTCGAGTTTCTATCATTATTATTTCTCGAGTCATTAGCATTTGCATAGCGTGACCAACCAACCAACGGATGACGGCTATTATTATATAAAATTATGGCATTCAATACAATTTTTATTAAAAATGTGATTTTTCTTGGTTGTCCTGGATTTTTAATCTCGGAATAAAATATCCCAGCTTCTCACCAAACAAATCTGGACACTTCCTCCTCTTCTGTGCGCTTCTTTCACTGTCATTCACAAATTACACTCTCATGTTGCTGTTTGACTGCTACTTCCCGGAAGAACTGACTCTTCATCGGTCGTCACTTCATCCTCACATGATGACTCTTTTTCACTTTACTAATCCCACAAAATATCATCTGCCATACCATCCATTGAGTTTGTGATTGTACAGTTTTAGAACAAGCAGTATTATTATATTATTTTTTGTTAATTCCACATCAAAAAATAAGGTTCCATGAATTACTTGGTGGCGTGGATTAGGCGAATAAATACTGTATATGGGTTAGACTGGTAGGTAGTGCGCCTGCCTTTGAACCCAAAGGTCGCAGGTATGAATCCCCCTTGGGCATGAACTTTGTGATTCGTCTTGGGGTTTTTCTCCTACCTGCAGGCATGCCTTTGGCTCTGCGGTGAAGGCATCATTGAAAAAAAAATTATACTGATCAAAAAATTATTATTCTAAAAAAATATATAAAATATGAGATCCAAGAACCTAACTCCCTATTTCCTATTAACTTAATGCTTCATATAACGCGATTTCACGAGACAAATTTCAAGGAATGCAGCTATCGTGCTATGTGAGGTTTTTTTACTGTACTTGAAGAGGCATTTGCAGAAGTTATACGTGGCTCTTTCTTCACTGAGCTTTAATTCTATTTATACGGTAAAACAAATTATTATTTCTAAGCAGAATTTCTAGTAATCTCTAAGTGATTTTTAATTATTGCTTTTCCTTATATTTTTGGTTAATGAGAAACATTGAATTGCTTATTTGCCTGTATAGTCTAAAGTATTACGTTTTCCATTTTTGACATTAGGAGAACTCAAGCTCATATCTTCAACATATTGACATGGAGTTGCAAAAAAATCCTTTTGATGAAAAGGAAGTCATAGATATATTTGATGAAATCCACAGCAAAGAGGAGCTTGAATCTGAGCAAATGGCGTTGTTTCCTCAGGGAAAAGTCAAGTTTATTAAAGATTTCAGAATGGATATAAAGAGGTTTGTTAATTATTTTATTAAAAGAATGATGTTTAAATTTCATTTTGTAAAAGTTATAGAATGGTTTTTAACTGGAGAAACCAAAATAAACATTGTTTTTTAAGACGTCAGGACAGGTTGATTATTGAAACTGTTTAACCAAATGAAAATTATTGATATTTTTTTCTTTTTAGTGTACAAAAGGCATATGATGACTTCCAGCGGTATACAAAAATGGCCAAAGATAGGAAGAAGAAGTCATCTGATGAGGACAAGGGGTATACACAAAAATGTTACCTAAGTACAAACACTGGATGTAATTGAATTAAAGCATCACAATTAATTTGATTTTTTAAAATTATTTTTAGGGATGGTCACTCCAAAAAGAAGGGAATGTCTGCAGACAGTGCTCAGCAGGTCCAGCAACAGAGATCACAATCTGCACAAAGTCCCGGGCAGTCATCTGCTTACCAGCAGCAAGGACAGGCAGTCGGAACATACAAACCAGGAGAGTATTCAGCCAGTGGAACGACGGCAGTTTCGTCCATGACTGTCTTCAGACAGTACATACAGCCCCCTTACCTAGGACGTCAATACCCACTACCTCCGCCATACAGTGGGCAGGATCCCTATCCTGCAGGACAATATAACCAGACTACAGATCCAAATTACGCCACCTATCAGAATTGAGGCTACTCGCAGACTGGTTATGGTTACAATCAGGGTTGGGGAGGATGTTATAACTACTACTAAAATAAAAAAAACATTCCTACAGTCACAACGCCTGCCAGTATGTGAACTGTGAATACAGAGTGGTTGAACTTAAACTTTTTGTCATGCTGCATGACTTGGATGCTTATTCATGATAGTCATTAACATGCCTGTACGGTGTCTCATCGGGATAACATTTAAGTGATCAGCATTGATTTTTAAGTTAGAGATTTTTATTTGCAAGTTTAAACTAAGAGGTATATTGTGCATGTGTTTGATGTGGTTTTCACTGAGCAATGGAAAGACTCGACAACGTACTAATCGAATGTCAAGTCATTCGCTGTTACTGAGAGTTTCACAAGAAAATGTAAAAATATTAATTTTACGAAAAATGTTTTAACCACGAAGAACTGCAGTGAAGTATTCCGGATTAAAACACTGTATATTAGAAATAATTTGCTTAAGAGTTAATTATATAATTGGAAACTTTAATTTTGTCTTAATTTGTTATTTTTAGGGGCATTTCTTTCAAAAATCTTGTTATTAGCACTTAAATACACCCTTGGCATAAAAAGATAATAATAAGTAATACCCAATATCGCTTTATTATAATAAAATGATGTTTCAACTTCTTACGCAGCTGAGAATAAAATCATGACCAGAGACGTACCCAGGCGATATGGCGTCAACGGCAAAATTTTAAGGAACAACTTGCTTATGTAGGATATACTTTTTTCTGCGTTTTAAAAAATAATAATAGCTTTTTTATTACATATAAATTAACGTTTGAGTATTATAATATTTGTCTAAATGACCTTTTGGAACTTTTTTCCAGAACGCTTGGTGCCTTTCGAAAGCGTCGCCTAGGGCAAATCCAATATTCGCCATACCACATGGGCATACGGCACTGATTATGTTTATCGTACGAAATTGAAGGTAAGGTTCAACGGATGTTATTATGGTTTCAGTGATGGATGGAGTCGATCTGAATTAAGAGGTTAAATACAAAGAACTGTAAATCTCGTTGAGGTGGTAACTTGCAATATTTCAACCTCCTACCTAGACATTAGTTTTACAGGATTTTAAAATTTAAATAATGAAGCTTAAAACTCATTATTTGCACGATCATCGCAGTCCCCACTTTTTATCTTCTCAACCCAAGTTTTATAATACTGCGATAAATGGAAATCGAGTAAACGTTGATTAGAACGAAATGCATGTAGAGGAATATTTCAAACAACACCTTTTAATTTAAAATCGCTAAAATTTAATATATGTGTATATAGAAGAAATGCATCGCATTTTTAACGGCTCTTTACTTTTATAGCAGATATTGAAATTCGCTTACTCGCCAGCAGAATTTAGTCGATAGCGTCGATAGTACTACATATCGGAAGTGCGATAGGCAAGATTTGAAAATTTAAATTACTTAAAGATACGAACTCGAGATAAAAACAGAATCAACTTCATATTTTTAAAGACAGAATTTGCGATTTCGCGTAAAATGTATTATATAATTATGAAAAGATATATTCTTAGGATTGTAACAATGGAAAATGTTAATTCCATAGCAACCAATTCGTAGCAACGCTGGGCAATTTTATATGCCGTTTAAAACATGCCTCGAAAAATATATTTTTTAAGTTTATTAGTATTTTATACTAATATATATGTTGAATCTAGTTCAAGTTATTTTAATTAAGTGCTGTTAGAGAAACCATCGATAAAAGTTCGTGCAGTTTTTAACCCATGTAACCGGGGTTTGAAAAGATTTGAGAAAGATGGGGAAGAGAAAAGCGATCAATTTGCAATGGAATGTTCTCCAGAAATTGATATTAGCATGAGGATCACCAATAGAGGGCCTGTAAGAAATACTTAAATACAGTAAATTGTTCTTTTCATTGAATTGTTTTTATCACTCCACTGACGATTTATATCCCGATTATATTTTAAAATGGTGTTCCAAATTGTTGTTACTTATTCTTGGTATCTAACGATATGGATTTTGAATATTTCTTTACATAAAATACAAGGACCAATTTATCCTTCTGGATCACGTATATGATGCATCAATCAAAGGATCTTCACATTTGCTGAATCCTATTGTGATCAACTTGAGCCAGGAGCAAATTCTTGAAGTTTATGATCTTAAGTTTCTCAAGGTAAGTTCACAATTAAATAGAGTGGGAGAATTTGTCTTTGCTGATCCCATCAACTCAAATCAACTTGGACAAATTAAAAAATCCCACAACATCTACTTCTATGTAGGGTTTATGGCCTTGTATGTCATTGATTTCAGCAATAGTCCTTCACTTAAAGAAAAAAGTAACATTTTGAGAGCTTATATTGGGCTTGATTGAACTATTGAGTAAATAATTATCTACTGTGAATCCTAATGATTAGATTTAAAAGATTGAAAATCATTTTTCAGCAATTGAATGGAAAAGCAGAAGAAGTTTTATATCATCAACGTATAAAAGCAAGAAAAAGTGAACATTCTGCACACTTACCATGTGGGTTACGTTGCTCAGAAATGCATCATGAAAGCCATAATCATGTACGTAATAACCTCCAACTGTAATAAAATGAAGAATTCTAAAACCAAATATTTAAAAATGAAAGTATGCTATTTATTGTTATTATTGCTTACTGTTACAAGTTTTATTTTCAGCAATCTATGGTAAATATACAACAAGAATCATCATTTTCATGATTGGTTGATTATGTATATATAAATTAAGGCTTATTCATACTATTGTATCCATTTTAAGTTGGTGCGTTATTTCACAAATAATGCAATACATTATTTTCATTCATTAGGTATGCTGCTTACAGAATGGAAAATCAATCCTACAGGCATGTTATTAAAATTAAAATCTTTGAAAAATATTACAACTCAGATGGCAGCAAATTGTGGATTGATCATACAGATTGAAAATTTATAAGGTGTTAGTACTGAAATATTTTAATACATTTGCTGAGATAAGAATACTGTATATCGTAACATATAAGTTTTATAGATTTAGAGACTATTTTAAAAACTAAAGGTTGACTTTTATGCAGGCTTGGTAGTTTTCGACGTTTACTTTTCTTGCAAATCGACGGATAATATCCATGTTTATTTTTCCTATAAATCTTCTACAAATAGCGACATTTATTTTAATACATTCTTATCAAATTTTGTGATGAAGGTTAAATATTTCAATTAATAATTTTAATATTTTGTGTTCAAATAAGTATAAATTGAAATAACGAATAACGTATTTTGTCCTTTATCAACGTAATTTTCACATATTTACAGGGGTCGTACTATGCATGGAGTCGGCATATACACGAGTATATACGGTAATTATTATCAATGCACAATGAAAAATTAAGCACTTAACGATTCTCATGTACAGACTCAGCAGCTTTGGATACCATTTGAAATTTACTCGCACTATAAATTATAAAATGACTGAAAAGTGGTGAAAAAATCTTTGGTTATCATTAAGGTTTAAAATTTTTATTGTTATTCACAGTTCATTATGAAATAGGATATGTATTGGTGACAGAATCCAACGATAATTTAGAGTATAATAAATGGATGTGTCCAACACATCACTTTCTCCATACGTAAGTTGCAGTGGCGGATAGTGACTTTTCGGGGCCTGATGCTAATAATATTTCAGGGGCCCCTTAACTGCTTATAATGGTTTAAAAATATATGAATATCCAATATGAACAAAATTTATTTGTAACAACATTATACACAAATGCTATTAAATTATCAAAAGAAGACAAAATGGTATGCAAAATATCAAATAAAAATGAAAGTTATTCTATCAAAGGAACATAAAACGTTATGCAAAATATCACATAAAAATGAAAGTTATTCTATCAAAGAAACATAAAATAGCAAGCAAAATATCACAAAAATTTGTTGAATTGTGTTGGCAGAGATGTGATAATTTTTATTCATTTTTAATTGAATAAATTTTACAATTCACACTTCTTCATTCCAATAAACAATTCGTCAGTCTTACCTACACCAGAGGATGGTCAGGTTCTGACCAAAATAATTAGTGTGTTACAAAAATAACTAGCAATATTAATATAAAAACAAAATTTATCACATAAAAAAACTAAAGTATTTTTAAAAAATATTTAAATTATATTATAAATTTCTTTCTACATTTGGCACTTGCATATTCTCGAATGGCTTCTTCATAAGTGACAGATCTTGTAATATGTATCTCTTTCTATCGAAAGAATTGACAAATGGCTCAGTCTTTCATCCCTCATTGTAGACCTGTATTTATTTTTAATAAAAGACGATTTAGAAAAATCAATTTTCAAAATTGTGTATAGATTTGGAAAAATATCTATAAGATTTCTTTTATAGATCAAATTTAATATATCTGGACATCTTAAAGATTCTTCTTCAAATGAATCTATAGACAATTTAATATATTCTTTGAGTTGCACACATTCGTTCTTAATACTTTGTCTATGTCAACGTTATAATATGTTGTAACAAATTTAATACTTTCGTCATCAATATTTGAAATCGTTTTGTTCCCCATATCCATTAGAAATTTAAATTTTTTTCCTAATTTTTCACATACCTTTCCTCTTTTACTTAGTTCTGAGATTAAAGAATCTAACAATACGTTGACTACCCCAACACGAAATTTATCTCTACCTGTAAGTGGATCTCTGCCTTTTTCACTGTCTGAATATTTTTTTGTTTTAATCCTCTTATTGGCATCACTATAATTTTCTTCAATCTTGGTACTCATTTCCTTTGCTTTGAACTCATACTTAGTTAATTTTTCATTAGAATTCTGTCTGATGGTTTTTATGAATGATTCTAAAGATGCAATTAGAGCAAAACCTTCACATAAGTCTAAACCAGGGGTTTGTAATTTTTTGCTTGTTTTATTAAATCTCTCAAGAATCTCTTCCCAAATTACGGTTAATATAGCCGTTTCTAGTTTTAAAAGCTTGTTGTATAATTTTTTGGCTTCCATTTTACAGTCAGCTTTTTCTAAATTATTATAAAAAATACTTTTCAGTATATCTAAAATGGTGTTGTAACTAATTTTTAAGGCATGGACAGCTTCATGATTACTAGACCATCTTGTTTAACTGAGGTTTTTTATAGAAAGGGGCAGATTTGCATGTTGGTTTAAAATGTCCCATCTATGAGTAGATGCCGAAAAAAACACAAAGATGCTGAACATACATACATACTAATCACGCTGTTCCCTTATGGGGTAAGCAAGCTAAATGCCTCTACCATTCACAATATTTCTCTACACCTTTCTATCCTTACATACTTCTTTCACTTCAAACACATCCATGCATCGTTTCATACATCGTCTTCCATTCCTTAAACTTCTGATCTCTCTTTTCTTGAGAGTCTCCTCCACCACATTCAGCCAGCTTTTTCTTGGTCTTCCTCTCCCTTTTGATCCGCATACTCTACCATCATATATCAATTTAGTCACCCGATTCTCATCCATTCTCTCCACATGCCCAAACCATCACAGCACACCCCTCTCATACTGACCTCTTAAAGTTTCTTTCATTCCACATTCATTCATCACCCAAGTATTCCTGACTCTGTCTCTCCTGGTTTTCCCACGCATGCTCCTCATATAACCCATTCCAACTACATTCACCTTACTCATGTGTTTCTCCTGACACACCCATGTTTCGCTACCATACAACAAGGTGGGTACAAACACACTTCTATACACAGCCATTTTTGCTTCCTTAGACACTTCTTCATGATTTAGTACTGACCACATGCTACCCACCACTTTTCTACCAGCATTCACACGCCTTTCTACCAGCATTCACACGCCTTTCTATCTCTCCATCTATTCTTCCATTCTTAGAAAACATTCTTCCCAAGTACACAAACTCATCCACCTGATCAACAACTTCACCATTTATGTGCAGCCTACAGTCATTCAATTAATTCATTCTATCAAACACAACAACCTTTGTTTTTGACACATTGATCTTCAGATCCATTCTCTCTGTAACTTCAGCCATACTATCTAACGTTCTTTGCAACTCATTCAGCGTTTCAGATATCAACACAGCATCATCAGCATACAACAGCACCCACACATTCACTTCCCCAATCCTCAAACCATTCGTATTTGCACAGGCTTCCCTCACACATTTATCCATAAACACATTAAACAACCAAGGAGAAATCACACACCCTTGCCGAACACCACTTTCAATCTTAAACCAGTCACTCAGCACACCATTTATTCTTATGCGAGCCTTACTTCCTGAGTAGACTGCTCTCACTGCATTCATTAACCAGTCATTCACTCCATACTCAGCCAGAACATTCCACAGGTCATTTCTATTGACTCTGTCATAGGCCTTCTCCAAATGCACAATACACTTTCTTTCTCACATTCATACACTTCTCGATTACTTGTTGGAGAGCAAATATCTGATCAGAACACCCCTTACCTGGAATGAAACCACACTGTACCCCCAAAATTTTACTCATAGTAGCCATTCTAACCTTTTCAATAAGTACTTTACCAAACACTTTCCCAGGTATACTCAATAAACTAATAGCTCTGTAATTCTTACATTCTACTTTACTACCCTTCCCTTTGTACAAAGGAACAATGATGGCATTCTTCCAATCATCTGGTACAACTGAAATGTTAACACACAAATTATATAAATCGCTCATCCAACTTATAAGTAAGTTACATCCATATTTCAGCATTTAACCCATAATTCCATCTATGCCTGCAGCCTTCCCATTCCTCAACATTTTCACACATGCCTTACTCTCACGTTCGTCAACTCTGTATTTACTGGACACATTCATACAGTCAGTATCACTTTGGATGCCAGACCCTTCAGACCTACCTCCATACAAGTCTTCAAAATACTCCTTCCAACATTCTGTCACTTCACATTCATTCCACACAGTTTCCCCATCCTTATTTACAATCCCATTCATTCCATTGTTGCTGCCCTGTCTCGCCCTTTTTATCCACTTCCAGAATAACTTCTTATTCCCTTCAAAATCATTCTGCATCTTTACAGCCTCATTCAAATGTACTCGTTCTTTGCTTTCCTTAACTGCATTCTTAGCAGCCTTATTTTTCTTCCTGTAATCATCATGCAGAATCCTTCTTTCATTATCATTCCTTGCAGCAATTTTCCTCTTATATGCCTCCTTCTTCTCATTAACTGCTTCACTCACTGTTTAATTCCACCAAGCATTCTTTTTCATACAGCCCACTAAAGTCATTCCACACACCTCTGAAGCACACTGTATAACATTCTCTTTCAATCTATTCCAAGCATCCTCCACAGTTAATTTACATTCCAACACATTCATATATTTGATCCTTTACCTCACACTCTTGCAATCTCTCTACTTTCACTCTAGTCTGTTTCACACCCTTACTCTTCCTCCAGGTCCACTTCCTTCCAAGATCCACTCTAGATACAACCAAAAAATGGTCTGTGCCACATTCAGCTCCTCTCATCACCTATGTATCCTTCACCAGATTTCTCAGTCTTTCATCATACAGAACTAAATCAATCATACTTTTTGAGTCACCCCTCTGCCATGTATACATGTGGATGTTCTTATGCTTATATGTATCTTAAACAAACAAACTCTTTTCCATGCAAATTCCAATCAAACTCTTACCATTATCATTTACTCTGGGGTCACTGAAGGGGCCCACCACTTTCTCAGTGACCTCCCGTCTGACATCTACCTACCCATTCATATCACTGAGTACAATTATTCTCTCACCTGCATCACAATTATTCAACACATCTCTCATTTCCTCCCACAAGTCATCTCTAACTGTCTCACTCTCACTATCCACAGGAGCATAACATGCAACCAACAGAATTCCACGAATTCCTAATTTCATACAAACCCACAACTGTCTGGGTGACACAAATTCATACATTCTCACATACATTTTAACTCTTTCATTCAGAATCAAACCAACTCCTTGACTCGCATATGTACATACATCCACACCAGACCACAGAGCCAAACTACCGTCACTCATTATCACAGCATCACTCCCCTTCCTTTTTGTCTCACATACACACAGCACATCCAATCCTCGTACATTCATTTCATTCACCAACTCATGTTCTTTGCCATATACTCCTCTAACATTCCATGTGCCTAACTTCCATTCGCATAAGTCGTCTAATGACCGGCCAACCAGCTTTGACCTCTGCCACCCTCTTTGGTCATCCGAGGCTTTTCGTATAGCTTTGTTAGTAATGGTAAATTAGAGTAGACGAGGTTACCAGCCTAAGTCGTACCCGTGCCGACACAGCATTCCCTGCTAACGGTAAGGCACATTACTGTTCAGTGTTGGCACATTTTGGCCAGACTGCCACAAACGCAACCGAAGCTCAGTATTACCCCAAGCACGCTTACACTATTCTGTACAAGCTAGGATCCCTATTAGAGATTACCTTGCAAGCCAGCAATCTGTTGCCCGCATCCTACCACTAGGAGGTACATGCAGTGTACTGACACACTCAGGATACTAAAGTTGCTGAACAATACCAAAATAATTGGTGATATAAGGTACAACACTTACAACCCCTACTCCAATTAAATTTAAGGAGTGCGCCGCACATGGTACATAATCAGCAAATTTATTTACCTCTTTGAAATGTGCTTGCAGTCCGTTATATTTTCCGCTCATATTTGCAGCATTATCATAGGACTGGCCATGTCAGTTCTCAATTGGAAGTCCAATTTCTTGTAAAAAAATTTGTAATGTTAAATAAAGACAGACCTGCGTGACTTTGAATGAGTACAAATGATAAAAATCTTTCGTAGACTTTCCCTTTTGTACAGTACCGTACAATTATTGCCAGTTGGTCTGTATGTGCCAAATCTGGTGTAGAATCAACAATCACTAAGTAATATTTAGTATCTTTGTCATTAATTTCATCAACAATTTTTCTTCGAACTCGTTTTCCCATTATTTCAACTATTTCTTCATAAACTGTTTTGGACAAATAACTTGAAATTTTATTTTGTTCAGACTGACATTTTATGATGTGCTGTCGTAAAAAGGGATCAAATTCTTCAATCAATTCAATGAGTTCCATAAAATTACTGCTGTGTGGAGACCCCCACTTTTCATAGTGGCCTCCTAATGGCAAACCTCTTTCACTTAAAAATTTAATAATGGAAACAACATGCATTAGGACATTGTAATAATATTCAGTATCATTTCTGATCTGTTCTTAGAACTGCCTATCAATAATATTTTTGTTTTCCTTCCGTGTTAACCATGTCAACATTGCTTTTTTATGATCCGTAGATTCCTCATGATTGTCTAGAGTTTGGATTATATTAGCCCAATCAGAACATCAGTTGTTGCAAGAGGTGTCTGTAACCCCGAGAATATTTTGCATACTAAACAGTAAACGCATCCCCTACTATTAGAATAACATAACCAGGATCTAGTCAGTTTTTGTCCATTTTTTAAACGTTTTTCAAAATATTTATTAGTAAATTGTCTGTTCTGATCCTTATTAGATTTATTTGAATCAAAATAACAATTGTCTTGCTTCCTATTTTGAAAAAAAACGACGCCTGTTTTGAAAGACAATTATTAATAAATTTTTCATTAATTGAGTTAAGCCATAGTGCTAAGTCTTTATACTTATCAAACCCTTCTAACTTTTCAATTATATTGCAGGCTTCATTTTCCATACACTTTTCTTGGTCAGTTTGACTGGCGTCCTCATTAGGTTTTTCTTCCTCTTTATAGTCATCTTTACCTATCTCTAAATTTTCTTCAGTGTTTAGTATATTATGATTGTTTATATTACTTTCAAAGTCATCCTGTGAAGCCGAAGTAGAAGGTAGGTATGAAAAAAAACTCAAAACTTTTTGGCATTTTGCTAGTTCTGCCTCTTGTCGTCCCTTAAGCTTCCTTTTCTGACTTCCGCTCAGATATTTGCGTTAAGACATTTTAAGTAGGGCCTATCTAAAATAATTATACATAGGTAATTAGCAAAGAAGAATAGAATAAAGTTAAAATATGAATTAAACTTACAAAGTAGTATTTTTAAATTTTATATACAATGTACAACATACCCCTTCAGTTGTTGCAGACGTTGTGAACTGCCAGTACAGTGCAACAAGAATATTATATCTGTTTTGTAAGCACAACATTCACTGCGCTAGACGAAATTTGGTTTCTTCTGCACATACACCTCACCCCTCATCTTCCCCTGTCCTATGTTTGTCGCCACCCAGAATTGATCCACCATCGATCATCGAGTCACTCGTCAGTCGATCTTACACCAGAGTTTCCCAAACTTTGCAGACCTGTGGACCGGTTTTTTTGATTGTCAGTTTCTGCAACCCGCCTTAATACATGTGTGTGCTATAAAGAATTACTGGAACCTAATATTAAATTTTAAAATATTTAAATAAAATTATTGCAAAAATGCGCTATATATAGTATTGAAATATTTAAGTAACAACAGTAAACTGTTTAAAAAATAAATTAAAAACCCGAGCAACGCCGGGTATTTCTGCTAATAATATATAAATTTTAAAAAATGGATGTACACGATACTGCTATGTATGTTGCGCACGCACATCATACACCAAAATTTACTTTAGTGCTATAAAAGACTTAAACGAAATAGAACACACAATCATTACTTGTTAATACTCACCTAAATCAGTGGAAGAGTTAGATTGGATGAAATCGGATGGCTTGGACAAATTAACTTGGACATCTCTGCCACTCTGTCGATTAAACTCACTAGCACCATTCACCCAAACCGAGCTCCTAAGCTACTAATACATACAGTTAGGATAGCGACTGAGCAGAATAAGCGCGTCGATTTCAATCTGCTACAGAGTATCACATATAAAGCAATTATTCCAAAATCGCTACACGTCACGTTTCGTTTTCTGCCAGAACAGAATTTCATCTTAATGTGTTGCATTTCATTCAAAAAAGGTACATAGTTTAAGTTTCGAGAAATTCTGCCCTGTTCATTGTGTCCTCTGTGTCACTGACCTAAGCTATACAAACAAATAGACTCACACACACATCAGAGTCAATTTAATTTACGGCAGAAGAATACTTTATGCGCAGTAGGATAGTGCAATTTTAAAAAATATTTTCAGAGGACCAGTATTTTTTTTCCTGCGTACTGGTACCCGGCTGTGGACCACACTTAGGGAAACCCTGTCTTATGCCATTGCGCTGAGTAGATGCTACATCGTTTTGCCTCGGTATTAAATCTTCGTTGACAACATACATACCTACTGCTTGACTCTAGAGTTAGCGCTTGACTTTCTTACTTTTTACTATATTTTTATTATTAGATAAAAGTAAAATTAAACGAAATTGTATAATTTATATAATTTACATAATATAAATTGAAGTGGGCCCCCCTTTGATCGGGGGCCTGATGCTCCAGCATCACTAGCATCCATATAAATCCACCACTGGTAAGTTGTCAACTATGTAACATCAAATGAATACGGAGATAGGAACAGTTCAACTTACATGCTTCAGCGCCAGCGATAACTAAAATTTGACAGGAGTAAACCGCTACTTCCGGCTGACCGATTGCTACCAAAAGATTTTCATATCTTAAGAATATATATAAAATCACAAATATAGAATTTCATGCTGATCTGATGAATAGTTTTTGAGTTAGAGCGCACACAAAATTTCTGTTACGTACATACAGACACACACACACACAGAGACATCATTGAGAAAATGGTCGAATCGTGTTCATGGGACCTCAAAACGTTTATTTCCGTTGAAACCTCGAATTCAATTTCTTTCATGAATACGTTTTTACTATCTTCTTGGTTATGTCTGTGTGTTAGGAATTTTGTGGGCAATCTAACTCAAAGCTAATAATCAGATCATTACAAAAATTTACACAAAATGTTTATTAAAAATTCAAGATCTGATAAGATTTTGGCTGGAATTGGTCAGCTGGAAGCGGAGGTTTACTCTAGTTATTTATCGGTTTTCGATAAATATCTCCTTTAGAATTTAATTTAAGTAAATATTTGTCGTTTTGAAAGTGGAAAAAAATATAGTTTTCTACAATTTGTTTGAATTTTTCTTTTATGAAAAGGACCGTTTCAGAGATATTTCGATTATCCATCTGGATTTACGTTCAGTACCTACATTGACAGGGCCATCTTAAGACATTTGGGTGCCCTGGGCTAGTAACATGATGCACCCTCTTATAGTGGGGTGGGGGTTACTAATTTTTAATGTACATGTAAATACATAAAGAAGAAACAGAAGTTATATATAAAGTTAGTTTCTCATATCATTTTGTTACAAATCAATTATGCAAGTAATAATAATAATAAATATGAGAAGTGCCCCTGGGCTATAGCCCAATGGTTAAGACAGCGCTGTACATTGAATGTCGCTATGTGACAGTTTTTCTTTTGTTGCTATGATAAACTTTTGAACTGTTAATAGCGATGCCAGAGCCCCCAATGTTAATTTTTACCCTAGTCCTCCCGGGCTTTTTTACTGACGTTAACTACTGGGATGTGACTTAGGGACACACATGATACATTTGTAAGATATGACTTATTTTGACACTATTACTAATGGTTACATATTATAGGGGAAACTCGGCTAATTCCGTGATATTAAGAAGCTTAAAGACTATTAAAACACATGTAAATATTTTGCCGTTGCTAGGGTGCATTATTACGAAATTACACCAGCGCATCCTATTATACCTCCCCTAAAAGTATCATGCACCACAACCGCTTCCAGATGCTGGTTTAATTTCGTCAATCAGCTTTATTTAAACTATCACGGAATTATCCATATCACACAATTACCCGAGTTTCCCCTACATGGTTAAATAGATCGAGTTGAGATGTCATCAAAACGCATGTGACTATGTAATGTGATAAATCTATTTTTAGACACATGAACAAAAATACAGACTACCAAACAATGGATTCCAAAATTCTTTATAGCCAATTATACTTTGTTTATATAGTCCAGCGTTAATTAGCAGTCCAATAAATGCCCTTGTTTAACACAAGACGCATTCACAAAGAACATTTTCATTACATTGTATCAATGTGTCTCTGAGTCACATCGTGGTAGTCAACATCAGAATTTTATATTAGGGACTATATAAATGACACACAAAGATTTAAAGAAAGTTAATGGTGTTTATTCCCGTAGAAATATAAAACAATAGAATACACAAAGTCCCACTGCCAAATAAATTTCATTGTAGAAGGAATCGTGAATAAAAATACAAATTTGTCTCTAAGTCACAGTCTGGTAGAATTAGGGTTAATCGTGAATATTCATTGCAATAATTTGACATAAGTAGGGACTGAGTGGCCACAGAAAATATCTTACTTCCACAAGATTCATGTCCGCTGCCATTTAGAGCAGCAGACGAGCGGTAGGCCAGCACTCTAACCACTACACCAGTGTTGCTCAAACTATGGGCCGTGGCCCTCCAGGGGGTCGCAAAATTATTTTAGACAAGAATAATTACCCGTCATATATGAGGGGTAACATTAAAAATTATGACATACTGACTTGATCAATTAATAACAAAACAATACAGGTAGCATAGCAACTCATGCTAGATTAAGCGTTAAAATCACAAGAAATATTCACTTTTACATATTTTAAAAATTTTAAAGGAAAAGATACAGTAAAAGACCACTACAATAAAATAATTTAGAATTTCGTTTGTCTTTTAGTTTTTGTTTGAAGTTTCTAAGTTAATATTTAGGTATTTTAATGAACAAAAGAAAAAATGTCTGCAGGGTCAAAATCGTTTTTTTCCGTGCTTTGAAATGGCAATACGAAAGGATATCTGGAGTTGAACCTAGGACACTTTATGTGAAAGTAATAACATTTTCTAGCAGTTAGTGTGGTCATCTAAGAACACACGAAATTTCATATCTCTAGCTGCTTCCAGTGCTGAGATACTGAAAGATTATAAGGGCGTTATACACAGAAAGAAAGACAGAACTGGAAAACTATTACTTTAGATAGATGTTAGGTGAAATACCAAAATATAAAATATTGACGAATAATAAAATTTCATCAGGAAATTTTTAGAAAATATGGTGTGATAAAATTATTAACAGTTACATAAAACAAAAGAATTTGTATTAAAGTTTATTACTGTTACTATTTTCAATTCAAAGGAGGACTCATGACATTCAAGGGGGTCTCGACAGTTGTAAATTTAAGAATCACTGTACCACACCACTGCAACCTGAATTTTAAGACATAGTATTTAAAAAAAAAACCTAACTTTTTCTGCATAATCCTGATAATCAACTTGATAGTTTTTACAAAGAGTTTCAGTTATAATTTAACATATTTATATGTTGGGGGAGAGGAACTTTGTTACACCATACCACTGCATAGATCCAATTAAGATACGCAACAAAATATAGTAATCATTGATCCTTGAAGGTGTGACGTGGCAAAAGATGATAGTAATGGTCAGTCAAATTGCCAGGTCACTATACATATAAAAGGTATATATTATTTTGGCTCGATTAATTAATTCTTGTGGAATTTTATAATCATGATGGAATTCATCATTATTAGTGTTTTTAATTACATGTTAAACGAATTTCTCCACATTATCCCATAACTTCTTATCGTGGCATGTATTCTATAAAACTTTCGTAATGTAAAACACTTGCATATAGATAAGGTTTCTAATTTAACAATTATGCATATAAAATTACAGCATACAATAGGTAAATAGTATACTAACAAATATGAAATGATTATGTTACACTGGCATAAGCAATTTCATTTAGAGCTATAGCTGTATATACAGTAAACCCTCAATGTAACGAAGTAAGAGGGGGAAGGGGTGTCCGTTAAAGCCGAATGTCCATTAAATGGCAAATGGGATTTTTTGAGCCCAAAAACACTCGTACATGAGAAAACCTACTTTACTGATAGTACATAATATGATAATGGGGCGGAAAAGAGTCGGGAATGGAAAAAAGTCTGGGATGGAAAAACTTCAGTGGTGGGAAAAATGTCGGGGGCAGGAAAAACACTGGGGGCAGGAAAAAACACCAGGGTGGGAAAAACACTGGGTGTGGGAAAAACACGGGGCGGTATAAACACTGGGGTGGGAAAAACACCGGGGGCAGAAAAAACACGGGGTGGTATAAAAACTGTAGGATGCGGAAAAATTTCGGGTCCAGCAGATTTTGTCCATTAAATCCGAAGTCCACTAAACCGAGGTTTGTTAATTCGAGGGTTTACTGTATGTTAAATTTATTTTTTACGGATGTTTCTGTTTTGGCAGTATCCAGTTTATCTAAATATATTTATATACTTTGGCATTGTTTAAGGAAATCCAGCTGAGTTCCTCATCTTAAATGAAGATCTAATAAGTTTAGATGGCTCAGAACATGACAAAGTAGGTTTTGAGGCTTTTGTCTTTAACATAAGAAGGGAAGATGTACAGCCAAGCAAGGGACATGTGTCAGAAACCAGCCAGCCACTCTTTAGCGACAGGATAAGGTAAGGGATTTTGAGCTTGTACTTCCCATTCTCTTCATGGGATGTTGGTTTTAACCATTTTATAAGTTTAATTAATACTGCACTTATTATTATTGGGCAATTTTTTCAAATTTTGGATTCTCTTTGGCAAAGGGGTAGTTATTTTGAGATTTTAAACCCATTGGCATAAGTCAACCTCAGAAGCAGTGTCCAGGCTATACTTGACTGTTTTGCCAAATGAGTAAGCTACTTAATTAAAAGATCAATTTCTTTCTTAGAATTGTGAAAAATCGTGTGACTTCTCTTTGTTATGTCTCTAATCAGGGCCGTCCCTAGGGGGGTGCGGGGCCCGGGGCGATCAGCATTTGCGGGGCCCCTTAACAATCTAAAATTATCAAGGTATAATTCGCGCACTAAAAAATACTTGTAAAAATATTTCATATTTTTAGATATGTATATTCCCATATTATAGATATTATTATATTAGATATGTATATTCCCGTATTATAGACATAGAATGCACTCGAGATATCAAAAGATAAACATTAAATTCAGCAACGATATTTTGGTATTTACGTCAGATAAGAATATCGAAATATTTTACTTGTCTACGATATCGACACTAAAAGTTTTCGAATGCGACTGACTGATAGCATCAGCAATTACACCACATTTTGTATGTGGCACTGTATGAAATTTATCCTACGCGACACTGTATTAAATCAACAGTATACATTGTAATTTGAACCGATGCATGACGGCTAACATGGAGCGAGGGCGATAAATGTAAGAGCGCTTAGCGATTCGCTCAATTTTCAAGTGTGATTATTTGTGAAAATTCGGGGAAAGCGGAACAAATTGTATGAATGCGAAACATTTTCCGGGACTCCTCACCATGCGGGGCAAACTATCGAAATCCGGGACTGTCCCGCCTAATCCGGGAAGATAACTCCGTTCTTCAGGAAAGTACTCCTTATGTTTACATAGGTTGCTTATTTTGTGCAATAAACTGTAATAATTAGGTGTATTCAGACGTTATACGTTTCATTCCTGTGTTTCATACAAGATACAGTAATATACGCTTGGTTGTAAATATTGTTCATATAATTATTTTATTTTATTTTGCATATTTCATTTTATCTCTTATTTAATACACGTATTTTTTGTTTATGACATGTGCGAACCGCCGAAGCGCGGGGCCCGGGGCAGAGGCCCCGCTTGCCCGGATCAAAGGGCGCCACCGCCTCTAATGCAGCTGTTTTATCTGCTCTCCTAGATAATCTTTCCAATACTCGAACTAAATATGATCTTTCGTTTATTTATAAGATTTTAGATTCCGTTACAGACTGTTCTGACAATGAGTTACTGTCACAATTAAATTTCCGAATTCCTGCTAAAACTACTCGTTCTTCTTTCTCGTTTAATATGCCTATTCGGAGGATTTCTCTAACCAAACGTTCTCTTTTCTTTCGTCTTCTCTTTTGAATTCATGATACTTGTTTTCCTCACATTTTCTCTCATAGTCAGGCCTGAAAAATGTTGTTACGGTATTCTGATATGTAAAAATATTTACGTAATTTAAAAAAATCGATACGTGTATCTATTTTTTAAAAGTATCTATACATATTATAAAGGAATAAACACCGATAGATATATGTCACACAATACAATATATACCGTCCGTCCCACACTGTATCTCAAAAGCCGTTCATCGTAGTAAAATAATCCATTTCCCGTGATCGTAAGTTAATATTTAGGTATATTTATATCCACATCAGTGAAGGGTTGCATGGCATTTTGGGGTTTCTCCACACCATTTCCCATGAATTCTTATGGAGGTAGTATTTTGTTGACCTCATGGCGTATAAGAGACCCCACGGTCTGCAAACATAGACCAAGTTCTTCCTTTGGTCCATAGGATGGCCCATGAAACTTTAGAATTCGATAGCTTAAACGGTGTAAAAATGTATAAAGAACATACACACATACATACTAAAATATTGATAAGATGGCACACAATACAATATATACCATACCACCATTATGGATGAATTTAATTATTTAATATATTTTTAAATCTAGGCCTTACAGATCATATAATGGCTAGGGAAAGCAAAATTGGTTTCTCAATTGTCCATTACGGTATTAACTTGCATAGCAACAGACGTAAACAAATTTGTTATCAACATAAAGATGCGAGTATTATTGATTACCTAGTAATAAATAATTATTTATAGTTACATTATGTCAAGAGGAATTTAGTGCTAAAACCAAAAGGACATCTACTACTGTTATATAAGTTAGTGTGGGTTTAGAATTTTTCAAATTAACTTATTTCGAAGGATGGAACCGACATGTTCAAATACTTCTCAACGCGACCGGCGGGAATATTACCGTGATAGCGCCCGATTGCGACGTGCCAATGAGACTAAAGAAGAGAGGCGGCAAAGATTAATTCGAATGTCACAACGTCAACAAGAACGGTTAGCAGAAGAGACAGAATCGCAACGAGAGGCAAGATTGGCCAGAGTTTCACAGAATCGTCGACAACGTTTGGAAATGGAGACAGAAGAGGAACGTCTGGCAACGCTATCGCAGAATCGACGGCAACGGTTAGAAAGAGAAAATTCGGATGAAACAGAACAAAGAGGATATCTGGAAGCGAGGCGTCGAAAGCAAGCACTGGAAAGATTTCATCGCGCAGCGAAACGGCCTGGAAATGTAGAACTGAATGACATTGGCTTAATGTCAGTCCAGTGTGTAAACTGCCGCGCGCTTCATTTTAGTGGAAAAAAATGACGAAGAGGAAATGAATTCAATTCTTGCTGCAACTTTGGAAACTTTGTTCTTGAACCTCTTCGAGTCGTTCCACAATTGCTTCAGGATTTGTTCAACGGAACTCATGCTCATGCTGCGAACTTTAAGCAGTACATAAGAAATTACAACAACGCCTTGGCAATGGTTTCAATGGGAGAAAAACTGTCAACGCCACAAGGACAAGGGCCTTTTTGTTTTAGAATACACAGTATGGTTTATCATCGTATTGGTCCTGCAGTTCCATCACAAAACGATCGACTAAATTATGGCGCTCTTTATTTTATGGATTCTGAAGAAGCTTTACAAGAACATCTTGGAAATCCAGCAAACATTGGATGCCTTCCAGAACTAATGGATGAGCTGGCTCGCCTACTGGTGTCCGTCAACCCATTTGTGCGGTCGTACAGGATGATGAAGGAGGTAGCTGAAGCTGAAGAACTGTTGGCAGAACATGAGCAACGTGGAGTGAGGAAGGTTACCATGGTTTTTGACGTTAGTGAAGTGGACAGAAGACGTTACAATGTTCCAACAGCGAATGAAGTTGCGGTTGCGTGTCTGAAGGTCGTGAAGTACCCTTGAGACGGAGTGTTGCTGTTCATCTACGAGGTGGTGGACTGCAAAGCATATCACAACTTCGGAGGGAATGCGATCCGATGACGTATCCGCTTTTATTCCCGTTGGACGATTTCGGTTGGCATGAAGGACTTCAAAAGCAAGATAGTGGGAGACAGCGAGTTCGAATATCACAGAAGGAATATTACTGCTATCGTCTGGCCGTAAGAAGAGATGAATTTTCTACAATCCATAAAGCGGGAAAGCTGTTTCAACAATATGCAGTTGATTCGTATGTGAAAATGGAGCAGAATCGCCTAAATTACATCAGGTGGAACTTCGTGCAGAAACATACAACGGACTTATGGATTACATGGGAGAAGCTGGAGTTGCAGACAACAACGCTGTCATTGGAAGAAGATTGATTTTTCCAGCTTCATTTACAGGAATTCCTAGACCATTTGTTCAAGCGTATCAAGATTCAATGTCTATCGTACGTCGATTTGGGAAACCAGATTTCTTCATCACGGTTACATGCAACCCGAAATGATTTGAAATTCAGCGGTGCATTTCAGAAAATGAATCACCTTTGAATCGTCCCGATATTGTGGCAAGAGTTTTCCAACTGAAGTTAAAGGAAATTCAAAACGATTTGTTTACGCGGCATATTTTTGGAAAAGTTTTAGCGTACATTTGGGTCATCGAATTTCAGAAGCGTGGGTTACCGCACTGCCATATGCTATTAATGATGAACCAAGATGACAAGCTACGAGATGTAGATGAAAAGAAACATCAATGAATAATGGAAGTGGATATCCTGAGTATCGGCGACGTCAGGATGGCCGAACCGTAGTTGTTGCTAGACAGCATTTGGATAACCGATGATTTGTGCCCTACAACAGATACATGTCGAAGAAATACAGCGCACATATCAACACTGAAGTCTGTGCAACAGTGAAGAGTGTGAAGTATCTCTACAAGTATGTATACAATGGACCGGACAGAGCGAAAATTCAGATAATGGACGCAGCGAGAGGCAACGCTGGAGAATATGACGAGATCAAGGCTCATCTGGATACTCGGTACGTCAGCACACCAGAAGCAGTTTGGAGGATCTTCGGTTTCCCACTGCAAGGCATGTCGCACACGATTCATCGATTGGCAGTTCATTTAACAAATGAACAGGTGTACTTCGAAGCTGGGAACATCAACGGAGCTGTTGAACGAGGACGTGAAAGGTTACTACATTGACTGCATGGTTCAAGTTAAACGAAGATTTTCGCAGCGGAAGGTTAACTGGCTGTGTCGACGCACGGACATTGCTGTATTATGAAATACCAGAACGTTTTACGTTTTCTGCAACTGAAGGATGGAAACCACGACAACGATCAACGATGAGTATTGGAAGGATGTACAGTGTTCGACCAGTGGAATTGGAGCGTTTTCACTTGAAGAGAAATAGATGGAAAGTTTAGAAGAGTGGATGAAGAGTTACGGAGGGTGGAAAATGACCTTGCGGGCCAACTTCAGAAAGTGGATGAAAGATTGGGAAACGTGGAAAGGAACGCGCTACGGATGGACCGGCTTGAAGAGCAACTAGACCACGTAAGGACTGGGTTGCGTCATTCGTACGCAGGCGCTAATAACATCGAAGATGGGTAATCTAGGGACAAGTTCAAGGTACCTGCCTTCGACGGAACAATACCGTGGGCGATTTATAGGACCCAGTTTGATGCCGCAGCTCAAGTCAATCGTTGGAATGAGGAAGAGAAAGCCACTGCCCTTGTTCTATCGCTGCGTGGGAGAGCATCGGAAATCCTTCAAACCATTCCAGTTGACCAACGCAGGGAGTTTAGCAGTCTTTGTTCGGAAATGCAGCTGAGATACGGTGATGATCACCTACAACAAGTATACCGACTGCAGTTACGAACAAGAATGCAGAAACCGGGAGAAACATTGCAGGAATTAGAGTAGGATATTAAACGGCTGGCCCGCCTTGCCTATCCAAATGCTGTCCCTGATTTCCTGGAAGAATTACAAACAGATACCTTCGTGAATGCCCTGAGGGACATAGAGTTGCAGCAAGCCGTGCGCATGAGCGGGAAGAGAAGGAGTAGTGAAGCACTGGTATTTGCCCTTACCAACGAGGCAGCTAAACGGGCCTCCAGAAGTGTAACCAACGTTAGAGAAGTTTCCGTTGCTGAACACGATGGCGTTCCCGGAAATGAAGCAACCGAGGTGCTTAGGCAGATTAGGGAAGTCATCCGAGAAGCCAGAAGGGAGAATCCACAGGGAGCACGCCTGCGTTGCTGGAACTGCGGAAGAAGCGGTCATCTTCAGAGAGACTGTAGGACATGGAGAAGAAGCGGTGATACCATCCGAAGTCGTCCGACGGAGCAGGGAAACGAGAACTAGCTGGTCTGGAGGGGCAGGGACTGGCTACACTACAAGAGCCCCAGTTCGTGAACTTTGGCGGTATCGGCTCCCAATCATGTTTACTAGCCGAAGGGACCATCAACGGCAGAGACTGTCGTATGGTAGTAGATACTGGAGCTAGTGTGACCTACCCGTAGGCAACGGATCAAGACGACGGAACCATGCAGGAAGCTAATACTGAAGACCGTCACCGGAGAGACAGCACCTGTATTGCACGAGTGTGAGCTGGAAATCGGTCTTGGCGGTCGGAAAATTTCACAGCGGGCATACTTTGCTGAAATAACCGATGAATGCATTTTAGGGATGGATTTGCTACGCCGGAATGGGTATGGGTGTTGTGGATATCACCCGGAACTCTCTGCGTTTAGCGGACCATGAAGTGGCTTTACTCGGAAACCACGACGGATTGCCTGATTTGCACATGACTCTTAGGACTACCACAACGGTAAAGGTTCCGCCTCGGTCAGAAGCGGTGGTCCCGGTGACTGCGAAGGGGAAAGGCCGAAGGATGCTAGTGATAGCAGAGCGGGCTAAGTCGAGCAACGGTCCTTCCGGATTGGTAGTAGGGAAGACTTTACTGAACTTTGGGAGTGAGTACATGGCGGTACGTGTAGCTAACTTATCAGATGTCATGTCGGACATACATGCGGGGTTCCAATTGGCTGAAGGACACCCTGTGGCGTCAGTCTACTCGGGAAACGGTGTGAGGACGAGCCAAGGCTCCGAAGAGGTGTTTCCGTTAGAGTTAGACACCCTCTATAAAGACGCATCTCAGGAACTCACACCGGCGGAACGCCAGGATCTTAAGAATCTCCTCAGAGAATTTCGGGATGTCTTCGCCAGGACTTTTGGAGATTTGGGACGTACGAATCTTATTCGACATAAGATTGATGTTGGACAGGCGCAACCGATCAAACAAAGCCCTCGACGAGTTCCTTTGGCTAAGCAAGGTGAAGTAGACTCATTCATTCAAGACAGGGTCAGCCAAGGAGTAATCGAACCTTCCTCTGGGCCATGGGCATCCCCTGTAGTCCTTGTTAAAAAGAAAGATGGAACATCCCGTTTTTGTATGGATTACCACGTCCTCTACGAGGACACCTTAGACGCCCTGTCAGGATCAATGTGGTTCTTAACGCTGGATCTCCAGACGGGATATTGGCAGGTGGAGCTCGCCCAGGAGGATAGAGAGAAAACGGCGTTTGCCACCGTGAATGGACTTTGGCAGTTTAGAGCGTTGCCCTTTGGTCTATGCAACGCCCCTGCCACTTTTGAACGACTAATGGGGAGAGTGCTTAAAGGGTTGACCTGGTCTCAAAGTCTCGTATATCTAGATGACATTATCATCCTTGGAAGAAATTTCGAAGAAGGACTTGAAAATCTCAGGAACGTTCTACTTCGGCTACGTGGCGCAAACCTACGTCTTAGTCCTAAGAAATGTCAACTTTTCAAGAAAAAGGTCGCCTACTTGGGCCATGTGGTATCTGGTCAAGGAGTAGGGGTGAATCCAGAGAAGGTTAGGGTAGTGCGAGACTGGGGGATCCCGAGGAACAAAACGGAAATAAGGAGTTTCTTAGGATTTTGTTCTTACTGTCGGAGTTTATCAAGGGATTCTCCGAAGTCGCGAAACCCCTGCACCGCTTGACAGAGGAGAAGCGATCCTTTATATGGGACCATGAATGCCAGAAGTCATTCGATAAACTCAAAATCAGTCTAACAACGGCACCAGTCTTGGCGTACCCACGAGACGAAGGGGATTTCATCTTGGATACTGATGCCAGTCAGACAGGAATAGGCGCCGCGTAGTCACAAATGCAGAAGGGACAAGAAAGATCCATAGCTTTCTTCAGTAAGATGCTAAGTAAGCCGGAGTGCAATTATTGCACCACACGTTTGGAACTCCTGGCGGTTGTGAAGGCGGTGTAGCACTTCCACCATTACCTGTATGGAAGATCGTTCACCATAAGAACAGATCACGCAGCGCTCAAATGGCTGCTGAGGCTGAAGAAGTGCAGCAACTTCTGCAGGTGAAAAAATTAAAAGAATGTCAAAACGAAATGTGCATTTAAGCATTGGAAAAATTACTATGTATGTGGATTGAAGAGGGCACCACTGAGTGGCTCGATCATATGTGATCAAACATTGCGTCTTCATAAAACAGTAAGCGAACATAATGCTGAATCATCCACTAACGTTCCCTTTAGTGCAAGTGCAGGTTGGTTTGAGAAGTTCACAAAACGCTTCAACTACCACAACGTAAAATTAATGGGCGAATCTGCCTCTGATGATCACCAGGCGGCCGAAAATTTCATATCAGAATTTACTAGGTTAATCAAAGAAAAAGCTTATAAGCCGCAACAAATTTTTAACGCCGACGAAACCGCCCTGTTTTGGAAGCGAATGCCAGAGAGAACGTACATTTCGAAAGAGGAGCGAACAGCTCCCGGATTCAAGGCTTCTAAGGATTGTCTTACGCTATTGTTGTGTTCAAATGTTTTTTTGAGCTGACAACAGCTGATTGGATTATGGCCATAAGGTTTGACTTTGTTTATTTTTTCTTAATTCTACATCGAGAAATAAGGCTGCGTGAATTACGTAAATATGTTTGACGATTTTACGGGTCAAATCCTTCAAAGAAATGGGACTTTTAAAAATTTTACGGGACTTTTTTAACCTTACGGTTCTAGTTCCTCAGAAGATGTTAGCGCCTGACTGTAGGATTAACGAATCTAACTCGATTTCTCAGGATACGATAATCTACAACGTTACATTTGCCTCAAAATAAGCGAAAGCACGAAGGAAATCGATTGGATCGCCAAAAAATGAAGTTTTTTTCAGGAAAACTTTCACTTGTTGCTCTCCCTCTCTCTCAGGATGTTATAATGCTCATGGGACAATCTATGAATCTTCAATGACGTTACAACAATGTATCGCATATACTATGTTCTCGATGGCTTGTGAAATCTAACGTGGAGTCCGAGGTAATCTTATTGTCTTCAAGGTATGTACGCATACAAAAAGATTCATTGTTACGACTTATAAGAGGAACAAAATTTAGAAAAAATCGTAATGTGAGAACAAATTCAAGACATTTTTCACGCCACGTATTTGTTTTGTTAAAGGGTTAAGTTCTTGACTATAAGTCGACCGTAAATTCCTAATTTTGGTCTTCACTTCGGCAACCCCAAAATCTGGTATATTCATCACCTCCACAATTTTCATGTACGCGGCATCTCTAGCCTGCTTATTTTTATAAAGCTGAATTTTCTTTTTCCATAAGCACTCGTGAGGTCTGTACTCTTGAACAAATAGAAGAGTATGTTCCTCAGACCACCTATTGCTCATATTTACCTTCAAGAAGAGAACGAAATTAAATAACGATGGGATCTTTGCGACTGGGTCCCAAATAACGACTTGACAGACACGTTCAGACGTGTTTAGTTACAATGTAAGTAGAGTCAAAGGGGACTGGAGGAAGCTACTCGCACGAGTAAATAGACCAAGTTTTTATTTTCTCGACTAATTGTAAACAAGTCACTTAAAATACGACTTGCTTTAGTGCTAACTTTATTTGTTTACATGAAGCGAGCTACTAAAATTTAGTTACTTGCTTTAGTAACTCGCGCGAGTACTAAACACGTGTAAAGCCGCCTTAAAAAGTCGCTAAATCTAGCGACAAAATCGCTAAATTGGCAACTATGCCTGCAACTAGGCCTTCCAATACCGGAGCATATTTTCAATACCAGTATTTCGGTATTTTGTAAATACAATACCGGAATACCGGTATAAATACCGATTTTTAAAATTTCAAAAAAATTGGAATAAAAATCTGAAAACAATAATAAAGAAAATGTTTACATTATTTTACATAATTAGATACATATAATACTCACATGTAATTTTATGTGTGTCACATAAAATACACAAAAAATTAGAAATTAATCTTTATTCGAAAGAAAATACGACCGCAATAAACACAAGGTGTCCAAACTTCCGTCACATAATGACAACGTTATTTTTGTGCATATTCTCCCTGACGAAGAAAACGCACGTAAAGGTTCTACACTCGTAATTAGAACCAAGAGTTCCATTTTCCGCAAAAATTGCAATTTCTCGTCTTATGGTTTTTGCCAAATTTTTGGAGTCTCTGGGTTGTCTTATTTTCATATTTAATTCATTATTTATAGCCATATCTCATTTTTCTTTTAATGACATATTGGTTGAGGGTGTCGTTATTTCAAGAGAGTCAATGTCCGTATCTGATGATAAAATGTTGTCAGTGTCACTCGTGATTGTGAAAAGGCGCTGCACAAGTTTAACCATGGTGTTGACATACTCTGTCTTTGGTAAATTCTGATTGAGAAAGTGAGAGGGTGTGTTTTCTTGGTGTCCTTTATGTAGATATTGCAAGAGATTAGATATTTTAGTCCTTCGTTCCATGATTCGACGTAATAGGGATTCCTTCATGCGTATAGTCAGAGGTCCGCTTCCCAGATTATTCAACATAAATGTGATAGTGGCATCGGCAGATAAAAGAGTTGAGTCTCGGTGGCATAAAGCTTCTACTGCTAATCTTAGGGGCAAAAGTGTAGAAAGTGTGCTTGATAGCAAATCGAACTTAGATTCTTTGAATGTTATTCTTGATTTCAAATCAATCAATGCCTTTAAAATACAATCTTTAAGTTCACAAAAACGTTCCAGCATCAATAAGAGACTATTCCATCTAGTTTTCGTGTCTAATATTAAAGCCAAATCTTCTCGTATCTCCAGTTTGAGATGCCTGCTCTAGTCTGCTCCCGGTCATCGTCGTAGTCATGTTACGTTGGTTTACAAGAGAAAGTTTCTGTGTTTAGTGTTTAATATCTTCATTTTGTGAAAATAATTTTCGGTGCTTGGTAGTTTTGGTGTACTATTTGGTTTTCTAATTTGTGTTTTCTTTTGTTTTATATTCAACCCCATACTTATTTTTATGAACGCTAAAACATTTAAAATGTCATGTAAATGAAAACGTGTTGTTATGACAGTGGCGGACAAAGTGGAAATAATAAATATGTTGAAAAAGAGGGAATCAGGGAAGAAAATCGCCGAAAGATATGGTGTAGGGACGGCCACAATTTCCGACATTAAAAAGAGTAGTGAATCAATTATTCAATTTGCTTCCACTTACAGTGAAGATGGTAGCATTAGCAGGAAAACAATAAAAAAAGCTGAAAATGAAAAAGTCGAAAGAGCAGTATACACATGGTTTATGCAAAAAACCCCTTGTTTCTCACAGTTCCTCCTAAAGTCAGCTTGTCGGCTATTCAGAACGTCAACGTGAAAATGAGGAATCCACATTTACATAATAAACGACGCAAACATTGGTTTTTATGATGCACAACAGATTTTATAGATATTGATACCTCAACGACGCAAAAGCGAAACAACTCAGATCGAGTCGACACAAATCAAGGCTTTAGTGAATTTCCATGAATTTGGTCTACACAAGTATTCCAAGAATCATTTGACGTATTGGAAGTATTTGGTGGCTGTCGGCGGCTACATTTTTGCTTTTTTTATGTGTTTCACGTTAATTTACTAATACCGAAATACCAGTATTTTTATTGAATTAATACCGGTATTTCGGCATCGAAAAAGTGGCCGGAATACCGGTATTCGCTTTACCGGTATTGGAACCACTACCTGCAACGCCTGCAAGCAATGGCGGAAATTTTGTATCTCAACAGTTGCATTAGTATGATATTAAACTCTTGGCATCGATTACGTTCGAGGATCATTTGTTACATATGATTTCAATAATCTTTGTTTTATACAAGAATTGTTTTTTAATTTCATTCTAAACAAATGGAAAAAGAAGCGGTTCATCTGTAAGTTGTTTCCATAGCCGATACTCCTGTTGGTTTAAATAACTTTGGTTGTTTGTGAACATTTTCGTTGTTGGTTTACACAAAACGTCTGGAAGGTATATGTTGTCTCTCTGATTAATACAAAAGCATTATTTCTTCACGTTCTTTGTTCTTAGATATCATACTCTCGGTATGTTACGTCTTACAGCTAATGGCTACCTTCTGCCTCATGTAAGTCGTTGATCACTTAGTCGTGGTTTTGAACTACGGTTTAGTGCATAAAAAATGTTGAGGTAGATTGGATGAGGATGCAAGTATCCAGTGAAATGAAGTGGGAACAGATAGCGGTGTAATGAGTTGGTATACTGATTGGTTGAAATGCTGTTGCATTAATATGTATTGTACCAAGGGTTAACCAAATTGCTTAAAATCACGAGATTATAGCAATTTGAAAGAAAAGCTTTTAAAGACATGAGGTAATCTGCTACTGCCTTTTCCTAGAAAAATCATTCCGCGAACAAATTTTGATTCTTTGGTCGAGAAAGTTCTTTTGGTGATGATTGATATGTTCTTATGATCACTAAATGATTTCGTCTACAGCTCAAACTGTTATTTTAGTGCATATTATCCATATTTTTGTGAAATTTGGTAAGAATTTAAGGAACGTTCATGTGATATGTAAGTCATGTGTGCATACCAATATTGTGAGATTATTAAGTTTTGTGGGAAGTAGCCTGTGAAATTTCTTAAAACAAGGTTTGTATGCTTTAATGTTTGGGAATTTACTCTAAATTCATTTTTGACTGTTGAAAAATCTGAAGGATGTGTGAACATTGTTAATTTGAAAATACTTAAAGCTCTTGTTAACTGGAAAATATTTAATTGTTGTGAACAGTATCTTATATTGTTATACCCATGCCTTTTTTAAGTTGGATTTTGCGATTAATTTTCTGAAAAACAATAGCCTGCTAGTGTTTCTTCTTTGAGTCATTATCAAGAATTTCATTAGAAGGGAAATATTGCTACTAGATATGGAAACTGGTGTATTTCTATGGTTATAACTAAACATTTTTATAATTTTTCACATTTCTAGTTTATAATTCCATAAAATTTCAGTCTCATAAGTGACTTATAAACTACTATTGTGTATTTGTAATGTTAGTCTTCCATGAAATTGTAAACCTGGGCGTAGCATATGCACAGAGTACATAGTTGGTGATGTTATGATTGTATTCCTTGGAGGTTTCGAAATGAGTTGTGAAATGCCTGCCCACTTTTTGTGTTTTATTATTTATTGAAATACCGATGATGTCTGACATCATTGTTTGGCACTGTGTTGTCTGTGAGAAATTTAACTAATGTGTTTTTGTAATGTTATCCCTTGTGAAATAGTAAACCTGGGTGTAGCAGTTTGCTCTCAAGGAGTGCGAAATACATCGTATGTTCGGACTCGATGAGTGCCCTGAAAGCCATCCAAAATCCATACCACAGCCATCCCACGGTTCAGATGATCCATATCCTCCTATCGTGGCTGATGGCAAACGATGTGGATGTACTCTTCCTGTGGGTCCATGGGCATTTTGGAATAGATGGAAACGAAACAGCCGACTAGGCTGCGAAGGCAGCTCTATGGAAAGAGGATACGGACATTAATGAGGTACCAACGCAGGACCTAAAATACCTTTTTAAGAGTACCCTGCTTGAGAAATGGCAAAGGTCCTGGGAGGCAGTTACAGGTAACAAGCTGAGAGAGATCAAAGCAAGTGTTACTCCGTGGCCAACTTCTGTACGTAAGAACCGCCGGGAAGAAGTCGCACTTAGAATTGGCCACTGTGCTTTGACGCACTCGTTCCTTTTTACATGGGAAAAGGAACCTCCCATGTGCCCAACCTGCAACTGCCTGGTAACCATTAGTCACCTCTTGACGGAATGTGCGAAATATCGAGGGACCCGTCGAATTTTAAATATGAGGGGCAATATTTCTGAACTTTTATCGGACGATCCTCAGAAAATTAACATTATTTTAAAATTCCTAAGGGTAACAAATCTTTTAAGTGCTCTATGAGTAATTATTTTGTGTTTCTCTTATACAGTTTTTATAACATATTTATCTAATTTCTTTTTACCTATTTATATATTGTATCTATGTCAACCTATTTTAACTTATTTATTCTAATGGTCCTATTTTAACCTACATTATTTTATTAACTTGTAAGGTACGATTTTGAGTTGTGACGGTACAAAATGACCTTTGCTGTCGATGCACCATACTTTATACACTACTACTACTCCTCACAGTCTTCATTTTCGTTGTAACATTCAATATTATTGTCGATACCTTCAAATTCTTCGTAGTTCCTAACTTGTTGCAGTTCTGAAATGGCTTCATATTCACTCTTGGCTGTTTCTGGCATCTCTAAGCCTGAATGCTTAAAACCGCAGTGAGAAAAACAGTTCTGAATTGTCTTACTGGTTATTTCTCGCCAACTATCAGCGACAAACTGTACTGCCTTGAGAAGGTGCTGGATGGCCAGCGAGGGCTGGTCGGCTGACACATGTGAATGAGTCATCACTCGTCTTACTGACTCAGGTCCTACTGTGCATTGCTTTCTAGCAAAGCATTTCTAACTAGCGAGTTGCATGCACGATTCATACTGAGCCAACGCCGAATCAGAAAGTGTTGAGGTTTTTCAGTGCAGTTATTTTTGATCATTTTGTTTTTTTGCCACACAGAATCCAAAATATTTAAAAAATGCCAAATAATAATAAGCACAGCGTTCGTTAAACTTATAAAATTACTTAAAACAAAATTCCCATGAAGAGAATGGTAAGTACAAACTGAAAGTCCCTTACCTTATCCTGCCTCCAAAGAGTAGCCGGCTGGGCTTTATTGCATTTTTCATCTAAACTTACTTTTTCCTTTTTAACCACAAGGAACTCCGCTGGATTTCCTTTAACAATGCCAAAGTATATATATATTTAGCTAAACTGGATACTGCCAAAACAGAAACATCCTTAAAAAACAAATTTAACATACAGTAAACCCTCGATTTGACGGACCTAGGTTTAGCGGACTTAAGATTTAACGGACAAAATCTGCTGGATTCAAAATTTTTCTGCCCCGACTTATTTCCACTCAAGGTGTTTTTCCTGTGCCAGGTGTTTTAATTGCCCTCTGATGTTTATTCCATTTCGGCAATTTTTTTAAATTTTGGATTGTGTGTGGCAAAGGGGTAGTTATTTTGAGATTTTAAACCCTTTGGCATAAGTCAACCTCAGAAGCAATGTCCAGGCAATACTTGACTGTTTTGCCAAATGAGTAAGCTACTTAATTAAAAGATCCATTTCTTTCTTAGAATTGTGAAATATCGTGTGACTTCTGTTCGTTATGCCTCTAATGCAGCTGTTTTATCTACTCACCTTCTAGATAATCTTACCGATACTCGAACTAAATATGACCTTTGCTTTATTTATAAGATTTTAAATTCCGTTACAGACTGTTCTGAGTTACTATCACATTTAAATTTCCGAATTCCTGCTAAAACTACTCGTTCTTCTTTCTTGTTTAATATGCCTATTCGGAGGATTTCTCTAACCAAACGTTCTCTTTTCTTTCGTCTTCTCTTTTGAATTCACTAACCACAAATATTGATCCTTTTTCCTTATCATTAAAATCATTCATTAAACAAGGAATCACACACATTTCACCCACATGAAGACAGTTTTTCTATGATTCCAACTATTATCTAATTATATTTATTTATTTATTTTAGAAGTCTTCTGTTAACATTTCTCTGTAAAATGGCAAATATGCTGTATGTGAGATTATGTATAAATAAATATTGTATGTGTGATAAATTGGAAGGGTGTCGGCCAATTTATGGGCTTGACAAGTGTATGGTAAAAATACTAGGTATACTTGAACAAGATGCATTTGCTTTAGGAGCTCTAATTCATTGCCAATGATTGGGAAAATATTATGTTCTTATTTCATGGCGTGCAGAATACTACGTTCTTCAAGTTGAGCTGCATCATAGTAACTTGTTTAACTTTATATTGGTGTCTAATGGAATGCAAGTTCCATACATCAGGTACATGGATGATCATGCATGTTAAATTCATCCATGACATTTCCTATTCATTCTTTCAATTTATCAATTTGATTGGATTTGATTGTGTTATCATTTTTTCGATATAATTTGTGATTCTGGAGGAAAAGTTTTAAATTTTAAGATATTCGACTCAACTAATAATATGATCTTTCAGATAAAAATGCTAGTTACAGTCAGTGGGGAGCTACCAAAATTTTTACAACCGGTTCCCTATTGTGATTCGCAATACGACCGTGGCGCTGTAGTTACAAGTTTTGAAGTTAATCAGCTGTTATTTCGTTTCGTACCGAAACGTTCATTAGGGAATAATAGTCAGTAAAACTAGCGCGAGAGGCAAGGAGTTAACAAAAAAGAAGCGTTAAATAAGAAAAAAATTATATGAACTGAGCTAATAAAACAAATAAAGTAAAAATATACGCTTTTAACTTTTTTTCAATAAATCACCTTTTCTACACCAAGAATCCTGCTCGATATTAGGGATTAAAATGAATTCAACACGATTAATTTACACCACATATTTAATTTGTCACTAGAAAAAATCCATTTAGCTAATTATTGTGCTATTAAATGTCACAGAAATTATTAATACACTGCCGAAACTTTTTATCAATAATTTAAATTGCGTGTTTTGATTATATCTTGAAATTAGCAGCATACTTGAATATTAAAAAGGAAAACCGACATCTTTGTAGGTGTCGTCTATGCATGTCAAAGGAAGCCGACAGTATAAAAAGGATATACTAAATTTGTAAATCATTTTCAAAATTAACTCTTTTTGCTATATGCAATTAATTTATGTGATATTTTAATGTTCTGGATTATATTTTATTCAATTGTAATATTATATTACTGTAACAAAATTCAACACTGGGAAATAATTCTTATGAAACCACACATCCATCGGGTTCGAATAATGGATCTAGCGGACTCGGCTTTCTGTAGAAATTTTTAACAACCGGTTCTAAAATTGCTTCAAAATTTAACAACTGTTTTGTGCGAACCGGCTGCAGCTCACCACTGGCTACGGTGAGAAAAAGAGAAGATGAATATATACGTGAATGTTACTTGGTCCATATAATGACAAAAGATAAGTGTTCATACAGCCGAGTTTGAACCTGTGACCTCTCGTTCTGCAGTAGTACTGAGTTATACCACATGTTTTTATGTTTGATCGTGAATGCTAATCATTGGGAAGAGATTACAGTCAAAAGTCAATTTAGCATTGTTCAACACTGACATGCGCACTACAGCGGGGGTGGTGCTAAATTGAGCCACCCTCCTGAAGTAGGCATAAAATATGAAATTTTAAAATCATTTTATAGGAAAAAATATCAAAGAATTATATGATTCAGTTGTCTAGGAAAAAGAAGAGAGTAAAAAACCACATTGGTACACAGCATTGAAATAAATTAAGGAAAATGCAAATAGACACGTATTTTGTGATTGTTAGGATATGCACGTTGGATAAAGGTCAATGGTAGTAAGTGGAAAGAAAATTTATACTTACTTGGATTACCATATTTACACTGTATTAAAAAAGAGAGCAATGTAATACAGGATGTTACAGTGAAGTTATGTAGTTATATAATTCAAACTCACTTCTGAGGAAAATATTATTCTAATTTTGTCTGAATTATCATTTTGTTGGTCATTTTACATATGGCAATGTCCAATCCTGCAACATGCTTCATTAAGTCTTTGTTGTCCAAGTTCTCCTCGAGATATCGGTTAATTTTGTGAAGACATATGTGGCGACCAAAAAACATAGCCACATACTCCTCTAACTAAATGCTATATTGTACAAGAAATAAAGTAACAACAAAACAAATGCTCTTGAGACGTAACAACAGTCTCGCAACTTAAACACTTCAGAAAATGTCAACTTATAGTTACAGTCTGTCCTCCGGAAACTTTAGCACACGGCCCTTGCGAGGAAGCTCTTCTCGCTTTTCACTCCGTCACTCGAAATCTCTAACTCTCGCCGGTGGCGACCCTCGACTGCCGGTGTCTCAGGATGCCTCTGCCCTCATTGTCTCGACGGCCATGGTCATGTGATGTCGCCGTTCAGGGGAGGTTCGGCGGGTAGCTTAAACGGGCGACTCCTTGACTTCGTATTGGTTAATTTCCTGATTACGTTATATAACCAGGAGAAAAGGAGGGAATGGGAAATAGGGGTAATATTCGCCCTATATAAAGCGCGTTGGTGTGGGAACCGCCATTTGGCGGAGACCTTTGGCGTTCTTTTTGCCGACTACGAAAGACGCCGACAAAAAAAGGCGGCGATATTCGGCGTTTTTCGTCACGTTTATTCGACAGGTGCTTCGTTAAGTGCGGAGATGCGGGGAAAATCGCTGCATCCTCCCTCAGAAAATGAAAAAAATAAAGTTTTGAAGGGTGGGGGGAGATTCCCTGGACCATCTCTTCCCCCAATTGCCCACACCCTTTATCTGTAGCACTTCCTTAATCACTCTTTATGTTAGATCACCCACACGAATTGTCTGTAGTATTGTTAATATAATTTATTTAATGTTATTATAGTAATTAAACATATTGGGAATAATTCACTGGAAACGTTATGTTGTTCTGATAATCCGAGTCTGCAACACTGTTCCATTTGAAGTTCTCAGGGGAAATGGAAAAATATTCACCACTGATTAACACTGTTCAGGTTTAGTACATTCCTTGAAGGCAGTTTTGAAAAGTGTTCACTAAGCACTGGAGTGAGATGTCTTCTCGGATGGAAATTCAATAGCCCAACTTATGTCTTCACCATAACGGATACTAATTATCGTGAAGTGTTCTGGTGTGTGGTTTCAGAATAGCACCAGTGAATCAAGATACGAAAACTTATTGCCCACTCCTTGCCTTAGGCTTACAATAAGGGCACATTAAAAGACAATGGATATTATAAGAAAGAAGGAAATTCATGGTAGTTCCATGTGGGAAGTACCGAAATTTAACAAAAGATTATTTTGAATTTAAAGCCTTAAGTAAAGTAAACAGTATTCTATGCTGGATACTTACCAGCAGTTATTTTCTAAGACAAGGCATGAAATCAGTATGACATTAACCATTTTGAACTTAGTAAGTGGTACAGATAATTGTTATAACATTAATTAATTTTTAGAATAGTCCAGATAATTATTATTAGTGACACAATTTTAAATCTAGTATATTTCCCCTGTTTGAGATGGATGGCTGACTTGACAATAGTATACAGTGTTATAAACATTTTAAGGTACACTATCCCAATTGGGGAGAGTGCACAAAAACTATTGTGGTAATAGTGGCATTATTACCAGTAAACATAAGAAATGCATGGCTAGGTTACTTTAAATAATAAAAATTTAGAGCCATGGAGACAAACATAAAGGTCTAATTATCCTTTATGACGCCTCGAACATCATCTTTGTATACACAAAGGCATAGCATAAGCCGAAAATGGATATGTTTTACCAGATTCTCGTCTGGGGGCTGATTGCAATGATGCAGTATCATTGGGCGATGGGGTCGCTAATTCCCTATGCCGGCACATACAAGCTATAATAACAAAATTACTGATAATACAATTTTAAATGTGATATATTGGCAATTCTCTCCTTAGTGGGTGACAGTTCCAGAACAGCTGTCACAGGAGATAAAAAATTTTTAATTGAAAATGGACCGACCCATTGTGGTGTGAGTTTGGCAGTTTGGTGGAGTGCCTTTCAACTAGTAGGAAACCTTTTATACAACACCATATCACCAGTTTTAAAGGGATTACCTGAATGACTTCTATTAAATGCCACTGCTTGCCTAAGCCTTGTCCTTTTTAGATTTCTTAACACATCTTGCCATAGGGACAGCCTTTCAGATTGTGTTAAAGTCTCCGACAGAGCTTGTGGAGGAATTCTCCAGAAATTTGTTAGAGGGTGAGGAAGTTCTCTTCCCATAAACACCCTCGCAGGAGTATATCCTGTACTGCTGTGCTTGGCAGAATTGAAGGCAAAGGTTAAACTGGGCACAAATTCATCCCACTTCCTATGGTCATTTTGGGATAAGATGGTTAAGGCATATTTCAAGTAGCGGTGGACTCGTTCAGCTTGGTTAGGTTGAGGATAATAAGGGGCTGTGAAAATTTGCTTTATGCCATATTTAAAACACATATCTGACAGAAGCGCGGATCTGAATTGGGTTCCATTATTAGAAACCAAGAATTTAGGATAGCCAAATTTAGGAAAGATTTTACGAAATAATGTGGAAACAACTTGGGAGGCTAACTGAGAGCGTAATGGTTCAATGAAGGTAAATTTGGTGAAACCATCAATGACTGTAAGTGCACAGGTATTCCCACTTCGATTGTTGATTCTTGTTGTATATTTACCATAGATCGCTGAAAATTAAATTTGTAACAGTAAGCAATAATAACAATAAATAGCATACTTTCATTTTTAAATATTTGGTTTTAGAATTCTTCATTTTATTACAGTTGGAGGTTATTACGTACATGATTATGGCTTTCATGATGCATTTCTGAGCAACGTGACCCACATGGCAAGTGTGCAGAATGTTCACTTTTTCTTGCTTTTATACGTTGATGATATAAAACTTCTTCTGCTTTTCCATCCATTGCTGAAAAATGATTTTCAATCTTTTAAATCTAATCATTAGGATTTCACAGTAGATAATTATTTACTCAATAGTTCAATCAAGCTCAATATAAGCTCTCAAAATGTTACTTTTTTCTTTAAGTGAAGGACTATTGTTGAAATCAATGACCAACAAGGCCATAAACCCCACATAGAAGTAGATGTGGGATTTTTTAATTTGTCCAAGGTGATTTGAGTTGATGGGATCAGCAAAGACAAATTCTCCCACTCTATTTAATTGTGAACTTACCTTGAGAAACTAAAGATCATAAACTTCAAGAATTTGCTCCTGGCTCACGTTAATCACAATAGGATTCAGCAAACGTGAAGATCCTTTGATTGATGCATCATATACGTGATCCAGAAGGATAAATTGCTCCTTGTATTTTATCTAATAGAAATATTTCAAATCCATATTGTTAGATACCAAGAATAAGTAACAACAATTTGGAACAGCATTTAAAAATATAATCGGGATATAAATCGTCAGTGGGGTAATAAAAACAATTCAATGAAAAGAACAATTTACTGTATTTAAGTATTTCTTACAGGCCCTCTATTGGTGATCCTCATGCTAATATCAATTTTTGGAGAACATTCCATTGCAAATTGATCGTTTTTCTCTTCCCCATCTTTCTCAAATCTTTTCAATCCCCGGTTACATGGGTTAAAAACTGCTTGAACTTTTATCGATGGTTTCTCTAACAGCACCGAATTAAAATAGCTTGAACTAGATTCAACATATATATTAGTATAAAATACTAATAAACTTAAAAAATATATTTTTCGCAGCATGTTTTAAATGGCATACAGAATTGCCCAGCGTTGCTACGAATTGGTTGCTATGGAATTAACATTTTCCATTGTTACAATCCTATGAATATATTTTCATAATTATATGCTACATTTTATGCAAAATCGACTTTGATGGCAATCCTGTTTTTAAAAATATGAAGTTGATACTGTTTCTTCCTCGAGTTCGTATCTTTAAGTTTGCTAATCTTGCCTATCTCACTTCCGATATGTTGTAGTATCTGGTACTATCGACTAAATTCTGTCGCCGGGTAAGCTAATTTCAATGTCTGCTATATAAATTAAAAAGGTGTTGGCGACTACCATCGGATGTTGGTTACGGAAGAGCAGTTTTCTTATCTAAAAATAAAATAAAAGTGTTAAACAATGACAACGATTTCTCTTCAGTTTTGGATGCTCGGTACTAAAATATATTAGCTTTCAATGTGGAAAACCAATGAAAAAAATTATAATTCATTTTCGTCAAATTTGTAATTTGAAAAAATTAATTTTTATCGATTTAAATCGAATCCTACCAAGCCTTCTTATATGCAAAGTTTAAAAAAGAACCGAAATTCCAGGTGAATAGAATATAATGATGATAATGAAGGCGGCAGATTAAATTGAAATTAGCTTTATATTTTATTCTTGGAAATAATACCTTCCTGCAAGAACATGTAGATGATATAATATATAGAAATATTGAAGAAATAGATGTATGTATTCACACTTTAATCTCTCCCTTAACATTTTATATTATATTTAGGATAATTGATCATTCCAAAGTTTTAGTTAAATTATTGCGTAAACCTTGATGGAACTTTATTTGATAAATAATTAATAGAAGAAGGTGAATTACATTATTCATATATTGATTAATATATAAGTCAATAATACAAACCTGAAAATAATATTATAATATAAAAAAATAATATATGATATAATGTTATTAAACTACATATATCGCATTATTTCTTCAGCCTGGGATCATTGGATGAGCATTCAAAAGGACAAGCTACATTTGGCAATAACTTTAAGTACAAAGTTTTGGAAAAACGAAATGATCGAAAATCAATAGATCCAAAAGTACACATACTATTGATACCCCAACCTGTTCCCGAGTCCAAAATGACTGCATATCCAGAATCAAATGGTAATTAGAGTAGCCTAAATAATTATTTGGATGACTTTAACATAGATAATATTAATTTGTTATATACTTACTAGCACAGAATCCAGTTGTAAGAATTAAAAAAATTGAAAAGAAATATAAATTAATCAGATAAATAGAAAATAACTATTTCAATAATAAAAATACGAAAATGTGGCCAATCATGACGCATTTCTCACATAACTGAAGTTGACATAAGAGGTAAAATATAATTATTATCAATGCACAATGAAAAATTAAGCACTTAACGATTCTCGTGTACGGACTCAGCAGCTTTGGATACCATTGCGTTAGGAATTTTGTGGGCAATCTAACACAAAGCTAATAATCAGATCATTACAAAAATTTATACAAAGTTTTTATTAAAAATTCAAGATCTGATAAGATTTTGGCTGCAATTAGTCAACTGGAAGTGGAGGTTTGTTCTAATTATTTATCGGTTTTTGGTAAATATTTCCTTTAGAATTTAATTTAAGTAAATATTTGTCGTTGCAGAAGTTATAGAAAATCTAATTTTTTACATTTTTTTTGAATTTTTTTGATAAAATGGACTGATTCAGCGATATTTCTATTATCTATCTGAATTTACGTTCAGTACCTACATTGACAGGACACTTGGGCACCCTGGTCTAGTAACACGATGATCCCTCTTATTTTATAGGAAAAAATATCAAAGAATTATATGATTCAGTTGTCTAGGAAAAAGAAGAGAGTAAAGAACCACATTGGTACACAGCATTGATATAAAATAAGGAAAATGCAAATAGACACGTATTTTGTGATTGTTAAGATATGCACGTTGGATAAAGGTCAATGGTAGTAAGTGGAAAGAAAATTTATACTTACTTGGATTACCATATTTACACTGTATTAAAAAAGAGAGCAATGTAGTAGTGGATGTTACAATGAAGTTATGTAGTTATATAATTCAAACTCACTTCTGAGGAAAATATTATTCTAATTTTGTCTGAATTTTCTTTTTGTTGGTCATTTTACATATGGCAATCTCCAATCCTGCAACATGCTTCATTAAGTCTTTGTTGTCCAGGTTCTTCTCGAGATATCGATTAATTTTGTAAGGACATATTTCAGCCTCCTCAGAAGTCACTTTTTCACTAACTGTCGTTTCATCTTTTTCACTTTCACTGTCACACGTAGGCACATACCCTTGCGTCAGTTTCACAATTTCCTGTGACGTTATTTCTTTATAATTAGTTTCTTGATCATCAACTGCAAGAAATTCCCCTGCAGTCAAAGGTGCACTCGGAATCGGAAGATTTTCCATGGCTATCCGTAACTCTTCTACCGAATCTGGTTGAGCTGTTTCAGTCAGTCCAGTGTGTGCCCAGCAGTAGCTGCTTAATATTCCTGCTGAAACTTCATTCCATGACAGTTTTATATCATGCATAAAGCATCTTTCCAGGGTAACTCGATTGAATATTGGTGGCGTTGTATGGGGGGGGGGTGTCATTAAATCGAGGTTTGACTGTATGTAGAATTTGTAGATTTCTGAGTTCGTTAACATAAAACTATTGCACAGCTGACTTATCTCCTCTACCGTGTTAGGTTTGTATTGCAAAAAGAGTAATCCCTCACCATTCGTGAATTTGCCATTCGCAAAATTTGCGTATCTGCGATTTTCATTTTGAGTACCGGTTTTTTCAATTGCGAGGCCGAAATTTGCATATCTGCATATGATCGCTCCAGTACCGGTCACTCTGCGACATTTTTTTCGAAACTTCGCTTAGGTAGTGTTCACTCTAGTGTCGCTCTTTCTCTTTCGCCATTACACCTTATAGGTATACGATATCCAAACAAATTAATTCGGACAAAGACGTACAGTTTGCAAAGTCTATAATGCCAAAAAGGGCAGCGGACGTTCGCCCGGAATGGCAACCGGTATAACCGCATGGCAAATTCTGCGCAGACAAAGAGGGTAAGGATTTCGCAATTCCTCACCTATTTAATGAATTTAGTGTGCCATTTTCATAGTAATATTGTTTAATCATGACCTCAAAGAGAGTGATGAGTTAAATTAAAGAAAAGTCAGTAAAAAAGGGCAAAAAAGTGAGGAGTTTGTAGAAGAAAATTGAAGTTTTAGATAGGCTTGCGCGTAGTGAATCTGCTTCTATTACTATTTTATGAATGTAGGTGCAGTACTGTTAAAATTTTAAGGGTTAAAATACAAGTTACATAGCAGAATATGGACTCTAAAGAACCTAACCCTATTTTTTCCATATACCGCATTATTTACCATTGGCGAATTGATCGCTTTTCTCTTCCCCACCTTTCTCAAATCTTTTCAATCCCCGGTTACATGGGTTAAGAACTGCACGAACTTTTATCGATGGTTTCTCTAACAGCACCGAATTAAAATAGCTTGAACTAGATTCAACAGATATATTAGTACAAAATACTAATAAACTTAAAAAATATATTTTTCGCATCATGTCTTAAACGGCGTATAAAAATGCCCAGCGTTGCTACGGTATTGAGCATTTTCCATTGTTACAATCTTATGAATATATTTTCATAATGATATGCTACATTTTACGCAAAATCGACTTTGATGGCAATCCTGTTTTTAAAAATATGAAGTAGATACTGTTTTTACCTCGAGTTCGTATCTTTAAGTTTGCCTATCTCACTTCCGATATGTTGTAGTATCTGGTACTATCGACTAAATTCTGTCGCCGGGTAAGCTAATTTCAATGTCTGCTATATAAATTAAAAAGGTGTTGGCGACTACCATCGGATGTTGGTTACGGAAGAGCAGTTTTCTTATCTAAAAATAAAATAAAAGTTTTAAACAATGACAAGGATTTCTCTTCAGTTTTGGATGATCGGTACTAAAATATATTAGCTTTCAGTGTGGAAAACCAATGAAAAAAATTATAATTCATTTTCGTCAAATTTGTAATTTGAAAAAATTAATTTTTATCGATTTAAATCGAATCCTACCAAGCCTTCTTATATGCAAAGTTTAAAAAAGGAACCGAAATTCCAGGTGAATAGAATATAATGATGATAATGAAGGCGGCAGATTAAATTGAAATTAGCTTTATATTTATTCTTGTGAAATAATACCTTCCTGCAAGAACATGTAGATGATATAATATATAGAAATATTGAAGAAATAGATGTATGTATTCACACTTTAATCTCTCCCTTAACATTTTATATTGTATGTAGGATAATTGATCATTCCAAAGTTTTAGTTAAATTATTGCATAAACCTTGATGGAACTTTATTTGATAAATAATTAATAGAAGAAGGTGAATTAGGAGTCTTGAAATAAAGTGGAAAGAACACGAAACGAACCAATACGAAAACTACAAAAACCACCATGAAAAAAGAAATGAATTAAACGCTAACCAATAGCCGGCATAAAAGGTGTAAACCGACAAATAGGTAATCAAGGAACAAAAATCAAGAACACAACCAAAGAATATAAGTTAAATGTAAAAACCACCAAGAAAAAAGAAATGAATTAAACTCTAACCAATAGCCGGCATAAAAGGTGTAAACCGACAAATAGGTAATCAAGGAACAAAAATTAAGAACACAACCAAAGAATATAAACATAGACTACAAAATGAACAACTAAGAATGAAAACAAACAAAGAACACAAAAATGGACACGAAACGAAAGCAAATGAAAACAACAAACTAACCGAAACCAACCAATGAATAATCTCCTAAAGCTCAATGTATCTGATGATGGCAACTGACGCTTTCTATTCAGTTGCTAAATAAACAACCAACAATCACAAAATAGCGTGTCGTAGTGATGAGTAAATATTGATTACGCGGAATATGAATTTGTATGTCAACATAATAACAGGAGAAACTAAATAGGAATACCTATTATTACTCTAAATAGATATAAAATTATTGATCTTAATTGTGTTTTCCATCGTAATTAATTGAATAATAGATTGAGATATTCGAACGAATCAGTTTTAAATATTGTAGTAAAATGTTTTACTTTTCTAACGTAATTAATTACGTGAGTGTATCGGTAGTGTTTACATTTTACCCATGGAACTGCAGACACGAATTCTTAATTTTAGTTCAGAAGACATAATAAAGTTCAACAAAAGTATTATTCAAATAAAATCTTTCGAAATTCACTGCGTTACGTGTTCAAAATGTTAATCTAATTTAGTTCTCATATTAAAATAACAATTACTCAAGAGTGAACCTTATTTCCAATTGATAAATCTCTCTTTTAATTCAAAACGATATTATATATTACAAAAAAGTATCTAATTATCATTGAAACGCAAAATGGATGAGCATAGGAAAAAACTTGCATGTTAGCATGAAATGCTGAAATCAGTTTTTATTGATAAACTGATAAAACAAAACACAAAAACTTTAACGTAGTAATTTAATCATATATCTTCAGTAATTTTCACTTAAACAAAATATGAAATAAAATAAGACAAAAGGCATATAAAAACAATTTAACTTATATCCAAACATACCTATAATGCGAATGACACGATTACAGAAAAAGAAACAGTTCACTAATGTTTATTCACAGAATTAACCTGTGTATAGAAGACCATAGATAATGAAAGAAAAACATACAATCAAATCAGAAGATATTAAATGAGTATTTCATCAACTATTTCTACGTTTACGATATGTTTATAGTTCAAACGTAATTTGTTTACATCGGTTGCTAAGTATATCCAAATGCTGAGCAATAATGAAAAATAAGATATTCCCTTAAATTCGTCTTATTTGATCTGTAAGCCCCTCTTTTAAAAAATTATTCCGAAAGAGGAGATCATTTACCACAAAAAAGTCTGCGAGAGCATATGTCTGCGATATATATGTAAGGAGTTAAAAATTCGAGAAATTTACGAAAAAATTTTAAATGGAAATCCCATATAAACGAAAATATTTTATTATAATTAAATAATACACCGAATCGGTTTAAAAACCTTACTACACCACCGTACACATGATAACGGTTAATATGACACCTTCCTCTTTTTGTACAGTGCACTTCATACACATGAACTTTGATTTCCCTTTACATGTACCATATTTACAGCGTCCACCATCTTTTCTCTTATCCACAATTGGCAAGTGGTCCACACCGTCATTTTTCACTTCCTCTAGTGGTCTTCCTTCCACCTTTGCTTTATTCCGACATTTCCGTGCTTCTGTTACCTCATTGCTTGGCCTCCCTCTTTTGATCCCGACCTTAGCCTTGCAACGCACCAAACTTTCTGCCACATTCATTTTAAATTGTAGTAAGTCCATAATCTTTTTTGGGGCAAATTCTCAAGGGTGCATTGGTTTCGGTACTCTAACCAAGTATTAACTAAGGCCATATCTATGGCATGCATTATCGTCATAAGCGTCCACTTTCTGGATTTTATAAAAATCCTATACATTCCTAGCATTTGATCCATAAGATCAACACCTCCCATAGATTGATTATAAAGTCGAATTATCTCAGGACGCTTTATATTCACATATTTCTTCTCTTTCCTATCCCAACGGTCCACTGTATCTTCCTCTCCAACGCTGACAAAATTGGATCCCATGACAACAGTCCTGTTGTCCAGCCATTTCGTCAGAACGACGTCACCGTCCCTACTTGTTACACTTCATCATTTCCCTCTCAGCCGTCAAGGGTGGGGAAGAAAATCGATTTACTCGCACTGTTCCTGCTGCATGTATGTTTTTTTGCTTCAAAATTTGAAACAAATTATATGTGGAAAAATAGTTATCAAAAAACAACTTATGTCCACCTTTTCTTATTCGTTCACTCAATTTCAGGACCACTGTTTCCCCAAGACCAAAAGTTTTCTAACTGTTCTCGTCAAGGATAGTTGACTTGCCTTGATATATCAAAAAGTCATATGCGATCCCATTTTTTCCACAAAGAGCAAATTTCTTTATACCCCAAGGGGTGGGTTTCCCTTTTACATATTGTTTTACGGATGATTTTCCTTTGAAAGGAACAATTTGCTCGTCAACACAAAGGAACTCCTCGAGCAGCAGTTGCAAGCATCTATTTCTATTAGAGTCAAAAAGTGGTCGAACTTTGAACAATTTGTCTTTACAGTCATTGGGCATTTCCAAGTTGTTAACAATATGTAAATGTGACCTTAGCTGTAAAAATCTATCTCTTGTCATATTCTCCAAAAATAGATTCAATAAAAACATTTTAAAGTCAATCGAAGACTTGATTATATATTTTGGCTCAGATATAGGAAAAGGTGCCATCCAGACCCAATGTCCAATATATTGGACAACACGTAAAAAACACTACTGAAGTTATACTAATGATTGAAAACTATATTTTATTTTACAATCTTCTACTAGAAGAACTTAACTAAATACATTATAAAAGAAATTTCCAAAATATATAAGATTAAAGACTAAATATATACACAAAAATAGTTCCTAAATTCTCAAAAAAAACTGCTGCATTGCTTTACTCATTCAGTCCTAAAATCTAAAAGAATAACTTACTGGGTTCACTCCTTATACAAAAATGGCAAATAAGGTCTAAAAGAGTATATTAATGTAAAAATATAATATAACATCTATAGGAACAGCATCTATTGAACACTGAACATTGGGTCCAATATATTTGACACTGGGTCTGAAAGGGTTAAACGGAGATTTCATAATTTGACCCGGAATTTCTTATAGGTGAAGTAGAAAATTATGTTTTTCTGTAATTAAATATTTCATACACAATGGTTAATTACTATTCGTACAAATTTATCTGTACATTGATCTGTTCCACTCTGCTTCATTCGTGTTGATGACTCGGAGAGTCCCGAGACTAGTCTTAAAACCCGGATACTCCGGGTCAAATCCGGAGAGGTGACAACTCAGAGAACAGGTCAGATTAAATTTGTTATCTTAGTAACACTTCGTTGGCTTTAGGTTGCAGCCGTGTTGTGGGAGACCATGTTCCAGACAACTCAGCTGAAACCTAAAACCGACGCCAGTGTTGCTGAACCACGCTGCGTAAACTCTCTCCTGAAATCATTTTTATTGTGCTGCATAGATTTTTATTCTCGTAATCAGTTGAAAGGGATTTATTTATTTTAAAAAATCTTAAGTGAGTCTTGTCGCAAAAAAAAAAATACGGCAATTCACAGTGGCGGATTTGTTTAGCATGGGAACCTAGGCGCAAAAAAAAAAAAAATGAGGTGCCGCCAGTTCAACAAAAGCGCGGCCATTTTATAAGTATACATTTTATTGTTTTACAGGAAATAAATTGTTTAATAAATGTCTGTCGTACACAAAATAGCTGATATCTATGTATATAAAACGGAGTATACATGTGAAGAAATAACTCTTGACGCTTTAATTAACAAAAGTTAGTTAGTTGGTATATGTTTCGAGCATAAAGATCGCAGGAGGTTAAAAAAAATAACGATCCAAAACGAAAGTGATAACGTGTGTGGGTTCTATACGATTTTAAAGCGTGATGCAACTTGCCGAACAAATACGATAGGATGTTACATGTGTTTTAAAAGAATAAATTATGTTTTCTTATTTTCAGAAATTTACACCAGGCCACCAGCGAGGGTTTTTTCCCCGTAAACCTGTAAGTGTTACTTTTGTTTTTCTTTCCTTCGATTCCTTCCTTAACCGGTTTTTGTTTACCCTTTTTTCATTGTTTATTTTGTCTCTAAATATTCTCACTTTGTACGGTTAAGGAGTACTTATTTTTTAATTAATCCATCTCGCCGTAGTCTCCGACCTTGTTTAATTATTCAGAAAATTCCTTTAAAACCGTTTAATTTTTTTCAAAATTCCGTTAAAAACATTCATTTATGGATAGAAAAATTCACGCGAAGAAAACAATATAGGTAGATAGTTCCAGTCTTGTCATTTTTCAGGTTCAGTAATAAAAATATGTTCTCGCTTTTCAATGTATGTCGGGAAGAATAAAATTTTACAACGTTAACTTCACATTTCGAGCACAACGGCGCCCTTCGTATGCCCGCGTGAAAACAGTTTATCATTTGTACTTTCCCCTATTCGGTTATGTTTTGCGTTAAGGTTCGTAAAGTTATTACTGTAGGCCAATATATCGATGTTTGTTACCACGGGTTTTCCCGGGTTCCAGAATCTCCTAGCAGCCAGACAAATCACTCCCGGACAAGCTTATTAATGTCGTGTCATATCCTTCCTAGTGAAAACGAAAGCAAGGAACAGCTTGGCGGGACAACTGGCTACGAGATAAAAAGTCTTGCTCATCCATATTCTGCGATAAAAGCGTTGTCATCGCGAGAGCGTCACATTTTTTTTATCAAGGTTATTATCCCTCGTCGGCGATATTTTTGGCGACCTTTTTCTGCGACAGGACTTCCGAATTTTTCTCTTATGAGATTTTTAGAACTTCATGTTAGTGATTAATTACTGTATTTTTTGTTTAGTATTGGGATAACTCGGGCGATATATCTGAAAACCGTGTTTTCTCCTGCAACCAGCCTAAAGTGCCCTTCGAATTTCAACGGGTTTAGTGAATCTAGTAACAGCACAACAAAAAACACTGGTGAAATGAACGCAACGAATATTATCATCTGAAAAACTTCCAAAAAAATGAATATATTTGTTGATATGTAAACCAAACGAAAACGAAATTAAGCATAGAATGGATATTTGTTTCCTATTTATGTACATTGTTCTCATTGGCGGCAACAATGCGATTACGTATCGTATCATTTATAATTTCTCATTGTTAGAGCCATGGAAAATGTGCAGTTTTTAAGCTTCAAGATGTATTTTCGCGATATTTCGGCATGGATTCGAATTCTCTCTTCAATCTGAATAAACTATATACTTCCAGGCGTCCCGAGTTTTCGGCTGGATTGTTAACTAATTTAAAAAATGCAAATTAAAAATATGCCGCACTCGCTCCTTTGTTGTTCGAATGGAAAAGATTAAAAGAAAATCTTTAATTAAATGAAACTTTTTAATTAAACTGGTCAATTAAAACGCGTTTAAAAAACTTATCGCACCACCGTACTCTTTATCGTCGTTAAAATGACACTTTCCACTTGTTTCTACGTTCTGCAGACGAGTTATAGAATTACCAACACACGTATGTAAGCAAGCAAGAAACTGACATATATATCATAGAGTTTTCCAATTCTGTCTTTCTTTCTGTGTATAACGCTCTTAGAATCTTTCAATATCTCAGCACTGGAAGAAGCTAAAGATATGAAATTTGGTGTGTTATAAGATGACCACATTAACTGCTAGAAAATGTTATTACTTTTGCATAAAGTTTCGTAGGTTCGACTCCAGATATCCTTTCGTATTGCCATTTCAAAGAACGGAAAAAAACGATTTTGACCCTGCAGACATTTTTTCTTTTGCTCATTAAAATACCTAAATATTAACTTAGAAACTTCAAACTAAAACTAAAAGACGAACGAAATTCTAAATTATTTTATTGTAGCGGTCTTTTATTGTATCTTACCCTTTAAAATTTAAAAAATTCGTAAAAGTGCGTTTTTTGTGATTTTAACGCTTAATCTAACATGAGTTACTATGCAACCTGTATTGTTTTGTGATTAATTAATCAAGTCAGTATGTTATATTTTTTAATGTTACCCGTCATATTACGGGTTTTTATTCTAGTATGTATGTATGTATGTATGTGAGTGTGTGTGTGTGTATAAGGTTAAGTGAATTAAAAAGTAAATTGCCTGAATTTTACCGAACTTGTTTTCCGCGTTTTATTATTATATTAAAAACCTTATCGATTGATTTTTGGAATATTTTAAACAATATCATTGTATGGAATTAAATTGTGTAGGCGAACCCTTTTAAGTCCTAAAAACGTTGTTTGATAGGATACACTCGAAAGTTTTATGACTACCAGAATGGCTAGCATCTTTTTATTTTGTACGTAGCACGAGCTGAACTCACTAATTAAACCTTGAATTGCCACTAGTATTGCACTGTATGACATTGCACTCAAGCTTGAAAAAAAAAGCTATCCCATAAACTCACGGCCTAGGAGAGAAATTGAGCAGCCTAGTGCATTTTATTAGCTTATTTATCGTTGGATCATAAACAGCACCGGAAGCCCTTAAAAATGTATCACCGAAAAGTTTAATTGTCGAAATTCCTTTGTTAAATGTTCAGCATTTTGTATAGGTTCAGTGGCGAGGCTTTCACCGATCTTGACGAACAATTTAAAATGTAATAAGTGCATATTAAAAGGGAGGATATGTAGTTACGATGCCTGTAAAAAAAGAAATATTTGTTTTTTAATTTACGAGTGAGGACGGAGGTAATTGATTTGAAAGTACGCGTTAAATATGATTACCGTATTATGGTTTAACATTCGTCGGCGGTTTTTTTATCCAGCATCATCTGCATCGATGTAACAGCGTTATTTATATCGGTGGATAATCACTTTTTCACGTATTCAGTAATAAAAGGTAATGATAATAGCCTCTGTCGCATTGAAATGATGCTTACGCATAGTTACAGACTTTAAAAAATCAGTTTGGAAGAACGTTTCGCACTGTCGGTGAAATTCATTGTAACCACGTCCTAAACTTTGATTTCATTTGCAAAATAGCTATTTTAATCATAAAAATAGACGTGCGGTTTTAAAATCTTGAAGTGATTGAGGCGTAAAGTGGATATAATGGTGATTATGCGGCGCGGGCAATTCTCCAATAAAAGCTGAATTGTCAACGTATAGTATACTAGCTGAAGTGCCCGGCTTCGCTCGGGAAAGTTTTCTTTTAAGTAGCAAACGATTTTTATTGCTTTATACTTTTAAAGGTATTCATTGATTTATACTTTAAAAGTATTCGTAGACTATATTTAGGCATGAATCAATTTGTACCCTTTATCTTGGCGTTAGCTCTTCTTCCTCTACGGCGTTGATTTTCCTTGCATTAATATTTACGTGTATAAGAGGACAACAATTAAGAAATTTACCTTTGTTGCCGCCTGGAAAATGGTCATCTAAACCGATAAATTTTGCGCTTAAAGGAAAATTTCGAGCGATTTAGCATGTAATACGACAAAACATGAACAGAATTAAAATATTCAGTCTTTCATGTGTAAAATAAGCCATTTCCCGTGATCGTAAGTTAATATTTAGGTATATTTATATCCACATCAGTGAAGGGCTGCATGGCATTTTTGTGGTTTCTCCACACCATTTCCCATGCATTCTTATGGAAATAGTATTCTGTTGACCCCATGGGGCATAAGAGACCCCACGGTCTGCAAATCTAGACCAAGTTCTTCCTTTCGTCCATAGGATGGCCCATGAAACTTTTGAATTCGATAGCTTCAACGATGTAAAAACGTACAAAGAATATACATGCATACACTATACGAGATGAGACAAAAAATAGGATTGATTTAAAGCGTAGGTAATACGTTTGAAATTGTCCTCCCATTTATATTGCGACTAGTTAAATATAGCTTTAGAAAATAAATACTCATTCCGTGGATTTATGATATTATAGGAATTTAATGGACTTAAGCATCCTAGATTATTTATTATATATTTCAGTTCAAAGTTATAAATATTTAAAATTGATGAAGTCAAAATCATTTCTCATCGATAGACAAATATTTCAATGTAAATTAGGAATATGGTTGTAAAATGTATTAGTAAATGTATATTACTCCTCTAGCCATTAAGATGACGAGTAAATCATATGCGCGATGCTTCGTAAGCCGTCTTCAGAGATTCTTCTTCAAATAAGCAAACATTGGATGACCACTTATGATGGCAATCTTATCGCTGAAATGTAAATATAAGTTTAAGTGACGGTTTGATAGATCCATGAGATTGCTGTAAATTACATATAATACTAGCAATAAGCAGATCTCACTAATTTTTACCTTCAAATTGATTTTGAACTTTTAGATAAGAGGTTCCCATCCTTATTGAGACATTGATGAAAATTACACGAGGACTAATTTTATCGAGGTTGTAGATTGATTGATTTGAGTAGTAAAATGCTTCGGGACTAGCTCATAGGATTTATTAACGAAAATAATTAACTAAAAACACTCGATTTGAATTTATCTTCGGAAATTTTCGCCATTGCTGGTTTACATGATTGTGAAGCATAAAAAATCTTACTTCGATTTGGGGCTATATGTATAGTTAGGGTCAAGTAACTCACGCAGTCTTAATTTAGGCACGGTGACAGAGACTACTGACTCATCATGCAGTAGGCACGAGTTTGTTTTGTTCTTTATGAAATAATACGCAGAAAAACCTAGAAAGATCTGGAACTGACGAATGACTTGCAAGAGATAGGGATTGTACAAAAAAAACAAGGCAAAAACTAAACTGCATCGGATTTAGACATGGCCTCAATTGAACAAGACTGGAAAGGTATACGTAGCAGTAATAACATCGGAAAAGTTAGAAGGCCTGTTGAACATTACTGGAAGTGTTGATCTTAAATGTTAAGTTGAAAAAATCTGATTTTACATTCTTCGAGAAATTTATCAATAAAGGGTAAAATTACGTTATTATATATATAGCAGGAAATGTTTCCCTCGTTTAATCCTACAATTCGTTGGAATCTTTTTTCGGCCACGCGTATCATTTACGAAACACGGTAAAAATTCGTTTATATCCTTATTAAACTTTGCAAATATTAATTTAGTTTGTTACTATGCAAAGGTGAGATTCTAATTCGCCAATATGGGGAATGGGACTTTTAGCCGCAGCCATCTCGCCGCGGCCACCTCGCCGCAGCCATCTCGCCGCGAAGGTACATTTCGCCGCGGCCATCTCGCCGCGGCCATCTCGCCGCGGCCATCTCGCCGCGGCCATCTCGCCGCGAGGACTTCTCTCGCCGTGATTTATTAAAAATTAACAGAAAATCACGTTGAATATTCCATATTAGTTTTATTTTACATTATACGTTTATTTTTAAGTAGGTATATATGAAAATCTCACGGCCTATGTGAGCAATGCTGAGTTTACTTTCTGTAAAACATGACGTTCACGTGTTTGTCTGATTTTCGTCTTTTTAGTAATAATAAGTGTTTAACATAATATTAATATTAAACGTGCTGATTATCCTATGCAATTAACATATTGCTCTACCGAAGCAACAAAACTCTGACGATCGCGAAGAAATTTAATCGATTATCCATCGCTAATTTGATAAAAATGCTTTGGGTGCGATTCGTCTAACATGTAACTATACACTATTAAATTGAGTGAATTGAGATAAAGCAAGAAGATTTCGACAAACCAAAAAGAAGCGTTGAGTTTTCAAATACGAGTACCCAAATATGGAGTTTTGAAGTGATAAAAACTATGAATTGTTTTCATGCATGCTTCGTACTTTCTCATATACGAAGTATATTGAGAAAGTATTGTTATCGCGAAAAAATTCGACCTCGATATTTTTACGGAAATATACGTTTTAGGTGTTGCTGAATCCGAAAAAGTGGTTTTCGCTATGCCGTCTGTCTGTCTATCTGTCTGTTACTGGCCCTGGATCCTACACGGTAACGCGAAAATGAATGGAATCTCGTACTTAGGCATTTCATCATACTGAGCATTGACTATGAAGAAATGGTTGGCATTGCTTAATAATTAAGGGAAGTTTATTCTACGCATTTTTAACAACAATTTGATTTTCTTAAAATCGGCTCTAACGATTTTGATCAAATTTCGTACAGTTATTTGAGTTTACGTCTTCAATAATACTACATGGTTCATGTTTATTCTAGAAAACTTTAACAATAATTTGATTTTCTTAAAATACGAAGTTGCCGCTTCGTTAATATGTGATTCACTTTGGAATACAAGTGGGTATTCTAGCTTTGCACATTCCACGTTCTTCACAACGCCAAAATTTCTCACGCTCATCGCTACTTAACCGCTCAAACAGATACACAAAACCGTCCACTAATAGTTTCTCCTTTCCACGGATAGACAGAATAATTTCCATTTTAAGGGATTAGTAAAAGTTAGAAAAACTTTCGGAATGTTATGGTAAAGTGAATAAAAATGTTCACTGAGCAAGTTAGCAAGGATCCACAGACGATATCACACCGTGAATGGGAACTCGGAGGACGGATGTTTACCATACGGTAGCAAAGATAAGACTGCCATAATCATGGTCGATCTTAGGCTATAGCTCGATTGTTTAGCGAAAGGCCGAATTGTCCTACCTTCCATGGTCATCGACACCCTCACGCTCCCATACCCTGTCGCCATGGGGTCCAAACCCCAACCAAATTCACTAATCCTCAAGTCCCTTGGTTCGTTCCACAAATTTGACATTAAGATAATATCTAACGACTTCCAGAAATTCCATGGGGAAATTTACTCATTTGAGAATTCCTTGAATCTTATGAATGCCTAGTGGGAGTAGTTTTATTTTCTAGTTCAGTTCCTCGTGCAGGTGGTCAATAGAGGAGGAAGCTTCTTTGATACTAAGTATAACAACTACTGAAATATATTTTTAAGGAAACCTTTATTTATCATTTTATACATGCAAAATATAATAGTTACAATAATAGTTAATAATTATTTTGATATTTATTAGTCACTTGCTTCAGTGCTATCACTTTCATTCTCCAAATTTATATTAACAAGTATTTCTTCAATTCCGTTCATTACACATTCTCTTTGAATGTACTCATTTTCTGTATTTTTTCTGGCATACTGTTCTCCACTCATTTTCACCTATTAAATTACGTTTCTCCTCCACTAACTCCTGCGTCGTCGCCTGCCATTGTAAAACGATCGAGCTATAACCACGGCAAATTATGCATGAATCTCATCGAGAGAATTTTTTGAAGCCATTAGTGCATCTCAATAAGTCGATTTTTAAAAATAGGGTATCCTCTCAGAAAGAAAAATTTATTCAAATGGTAATTATACAAAAACCTTGTTTTTGTGCTTTTTGATAGGCAAAATCATGCAATAATTTTCAAAAGTTTAAGACAACTTCTCTACATTAATGGCCGCCAGTCAACCATTCCTATGACTGCTGATATCAAGCACGTACACAATATAGGAAGTCTAATTTGGATTAACCCCTAGTTCCATTATAAACTCAAATGATACAGAAAATAATTTCTTCAGAATACGAATAAAATGTACTGAATAGACGCTTTAATAAAGTTTTCTAGATCAAAAGAGGAGATAATAATTTGCGTAAAAGCACATTTTATAATTATATGCATTTCAAAAATGAATGTAACTCATGATGATCATTCATGCGGGTTGACTTAAAGAATTTAATTTTACAGTCAAGATAACCTAATAAAAAAGAATTTCGGAATATTTAATTGGTTATTCTGAATTTTAGAGTTTCGTTTCTAGTTTAACTCACATTCGTTTACCATAAAAATTCCCTTAAACACTCGACTTACTAAAATTCAAAGACTTTCTCTCAGTTTATCAATACATACTGATGTTTTTCAACTTGGACTCGCTTCTAGAAAAGTAAAAACATTAAACTACTACACACTATACATTTTATATGCTTTGTATATCGTTTGTATTGCAGATAATACCATAGGTAAAAATTACAATTCGGAAGTAAACTTTTATCTATCTTCTCTAAAAATTCAACTCTGGAATGCACTTAAAAACATCCGCCGCAAAAAGTCTCCGCGGCGAAAGTCCTCGCGGCGAGACGGCTGCGGCGAAAGGTCTTCGCGGCGAGACGGCCGCGGCGAGATGGCCGCGGCGAGATGGCTGCGTCGAGATGTCCTAGACCCGCCAATATGGGCCAAAGTGAATTCCAATAAAATATTTTGGTTTGCATCTTCCATATAGAATGGGATACAAAAAGTTTTTAAGATGAGGGCAGACAGACGAGACCTTCTCTTACAATTAGTGCAAAGACCGCACGAAAACGAACTCAAATTAAACTCACTTTATTCTATTTACGATTGTAGCAATTTATCGCCACGGAATGCTCAGCAAACTTTAACGTCAAAGGGAGGAAAAGCAGTTGCTTTTTTTGTTTTCTCTTAATGTGCCGGTCACGACATTCGCTCATTATTCTTCAGATGTCACTTCGATCGACTTGATATTTCCAAACACGAATTCTTGCTATATTCTAGGTATCACTTCGCCCATAGGAAGTATACCGGAAATAATTCGTGCACACATTAATGACAGAGTCTTGCTTTTACGAATTATCTAATCATGTTAAAACAACTAACTCTAGACACTGTTCATAGGAACCTTTTTTGACATGTCTAATATTTTCCATACGAAATACGACTGAAGTTTCATTTTTTGTTCATTCAAAAGGTGGAACCCCTGATTGAATAGACGTGGCTGCTTGGGTTATGTGGACAATCTCTCTATTCTGTACACTCTGAAGTGAGAGGTTGCTTTATAGTATTCGAAATCGCTCCATATTCGTGAGAGTACGGTATGTTACTAGGAGTTTTTAGCGTTCAGGATGAAAGCGTGGTTATTACTTTAATATAAGGTCGTATGACTTTAAATTATATAAAAACTAATTCTTAATTCCTGTATGTTCTATTTTTGATAAGACAGGAACACTTTAACGATGCATCGGAAGAAAAAAGAGGATGGAAGAAAACATTGACTGCATTACCTAAAAACTATTAAAGAACTAGAATAATAACCCGTCATATGACTGGTAACATTAAAAATTATGACATACTGACTTGATTAATTATTAACAAAACAATACAGGTTGCATAGTAACTCATGTTAGATTATGCGTTAAAATCACAAAAAACGCACTTTTACGTATTTCTTTTATTTTAAAGGGTAAGATACAATTAAAAGACCGCTACAACAAAATAATTTAGAATTTCGTTCGTCTTTTAGTTTTAGTTTGAAGTTTCTAAGTTAATATTTAGGTATTTTAATGAGCAAAAGAAAAAATGTCTGCACGGTCAAAATCATTTTTTCCCGTGCTTTTAAATGGCAATACGAAAGGATATCTGGAGTCGAACCTACGAAACTTTATGCAAAAGTAATAACATTTTCTAGCAGTTAATGTGGTCATCTAATAACACACCAAATTTCATATCTTTAGCTTCTTCCAGTGCTGAGATATTGAAAGATTCTAAGAGCGTTATACACAGAAAGAAAGACAGAATTGAAAAACTATATGAAAGATATGTACATACTTCATTATCACTGAAATACTGTTTCCTGAAAAAATTGTCTTAAATTTTACCTATCACTTTTTCATCAAAGACTCGCGGACCGCATGCGGCACGAGGTCATAGGTTGCCGATCCTTGATATATAATACAGAGTTAACAAAACTTTTTACTACACAGGCCGCTTGAAGCTTTATATACCACTGTGAGGGCCACATACGAATTTTCATATGACTGATCGAGCCGTGTATAAATTTTAAACAGGTAGTTTTTTTAAATAATCATTTATGTTGTGTCATGGGCGACCGCAATAAGGAGAAAAGGGAGCATTTGCCTCCTACATTTGATAAAAAATCACGTTATACATATAACAGCCTATGTCTGCTTGTTCGTTGGTTACATGTTATACACCTTTTTCCCCAATCTGAAAAAATTTCTGCGGGCGCCTATGGCTATAAAATTAAATGGCGTAGCCGTTATCGAGAAAATCAAACAAGAATGTCTTAATTCGAGTTAGAAAACTTCTTTGCATGGTTACTTCATCAATGTTGCTAACATAAACAATCTCACAAAAATACGTTTAACTTCCTTACGTGTGCATGCAACATTTTTAAATGGGAAGAAAATGGATTAGGTATTTATGACGAAGAAAAGAACTTTAAAACGCTAAAAAAATGGGAGAATTTTTTTTTAAGTTTGGCTATTAATTTCCGCACAGTGACGCCGAAGTTTAAATAAAAAATCGGTACTACATACTTTGTACAAACTTTCTCATATATAGGTAATAATGCGTCGTTTAGTCATCTTTAGAAAATGAAAATCGTATGAGCCTGTTTTTAGAAAATCCTATTTTTGTTCAAGTTGCCCAAGAATAAACTAGCCTTATATTCATTCATTGAGAAAAATGAAATAAGTAGTATTATTGTAGATGTATACTCAAGTAACTGTACGAAATTTGATCAAAATCGTTCTAGCCGTTTTTGAGAAAATCGAATTATTGTTAAAGCTGCCTAGAATAAACTAGCCTTATATTAATTTTTTGAGAAATATGAACTATACAGTATTATTGAAGACGTAAACTCAAGTAACTGTACGAAATTTGATCAAAATAGTTATAGCCGTTTTTGAGAAAATCGGATTGTTGTTAAAAATGCATAGAATAAACTACTCTTAATTATTGATCAATGTCAACCATTTCTATGTATACTCTGCTCAGTATGATAAAATGCCTAAGTACGAGATTTCATTCATTTTCGGTCTACCGTCTAGGCTCCAGAGCCAGTAACAGACAGACAGACGGCATTGCGAAAACCACTTTTTCGGATTCAGCGACACTTAAAACGTATATTTCCGTAAAAATCTCGAGGTCGAATTTTTTCGCGATAACAATACTTTCTCGATACTTCGTAGTATTTGTATGGACAGATCGTCCGTTTCTCTCATCCTTCCTATTTTCACGATGCGAGTAAGGAACCCGTAACAGGTGCAGTCCCTAAAAGAAACTCGACGGCGGAAAATTGAAAAGCTGTTGAAATCGAGTAAATCCAACTCTCTGACCAATACGTGCGACTCTCGTTCCGCCCGGAACCAATGGCAGATAAGTGAATTCAGGGTGAGTCACCGGAATAAAATGTGGCGAAGATGGCCTTCCTGAGCGGTATTACGAAGGTTATTTTCGTTCTTGACGTACAGAAGAGCAACGCGGTGCTTTCTTTTTGATCGACGGATGAGTTTAATTCCAAAATAAATTGATGTGTCCAACGCATGACTTTCTCCATACGTAAGTTGTCAACTAAAATCTAATAAACACGCCGATAGGAACAGTTCAACTTCTTCAGAGCTAGCGATTCAATTGTTGTTACTACCAGGCGCGCGAGCTGCCCACTAACCGTCAATTTCGAAGAAAATTGAATATCTCTTGAAATATTCCTCATATGAAAATTTAGTTCAAACAAGAGTTGTAGAAAACAATTATATCTACAACTTATATATATATATATATATATATATATATATATATATATATATATATATATGTTAACAAAAATTCAGTTTTAAGCGAAATATTTAAGAAAAACTAAAATTTGGCAGGAGTAAACCGCTACTTCCGGTTGACCGATTGTTATCAAAATCTTTTTAAATCTTAAGAATATATATATATATATATATATATATATATATAATCACAAATATAGAATTTCATGCTGATCTGATGAATAGTTTTTGAGTTATAGCGCACGCAAAATTTGTCACATACATACGGACATACAGACACGCAGACATCATCGAGAAAACAGTCAAAGCGTGTTCAGGGGACCCCAAAACGTGTATTTCCATTGAAATCTCGAATTCAATTTTTTTCATGAAAACAATTCTTTCTCTATACTACGTATATGGAGAAAGTAAAGGTCAACTTTTTTTAGGCTCAAATTTGTGGAATGATTTCGTAATGAATTAAAGAAAAAATTGTATTTTCCACTGAACAAATATTTTAGTGCTAGTTTAGGTAGTTAGTTTTACAGCATCATCATTTAATTCCGTTTCGATTAGACGTCTCAAGAAATCCAGTAATTAGTCGCGATTTTTATAACGTCGTATGAATCAGATTTAGTTTTATCCAAGGTTAAACGAGATCGCTTGAATAAACATGTGATTAAACCAGAGATTTTAAAACTAGCATTTCACCGTGTATTTTAAAAGAGTGATTTTTAAATATCGTCCGAATCGAAATTAGTTTTAACTTGGATTAAACGATAACACGTGAATGAACATTTGATCAAACCACAGATTTTAAAAAACTTAGCCGCGAAGAAGATAATTGGCAGGATCTAAGAAGTGAAAAGTGCGTGTAAATGAACGTACATTATTTTAAGCGACTAAGGAAAGAACTGATGGTTTTTTTAAAAATAAAATATCTGTTGTGTTCGGCACATGATTTTCTTCGTACTCTCTAAATCAGCGTCCTCAAGAATAATTATCAGCAATTACATTCGTCAGTTGTCTCCTCAAAACATGTATTTCCGTTGAAATCTAGAAGTCGATTTTTTTCATGAAAACAATACCTTAGAAGGTAAAAACGTACTCTCAGGGATCTCTCAAAACGTGTATTTCCGTCGAAATCTTTAATTCGATTTTTTTTCGCGAATGCAATATACTGGAGTCTAAAATTTTAACTGCGGGGAGAACTTGTGGCTATGAGCAATCCCTCAAAATTTGACTTTAACTTGGTGTCATTCACCGGAAACGGAAATATGACGGACAAAACGATTACGTTAGCAAATATTTCAAATATTTCAAAAAAAGAAATAGCCGCTTTCGAGGACGATTCTAATGGCGTAGATCAGTGGTGCCCAAACTACGGCCCGCGGGTCACATCCGGCCCATGGAGTGCCTCCATCCGGCCCGCCATGAGTTTAACAATTAAAGGACACAATGTAACATAAAAGGAAAATAGAATATTATAAAGAGGAATGCATTTTGTGTTTACCTCTTTACTCCATTATTAAGTAAAAACATTTAAAACAAGTCAGATAATTTCGACTTAAAACAAAATCCCTAAATTCCTTGTTATTCTTAAACTCTATTTTCGACTGGGTGTGTCCCGCGAAGATGGCGGAACTGAGCTATGTGGCCCGCGATGAGTGCAGCAATGTGGCCCTTGGGCGAAAAAGTTTGCGCAGCACTGACGTAGATGACCATTAACGAGCAACGTTTTTATAACCGATGGCTCAAATCGTCCGATGGCTCCCCGGTTTATTTTCGCCGATGAAGCTTGAGAAGATTTTTATTTATTTTTAAAATCAAGTCTGACGCGGCCTTACACACGGCCTGGAGATACTCGCAACGATGTTATTACTCATCATTCCTCAGCTCACGGTCACGAGCAGGTGAATCAATCCGATAACCGTCCTACGCTTTTGGATCCTAATGACACTCGACGCATTACGGAAGAGTATTTATTCAAGTCGTAACGTGGTCGTAAGCTGATCAGCTACGCGGTAGGTTTATAACGACTATAACGACGGACCCGACGAATTAAGTCATCCACGTAATGATTTCACAAGTAAATTATGAAATTAATTAAGTATAAATAGCTGCTAAAATTTTATTTTTTTAAAAAAGGAACACATTTAAAAAAATTCATAACTTTTTAGGTGCGTCTCGCATCCAGCATAAGCGCCTATTAGCGGCGGTCTGTCTTTCCGTCTGTCCGTCCGTCCGTCCGTCCGCATGTTCGTTCACGGCTTATACCCAACGGATTTTCATGAAATTTTATATTATGGATTTACAATCAAATATAATAAGAAAATCGCAAAAATGAATCACGTAAGCCAATCAGGGGTGCCACTTTACTGGTGATCAAAAAATAAACTTTCCGTCATATCTCGTAAAGTATTGCTCATATCAAAATATTTTTCAAATAAAACTTGTAGAACTAGTAAAGAAGAGTATTTCTTTTCCTATACATTTTTATCATCGTAGTAGCCGTTATCAAGAAAATCAAACAAGAATGTCTTAATTCGAGTTGGATACATTTTCTTGCATTGCTACTTCTTCATTGTTGCTAACATAAACAATCTCACAAACAAGCGTTTAATTTCCTTACGTGTGCATGCAATGTTTTTAAATAGGCAGAAAATGGATTATTTATATCGAAGAAAAGAACCTTAAAACGCTATTTCCCTTACGTACACGTATATCATATCTTTCAAATACTCCATCGCACGAAACGCGCCCATTGGTGATACGCTGTACGCTTTCCTAATTTGTTTATTACTGCAAATAGAAACATAGAGTCAACTTCACATTGTTCGGAGATTCACAAGTATTCTGCAAAACAAATTTAAGGGTTATTCTATCATGTAAAATTTGTATTATTTACATTTTTATCTCTTATAGAACAGTAGCTACAAAAGCATAAATGATGTTCCTTTTTTTGTGGACCGCCCTGTACATTCGCGTTTAAACCGTAATTTTTATGGCAGTTTTTCCGTTTCAAAAATCTTAATGCGGCCGTTGAGGTGAGTTACTCTCAAGAGAGTATGTACCATTCGAAGTGCTGTAAATGTGACATATACTATATTTAATTTATTTTGCCGTCTAACTAGAAACCAGCAGGTAGATTGACTTAAAAAATAAATAAATAAATGCTTATTCGCACGCCAAATCCGTGAGTCATTTAGGTTCTTTTAAGAACTGGAACTTCTACAAGTCGAACCTCGTCGGAAACAAACAAAATATTCGAATTATAGAGAATTCGAATTGTAGAAAATTTCAATTACAGAAGAAAAATAGCACGAAAAAAATATTTTGTCCTGTAAAATGAATTCGCTTCGAGTTGCGGAAAATTCGACATATAGGAGTTCGACTGCAAATACTTATTCATTCTGACAGATTGCGTCTTTTACCGTAGCCATATAAAGGTTGCGATAACACGTTTAAGGCTACGAAAAACAGCCGTCATCAATGGTACTACGCTTGATTGTAAGATCCTAAAAAAAAAAGTTTCGGCGATTTCTCTTACGAACGTATTCTGTCCGTCACGTGGGAAATTACAAATGCACCGGGAACTTCTGTGAAGTCGAACCTTCGAAGGAAACAAAAAAAATATTCGACTCGGAAAATTCGTAGAAGAAAAACAACACGAAAAAAAGATTTTGTCCTGGAAAAAGGAATTCACTTCGAGTTATGAAACATTCGAGTTCGAGGTGTGCGGTTTATATTATTACGTGACTGAATACGGCATAACTTTCATCTTACAACGCCATGCAAGAAGTTTTTTTAAAATTTAAGCATACCAAAACTACCTGTGATCCTTTTCGGCAGTTTGAACTTGTTAAATTAAATAAAGCTCGCCGCATATTTCACCCGTAACCAATTTAGGGAATTTTGACACGTATTCGTCAAATATAGCACCGTGAGCGTAATTTACGACTTCTACGTCATCGTCCTTTTCTTTTTTTTTCAAGGGTTATCTTATTCCGTCCGTTTCCTCTCAAACCGAAACGATCCTTTCTGAAACGAACCGTCATGGGTGCCCAAACTACGGCCCGCGGGTCACATCCGGCCCGCCGAGTGTCTTCATCCGGCCCGCCATGAGTTTAACAATTAAAGGACACAATGTAACATAAAATGAAAATATAAAATCATGAAAACAATATATTTTGTGCATGGACCGTCCATATGTGCGATTTGTGCGACGCACACTGGGCAGTCGAACAAAGGGGGCGGCCGATTTATCGTCAGGAACAGTATTTTTAACAGTAATGCGGATTGTATTATAATATGCCGTATATTCATACTTATTTATTGGCTACGGAAATTTATCAAACCATAAGGCGTTTTTTACTTTCTCACATACGAAGAATACCTATTGAGAAAGTATTGTTATCGCGAAAAAATTCGACCTCGAGATTTTTGCGGAAATATACGTTTTAGGTGTCGCTGAATCCGAAAAAGTGGTTTTTGCAATGCCGTCTGTCTGTTACTGGCTCTGGAGCCTAAACCGTGGAGCGAAAATAAATTAAATCTCGCAATTAGGCATTTTATCGTACTGAGCAGAGTATATGAGGAAATGGTTGATATTGCTCAATAATTACGGGTAGTTTATTCTACGCATTTTTAACAACAATCCGATTTTCTCAAAAACGGCTATAACGATTTCGATCAAATTTCGTACAGTTACTTGAGTTTATGTCTTCAATAATACTGTATAGTTCATATTTCTCAAAAAATTAATATAAGGCTAGTTTATTCTTGGAAAACTTTAACAAAAATTAGATTTTCTAAAAACCGGCTGATACGATTTTCATTTTCTAAAAATAACTAAGCGACGCATTGGTATATAAGAAAGTTTGCACAATGTATGTTGTACCGATTTTTTAATTTCTGCAAAGAACGCCTTAAAAGGGCGGCAAATGAGAGACTTGCACACGGGCGGCCAAAGAGAGGCTTGCACACGCGCGCCCTTTCTAATCCCGTAATTGATAAATGCGTTTAAAACATATCAGGTAACTTCGAATCTCAACTAAATCCTTAATTTAAACTCAATTTTCGACTCCGTGTGGCCCGCGATGAATGCAGCAACGGGTTATGTGGCCATCGGACCGGAGAGTATGGGCACCACTGTTTAAGACGACGGTCTTTCGTGTGAGACGACACGAAAGGTCCTTCTTAAAAAAAAAAAATAGGATAAAAGCAAACGCTCAACGTCATTCCGACGCGAGAAATAAAACGCGCGGATTTTTTCCTTTTTTTTTTCGCTAACGTCCACCGCCGCCATCAACCACACCAACGACGTCGTCGCTATATAGCTTCTCAACAGTCGCGAGTCTTCATGTACTCTCTCGGCCCACTCACGTTCCGTTCTCCCCCTCGCCCTCCCCTCCCTCCCCTCTCACCAGCCTCCTCTCGAGTAGGAATCAAACGGCTTCCTTCCTCATCCACCTCTCCTTTTTCCCCTCTACCGCCTCAACCTCTCTCTCTCCTCAAACCCTTTTTTTTCCACGCCTACCACAGCGACCAGACCGCAAGGAAAGAGATAGTAGAGAGGGGAGGTGAAGAAGGGGGGGGGGAGAGAGAGAGAGGTAGGTAGGTGGGTGGAGGGGATAGATGCACGCGTGACTGCCCAGAGGAGAAAACTCTCTTCCCACTCCTTATTCGATAGCCCCGCTCTCTTCCCGGGCCACGCTCCATCCACGAGGAAGAAGAAGGAGTAGTCAGTCACACGGCGGTGTGTTGTGTGTGAGAGGAGAAGAGCGCCCATCAAAAAGTGCCGGTGTTTCGCTCTCGCTAAAGAGAATCGCCAATCCCTCGCGCGCGCGCGCGTGTGTGTTCGTGTGTTTCGCCGAAAGGAGTTGTTACGACGTGTTTGTTTAGGATTAACGCTTCCCGGTGTGTTGCGGGTGGGAAAAGAGTTGGTTTTTTTGCGACCGATGCGAAAAGGCTGGTGTTCTTGGGGGGGGTGTTGTTTTCGCACGAATGTGATCTTTTGATTCCTGGAGTTCAGCGTGCTGAGAGTTTTGTTTTCCGCGTGGCACGTCTCTCACGAGTTGCTATCCTTCATCGACCGTTCGACTTCCGGATGATCCGCTTTTCCCCGACGATCGGACGGTATTGAATTTCGCGGATGGGATATCGCCTTTTTTTTTATTGTTTTTGTGTCCGTGGAAGTGATTCGAAACCTTTAAAAAAATAAATGGATGGAGTTTATTTCGTCGTTTCGTCTTCGTGATAGGAAGAGACGTTTTAAAAAGAGTGCTCGTTAGAGAGAGAGAGAAAGCATTGTACGTTGGAGTTTGCAACGGCTTTGCGTGTCGTGAATATTTTTACCGTCCGCTTAGTCGCGTGGGCGTGTTATCACCCGCGTATATGCGATGTGTTCGTGCGTCGACGGATTCGGCCGTGATGAAAAAAAACGCGAACGAGGGTGACGGCGACTGACGTTTTTGTTTTTTAAAACTCGTTAAAGTTATCGCGTTCTTCCGCCTTGGTGTGTGGAATAAAACCGCTAAAAAAGGATTCCGGCCTCTTTGATCGCAACGACTTCCATTTAAAAAAAAAAAAAGCCAGCCATGCATGCCCGCAAGCTCGAAGTCTCTTCTCCGACGGTCACCGCTTCGATCCCCGTTTCGGACGGTTCACCCCCCTTCACGAGGCAGGCAGGACCAGGGCGCCGACCCCACCTCCCTCCTCCTCGTACCGAGCGCCAAGGGCATTCCAAGGTCGGCGGCATCCTCGCCTCATCCGAGAGCATCCCATTTGCAGACGCCGATGACGAGGCCCCCGGGGGCGGCGTTGGAGTTAAAGAGTCGGCGGCGGCGGCGGCAAAGTGCGGAAAAGCCCCCGTCCGTTCTTCCTCTTACACATCCCCCTCCCTGCCTCCCAACGCCTCATCGCCCTCTTCCTCTTCCGTCTCGTCCTCATCCTCATTCTCTTTCTGCTTCGCCCCGTCCACTTCAACCCCCAGGATGGCCGTCGACCCTCCGACGCTAGACGCCGCTGACGCCGACGACGCCAGCCTGAACAACCTCCTAGACGCCATAGACGAAGGGGAGGCGGAGGGTGGAGAGAGGGGTAGAGACGGTGGGAGGATGGGAGGCAGCAAAGCTTCTTCCACGGAAGGCGTTTGGAATGGTGGACCAGTAGAAGAGGCGGACGAAGGAGACGGCTTGGCTGTGGAGGAGGCGGGGAAAGAAGAGGAGAGAGGAGGGAAGGCGAACGAGGAGGCGAAAGAGGAAGAAGAGGAGGAGGCGGAGAAGATGGAAGAGGTGGGAGGAGGCGGAGAGGACGCTGAGACCAACCCGGCTAAGGTGAGTGTGCTTGATGAAACACGTGGTTGTTTCTATCCGCGGGGTTAGTTTACTAGTTGGAATTTTCGCGAAGAGAAGACGCAGGATTTAGCGTGAAAGGGAGAATTTTCGCGTGAGGCCGGTTCGGCCTCCCATGGAGATTTCAACTGTCGCAATGAGAGGTGGTCGTGTTTGGGCGGGGGGCGTTATGTAACGTCACGTTTTTCGAATATATCACCGGTGTCGGAAGTTTTGGCCTGTCGTATTATATTGTACCGTTTCGACTTCGGTAGAAACGAAAGGTGTTGAGTTTTTTTTATTTAGTCCTCGGCATAAAGAGTTTTTTGAAAGTTTTTGTTGTTACAGGCGAAGGAAGATTTTTACGTGACTGGAAACGCGTTTACGGTGGGTGTTTATTTTTTTTTTAGGTATTTGAGGGAATAACACGGTGAAATACATCTCCTGGAACAGGGAAATATATACAAAATGCTGTACGAAAGACGGATAAGTTTTATAACGAAACTTAACTCCGAAAACATTGAAGATGAATGGCAAAATATGAAGAATGCAGTAGGTACTATTGAAAATAGCTGAGGATAGCTTAGGTTATATCAAACCTATGAATAAAAGAGGGCTAAACGATTATACAGGGAGGCCAGTAAGTCACTATACAGTATCACAAATATTCATTAAGAGACAAAACAACAATAAATAGCGAATGGCGGTGATATGATTCCTATTCAATGAAATAATTAAGCAATACATGAACAGAAACATTATAAAAACTATCTTCTACATTCAAATTGAGGTCCATTTACATCTGAAAAGTTAATAAATACATCATTATTGTGGTTACTGTATAATGACTTATTGGCCACCCTATATATATATATATATACCTACTATAGTTGAAGCGAAGGACAGCTTTATTCAAATTAATGCGAATACTTAAAATATTAACGAAAGTATGATGTAAGAAGACAAAGGAACTAAATCACATTAGTGGATTAGATTTGTCCAAACCGCCCACGTGTTTTAAAAGCCTAGCAACGTGTCACTCGTTATTAACTTTATTTAAACATGGTTTTGTGCATTGATATTCGAGGAAATATTAAGCTATGAAGCCCATGAAAATCGAAAAACTTCAAACTTTAATTTATGAAGTAAGGATGGACATTTTAAGTTTTCTTTGTCTTATTACTATCCTTAGTATTAGGCCGTAGAAAATCTAGGCCATGTCTATAAAAATAATTTTCTTAAAATTATTGGAATCACTATTCCTACTAATCAAAATTCCCGTTGTACGTAAAAGGTATAAGAAGCTGGCTGCTATAGTTTCCTATTTTCTTTGGCGGTAATTGGATATAAATAATGCATTGATGAGGAAATGTAATTAACCCCCCAGAAATTCTTCGCATGCTACTCACATCCCAACTCATTGTTTTTTTCAAAACTTTAGAAGGCTTTGAAATGAGGAAGAACAAAACTATATTGCTGCCAGATGTAGAAATTAACAGTGAGATAAGAAGTAATTAACAGAAATGAAACTTTGCACCGATTTCAGTACGCGTAATGACGCAGATATGCTACCAAACCTAAATAATGTTTTTTTTTCGACAAAAACTCTTAACGTGTAGTCTTACAAAGCTTCATTTCTCTTAATTACTTAAATACGGAGGAACTATAAACTTTAACGTGAAGTTCAAATAACAAAGAGTGGATTTTGAAAACAGTCTTAGGAGTTAATAAGACACGTAACTTGTGCTGTAAGGCAAAAAAAATGGAGGGTTGTGTTTAGTTCGCCGTAAGACTGCACATAAATTGAGAGCGGTGAATTTTAACCGTTAGATAAAGCATACAATCTTCGTTTTGCAGTAAGGGAAAGAGGATTATAAAATACATCTTTCCGGCTTCTATGATAAAACAGCGTTTATACAGAATGCTTTTAATGGACGATCCTTTAATTTGCCGTTTAATAGACTAATTACGAATCAACACCTGCTGGAATTAATGAAAAGCCGATTAATCGGCGAGATTGCGTATAAAATCCGATATAGTCGGTACTGCTTTATTTCAAGGAAGTCTCTCATCTATCCTGCCGTTCAAGTTTTCATTCTCGTAAACTTGCTCGTTTTGCTTGTTTTTTTTTTCGTCTCGGTTAATTGCGCCTCTTTTTATGAAAACTCGTTCCTCGTGTATTTTCCTTTTAGTTGCCGGAGGGGATTTATTCCAACTTTCGGGCTTTCTTTTTTTGCTGCCTACGATTCGTACGTGTGTAACATGGCAATATGTTGTAGACTTTTGTCGAATACGATAGGATTTTTCTCGCAGATTATTAACCGATAGCTGGGCACGGTTAGCGGTACGTACGTATGTAGTCGTGTAAAACGCCCTCCAAGTAATTTAACTCACATTTAGTTATTATACAACTTTTATTATGCAACTTTTATTGTGCAACTCTTATTATACAACTTATATAACAACTTGAACCGTATATATGTATGCCGTCTTTCAAATCCAGATAACTAACAATAAGATGTTTAGGGTAATTCCTATTGAACTAGGAGTACGAAATTTTGGCTGTATGTAGGTGTTTGTGTCCCCTCGAAGCAAAACTTCGTAAAACCCAGAAAAGTGATCCGGGTTCGACTCTAGAGAAGCTTTTCCATTCCTCGTTAGAATACACGGGAAAAGAGAAAAAATTACTTTCTTCTGTCGCAATTTATAACATGACAGAATTAATAATATGGGATCGTGGGATTTGCACCAAATTACGAATAAAAGAATGAACTTCGATAATGAACTCATCGAATTACGAATCCAATCCGAAAAATCTGAGAATTTGCGGAAATAGCCGTTTTTTTTTCGTGCATCTTAATGTCCCTTCAATGGTTGAACCTCATTGTTATCTGCACGCACGTAAGAAAAGCGTGATTAGAATGCATTAATACGATCTTATAGTATAAACATTTTTAGCATGCAAACATTAATACAGATTTGTTTTTAGGTATTAATTTTTAGCAAAATTTGGTGTGCCTTCAACTTTCCCACTCTTTTCTTATGTTTTAATTCCTTTGTAAAACGTAGCTATAAACATCGTTTCCTGGAGGAATAAACGCTTCCTTTTTTTTCGTATCTGAGACGATTCCTTTTGTGTGAGTGCGAGAGACTTCTCCATGATTTATATAAGAGGAGAACCACGTAAAAAATTACGGAGTGAAAGATTTATCGTGGCGGAAGTCGCGTTTATGGGATTATATCGAATTTGCTTTAAATGATTATAGTAACTCTCGGTATTTTGACAAAAAAAAAGCTCGAAAACACGTCCGTGATAAACGATCTCCGAATGCTTTGGTTTGTACACGAGAAGTGATTTATTTCGTTTATGCCGACGAAAAAAAAATGTTCCGCCGTTGTATTGTTCTTTCGCGCGCATCATTGGGGGGGGGGGGGAGCTTGTAAGGATTCGCGCTGGATATAACCTGGGAAGAAATGAATAACTAGGTCTTCTATTTTGGCATTATTTTTTTGCGCAGTTAAAAAAAAAAAGAGAACGCCCTAAATTCGCTTCTTTTTAACAAAGTGATACCGTCAGAAGGAAGGAAGTTTTTTTGAAATATGAATCTATCATCTACTTATCTATGAGAGTATAATTATCGCCATAAATGCAATAGGTGATGTTTAAACAATAGCAACAGTAGGTGGTAGCAGCGACGTAATTAGCCTCCCACTCGGGGGGGGGGGGGGGTGAGGGGGGGGGGCAGCCTAAATTCTAAAATTATTTGGGGGAGGAGGGGGGGGGGGCACACACCAAAATTTGAAAGTTAATACATATAAAAGAGTAGATCAGTATTTTTGTGCCAACGCTCAATTAGCCGCAATTAAGCCTTCAAATAGACGAAAGATAGCTTTATTCGCTTTGCATTTTTGTTTTTAAGCAACCACATTTTCGTTGTAGCAACGTCAATCATTATACATAGAAACGTAAATAGATACTGATAATTATTCAGGAACCCATGTGGGAAACGTTTATAACGATTGATTAAACAATTGTCGTCGACCGTTGCCGAAGTATTCGCTTTATTTGTGCTATTTACACATGCCGTACAATCAGTCGATGGCATTCAGCGAATGGCAAGGGAGGAGGGGGACAAGGGGAGGGTCGAGGACCTTTAAAATGGGGTCAGGGCCCCCCCTGCCCCCTCCCCCTCCTTAATTATGTCCCTGGGTGGTAATCGTGGCAAATGCATTTCTTTTGGTCTGAAGTGTAAAAAAATGAGTTTTTATGCCGATTAAAAACAAAGCATTAAGATTTAAATTATATGCTTGGTAAAAAAATACTCTTCATGATATTTAACGTGTGTGTATTCAAGTTCCATGTTATCATCTTCATTCCCACTTTAATTCAGGCAGTATTGATACAGTTTCAAACCGTATTATGAACACGAATTATAGCGTATTTCTTTAACGGGAAATAGACTTTTTTTTAGACTCCGTGAAAATTGCTAACGTTTTGAAATAGCTTTACAGTCTATTCAGAATTTACAAACGAGCTCCGTATGAGTTGCGTTTCTACAGTTCACGCGATTAAATGCGTCGTTGAATTTTTTTTCGTGGAATTTCCCTAAAAATCTTACAGTAACATCCAAAAGGTTTCTTTATCTTTCCTAGTCGCTTAATCGGGGGCAATTACTTTTTGCTCATAAGATTTCCTCCGGTAACCAAAAACCGTTGATTACTTTAGATCGGGCGTGACCAAACTACTGCCCGCGGGTCATATCCGGCTCGCAGAGTGATTTCATCCGGTTTTATCTCATCAATTTCTTGTAGACGCGGGTATTCATATATTTGCCAGCGGGAGATTACCTTAGATACCATTCATGAAATCTAAACGATGTTTTTCTAGTAAGCGGAAGCTATACACTTTTAGTATTATAAGCGTATGACACATAAAAACAATCAAAATACTATTCTCACAAAACTATTTGAATTTTACACACATAAGTCGTTTGAAAATTTGGTATTTGCCCGGCACAGTGGTATACAAAGCCTCATATGGCCCTTTTAATTAAAAGGTCGGTGACTCCTGACTTAGATGCTCATTTCAGTTACTAAGCAACCGTTATAAATGGAGTAGTTACCTTGTTCATTTTGGGCACGACACTCGGTTATAATTCTTTAAAGTGTAGTTTTATTATAGTTAGTAAAAATGAGGTTGCAAGCTGGGCGGGTGTCCAGGTGGCAACGTTCATAAAAACACCGAGAATTCAGTCATATCAACCAGAATTATACAGGGTGGGTCAACAAAATATACCCGATTTAAAAACGTACAGGATAACCATGCAAGATAGGAATTAATAATAAAGTGGATTAATCAGGAAAAAGTCAACAAATATTTTGATAAATAACCCTTTTTTTCATATGCTCAAAATATTTTAGATGATTTTACAACAACATCTATAGCCAATATTTGGCATGTTATCCTACTGGTTGTAATCAGAAAGTGTAATGCGCCCATTCGCATGCGTGCTCAGTATGATCGAGGACATTTAAAAAATCTGTATTGATGAAAATAAATTTGAAACACACATATACATATATATACATATATATATATACATATATATATATATATATATATATATATACACATATATATATATACACACTTGTGGAAGAGGAAAGATAAATAAGGATATTTTGGACAACTAGGTGTTGAAGAAAATCCAGTGAGCACTTACCAGGAGAGCCCGCTGGGATGTCGGAGAGACACATTTGTAGACGTTGTTGGAGCTTTCGGGATGATCCCTTCGTCAGCACAAGAGACACACACACACATGTATACGCATATACATATACACACACATAAAAGACTGCTGTAAACATAAGCGCCGGGCATTAGGATTTCGTGAGTTCATCGCTACCGAAGTTCCCACCGTACATCGCCTGCCCAACGTTCTCCTATTTTTTCCCGCACTTGGGCTAACATTAACAAAATACGAAACGACTCCATATAATGTTAGACTATTATTTACGGTTCTAACTTTAAAGGGGACCAAGTAGGGAAGGAGAAGCTTCAAATACCTATGATTAAAATATTAGTTTTAACTTTTTCCGTTTGAGTCCGAATTAAGAAAGATACATCATGTTGAGAAACTCATTTTCAACATAAGGAACCATAAAAATATATTACCCGTCGTGTCCAACTTTAATAAACGATACGAAAAAAGCCGACGAAGTAAATAGGGTGTCGAAAAAGCGGGGCGTCCCCAGCAGGGGGGTTCCTCAACCTAGCAACTGGTCCACGCCATTTTAAATTGACGCGGGACGTTAAGTATCCAAAAGACGCCAACTGCTTCACCACTCTCGGAGGAGAAAAACGACGCTAATTTTTTTTTTTTTTGCATTTCGCCCTAGCCATTTCCTCGCCTACAATTGCGAACCAGACGTGTATTTTTTTTCAAAGACACGCTGCTTCTTTGCTTTATGATCGTGAGAAGCTTTCGGCGACGAGGGCCGTTTGCAAGAGAACAGTGGTCCTCAGCCATCGAGATTTTTACATATGGATTAGATGTTTTATTTACGTTAAATATGTTTTAATATAGCTTAATACCCCCCAGAAAAAGAAACTTTCGAGTAAACAGTTCAAGCATTTCAAGGCGGCTGTCCGCAGTGGTAAATCACGGATCGTTTTTTCTCTCTTATAAAGCGAACGGTGAGTTACAACCGAGTCTGATTTATAGCTGCGGTGCACACATCGTTAAATCAAACGTTTTAAGGCTTGTAAAGGGCTTTTAATTGATGCTTAGATATGATTATTTTAGACGCAATTTAGAGGACTATTACATGATTTAATGTACGGAAAAACTCAGCTACGTGGAACCTCTGTGTTTCGTTATTTTAGACTATTTTTCGGTGAATTACCACTGAAGACGGCTGATTTGTAGCCGAAATGCTTAGATGAAATTATTTCAGACATTATTAAACGGATTGAGTAATTATTTATGTTTGATATTATATAAAAGTTGTTTTTTAATTCGCAGAAATTAAGAAACTGAATGGCTCGTTTTAAGGGAGGTAAATTTACAGTGTAAACTTTCATGTTCAATAAATGAAACTTGATAAAACAGGGAGAAAACGGACTGATGCTATTATTTAAATGTTTTTTTTAGCATTCGTGATATTTTATTGCGAGTTAATGAATAAACATCTAGAAAATTGTCTATTTTTTTCTGAGGAAGATCACAGGCATCAGTTCTTTTACTTGAATAGGAATATAATAGAGAAAACTCTAGCCTAAGTTATTTATTCTCCTTACTTTTCATTTTGGTTTAGTCGATCCCGAAGCTTATGGCGATTAAGTCACCATATTAGCCTTGATTTGTACGCTGTTTTTTGCATCGTATTTGCCGCATGATAAAAAAATTTAATGTAGCATTTTCTTTTTCTCATTCTCAGTGCCATATCTGCATGACTTTTAAGTTTAATGTTAAGTTTCCCACAGAAGACATCAGTCAAGGCTAATCCCGACGTGATTCATAACTATTTGGCCATCATTTTTATTTAACTGTTAACGTGAAAGAAATTTTCAAAGAAATCAACTTGACTTGCGACCGAAATGTACTAAAATGCTGTCTATCTCATTGCCAGTTGGCCAAGTTTCTTTTATTGAAACTTTGAGAGAAATTTTAGAATAAAAACGTCCAATTTGCTACAGAAACTCAACAAAACCACTCAACCGGTATACGTAACGAGTTCCGAGTTAGACAAAACATGGCCGGGATTATATGTGATTTTTATTATTTTTGTGGTACGAATGCATTTTAAACAAATTTTGCGTAGCTTAATCCTTATTTTTTGTTCAGTAGGTAGCAAATAATTTTACAAAATCAAACGATAAGTACAAAGCGTTATTACAGATTTCGTCAGAAAATTAGGGGGGAAATATTTTAAAGTTTAATATAAAATAACGAGATAAAGCTGTCGTGCGATGAAATTAGTAATTATTTAAAAGAAAATTCGGTGTCACGATACATTTAATTTGTGAACATTGGGACATAGCGCTGAAAACCGGTACACAAGCAGCAAAATGTAATATAGTCGAACGTAAAGTCGAAACTAGGGGGAAAAAGATAATAAAAAAATGAATAGCGTCGAGTGTCCGCATGTTTATGGCCGATTCGCCACGTGTTCTACGTATTGGATAACAAGGATTTGCACAAGTCGCGACTAGAGCTCGCTAATTTTCGTTTTGTAACGTCTCGATGTTACGGAACCTGGCGTTCAAATAATGGCCCGAAATTCTCGTTTTTTCCGCGCATTCTGCGATGTTAGTCGTGATATGCTGCTGTAAACCGTAGTGCTTCGAAGAGCTCAAATACAGCAGTAATCGTCTCGATAAAAGCAGAATTTTTTTGTCTAAACTGCGACTTGAAACCATACGTTAGTCATAATTTTTTGTTCCCTATATTCTAATTAATAGCTGTTTTTTACATTTTTACTATTTCTTGTAAATGTGTACGCGAATATAACAGTAAACGTGTACGTAAAAGCCGTTTTTTTATGAACTACGTCTTGAAACATTACGTTAGTCATACTTTTTTGTTCGTAATAATCTAATTAATAACCGTTTTTTCCCTATTTCTAGTCAACGTGTAGGCGAATAAATTCTTCACATTTTTATAACGGAATCTCTTAATTTATTTTTTTTGTCGAAAATGGAAAATTTTGGGGCGTCGCCGGAGTTCGAGGTCGGCTTGTTGTCGGAGAAATACGATACATGCGGTCCTTCGAACGTGTTTAACACTCTCGATGGATTGGGCTTTTTGGTTTCGCCTGCGTTCTTCGTCGTATGCCGGATTACGCCCTGCGTTGGCTGCGACGCCAAGGACAAGAGTCGGAGGAAAAAAAATAATGTAGCGGAAATCTTTCTCGAGAGAGAGAGAGAGAGATATAGAGAGAGCAGATGTTCGGATCGAATACGTCATATCCATCCGGCGTTATTCAGCTGTTTATTGCAACGTAAAAAAATTCAAACCTTATGAAAAAAAAACGAAGTACCTTTTTTGGGAGGTTTTTTCTTCTCTCTCTCTCTCTCTCTCTCACATTCTTTCTCTCTCTCTATCTCTCCCCTTCCCTCTCTAAAAGCCATTAGAGTGGTGACTAGATGTGTCGAGTCGTTTGGGGGTGCGGTATTTACACGCAAAATTATCGAGTTTCCTATCCGATAAATAACTACTCGTTTCGCGGAGGGATGGAGGTTGTTTTTTTTAATGGCTTCATACACGTTGTACGAAGCGCTAAACGGTTTATTATGCACGTGGTTCATGGAGTGAGAGCACGGTGGGTATGTCGTCGTCTGCGCTCCCGCGTCATTTACCTGCCTCGTAAACCACGTGAACGATTTTTGTGTGAGATTTTGGCACCGGAAACATTCCGCAGAAATCGTCGAGGAAATTTAATTTTGGTCAATAAAGAAAAGTTGTCATTCCCTTAAAGGTGGGATTTAATGAACACTTGCGTGTATCTTGTTAATAATGCATGCATATCTTATGAGAGTCAAATTGACAAATCGTTTCAATTCACCGTCCATAATAAAAGGTTGGGAAAACAGATGCGCATTTCGGCTACAAGGCAGACGTCATCATTGTTGCTTCATCGGTGATAGATAGTAGTAGTAATTAGGTTTTTAGGCGCGTCAACAGCTAAGTTTATTTTGCACCGTCAAATTCTGTTAGAGAAAATCAACATACATCACAACATCCATGCCCGAAGCGGGATTAACCCGCGACCTGTGGGTTAGAAGGCAGGCGCACTGCCTACCAGTCTAACCCGGCCGTCTCGGTGATAGAGTCTAACAAGTTAGGAAAGTGTACAACTTATCACAAATGGGCGCGTTTCGTGCAATGGAGTATTAGAAAGAAATTATATACCTGTACGTGAGGGAAATAGCGTTTTAAAGTTCTTTTCTTCATCATAACTAATCCATTCTCTTCCTATTTTAAAATATTGCATGTACACGTAAGGAAATTAAACGTTTGTGAGGTTGTTTATGTTAGCAACAATGAAGAAGTAGCAATGCAAGAAAATTTGTTCAACTCGAATTAAGACATTCTTGTTTGATTTTAGCGATAACGGCTACTCCTACGATAAAAATATGTAGGGAAGGTAATACTCTAATTTATTAGTTCTACAAGTTTTATTTGAAAAATATTTTGATATGAGCAATACTTTACGAGATATGACGGAAAGTTATTTTTTTCACCAGTAAAGTGATACCTCTGATTGGCTTACGTGTTTCTTTTTTGCGATTTTCGTATTATATTTTATAGTAAGTCTTTAATATCAAATTTCATGAAAATCCGTTCAGTAGAAGCCGAGAATGAACATGCGGACGGACGGACAGACAGACAGACGGACAGACTGACGATAATAGGCGCTCACGCTGTAAGCGAAACGCGCCTAAAAATAGAAATTTTGAACGTTATTTAAGAGTAACGGTTTGTCAGTGTCATTTCGGCCTGAAGGTAAGATAATTCACTCTGGAAGCTTATTAGTCGTTGCTAAGGAGACATTTCCAATAGTCGATTTTTATTAAAAAATGAGGATTTCCGATTTTTAACCGCGAATTGCAACAATTTTAGAGAAATGGCTGATTCATTTGATCGTACTTCGTTCTCGTCTTGTATTTTTTTATCGCAATGTTAATCGTTTTTTAAAAAATCATCTTATAATGGAGCACACTCATTACCACTTTTCTTTAAACATTAATGGCTTTGTTGCAAGATATTTTATGTGACGAGGGATTCCTTTAACGAATTAAGCTTTCTCAAAATCTCATTTCCTTTCTAGTACGGACTGTGGAGTAACTGCCGCGTAGTCAGTTGAAGTTTAGGCTGTAGATGTTACGTAGATACTTAAATTATCGCAATTTGTTCATCGCATGCCCTAAAAGATAAGGTGAAATGTCCCGTAGCTTATACTCGTCACGATTATTCCATGTTTTTTTGGTGTTGTTAGGTAACTCGGCGTTAATTATCAGCGAATGCTTCGTGGTTTAGCTTGGAGCGTGTTGTTAGAATTTATTTATTTATTTTCACTATTTCCTTCTGTCACTGTCTGAAGTTTGGAGTCTCGTGCGTAAGACATAAATTGATATGCAGCTCGCGCGCGTGTTACACGGATGAAAACCAGCGAAAACTGGAAGTAAACATACTCTTGGAAATGTGTCACATTTATTTTATTTATTTCCCATAAAGTCACACTAACAGCTTGGGTGAGCTGCGAGGAGACTATTAAAATTATAGTAATGTAACGATGACGTCCGTGTTCACGATGGGATTTGAACACGCGACCGTGTTTGTGGAAAGCGAAGGCTATTTCTATTCCTTTACCAAAGTTTTCACTGTACTTATAAAACTTTTTTTTCTAATTGTCCAGTTATATGTCTGTTGAAAGTTACAAAGTTTTTATGTTGTTTATTTTTAAAATAAGTAAGAAAAGGATATTAATGTAATTAAATTAGAAAATTTGAATTATTCAGTACGTAGATTGCTGTATGTATCTCCCATTTCTCTCGCGCATATAGGACATAATGGCGTACTAAATGATTCAATTAATAAATTTTTCAATTAAAATAATTAACTTATGTTCTAAATGGTATTTTTTTCCACATTGAATGTGATCATTGTGATATTAATATCTGGATGATGAATTTTATAGTGCTTTTGTAGCCTTAGGCTTAAAAGTAAGATCTCATGAAATGTTTTTAGTTTTAGATTTTCAAAATAGAAGCACGTCGAAATAACATATCGAGTTTCTGTCGAATTAAAAAAAAATGCAACTAATATTAACTCCCTCGTGCTTTTGCATGTGACAAATGACCCTCTAATATTGGTGGCAGCCTGTCACGAATATCTTAGGGTTTTCACGCCCAAGCGAGAGGTGAACACGGAAGTAATCGTGTTTCAGCCCGCATGGTGCGCGCGGCAGGTGAAACACGCGAAACACTTTTAAGTTAAGTCGGGGGGCGAGTCGAACGCGAGTCTTAATGCGAAGGGAAGAGAAGCCACTTTAAGTCGCAGACGGCGTAAAAGAAAAAAAAATAAGTTGGCCGTAATAAGGAGCGGGAGTTTAAGGGACGAGACTGCGGTAGGACAAGGAGATTAATGTCGCGTCCCCATTTTATAGGCGAGCGAGGTTTGGAGTCATTATATGGGAGAGTGGAGTAGGGGAAAGAGGAACGAGAGGGAGGGGATGAGATATTGGGAGGGAGGAGGGGTAGAGAGAGGGAGGGGAGAGGGAGTGAGAGGGAGGAGGAAGGGGAGAGAGAGAGAGGAAGGTGGATAGGCAAAAGAGAGAGGTAGAGAGGGAGGAGAATGGGAAGGAGATCTGAGAGAGAGAGAGAGAAGGGAGGGGATGGTAGGGGGTAAGGAGCGGGAGAGAGAGAGGTAGCGGCAGAGGGAGGAGTGACGGAGGATGTGATCTAACCGAGAAAATGAGAGGAAATGGGGAGTGGGAGGGAATAAAATATCGGGAGGAGAAAGTGGGAGGGATGAAGAGTAAAGAGAGACGGCGAGAAGTGAACAGAGAGACAGACAGACAGACAAACGACTTTATTGAGGGCGAAGTTGGGACAGTATAGTCTCTTCTTACGTTTAACCCTACGTTAATAATTGCAGTGGAAAATAAAAAATAATAATGATTTTACGTGCATATACACGCAAACACATTCGCAGAAAAACAAAAACCCGAAGTTAAACAAAAGAAGGGAAAAAACACGAGTAAGATGTCCAATTACAAGTTTGGAAACTTCTAAAAAAAAAAAAAGACGAGGTATTTGTGGAAAAAACCTAGGAATGACCTGACATGGCCAACCACGCAGGAAAACACCCACGAAGGGAATGGGGGGGGGGGGGGGGGGGGTTGGAAAAAAACCTGCGAAAACCCTAGATACATAAAAGAACAATAGTGGAATTACAATAATACATACAAGTTTTAAAATGTAAGAATCACAAAATACATTTTAAAGTAATGAAGAATGAACATGAAAAATTAATAAAATTAAATGAAAGCATAAAAATTTAAAATAACTAAAAATATATAAATAATAATAATAATAAATACACACACGCACGCACACACACATATATATGTATGTATGTATATGTATGTATGTATATACAAAATAATAAATATACAGATACATATACATATATACAAATGGGAGAAGAGGAAAAAAGAGAGGGAGGATAGGAGTGATTTGTAGGGGAAAGTGGGAGGAAGGATAGATAGATAGATAGATAAGGAGGGGTTGAGAGAGGGATTGGGAGGATAAAATGGGAGGGAGGAGGGATGTAGAAAGGGAAAGAGGGAAGGTAGGAGAGATTGAGAGGAGAATGTAGGAGGGATGAAAGGTAGAGAGAGAGAGAAGGAAAAGGAGAGAGATGGAGGGGATGAGAGATTGGGAGGATAGAGTTGGAGTGAGGAGGGGTCGAGAGCGGGAGAGAAGGAACGGGAGAATAGAATAGAATTTCGACTTTATTTATGGCCGAGATTGAGACTGGATAGTCCCTTCTGCCATCTATAACCCATTGTCAATTGCAAAAATTAATAAGTTAGAAAAATTTTTAGATAAAATAAAATGCAAATAAAGTTCGCAAATGATAAGAAAATACACATTAGGCATTATGCTATATATGTATGTACAAAAACGAGTTATGCATATAAAGATAGTTGTTTGTGGGGAAAAACTAAGGATAGTTAACGTATATTAAACCTCAGGAAATACCCCACTGCAGGGAAACACCCACATAAGAAGAGGGGTTTGAAAAACCTGCGAAACCTACAGATAGTATTATTTAAAGATTGAGATGAGAATAAACATAAGTTACACATTGTACATCTACATCTACAGTTTATCCTGCTAGCCACCGCATCGGTGTGTGGCAGGGGGTGCAATAGCACCAAGAGAATGCGCTTAATAATGAGGATGTATATCACCCTACGTCGGCTGATTTTTTATGGTAACTTCTGTTCTGCTCAGCTATCGTTCTAGGGGAAAACGATCCTTTGTACCTCTCAGTCCTACAGGCTATCTCTCTTATTTTACGAGGATGGTCCATTCTACCAATATAAGTTGGCGCTCTTATTATTTCTTCGACGTCGCTGGAGAATGTATTCGTTCTAAATCTTTCAAGAAGTTGTAACCTAGATCGTGATCGGCGCTCAGTTAGTGATTCCTATCCTAAGTCCTGTAACAAGCCTGTAACACTTTTATTTCTATCGTGACAATTTTTGAGAAATCTAGCGGCTTTTCGCTGCACTTTCTAACTCTGAGATTGATCCTTTCTCGTACGGATCCCATATGCTCGACGCATACTCTAACAGCGGTCTTACTAAAGGGAAGTAACATGTCTCTTTGACTTTTCCTCACTTTTACCTACTATGGGAACATAGAGATAAGTAATAAAAATAATGAAATGCGTATACATAATTTGATACATAGTCATATACATACATACAAATACATATGCATTCACACACACACACACACCTCTGCGCACATATTTTTATAAAAAATCTGATGTGGCCAACACATGACTTTCTCCATATTTGGGGTATAGATATTTAAATTATTATGAATAGCATTATGAGGCAAAATTATTATTTCGTATCGTAAAAGAATACAGTCGTCCTTATTGCCGTAAATTAGGTATATTTTGAATATGTTTACAGAATTCACCGCTACATGTATAATGGAAATTACGAAAAAAGTTGAATATCTCCGAAATGGATGGTTCTACGAAAATTTGTTTCAAACAAAACCTGGAAGAAATATTATTCTCTACAACTTTGGTCCTCACAAAGATTACTAATAACGACGTTTTTAAGGATCTATTTGACGGAAACCGAAAAAACCGATTATTTATAAATAATTCCTAAACAATAACTGCTATGGAAAATTCTTTCAAATGAAAGTTGTAGGAAATTACATTCTCTATAACCTTTGTATAGAATTGTATATACAATAATGATGTTTTAACGAAGAAATATCGCAAAAACCGAATCGGGTTTGGAATAAACCTCGACATCCGGATAACTGGTATTGTCCAAAAACTTATCAGTTCTTTGTGCTCATGCCAAAGTGTTATATATGAAATTTGGTATTAATATGGCAAGTACTTATTGAGTTAGAGCGCCCACAATCACATACATCCACACACACAGACATCATTCCGAAAATAGTCTAAACGTGTTCTAGGGACCTCAAAAAAAAGAGAGAAATTGAGAGGAGAAAGTAGGAGAGAGAAACGGTAGGAGAGGGAGAGAAGAAAAGAGAGGGAGAGAGAGAGAGAGAGAGGGTAGGGGAGATTTGAAGGGGAAAATCGCAGGGAGGATGAGTAATGCCGGTAATGAAGAATGTGGGAGGTAGAAGGAGGAGCAGGGAGAGAGGGGAGATAGATAGGCACACGTCCTTATTCGGGCGAAATTTAGACCCAAAGGTCCATTCTTACATTTAACCCTTTCGTCAATATAGATAGCTTCGTTTCAATAGAAGTTAGAATACAACATTACAAGAGTACAGAACGGTATAGAAGTCGAGCATAATGAGACAGATTTAAATTTGTGGAGAAAACCTAGATAAGAACAAACTTGTCCTAACTAGTAAAACCCACGCAAGAAAACACTCACTGAGAATGGGAGTGTGAAAGACCTGCGAAATCTTCAGATAGTAAACATAAAAGTAAGACATTAAATAGTATGTACAGTAGGGGAAAACTTGAACACAATCACCTGTATACCGTCGTCACAATACGTATAAAGATATAGACATAATATTTACGAGATATGCGTGAAACATTTATAAAATGGAACAGAGGGAAAAAATAATATAGCGTACGTAGTATGGCGGGGAGGCAAAAGAGAGCGGAATACGGAAAGGAGGGAGATGGAAGGGGGATGCTAGGGGGGAGGAGTGAGATGGTGATAGGTGGTAGAAGAGGGAGAAAGCGAGGAGTGGAAGAATGGAGGGAGACGTGATATAACCGAGGAAAAGGGGAGGAGAGGGTGTAATAGAAACGGGGGAGAGAGATGGGAAGAAAAGAAGAAAGAAATATGTGGAAGATTGGTAAGAAGGGTGAGAGAGTGAGGGGGGGGTGGGTGAAGATGGGGAGGAAAAAGGAGGCTAAGTCGGGCCTGTGAGGAATGAATGGGATAGGACAGAAACGTCTTAAGAGTTATGTGGACCGTACGCTATTAGTAGAAGTTGGCTCACTCGTAAAATTATTATTTGCGGGGCTATTTTTATTGCACTGGATGAAATACGAAAATGTATAAGAAAAAATAAGTGGTGGATTGCTAAGCTCTATAGTTACATCGCGACTTTGTTTATTTTTTTTAATTAAAATATTACGCTGGAGCTTAGTCCTCCCCCGAAATTAAAGTGGGCCTACTTGTAAGGTTGCTTTTTAATGCGCTAGGTGAAATGTATAAGGGAAACGAAGTGAGGGTTTACTGATCTCTATAGTGATATTACGAATTAACATATAATTATTTATTTTTAGCGCTTTTATTAAAGTAGCTTATGTTTTCACATTGTCCGTTTTGAAGCAACGAGAAGAGCTGGGAAGATAAGATTTTCAGGATAATTCCGAATGGTGACATACATAAAGTGTGGGGTCCGTCCGTTTACATTTTTATTGAATTAAATAAAACCCTAATGAACTCTATACGGGCCCTTTAATACGGTAAGGTTTCGTTTTGTTCTTTACATTGCCACAACAATAAAAGCGAAGTGTAAATACGTTCATTTTACTTTCGAATGGGGATAAATATCGCATTACAACTGCTTAACTGCGGTGAGATATGTTTTAAATACATTTTGATTGACGCAGTGACGGATCCAAGGGGGGGCGATGGGCGCTTTCTTAAATTTATTCCGCGCAAAAATCCTCAATAATACGCCGCAGATTAGGTCTGTATAGCAAGGGAAAGAAGGATTCTGATAGGAGTAGGGATTTTCAAAATACAGTAATACTCCGCTATACGTCGGAGATGCGTTCCTGAAAAATGCGACTGATAACGAGACAACGTATAGCGAAACAAATATTCCCATAAGAACTATGATAAAAGTAGCGGTTACGTTCCTGGCGGATATTCTGTGACGCATTTGTTTCTCAAATAATACATTACATTAGACAAACTATGTTACCATTATGTGTTTACCACTCACTGCTACTAGGGTTTAATATACATTTAATCGTAACAACGAGTAACCAATTGCAATAATAAATTCATAAATCATCGAAAATAATTGTCTATAGTGTGGTGGAGCACAAAAATTGTTTCTTTACTTATAGGTACACTGATATGCACTTTAGAGTACTTTTCAAGCAGATTTCGCAATCCAAAGTATATCCAATATCTCATGAGATATCAACGCAAACGTAAACCGGGATGAAAGGACACACAAAATGTTAGACACAACTGTTCACAAAGCTCTCTTATAGATGGCTGTCGTTCAGAAATAGGTTTTTACACATCGTCATTAAAATTGGGAGTTCCTTTTATCCCCTGTGTAGCTTGTGAACCACGTAACCCATCGTGATCTCTCAAACACATGGCCAGCAGATGTTTACTCTGAGTATGATTTTACACGAATTGATAAACACCAAATTAAATTAATTCATATAAATAATAATAAACATGAAATTAAAAGCCGAATAGAGGGTTTTTATTGTTATAGTTATAATTTATGCACCGCAATTGGAATTTCTGAAATTTTGCTTTTAGTATTTCACAAACGACGTATATGCGAAGCGACACAACTTATAACGAAACGCGTTCCTTACTTGATTGGCGACGTATATGCGAAACAACGTATAGCGGGGTTTTACTGTATAGGGCAGTTGGCAGGGGCGGATTTGATAGGTGGAGGGGCGATCGCCCCCCTTGAGAAGTTTCTGGATCCGCCCCTGGATTGACGTTATACGTTTTGTATTGAGAGGAAGTAGAAGATTTCAAAAATTTACACGACCATTCTTTTAAATAAAAAAGCCACTTTCGGAATTTGCTTTTGCGGTTCTTCTTTTTTTAAACTTGTTTACTTAAAATATTACGCTGGAGCTTAGTCGTCACCAAAATATTCGTGGCTCCCTCCGACAGTGCGATGGGTAAGCAGTCACCGAAGGAGGGAGAGAGGGAGGATGAGAGAGAGAGAGTAAAGAGGGGGGAGAGGAGGGAGTCCGGGGAGAAGGGGGGAAGGAGGCGTGTTGGTAAGGAGGAAGACACTGAAGAGGGCAAGGCACCAGCAATAATTAACTAAACAGAGTATGGACGAATTCGGTCGACAGATGTCGGATTTAATTAAAGGCTCCCGATTATCCGGGTCGATGAGATCACCGGAAGGCTGAGATTGGAGAAATTAAGCGTGGAAAAGGAGTGTTCCATTCCGTCCCTTGGAAGACAATACGCGAACACAATGCTGGGATCGCGAACCGTGTCGCCGAACGCCACCCACTCGAGAGAGGAAAAAACACGACCTCGGTGGTTACTCGCCGGGTATTTATGCAAATGGGAACCTTATGGTAATCGTTGCTGCTACGGCGTTCGCGTTGAGACGGTGGAGTCATATATATATATTTCCGCCGACTTTGCCGTGAAATTTCACCGAAGGATCGTGTAATGTCATTTGTCGAGTCGCCCATCTTTTGAAATTTTCTCGAATTGATTGTTGGAATTCTTTTTTCTGGGCGAAGGGGAATTGTTTAAATTTAATTTGGAAATAGGTTCTTGAACTCGTGAGTGGTTAGCTGTGATTTTTATCGAAGAATTTAATGTTAATGATATTACGTTGTGTTCTGGGCTATGGTTAAGGGTGTCGTAGTGTAGGTTGGAAGGCGTGTTTCTCCACGACAATACTAATATAGCGGGTTCAATTCCCACCATGGGCATGGAACTTTGTGCTCGTTGTATCTGCAAATGAACTCGCTTTAAAACCCCCGCAAATGCTGTCCGTGTAGTAATAATTTGTGAAATAATTAACTTAATCTTTTAAAAACAAATTGAAATTCGAATTTTACATATTTAATTCTACCAACAAACGTTTTACTTGGTAGAATTAAACCGTTTGTCATGTTTAACGTGGAAGTTAAATACTAAAAACCTAATAAACAATAAACAAAATAAATATTTTACATATATTAACGATTAATACGTTTTTCATGCTTAATATAAAAAGTTAAATATTAAAAACTTAATAAAACAAAAAGCAAAATAATTAACTACATTAATTTCTTTCTGTGGTAGAGGACTAATGAGTTTTTTTCCTGTTTATACCTACGTGATAAGTCTTTATTTCGAATAATGATTTATTTCAATCGATTTATTGTAAATTTTTATATAAATTTTATGTCATGGGATGGCTCATAAAATGTCGAACGCTAAATTTATAACCATAATATTCCCTGCCTCGTTTCAATGAGGTACATTATTAAATTCCATTACTTTTTTGCATTAGCTTCGAAAAGAGATCCCAAGCTACCAAAGTACGTTCCGAAAAAGCCCTAAAACTCATTCGGAATCCGAATTTATGAAATATTTATCGCCCCTTCAACTACGCAGCATTTAATTTACGCACCGTCGTCGCTTTGTTTCTCTCCGGGATAATTTAACGTATTTTCAGTTGGGTTGGTGTATTTTCATCATCAAGCCAACGTCACTGAGTGATTTTGATTAGGAAATAATTAACTCTAAAATTATTGGGAAAAAATTTATGCGCGGTACCTGGTACCATTAAAATTATGCAATTTTTTTTGCAACATTTAGTGCGCTATTCAGCGTAAAATAATATCTCGACTTTTTATGTGGCCTCACTATCATAGAATGTTACATGAAAATTATCCGTTTTGACCAAAATAAATAAATAAAATTATATTCTAGTAAATTATTCCGTAAGGTAGTTTAATTTACAGACTAGTAAGAAAAGAGTTGCTGAAACAGTAAACGACGTTTTTTTAAAAATAATTTTAAAGACGGACCTCCGCAAGAAAACTTGAACGACGAGAAAAAATACTAAATATATTGAAAAAAACGAATTCTGTATTTGCTTTCCTTTAGGAGGAGTTAATGCGTCAGAAAGTCGAATACACTGAGAGAATCAGCGGATTTTTTTTCAAAAGACCTCTAAAAATTACTGATTTCCGTCGGAGATCGTCGAGTCCAAAAATTTACTCTTGAATTTTAGTATACATTGATCGTTTCACGATGCCGACTTTTAGGTTTTTAAAACAATCATTTATGTTTTCATTCTTTATTTAGTTCTACCTTAAAACCATTTGCTTTCAATGTCTCAAATGAAAATAAGGCGTGGAATATCAATTTAGTGGATGACGTTCTAATAGTCCAAACCAAGGATATCAAGCGCGCAACCCCCTTATTAATTTTATTATAGTGCCAGTAGTTGGTAAACGTCATGGACGAGACGATTATAAAGTAGAATAGGAGTTCAGAACAACGTAAAAACATTTAATGCTCAGGAATCGTTTGTTTTTACTGAAATACATATGTTGTGTTAAGTTTCAGCAAAATACATCGACTTATCATTGTGATACATGTAGCCCGCCAGATAATTTTGAAATTGTTTATTTGCCCTCCCACAAAATTCGAGTCTAAGGACTGCACTATCCTTGAATGCATTCTCTTCTCTAAAAAATCTCATTTTGGTGGTATGATGAATTGGGAAATAAATATTCTAATTCGTCTATAAATGGAACCATACGTCTCTGGTAACATCTCGTTCAAAGAAATTTAATTTGAGAATTGGTGTGCGTTTGTTTATCGTGGCAGTTCGAGTAACTGCGTTAATAACACCTAAACGTAAATATACGTTCCTATTATTTGGAATTTCTAAAAAATCTTTACGAAAGTTCTGCTGTATATGTATAGGAAACCCTCCTTATAACCATTTAAAAAAATCTGATGTGGCCAACACCTGACTTCCTCCATATTTGAGGTATAAGTATTTAAATTATTATGAATAGCATTATGAGGCAAAATTATTATTTCATATCGTAAAAGAATACAGTCGTCCTTATTGCCGTAAATTATATTTTGAATATGTTTACAGAATTCACCGCTACATGGTGATGGCGCTATATACTGGAAATTTACGAATAAGTTAAATATCTCCGAAATGGATGGTTCTACGAAAATTTGTTTCAAACAAAACCTGGAAGAAATATTATTCTCTACAACTTTGGTCCTCACGAAGATTACCAATAACGACGTTTTTAAGGAGATATTTGACGGAAACCGAAAAAACCGATTATTTATAAATAATTCCTAAACAACTGCTATGGAAAATTGTTTCAAACGAAAGTTGTAGGAAATTACATTGTCTATTACCTTTGTATAGAATTGTATATACAATAATGATGTTTTAACGGAGGAATATGGCAAAAACCGAATCGGGTTTCGAATAAACCTCGACTTCTGGTTAACCGTTATTGTCCAAAAACTAATCAATTCTTTGTGCTCATGCTAAAGTATTATATATAAAATTTAGTATTAATATGACAAGTACTTTTTGAGTTAGAGCGCCCACAATCACATACACACACGCACGCACGCACGCGCGCACACACACACACATCAATCCGAAAATAGTCTAAACGTGTTCTAGGGACTCAAAACGTGTTTCCGCTGAAATCTCGAAGTCGGTTTTTTTCGTGATCACTATACTTTACCATACTACGTATGGAGAAAGTAAGAAATAAAGACAAATCAACGACTAATGTATTACTAATGTACTTCAAATATATTTAGAAAGAAAACGCCAACGCAATAAATACTTGGTGCTCACGAAAGCAACTTTTAAGTACATATATGTAATTGAAGAGCACCTTTAGAATGCCCAAGAATAAAGCGGTTCTCGCGAGCACTATAGAAATAGATACTCTAGGACAGGGGTCCCTTGGTGTATTTGACGAAGTTCTACTTATATTTATGTAAGCATTTCAAAGAAAAGTCACGTGTGGGTGTGTGTGAACCAAGGGTCCCTGCCTTGAAGTAACTGGTTTATATGAGGAGGATTTCACTCTTTCCTTACGCCTATACAGGTAACGCTCGTTATACGCCAATTCGATTTATGCGCGTTCGTTTTAACGCCATTTATAGCGATCATTATAACATCCACCGTATTTCCCGGCGGATACACCTTTATCCCCCGAAAAACGTCAACGAAAATCAACCTGCGTCTTATGCGTCGATGGTAAACATTTGCACGGTCGTATAGATCAGTGCTTCTCAACATTTTTTGATCCACGGCACGCCTTCATGAACGTTTAATAAACATCGCGGCACATCAACCCAACCCTGTGTAATTGCACTGCTTTAATACATGTTTTAAAGAAGGTTAAAATGTTATTATGTTGTTAAATATAATCCATTATGAAAAAGATCCAGATCGTCAGAGGAGCTCCAAAGATATAAAAGACCCAGCGTTCGATCTTCGTAAGCATTCCTTGAGAACAATGCAGTGATAGAAGTGTTATTTTAAGTAGTTGAACGCATAATTTAGAATGGACACCAGCTGAGTTCTGTATAAAAGCCTCAACGTTGATCTTAATCGGAAGGAAGTCTATGCACTCGGCGTATTCACTTGCATTCATAATTTTTTTTTCGATTATATAGATTGGAATCTCTCTGCGAATTGTATTTAGAACATATTGTACAAAACTATGCAAATAATCTAGGTATAATTTTCCCAAGTTTGGGAACGGAACTCCTTTGATTTACATGTATCCTATGGGATAATTACTTTCGATTTAGGCCAATTCGATATACGCCAATTCGATTTACGCCAGTTCGATTTACGCCGTAATCCTCAGGAACGTATCTAAGGCGTAAACCGAGCGTCACCTGTATTTAATCACAGGACCCTAATATTTTACACCGAATGCTTCGTATTTACCGGCAAATCAATCTACGTCGACGCCAGGCCCTCGATAAGATCCGCGGGAGGGAAGTATCTCACGATGACCTGTCTCGGAGAAATGCATCTGAATCACGATAGCATTTTTTTCCGACCGGAACTGCGTGATGCTATCTCGTTTCTGCCACGTGATTGCCTTTAAACGTTTTCTCGTGCGTGGTTACGAGGCCTCACTCGCGTGGAGATGTAAGATAGCAAGGTCAGAGAGAGAGAGAGAGAGAGAGGGAGAAGGAACTTTTTTAGAATTGATAGCATAGCGTTTTCCCAGAAAAAGAATTCGAATTCGGGGTAGGAGTTTCCGTATTAAACGTTCGATCGAATGGACTGAACAGTTCGACGTCGACGATGGTCCGATTCTAATGTCCACGCGAGAGAGAAATATCGAGGCGTTAAGGTTTCCGAGAGTAAAAAGGCCTCTTTTGTCCAAGGATAAATGTTTCCCTTTTTCGTGATCTCCCATCTCGAACGCTTTTCTTCTGTTTTTCATCCCGCGATGTGTGTGTGTGTGTGTGTGTTTTTTGTGTAAAAAGGGGGCGCGGTCGAAATTCCTCCGGAAGAGTAATGGAAAGAGTGGGATGTAGGATCGAGCGAGGAGGTGGAGAGTTAGAAGAAAGAGGAAAAGGACAAAAGCGATAAAAAACGTCTATTTGGCAAGGTTGAGGATAAAAGGCAAACACATTCAACTTTAACCACTATACACAAAAAAATGGAAAATTTTTACCACGTGAATTCACTGGATGTAAAATTTTGCGGGAAACACGGTGAACGCAGCAGGTGCCGCAGTGGAGTTGCATTGCGTATAAGAGATTAGAAATATTAGTTTAGGTCATACAGTGTGTCCGAGTAGTATTAACTATCCGAAAACTCAAAAAGGTCAAAACTTGTAATATACGCATTCTTATTCTGCACGAAAAAAATCTGAAACGATGAAAGCAAAAAGCCTAGAAATAAATTGGCCAGACATTAAGCATCATTCAGCATGACGAAACAGTACAATGCCAACGTTTGTAGTTGCATCGCATGTAAGATAATACAAATTACACTTTCGGTCATAAAGTGTATAAACAATGGCTAGATTATATTTGTACATACATTTTTAATAAATCTTACAAGAACAATAGCAATAGCGGTAGCTTATACAGCGGTGCTGCGTTAAATATTTTATTACAAAATTCTGTTTGAGTTCATACAGCATGTATACAATGGGTAGGTACTTCAAAACTCTTACGTAAGAATTAACATAAAGGTTGTATTAGTTTCGTAATGATACAAATAGATTAATCAAATCAAACAGGGAGAAAAAGAATGCAATTGTATTATTCGATCATCTGTGAAGACCAAGAGTTGCGGAAACATTTCGGCGAGGAAGGGAGAAAGGGAGAGGAGGGAGAGGGAGAGAAAAAGAGAAGGGGGAGAAAGGGGAAGGAGTGAGTGAGAGAGAGAGAGAGCGTACAGTACCGAGTTAGCTTAATATATGTCGTGTAAGTTGCTTCCACGGGGATTGGATTGCGGCGATTTGCGCGCACGGCTATATCGTTAGCGTTGCAGTAATAACCGGAATCGAGTTATCCGGTTCCTATGCTCGCCCGGTGATTTACATACTGTTCCAGGGACCCGAATCAAAAGTTAAAGGGGCAGAGTTACCGTGGTTGTAATAACTATTCGCCAAATTCTGTCGGATGGAAATTCAGCAGTTTTAGAGGAGACTAAAAGAAAAATATGTAGATGAACTCAGATTATCCGGACGTCTAATTAGCCGGACTAAGTTTTATTACGGCAGTCAACATTTTTCTATAAAAAATTAATAAAATATTCCTGGACTACGGTGGATCTCTTATCCAATAATTGTATATGTTTGAACGGATGCAATGTTTTGTTGGGATACGTGAGAATAAGTCTTATTTGGATTGTCGCAATATTTTAATCTCGTTTAAACGACACAATTCAAATCAGTTAACTGAATTACTCTTCTGTATTTCTTTTGGTTCATGTATCATAAATTGTATTTCAAAATAAGCGTTCAAAATACACTCTTCCACTACACATATAAATACTATTTCTTTTGTTTTGTCCAATCATCAGGCGCGAAACTTGGGGGGCGCAGGCCCACGCAGTGCGTGGGGGCTCTCAAGATATTTGGGGCCCCACAAAAATACTTAGAATATTTCCCGTAATCTGCCGTAAGGTATTCGAAGTAATAATATCCGCATGGGAATGAAAGATTTCATCGCTCGAAAGGAAGACGAAAATACCCATCTCAAGTGTTTGGAGTTGTTTTGCCTTATCCTTATAATGTTAGAATTATAGAAGTCTCAATGTATTTTTGGAATTAAAACGTAAAATGTATCGATGAAAATCAAAACGGTATAATAATTTCATATATTTTTATATAAATGGGGCCCCCAAAAACTTGACTTGCGTGGGGACCCCAAAACCGTAGTTACGCCCCTGCCAATCATCCGACTTTTTTATTTTATTATCCGAACCACACTTGGTCTCAATTGTTCGGATAATCGGAGTTCTTCTGTATTCCAATAACCACTTCTCTTGGTAAGTGGAGGATCGATTTAACATTTGATTGTATGCTTACTAAAGTTGTTCTTTTACGAAAGCTTTAATATTCCGAACATTTAAAAGTCCCATCGCTTCATAATTTTGTATTTTCCAACTAATAAAACTTGAACTGGAATAATAGTTACTGTAATAGGTTAAAAACTTATGTTCAGCATAATTTTGTAATTTCCAACTAATAAAACCTCAATCGAAAAAAAACATGGAATGTAATAGGTGAAAAACATATAACGTTCGCAAACTTGTTCGCCACGAGAAAAATCTCAAAAACATAAGTTATTCCCTTTTCTCCAATTCTTCTTAGTATTTATTCATCTTATCTATTTTGCCTTCAGCATTCATCTCCATTCCCATATTTTATATAATTTTTCCTTAGTGTCCATGTTTTTACTCCATGCAAAGCGAAACAACATGTATATCATTTCATGAGTTTCTTACGTACGCGTGACGTTCGCAAATAATCCGCGAGTGGCTGAATCTATGTAATCCATTCTTTTATAAGGAAGCGTACATCTAAAGACTGATGCCTAAAGATACATTTGGGTAATTACCTTATTTTAATACACAAATAAACCAAATAATTTTTAGTAAAATTAAAATACTTTTAAAAAATGTAAATTCTTTTTGCTGTTTCTGCGCTTAAAGGTAAAAAAAATAAAGGATGAGAGATTTTTTTAGAAATCAAATCAAATAAGTTTTTAAATTTATTACAAAATCTCTCATATTTTAAACAAAAGCAGTTCGTATAAGCCAAGGAATTTGGCTCGACCTTGTGGTAAATACTATGTTAACTTCATTATAATTTTGAGCACTTTCCTCACCTGATGATGCTAGTTATTTAGCGAAAGCGGTCATGAAACAAAAAAAATTGGTGGAAGTTATTTTTTTCCTCTGAAATAATAGCAGTTCGTGTTATAATATTACATGAATTCTTCTCGAGTTATTGGCAAAGTTCTAATACGGACACCGATTACCCCTCAGAAACTGATCAAATTCAAATTGTATTTATTTTTCAAAAAGACACTTCAAATATTATAATATTTTTTTACGTATTATCACCTTACATAAGCCGTACATAAGCCTGATAGGAACGACCCTTTTATAGGCTTTAAGGTCTCTTCAGGGCTAATCCTAGATCCACAAAATTTCTACTCATACAGACCAACCTATCTTGAAAATTTTTCAGGTCGCTGTATATTCCCGCATAGACGGACGTGCGTACGGACGCACAAACCGAAATGCATAAGCGATTATTTTTTTAGAGAAAAAAATTGTATAAAAAAATACTAGGGCGTCCTCGGCTTGAGTTCTCTCTTTACTGGAAAAGGGTAGGATGTTCGCAGCGCCGTGAGCCTCCCGGCAGCAGAACACATCCTTCCGAAGGCAGACAGACGGAAAGTGGAATTTTAAAACTTCAAGAGGCGGGCGTATTTTTAGTCGACTCGTATCTCTCTCCTCCAAAGCACTGCCTCTCTCGAGAGAGAGAAACTGTTCAGTTTTTTTTCTCCTCTCACACGTTCTCAACCGACCAATCCCCAATTCGCCCTTTTCTTCCGCTTTTTGAACGTCCCTTCGTTCGATAGATGTTACTCGGCGGTCCACACAGACCAGTTATAAAATAGATCAAATAGTTGGCCATAGACGCAAGTTAATTTACGAATGACTTCCTCGTTTTCGTAAAGTTGAAATGTTTGAAAAGTCCTTCTTCTACCCCCCTTCGATGGTCGGTGAAGAGACACTGAGGACGTCCGTCTTGCGGTCGAAGGTTTTTTGCTCGACAGCTTTTTTTTTACGTTCGCTGGAAATTTCCCACGTGATTCATTTAGATCAGTGGTTCCCAAACTTTTCCCTTTTCCGTTTTTGTTGTCACTAAGTCGTCAAGCTCCCAGCATGCTTTTGATTGAAATAAATGTAACCTTTTGCACTCTTATTTACATCATTATTCATGATCAACTAACTCGTAATTATTTTAGCCATACACATTGGGAAGATTTAAAAATGCGTTTAAAGTATTTCAGCTGAATTTGACATTAAAAATGGATTATTTTATCGTGACCTGCCCCCCCCCCCCCCCCCCCCTCCTCCCGGAGCTATCTCACACCCCCCAGTTTGGGAACCACTGTTTTAGTTTGGTGACGATTTCGTATGGTTTGACCTTACGAATTTATTGCTATCTTTCAATGTTTTTGGCTTGTCTATATTGGTTTTATTTATAATGCTGTTCATATCCCCTTATCTGAATTTTTGGTCTTCGCATGAACACCATGTATAGCAAAACCGTGGAAAGTGGATTATGTTTTAGAATAGGAGCACGTGACAATTCGCTTACACCATCTTTATAATTCCTCGATCCATAATTTTTCGTGAATGAGGGAAAGGCTCCCTACGTAGTTTGATGCTTATAATTGAACTTTTGCTGATTATGTCAGCGTAATTGGACTCATTAGATTCATTTCTATAAACCATAAGTAATGATTTAGCCATTCCAACTTCTCCTGTCAACATCTGTTATAGATTTGCAGCGTTTCGTCGTCATAGGTAGGTTGGCCTTATATAGGTCCGTGATTAATTATGGCTAAACCTGGTACTTCGCATATTTCTCGTTTCCGCAATCTTCATCATGTCTCAGTAGCTCTTTTTCCATTTTGGCTCGTCTATTAGCTGAAACCATTTCCTCCCTCTTTCTGTTTTTCCTTCCAGTTTTTCTTTGATCATGTTGTCTCTCCTCAAGTAAACTTAAATCCAGTTCTCCTTCCTCTTTCTTATAGTCGGTATAATCGTTCACTTCACTCCTATTCTTCTAAGCATCTCCTCTTCTTCCATCCTATGTGTCCATTTTATCTTCGGCATTGTTCGCCATGCGCAAATTTCGAAACTTTACAAGTATTTTTTAAAATCATTTTTCTTTAACGTCCATGTTTTTTCCGATAAAAGGCGATACTCGTAGCATTTTATCAAGTTCTTGGGGGTGTCTTTATTTGTATATCCCGTTAGTAGGAGTTTCTTACTTCAGAAATCTGATACATCTATCCCTCACTTTGCATGATTTCGCTTCACACGTTTTTTGTTTAATTCGTTTTCCTAGAGAACTAACCTCGAAATGAACGACCATGAATTTCACTTTAGCTCGATTTCGGAAATGTCTCCAAGCATTTAAAAAAAACGAGTTAGCGACAAAATCTCGAAACCCACTACCCGAATAGATAGGATCTCGAATTGACAAAATAAAACTAGTAGGCCTAGTAGAGTATTTATTTACCTATACATTGTTATCGTAGGAGTAGCCGTTATCAAGAAAATAAAACGAAAGTCTTCATTCGAGTTGAACTTAGAAAATTTCTTGCGTGGTTACTTCATCATTGTTCCTAATGTAAACAGTCTCAGAAAAATAGGTTTCATTTCCTTGCGTGTGCATGCAATATTTTAAAATAGGAAGAAAATGGATTATTTATGTAGAAGAAAAGAACTTTAAAGTCGCTATTTCTCTTACTTACATGTATATCGTTTATTTCAAATGCTCCATTACACGAAACGCGCCCATTTGTGATACGCCGTACGCTTTCCTAACTTGTTTCCTTTTAGTTTGACGTGGGTCGAAGACGGTTATTGCCGTTGCTGAAGTCTATTTTAAACAAATAACTTAATAATAAAAATAAAGAGAGTGAATTTTTTTCATTTGGAAATAAGAGCAAAATTAAAAATCGATCATAATTCGTATTAGCTCTCTCTGCATTTCCGCGTATAATCTTTAAAAGGCTTCTCTGTGCGCACATGAAGATTTGCTTTTTTTTAACCTTCCTTTAAACCAAGTTTATCGGATTTATAACCAGGTCATACACACTTGGTCGCACTCGATTCCGTTCTTCAAAGATACTTCCAGATCGAATCTCATCCGTACTCCGCGACACAATTACTTTTACAGCTCCGTTCACGTCAAAAAATTTGTTTTCGGAAAAAAAACTTCGCAAGTTTTGTCCCGGTTTATTTATTTTCTTTTTTTTTGCGACTGGAGAAACTCGTTCCTATTTTTCCTCCTTATTTTCGAATGCTGGGGTTTGTACCCTTGTAATCCGGTCGAGTTATTCCCTTCATCGTCGACGAAAATAAAAAAAAACGAGCGACGTTTCTCCAAATCCGTCCGTGATTAACGTGAACTCTCGAAACGTCGAAAAAGTTCCATATTCGAAGTTTCTCTTTTTTTTTATTATTGTTTTTTTTCTTTATTGGGTTAACGATCGTGATCCGAGAAATAAAATAGATCATCTTGTCCTTTAAGTAAGAGGGATCGAAACTTGTTCGAATCTGGGAGGGAGAAAAAAATATTGCCAGCCAATTACGTAAGTTGGTTAAACCGATAGCCGTCTTATGTCCAGGGAATCATACCCATTCAACGCTTCCTTTAACCTTTAACGGTTGGAAATAATTCGATGTGGAGCTCTAGAAACTTTCACCTTAATGAGGGGAAATAAATCAAAACGTTTACCAAAGGAATATGAGATTTTTTTTTGAACCAAAGAACGTCTGAAGAATTAGCGAATATGTATAAAGAATGGACATTTTTATCGAAATGATATACGGGTAATTATTTAATTTTCTGAAGTTTATTTTCTTCATCGATCCGAATGTTTGTAGTTTTTTTTTGCCTATGCGGTATTTCAACATCTCATCCGTTAATTCCCAAAACCTGATTCAGCTCCGAACCGGATGCTTCTTAATCCGATCGTTCGGCAGTCCACCCATCCACCCAGGTATGGAAAATCATTCAATGATCTAGTACAGTTGTTTAGGCGTTCTTTACGAAAGGTAACAAATGAACGCCTTTATGGTCGGGTCATGTAATACGTCAGTCCGCACGTTTTCATCTCCGAAACTACTGGGCGAATTTTCATTGGCATTTAATTATAAGAAAGTGATATAAATAGTTTACAAAAACCAGTCAGCTTCTTTGTTAGAAACAGAAAATAAACTTTTCGTCATATCTCGTAAAAAAATTAGTCATACCAAAAATCCGTCAAGCAAACTTCGTTGAACTAGTTAAATATTGCCCTGTATATTTTTTTATCAAAGGAGCAGAGATTTTCAAGAACATCAAACAAGAAAGTCGCAATTCGCTTCTAACCAAGAAGTCTTTCTCCGTTGTTTTATAATTCTTGTTAGAAAAAACAATATTTTTATCAACTTTATTATATAAGATCTGCTATAAATACATAAATACGTTTAGCTTCCTTTCGTGAGCATACAACCAGTGCCGTAACTAGGGTATGGCGAAGATAGCACTTGCGAAATACCCCATTTGTAAAAGGCGCCAAACGTTCCCGAAAAATATGCCAAAATTTGATTTTCCCATAAATAAGTATTATTTTAATACTCAAACGTTAATTTGTATGCAATAAAAACGATATTTTTCTTTATTAAAATGCAGAAAAAAATTATATTCTACATAACCAAGGCACTTCCTAAAATTTTGCCTTAGGCGCTATATCGCCAAGGTACGCCTCTGCATACAACATATATTAAATGAAACGAAATGGATTAATTACGATGAAGAAATGAACTTAAATTCGTTTATTTTTCTTGTGTATGCACACAGCGTTTGTAAGCGAAAAGAAAAGGATAATTTAACGAGAACGTAAATGTTGTTACTACTCATTTCGAGTGAGATGTTTTGAATAATTTTCCTTTGGTTTATTAATTATAAATGATTAGAAAATGAACCTGTAAATCAAACATTCAATATCCCCTTGACGTCGCTACTGATAGACCGCTTTGCAGTGCCATTGATATTTACCTTTTTTATTGACATGATTACATCAACGCCTCTGCTATGCGTACATCTTCCCTCTCGTCATTTCTCTTACAATCATTAGCATTGATTAGCTTAATTTACTTTATAAGTGCTGAAAATACGTGCTTGACCTTTTAACCTGATATCTGGAAAATTCCAATATCCGGACACCCGTCTGGTCCCAAGCTTTCCTGTTGAGTGCTGTACCTTTTCATCAAAATCCAATCTTGCAAAGCGACGCTGTCCTATGTGCTTTTCGGACGGGCATCGTAAATCTAAAATGCGATACCGCGCAGCTGCGTAATTCGCCTCGAAATCGTATCGTATCGTAAAATCTCACTTAGGAATTGCTTATTTAAAAAAAATGTGATTGGTTATACTCTCCCAGTTGTCTTTCATACGTTGGAGCAATGGTATGTATCGTTATATAGTTAAACGCAGCGCGAAAAATATATAGGCGCTTTCATGACTGAGGACGGATACGGTTTGATCCAATCTTATACTACTACAACTACTACTCGGCGTGCTCGTTTTAAAGTCTTATTTAGCACGGAATTGATTTCATATTCGGTCAAAAATTACGTTTTAATTTAGAAGAAATTAGGAAAGTGTACAGCGTAGAACAAATGGGCGCGCTTCGTGCAGTGGAGTATTTGAAAGACATTATATAAACAAATTATATTTTCTTGATAACGTCTACTCCTACTATAGAAATTTATAGGAAAATAAATCCTTTAATTTACTAGTTCTACAAGTTTTATTTGAAAACTATTTTGACATGAGCAATACTTTCCGAGATACGACGGAAAGTACATTTTTTGTCACCAGTAAAGTGGTACCCCTGATTAGCTTACGTGATTTTCTTATTATCTTTGACTGTAAGTCTTTGGTATCAAATTTCATGAAAATGCGGTCGGTAGAAGCCGAGAACGAACATGCGGACGGACGGACAGGCCGACGGTAATAGGCGCTCACGCTGGAAGCGAAACGCGCCTAAAAATTTTTTTTTATTTATGAGCTTCCAAATGCGTTCTTTTCTCTTTTTAAAATAATGCATGAAAATAATTTAATTTATGGTTACAAGAATGGAACCCGACACTACATCACCAATTTTTTAATAACTGTTATTTTTGTGACCATAACTCATAAACTGTCATGTTTAAAAGGCTGGAAATTATTTTCTCCTTAGAAACCACACATACGTTAATTTGGTTAGGGAATTTTCTGCACTATTTGTCTCAGTTGCTTTGTCGTAGTAGTTTCACAGGCTGCGGATGATGCTCTCGCGGGCTGCAGGTTGCACACTTATGTCATGTTTCTTTTATACCTAATATGTGTTGAGATATGTTGCTACTTAACAACATACAGAATAATTTTAAGGTTCTCATTTAATTGTACTGAATGTGTTGATCAGCATTTGTAAGGCGAAACGTTTCCAGACTGTTGAGTAACTTTAAGTTTTGTGCGGCATTGCCGAGTCCCTTTCATATGTTATAACTTTAATGACTCAAAATCAATATTCATTTTTAAAAAAAATGTTGGTTTTTAGATCAATTTTTCATATATAAAACAAGGCCATAGCATGAATAGCGAAATGATAGTCATATAATTAACCATAAATTTCGTATCTACGATTATGTTCGAATTTCATTATGAAGCTTTAAAATACCATTGGTCACCTAGGAAACACATTAGACTGTGACCTTTGGTAAGAATAAGAATATTTAGTACACATACTTAAGATGGACAGAACTTAGTACGAAAACTGATGAAAATAGGATTTTTGGCAATCATTCAATTTTTTAAGTCATTTTAAATTGGGAATTCGAAAGAAATTGATACAGTAAAGAGGAGATATTTCGCATAAAACAATTTTGTCCAATTAAAAGTTATGTTTTAAAAAAAATACAACTTCCTTAAACGTTGCATTAACGTTGTGGTAACCATAACCGTTCGCGATAAATATGAAAAAGTTTTTGCGTTAAACTGCTATATAAATGTTATCATTCTTTAGGGATTAGATAGAAATATATTGCTTAATTTAGCGGAAGATTCTAAGTATACGGATCCATACCACAATTGCGAATGGCATTGGCAAGCATTACTTACTGAATACGTTCGCACTTTTATTAATCGAATTTTATGGCCGGAAGGAACCAATTTTCCGGTAATTACAACCATACGAAGACTCGAAGGTGATTTTTCTGCGCCTCGAACTCGTACATTTTAAAAATCCTTTCAAGGTTAGAATTATAAGAGGCACTTCCATTTTGAATTCTTCGTATACGTAACTCTCATTTCGCCAGTTCAAAAAGAAAAAGTAAAAAAAAACGAAAGAAATCTCCCGATCCGATTCACCTTCAATTTTTTTTTATTTCGGCTTTTTTTTCTTTTTCTTTTAAGTTTCATGCAAGTCCATTCTCCGCTCGATTTCAAACGGCGACTGTAAAAAGATCTCGGAGAGGACTTGGCGTGTCTCAAGGACGAAGCGATCGCTCTCGCTTTGGCATGTAACCGTGGCAATGGCGGAGGATACTTCTTTTTTTTTGCCTCCTTTACCACCTAGAGAAACAAAAAACACGATTCGTTCCCACGCGATCTGTCTCTCCGAAAACCGCATGATAGAAGGGGGAGGGAGGGGGATGCCGGTGTCAAGCTCTGCAGTGGAATTTGCAGGTGATAGAATGGCTGGGAGGAAACACCTCGTGTTTCATCCCGAACTTGCCATGCCATGATTTTTTTCTCCGGTAAATTAATGCCGAAGTCGGTTACGCTGTAGCTATCGCCCGCGTACGGGAAGTTCTTTGAAAATAATTACGCGAAAAATAATTGAACCCGGGTTTTCCACTTTCCGGGCGGATATTCTGCCGCTTAACTACCGTAGCAGGCTAATTCTCCTGTTTCAGAACGGGAATATTTTCTTAGGTTGGGGCCGGGCTTGCCATGCTAGTATCAGTCAGACCCAACGGACGTCCTCAATGAGATACGTCGAAGAAAAACCCTACTCTCTCAAATGGTGAGAATGCCTGTGTTATAAATTGTTGGAATGAATGATTCGAAGATCCTTATGCGACAGGCATAAGCTATAATGAAGGGAAATGTGGAAACAGGTGAAAGAATCCGCCATGATCGGGAATCGAAAACGGATCTTCCACTTGCCGGGCGGATATCCGCCCGGTAAGTGTAAGACCCTGGTTCCCATCCCCTCATTACAGCTTAGGCCTGTCGCATATAAGGATCTTCGGATCATTCGTTCCATCAATTTACGAAAAATAATTGTTTGAAAATATTTATTCGAAAACAATTATTAGAAAAATAGTCTTCGAAAAATAGTCCTTAGAATTCGTCGAGAAACAATTCTTAGAGAAATATTCTTCGAAATATAAATTATTCGTAAAACAGTTCCCCGAAAAATAATTCTCAGAAAAATAAGGCCTTCTGAAAACAATTTTTCGAAGTCCTTCAAAAATGACAGAACTTAGTTTCGTAGGATTTTCCATAAACCGTCATCGACAGCATCAACCGTCGCTGAATTTCTACTTGGGTGTTGGTGAGTTAGGTGTCCATGCCAACAACTATGATCGGTGAATTGAGGCTTAGAAGGGCTACACTGCCGATTATTTCAGTATCAGTGATAAGTGTTATAACAACGCCTGAATACATCAGAACTATAATTATTTTTTCCTACGATCAGTTAAAGACGGATACTTTTCGGGTTTTGTCAGACTCGATGGTTGGAGATTAATTGAGGGCAGTTACTACTGTACTTACTGCGTTTTATACGTAGTTATAAGAACTACCCAGTTTTTTCTCATTTTCTAAAGTTTTTGCGTATGCAATGTCATAGGTAATTAGTTTAACAGATATTCCGGTTCTACGAATATCGGTTGCGGAAAATTCATCGGATCGATACTTCAATGAAATGATGTATGTACTTTTCGGCATACAGGAAACAGGTGAAGTAATTTACGCACTTTTTTCCTTTGAAACGAATCGTTTATATAATGTATCCTCATACAATCTTAGATTTCGTTCATCACGAGATACATATAACCAAATGCTTCTTCTAATTGTAGGGAAAAATTCGAAAACGAGGAAAATTCTACCGTGACTGGGAATCGAACCCGGCCCTTCCACTCGACGTTCTACCATTTATCGTGACAGATTAATTTTCCTATTGTAAGAAAAAGGGTGTTTTATCGGCCTTCTTCTTCTAATTATTATCAAACTATATACCTTGAACTTCTACTCAAGCAAGGCCCAAAAAAAAAACATTCAAGTTATCTCTTCGCAAAGCCTTATTCGATTTTTTTTTAGAAATTGTAAGACGGATGAGTTCACTGATGGGATGCACGGAGTCGCGATCATTTTTTTTCAGTGCTTCATCCCAGAAACATATTCACAGAGTTCTCTCCAAATTTATTGCTACGGAAGCATTTCATTCGCAAACTACTTAATCGAACTTATTGAGCTTCTTGTGTAGCGCTGGGTCGATCGATGTACCAAGTTTGTAGATGCTCGAATCACGTTTAGAATCATGCTGACTTGTCAGAACGTACTTCACGAAAATTGTTTTCATCGCCATGTGTCATGCTGTCTGGGATAAATAAAGGGTTTTCCTTACAATGGATTCATCACCGAGAGAGAAAAAAATAAATAATATTTCATGACGCTCATCTGTTTTATAATTCACGAGCCGGGCCGTTACTTAGTGGAACTGACGCACGCCAACCTCCCACCCCCTCCCCCCCCTCCCCCTCCCCTCCCCTTTGCTCTCTGTTTCTTCGTCCCTACCATCTACCTATTGGATTTAGATTAGTTTAACGGGAATATGTTTTGAATATGAGTTTAATGAATATATTTTATAAGGGATGTATGTTTGGTTTTTAATAACAAATGAAGAAAATTAGTTGAATAACTCGATTAAAAATAAACTTAGAGGGCTGAAATTCCCGGAGATTAAAAATGGCTGATGTATAGAGCGTTAAAGAGAGAGAGAGAGAGAGACAACCAGAAATAGGATTTTAGTAATACCTATAGATAAAAAATATAAATAACATGAATACTGCGTTCGATTTATTTGCATTAAATTCATATCTTCGGTCATTTCGAACGAGTTTTAATCTTATTTTCTATCTTAAGTCTTTTTTTAAGTGCATATGCACGGAAATTAAAAAGGACAACAATACCGGTAACCATGGAATCTTGTTATTGAAATGTTACAAAATTTACCAAAACTCGAGTATAAATTCAAAATATTAGCGAATTCGAATGAGATTGGTTATTCGACGGCAAGAATAAGAATTCTCATTCGTTTAGGCGTGTTTTAGCGCAAATTACGCGTCGATAACTTAATTTTAAGATATTTTAAAGAGTAAAAAGAATGAAAGCCTTGAAACCAAAAAGTTGATTTTTACGTATTATCTTATGGTAAACGACATTCATTCTCCGGAGTCGAAAATTTTTTAGTCATAACGTAAAGATTCATCAACACCGAAATCCTGAGGAATTTCAGTCTTCCAAGTTTATTTATAATCGAGTTATTCACAAAATTAGAGCGTTAGAAATCATGACCATTACGATTTTATAATACATATATAGAGAGATATATATATATTTCATAAAAAATTATATTTTATCATTTTTGTCTACCCAAGGGAGAGAGAGAGAGAGTTCATATCTGCACCATCTTTCTCACTTTTCTTTCGCGGAGTCCGAGTTGGACATAATAGACTCCTTGCCATATTGAACCATCCATCTCTCTACGCTTTTCTTCCAACTTAACTCTTCTCTTCTTCTTCTCGAAACGATGAGGCGAGGGAATCCTCTCTTCCAATAAAATGCTTTATCTTCTTCACAGAAATTGTTTTTCTAACGTGCTACTATGCTTCACGGCTTAAACCTTTACTTCGCGTCTTCATTCGGCTTTTTTGCATTTATCGTTTTATTTGTCTAGAAGGATTTAGATGCGCGCCAAGTTGGCGGAGATCGCACGTTTTGTACCACATTATGTACCCTCACGATACAGAATACACGAGAAATTTTTTCTCACATGCCTACGTTTCGAGTTATGCTCAAATTATAGTTGATAATAAACTTCATATCTTTATTCCTTAGAGAATTATCGAGTTCTTCTTATGGTTGAAAAAAATTAAATAATAAGCACCTAAAAATCAAATCGATTGATGTGTCCAACACATGACTTTCTTCATACGTAAGTTGTCAACTAAAATAAAATAAATACGGCGGTAGGAACGGTTCAACTTACACGCTTCAGCGCTAGCGATTCAATTGTTGTCACTACCATGCGCGCGAGCTGCCCACTAACCCTCAATTTCGAAGAAAATTGAATATCTCTTGAAATATTCCTCATATGAAAATGTAGTTCAAACAAAAGTTGTAGAAAAAAATAATATCTACAACTTTATATATATATAAACAATAATTCAGTTTTAAGCGAAATATTTAAGAAAAACTAAAATTTTACAAGAGTAAACCGCTACATCCGTTTACCCGATTGTTATCAAATTCCTTTAAAATCTTAAGAATATATATAAAATCATAAATATAGAATTTCATGCTGATCTGATGAATAGTTTTTGAGTTAGAGCGCACGAAAAATTTCTCACACTCATACGGACACACACACAGACATCATCGAGAAAACGGTCGAAACGTGTTCAGGGAACCTCAAAACGTGTATTTCCGTTGAAATCTCGAATTCGATTTCTTTTCATGAAAACAATACTTTGTCTATACTACATATATGGAGAGAGTAAAAATTTAAAAAAGTATTAACCTCCAATAACCTCAGCAAGGTTATTTTTTAATCTACTTTCGCAAAATTTATGCAATTTTCAGAATTCAATGAGCGATGAATCATTTGCACTTATAACATTAGTGCACTCTTTCATTTCAATGTAAATAAGTTTGTTTACTGACCTTAATTATTACTAGTAATGGTTGAAAATTTTTTAACATGTAAAAATAAATATAGCATATTAAAATAATTTTGTAGAACGTGCGAACTTATAAATCTTTAAAAACTATAATAAATTTGGAGCTTTCTCAAAGTAAAAATAATCTGATAGTAGTCTGATTATAGTCTATAGCGCAATTATGTGTTGTGGCCGATTTGGCATGTGCAGCGAGGGGTAAACGTACCTTTAGATTAAGGACGAAATCGTTTTAGATGTTAGTTTATATATGCGGGTGCTAATCTATGAGTCGACGAATTTTTAATTCATACTTCACGCGGATCGTTTGGTTTAACAGAAAATCGCAGTAATTATGTGCAGGAAACCTTTTTTTTAACCTCGCAATTAATTTTATAGTAAGTAGGCATTTTAGTTTGCATGCATCTTAATACATCTCCAGTTGCTTAGATTTTTTTTGTTAAATATTAGTTTTTAATTTAACTAGTTTTGAAAATTTATAATTCCGCGTTTGAACCGAATAAAATATATGTTGTTTAGGTTTTGTTAAGCAACGAAGAGCCGCCTTTCCTCCTGGATCGTTCCAAATTTCCCGATCCTATAAAAACTTCGAGAAAAGGAGTTTCCTTTTGTCGAAACTCATCCTCTTCCGACAATTTCGCGCTCTAATTCTTCAACCATATTGTTCGATATGCGGCGAATACACTCCATCTTCAGGTCAAAATAGCTACTCCACTCCTATTTCCCTATATCTGTTTCTCTCTCTCTCTCTCTCTCTTCTCTTTTTCATAAGCATCTCCCCAACTTGCTCCGACTACTCCAACAAACTTCTCCCTCTAGAAGTCCCTCTTTAAACCGATGTGATCCTTATCCTTTTGATAACGCTTATTGAGCCTCGATTGTCTTCCCGGAAGTTCTCATGGAACCTCCATCGTTCGCTTTATATTAATTCAGTACCGCTTCGTTTAGTTCATTATCGGAATTTTTTTCACAAGGAGTTATCGTATCATGTTTTTTTTCCGATTCAAGAGTGTTACTACCTCTCCGGGGTCTCCGGGTTCCGGGTCCAGAGTAGAAATCCTCCGGGCCGTCAAGAAAACTGTCGAAATTGGCATCACGTATCGCGGCTAATTTTGTTTTAAATTCGTTGTGCAGTGAGTAAATAGATTTCATCCGTGAACGGCGAGCCTCATTCAGTTAATCCAGGAGTAGGTACGGATGAAAGATATAGGATGATAGTAAAACTAACAGAGGCTGAAAGTTGTATTAAACTAGATTTTAACGTTTAGGAGTTTCTAAATTATCTAAAATATAATTCGAGCGAACTGAATTAAATGCTCCCTGAGTAACAAAATATTTACTTTTTAAGAAAAGGTAAAAGACGTGTACAAAATATGCCTTTTCACCATTTGTTATTCACATTTGTATAAAAATCACTTAGCTATTATAGATAGATAGATAGATAAATGCCTTTATTATCAGGGCGAAATTGAGACCATAAGGTCCCCTAGTCCATTTAACCCTACATTGTACATTATTATTATTATTGTGCATTAAACAACGAAAAGCATTTTCCTATTTCATCTTTGAAAACCTCCTGGTCATAGACAAAAATCTCCGGGTCATGGATGAATTTGATGTGACAACCCTGATTGCCACGCGAAGACAGGGCCGGCCCCGGGCGCCAGAGACTTGAGGGTGATATCCAGATCTATCCATTACTTGCCAGTGAATAAATATTGGACACCAATTTATATCGTGTAACTCCCTGGAATATTGATGGCATCACTTTTACTATTAATCAATCCCTCTATGTAATTTGCTTGGTTATGCGTGACGGTGTAATGCTCAGTCGCCGTATTCATTGATTGAATGGCAAGCCAATCAGCGTTCGGGAAATCACTTATGCCAGTGACGCTCGACTGCAGCGCCGGTCCTAAGGCGTGGAAGAAACGCGAACTAATAGAATGTATGTGATGATATAATTCGACGTTATTTGCCACTAGAATTTTGAATAACTTTCTTTATTTTTGAGAGATATGAATAAATTGTTCATAAGAATAATACGTACGAGATTTTAAGGTAAATAATATATTCCTTCCCGTCATATTGACGGGATTATATACTGGTTAATATAAATAATTTTTACAAAGCGATGAATAAATTAGCATGCGCTTTTAAAATATCTAGACAAACATTTACGAAGGAGGGTCGCTGGAGTGCTATCTTGCCCGGGGCGCCAAAATTCCTCGAGTCGCCCACGCGCGAATATATGTCTCGTTATTGAGGGATTAGGTAGTTTGGTACGTCTCTATCCACGACGAAAGGGCACGATTCCACTTTGGTCCTAAGTGTGAGGAGCTCTCGAAGTTTCGAAGGGTTGCCGTAATCGTGGCGATGAGTGCTGGTGCAGTGTCGCGTCGTAATCCTGAACTCACCTCTTTAGGTTAGAGATTCGGTAATTTTCATAGCGAAGCTATACGCGCGAGGGAAAACTTTTAAGGAGTCGTATGTGCCGCAAAATGTCTGCTGCAGTTATTTAATTGACGTCATGAAGTTCTACTTTGGGTGACGTCGACTACGTTACGATCCAATACATCCAGTTTCTGAAACTAGACTTTCAAAACCTCATATAGTACTCAGCTATAGACGGAATAACGTCTTGGAAAGTCTTTATAAAAAGGAATTACCAATAAAAAAAGTTCCGCAAATAAACGATTGCCAGTCATCAGCATTCAACTTAAAAATATACCAATTTAAACGCCCTCCGTTTCGACGAAGAACGAAAAAAAATGAAATTTTATTCTTTATTCCTTGTTAAAATTAATGTAAAATTTACGTTTACGTTGTGTATCCCGCTATTTAACTCGGATAATATTTAATTGTTTTACAAAACATTCCATGGACTAAATTTGCTCCATAGCATGAGGGAGTTACCTCCGTACGTACACAGCCCGTGTCTAGCTAACAGCCTAATAAAAATCTTTTTTAAAAAACGACTGTTTATTAACCCTACAGAAGAAACTGCGCCGTGTAAACGTGTCATAAAAATATACACCCTCTCCGGAAGAGCTCCGGTCTTTTTTTTAAATAGAACAATTTTTTTACTTCTTTAATGCCGACGTTTAAAAAATATTTATATTTTTTTAATAGGACCTATCAAGAAGAAAATCTTTTCGACGATTTTCGTCTCTATACGAATACACAAACGCGTTATTCTAGCCCCGCCCCGAAATACGGCGAGAATTTCCGTTCGGTTTCGAGTGTCGCCTAATTAATTGCCTTTGCTGATCCCGAATCGTTCGATTCAATGTTTCGAGAGTAGTAGTATAGGGCCACTTTCGACGAGAGAACCCATAAGGGAAGAGCGGGACGCATCTGGTGACCCGGTCTCCAAGGGGTTTTGTCCCCTTTATCGATCCAATTTCTGGGAAAGAATTCTTCGGAGCAGGAAAAAAAAAACAAACACACACACACGCGGAGATGCAAGCGACTCTGAAGCGGGGCAAAAGGGAGGGCGGGAGAAGGGTGAGGGAGGGGGGTCAGGAGGAGGAGGAGGGGGAGGGGCAAATGGAATTATGAAAATATCCGGTGGGTACTTCGGTATCGAATCAATTAAGCGAAGCAATTTGTAAGGACGTCGGTTGCTCGAAAAGAAAATTAAAAAATCCGCTGCGCTCGCCTTTGTCGTATCAACGAATGAAAATAGCTCATACTATATATATCGAGGAGGTATCCATTAGGGGAGATGGGGAGAACCGAAATAGTGAGGTTAATCGACTACTTTGTCGACCTCTCCGTTGTTATCTATTCTCTCGACTTTGATTGCTTGGATTAATTAATGTTTATGGCATACTGATTACTTTGTCGACCTCTTTTCTATTCGCTCGACTTTGATTGCTTGGATTAATTGTTTGTGACATCCTGCCTGGCGTCGACTCCGTATTGCGCTAAAAAGTATGCCTCGATTGGGAATTCGATAATTACAAGTAATATGAGGAATGTGTATAGTGCAAAATGACGCTGTTTTTTTCTCGGGAATTTAAATTCATATTTTAGTTTCCAATATGTTGGCTGCCCCTTTAGGGTTATATGGTTCGAATTCGGTATTATTTCTCGGAGTTTCGATAATTTTTCAAAATATCCAAGCTACTCTGGTTCCTTCGCACGATTAAGCAGGTGAAATTTAAACTTTTTTAATATGGCAGCCTTGGCTGATTGATGTGACCGGAGGGTATCATTTTCAACCCGTATTTTTAATACGTGCGGGAAATGGCCGCCCTGATTAAATACGCCGTTTTTGTCTTGTAAATGCGTCGATGTAAAAATGGTTGATGATTACATGAAATATGTATACGTATAGAGATAAAATGGTCAATTGTCCCCTTGATGACGTTTTACCTTTTTGTCGTTTAATGGCGCCCTCACCTTTAAAAAAAAAAGCTCCATTTAAAAATCGAGGATCGTTTAGTTAATACTCTTCTTGCAACTTTTGTTGTAAATAAAGACAGGAAAAATTGCTACTAAAGGCGAAGTATTTGTAGCTCTTGTTGTAGCCAACGATTTGTTAATCGCCTTTTTACTTTAAGTAGGGGTTTCTGTACCGTGTTATAGGAGTAATCTGTGTAATTTATTTGCTTTAAGGCGCAAGTCGAGCATGCGATTTCATTTTTTATTAGCTTACTCGTATTCTGGGTTAAGTGAGTCGGATGTCGTCCACGATTCTTCTTTATGGATTAGATCGAGACTAAAAATATACCTTATTTTAAGCAATTAATGAGAAGTAAATGTTCATAAGATTTTTCCTGGAAAATATAGGGCCGTTAACTGAGGTAATAAAGATTTTTAAAAGTCCGGCAAAAAAGGGTGTATTCTTTGAAGACCCAATTTCCTTTGCAATCTTTAAATGGGGAGTTTTTAAAATACGGATCGCAACATCCAGCGCCTGCTCAAGATATTTTTAATGTGCTATTAAAAAAATTGCCAGATTGATCGGCTATAGTAATGAGATTTTAAAAGACTAAAAAAAAGTTTCATGGACAAAGTAAATAATTTGAGGGGGATCGATCGTATTCAACAATGAAGCAACAAAAATAGAATTGGATTTCATGCAGTTTATATGGACGATTTGAAGAAAATTTTTTCAGGAATCTTTGTGAACCAAAGTATAATTCCTTGTGACAAGTTTTCAGTTATGATAATCGGTTTGCAAAAATTATTTTTATTCTTACTGGAACTCAGGGTAAATAGTTCGAAAAACGATGCTTTAAATTATTTCCTTTTAATGAACCCAGATTACAGATCGTATACAATAAATGACGGAGGTAGCTCGTATAAATGTTAAAATGTTACAGAAAATCACGCGAGCTTATAATATACTAGACGGCTGTCCTCAGTGGCAGTTAACCGATATTTCGTTGTTACGTTGTTACTCACCGAGTAAGGAAATTTTGTCGTTGGAAACCGCATGTAATTCACCCACTCTTAATTTATCTCATCATTGATTGATATTTTTCCCTGTGTAATTCAGAGAATAGGCCAATTTTTCGCGTTAGCCTTGCGAGGCTTATGAAAGAGCTCTAATAGAGAAGCCGAGTCAGTTGCAAACATTCTCCTGCCTCTTATGTCATTTTTATGCGTTCTTTCTATTCTACCTGCGGCAAATGACTTCACCGATGACTTATTGGAGAACCTGATGTGATGTCACACATTTCTCTTACGACTCACCAAGTCTGCTCTACTCTGCCTCTCACACTTTCTCCCCTACCCCTTCCTCCCCCCTCTCTCTCTCTCCTCCTTTCTCTTCTCTTTCCTTCCATCTCTGGTTCTCCGGCTCTCTCCCTTCCTCCCTCTCTCTCTCCCTACCTCTCTCCCTCCCTCCCTCTTTCTACTCCTCCCTCTCCCTCGCTCTCTTCCTCCCTCTCTCTTCCTCCCTCTCTTCCTCCCTCTCTTCCTCCCTCTGTCTTCCTCCCTCTCTCTTCCTCCCTCCTTCCATTATCCTCCCTTTCTTTCTCCCCTCCCTCTCCCTCCCTCTTCCTCCCTCTTCCTCCCTTCCTCCTTCCATTATCCTCCCTTTCTTTCTCTTCCTTCCCCTCTCTCTCTCTCTGTCTTCTCTCTCTCTCTGTCTTCTCTCTCTTTCTCTCTCTCCCTCCCTCTCTTCTTCTCTCTCTCCCCTCCCTCTCTCTCTCTTTCTATCCCTCCCTCCCTCTCCCTCTCTCCCTACCTCTCTCTCTCTCCCTACCTCTCTCTCTCCCTCCCTCTCTCTCCCTACCTCTCTCTCTCCCTCCCTCTCTCTCTCCCTCCCCCTCTCTCTCCCTCCCTCTCTCTCTCCCTCCGTCCCTCTCTCCCTCCCTCCCTCTCTCGCTCTCTCTCTCAATTTCGCTCTGAAAATAAAGTCATCTATCTATCTATCTCTTCCTCACTCCCTCTCTCCCTTCCTCCCACTTAGTCTTCTCTTTTTAGAAGTTTCCGAATTTGTAATTCAATCTCTTAATTGTGTTTTTTTTTTGTTTTGTTCTTTTTTCATTTGTGTAGTTTCAGGTAGGTATTTGTCTTCTGTTTGTGTGTTTATGTTATTATTTTTATTGTCATTTGTAATTCATAACGTAGGGTTAAATGTAAGAAGGGATTATGTAGTCTCAATTTCGCCCTAAATAAAGTCGTCTGTCTGTCTATCTCTCCCTTCCTCCCTCTCTCCCTCCCCCCTCTCTCCCTCCCCCTCTCTCCATCCCACTTCCATTATCTCATCTCTCCTTCACTTTCATAATCCCATCTTTCACTCTCAATTTTCCTCCCTTTCTCTTTACCTCTTATTTCTCCATCTCTTTTCTATCCTCTCTTTCTCCATTCCACTCCAATTATTCCTATACTGCTTAATCTCTCCCTATCATTTCTTTTTCCAATCTTATCTCTCTCCCTCTTTTCCTCCTCATTTCTTTGCCTCCAATTTCTACATCCTTTTTTTCGTCCAGTCCCTCTGCCTTCCTCACTCTCTCTGTTTCGAAATGAATGTTAAGATATATACATATAAAACTTGTTTTTACCTACGTTGCTGTAGAGATAAAAGGACTTACTTGCTAACAAATAGCAGTTAAAAACGGTTACCCGAGCAAATTGATTGACAGATTATATATAAGAGAGAAAACGATCCCAACTAGCCACAAAACATATATACTATTGGAAATTAATAGACCGATTCCTAAAAATAAAATTAGAACCGCTAAAATTAACGAGTAAGTCCTTTTATTTCTACAACATGAAAAAATTCCACAAAGTGAAGCCTGAAACAATTAACTACATATGTCTTTTACCTACATACCGCCGTTTAAGTTTTCGTTTCACCTGTCTTCAGATTTGGTGATTTATTCGTTGCGTTAGTGAGAGTGTTTAGTTTCGTGATGTTTACTACTCGGCCCTTCTTCGGCGGAAATAAACTAAGTTTGTAGAGGCATGCTGGTTTGATTGTTTTAGTGTTTAAAGCACACATACATGATAATTCTACATCCCAGTAGATTTTAGGCAGACACCACCAAATCAGGGCTATTCAAAACACCCGTCCGCAAAATTGAAGACCTTTGGTTCGATTTTCAATAAAGTTCAAAAATTTTCTCCCTTCCTACTTCCAAATTTATATCCTTCAAAATTGCTTCGTTCTCTCTTCCTCCTTTTCCTTCTCACTCTCTCCTCTCTCTTTCTCTCTATTTCTTTCTCTCTCTCTTTCCCCCCCTCTCCTTCTGTTTTAAATCAACTTTGATATTTAAATTCTCTGACAACTTTAATGACTATACGATACCAATCTATCTCATTAATTTGGGGCGAGTCATAAGGTTTCTTGAATAATTCAATTTGGGTTCCCTTTAACGTTGTCCCAAAATATCATCATCTGGCGCCGCCGTCTCTGAAGAAACTTGGCTTTTATTAATTTTTCCTTCGTGATTTCGTTTTCTTGGGTTGCGTCGAAACCGTCGCCTTCCCTCTTGATGGCGTCCCTCGGAGAATATGGGCCTCAATTAAGCGTTATTTGGCCGAAGGAGGGCGAACTAGCTTCTTCTGTGGTGTGTGGCATTCGTTATGCCCCTCCTCAACAGGTTTCCCCATTCGATCCGAGGAGACCGTGTTCGGAAGGGTTGGAGCTTCTCAATCTCTAAATGCGTATATATGTATGAAGAATTTCGCAGCGCTGGGTATCAATCTACTTATATACATGCATATATATATATATATATATACTACGGAAGAGGAAAGGTAAATGAGGATATTTAGGGCAACTAGGTGTTGAAGGAAACCCAGTGAGCACTTACCGGAAGGAGAGCCGCTGGGGTGTTGGAGAGACACATTTGTAGAAGTTATTGGAGCTTTCGGGATGATCCCTTCGTCAGCACCAACCCGACACCCAAGCAGAAGTCGCATCCGCAGGCAAAAATTATCTACGAAACAAAACCCAAAAATTCACAAGAAAATGACTCTCAGTAGAACATATCAATGACCCCCTCTTAATGAAAATAATGTTTTGGAAAATTCCACCAATAGCTCCCAGAGAAAGTCGCGTCCCTCGAAAGGTAAGGGGGAGGGTCAAAAGAGACCCAAAACCTTTAGGGTTATCGGGAGATGGGCGGGGTAGGAGAAGGGTGCAACCAACATTATTATTTTTTCTCATACTCAAGACACTGAATTTTGAGTTTGGCACGGATACTGATTTTCCTATCCGCACCCTATCCGGACCCGATCCGCACCCGCAGGCTATATATCCGAATCCGACCCGCATCCGCAAAAAGTTACGCATAACCCGACCCGAACCGCAACTTTTCGTGCGGATATCCGCGGGTCGGGTCGGATAAATTGCGGATATGCAGATCTCTAATGTCAACGGCTGTATCCACAGTTACATCGGCTCCCTGAAGAGATTTAGTGAGGTGGTTGATCTTCTGGAGACAATCGTCCCAAAATAACAAGAAAAATATATCTGTTTTAGCAAACTTTCAGCATCTCTACATTTATGTTCATTCTTTAATTTTATTAACACCGTATAAACTTCTTTCAATTGTAACCCGAATGAATTCACAGAATTTTCTCTTGATGACCATCGTGTTGTGCCATGTTTTTCCGTCACCTTAAGGACCTCTATTAGTACAACCCATCTTGATGTGGAACCAGGGAAATAAAGGAACATTTTCTATACCTTTGCAAAAGAATCCCTAATTTGATGGTTAGTTTTTTCAGTGGAATGATAACAAGCCAAATTAAGCGAATTCTCTGTACGTGGTATGAAACGTGCAAGAGGTTTATGTTTGCAACCGTTTAATTTACCGGTCATATTAGGAGCATTTTCATACGATTGAGCTCTCATATTTTGTAAATCTAGTCCATCCTCTTCCAACTTTTGGATTATATCTGACGTGATTTCGTCTGTCTTTTTCGATTTGACAGCAATAAAATCAATAAAGGCCTACTCAATAATTACCTTTTTATCGGCAACTTGGGCAAAAATTCTGCCCGGCTAATGCAATGCGATTGGGCGCACACATTTTTGGGGACGAGGGTAAATAAAAGAAATTACATTCAGAACGTAAAGAGTAGAGGCAGCCTAAAAGCCGCCAATTAAGTTTGCACACGTTCACCTATGACTTGGTACAGTCATCAGAACCTCAGGTTGGCCGTTATAAGTTTCGAAGAGATCGAAAAAACAAAACTGTAACCACATTTTATCAAGTTTATAATAAGACTTCTATTTGGCGCCCCCTTACGAAACTGCGCCCTGGGCACGTGCCCCGGTTGCCCCGCCCTCACTACGGCTCTGTGTGTATATATATATATCATCATCATCATCATCATCATCATCAGCCTTTTTCAGTCCACTGACGGACGAAGGCCTCCCCCAGACTCTTCCAGTTTTCCCTGTCAACTGCCTCCCTCCTCCAAGTTTGCCCCAAGAACTTAACAAGCTCTCTGTCCCACCTGTCTTTCGGTCTTCTTTTTGGTCTCTTGATGTTTCTTGGGATCCATTCGATGACACTGGACGTCCAACGCTGGTCATTTCTTCTAGCAATGTGGCCTGCCCACTGCCATTTTAACACCTTCACTCTTCTAATCACGTCACAGACTCCCGTCTTCTTTCTTACCCAGTCGTTCCTCTTGCGGTCTCTTCGGGTGATCCCTAACATGCATCTCTCCATGCCCCTCTGTGTTGTTTGCAGGCGCTGTATCATTCTGGCATTCATGGTCCATGTTTCACAACCATATGTCAGAACAGGCAGAACACATTGGTCATACAGTCTCCTTTTTAGGAAGACTGGAATATTTGATTTAAAGATGTTCGCATTCTTGCCAAAAGCACTCCATGCCATCTTCACTCTCCGGTTGATTTCTCCAAGAAGCGAACCATCAGTAGTGATGAGTTGACCTAAGTAAACATAGCTGGTTACTTCTCCAAGTTCTGCTCCGTTGATATGTATCTTCTCAGAATTTGTGAAGGGGTTGTACATAACCTTTGTTTTATTAAGATTCATCTTAAGTCCAGCTTCTCGGCTTGCTTGCTCAAGCTCTTCAGTTCTTCTAAGGAGCTCTTCTGGGCTTCCTGCGAACAGTATGATATCATCTGCAAAGCGCAGGTGACTCAGATATTCTCCATTTACCTTTATGCCTTTTTCCTCCCAGTCTAGCGTTTTGAATACTTCCTCTAGAGCTGCTGTAAATAACTTAGGGGACATAGTATCTCCTTGTCTCACTCCCTTTTCGGCCTTAAAGGCACTCGTCTCTTCATGCAGCTGGACAGATGTTGTCGCATTTTCGTAGATATTCTTGATCAAGGTTATGTACGTTTCTTCTACTCCTTGTTTCTTTAGTGCACGTAACACCGACGAAGTTCGGACAGAGTCGAATGCTTTCTCGTAGTCGATAAAGCACATACATAGAGGTAATTCATACTCGTTGGTCCGACTGATTACCTCTCTCACGACTTGGATGTGGTCCATCGTGCTATACCCACTGCGAAATCCAGCTTGCTCTCTGGGTTGGGCAGCATCAAGATGGTTTTGAAGGCGCATAGTGAGTATTTTGGTGAATATTTTGTAGACTGTTGGGAGTAGGCTGATCGGTCTGTAGTTATTCAAGTCTTCTTTGGAACCTTTCTTGTGCAGAAGGATAATACATGCGTGGTTCCATGTTTCTGGTATCTTTTTCTTCCTCAGACAGGAATTAAAAATCTTAGCGAGAATTGTTTCCGTATGATTCCCCATTGCTTTGAATACTTCCGCTGTGATACCATCCATTCCAGATGCTTTTCCATTCTTCATACTTCTGATTGCGTGTCTCACCTCTTCCGGAAGGATACCTGGGACCTCTTCGGTGGGCATGTTTGCATCATCATTTACTTCATCATTTCCTAGAGGATCCTCATACAGCTTGGTGTAAAATTCTTGTACCCGTTTCAGGATCAGTTTCCTACTATGGGTTATGGAGCCGTCTTCTAGCATCAAGGCCACCAGCTGTCTCTTTCCGATCGAGAGATGTTGCTTCATTTTCTTGTAACTTCTATTGTTTTCTATGGCTTTCTCGATTAGTTCATAATTATATTTTTTCACATCTTCCTTGATGCACTTCCTTATAGTTTTGTTTAGTTCTGCAAAATGGATCATTTCTTTAGGATCATTAGTAATTAACATTTTCCTTCTTTTTTCCATCAGCAGTCTTGTTTTTTCAGTCAACTTTTTCTCTGGCTTTGTTTTAACTGTTCCGCCTATTTCTTCAGCAGTTTCCTTGAGTATCTCTATAAATTGGGATTCAACTTCTTGGTCCTCCAGTGCACTGAATCGATTTTTCAGTTGGAGCTGAAATTCTTCTTTTCGTTCTTTTAGCACCTGCGTGTTGATAATAGACTTAGGCTTCTTCTTTATAAGCTTCTGTCTTTCTAACTTTGAGTTGAATTTTATTCTGCATCTTACCAAGCGATGGTCGCTTCCAGTTTTAAACTGGTTGAGGACGGAACAGTCTTCAGCCAATTGCTTCTTATTTACTAGTATGTAGTCAATTTCGTTTTTGGTACCATTGGGTCCTTTCCAGGTCCATTTTCTATTGGGATTCTTTTTGAAGAAAGTGTTCATTATATATAGACTAGTACATTCAGCAAAGTCTACAAGGCGGTCCCCTCGTTCATTTCTGTCTCCATAGCCCCATTTTCCAACTGCGCTGTCGTCTTCCTTTTGTTCTCCTACCTTGGCATTGAAATCACCCATGACCACTTTTAGATGGCAGCTTCCTTTGTCGTGCAGTTCTCCAACTTCTTGGTAAAAATCTTCCACTTCCTCATCCGAGTATGATGACGTTGGCGCATAAACTTGGACTATTTGAAGTTGATATCTTTTATTTATTTGAAGCACTAGTCTAGCTGCCCGCTCGGATGAACTTTCCATTTCCACGATATTATTCTTCAATTTTTTGTTGATGATGAATCCAACACCTCCTGTTCTTCCTGTGTCAGTTCCCCTGTAATAAAAAATATCTCCACTCTTCAACTCCAATAGGCCTTCACCTTTTCTTCTCACCTCACTAAGTCCTAAAATGTCCCACTTGATCTTCTCCAGTTGTTCTTGGAGCTCTTGAAGTTTATCTTCACTGGACAAAGTCCGGCAGTTAAAGGTAGTTAGGTTGAGGTTAAAGGAATTGGGTAAGGATGAGAAAGAGTGGCAGTGGGCGTTTAACCTCCGGGGATTCTTAGCACCCTCTGCCTTCCTGCCTTGTTCCTGACCACTGCCACGGTCAGAGGCAATCCAGCCTCCGGAGAATGAGGGCCGTTTTTTATGGGTGTACATGTCATGGGGGGATTGTGGGCCTTAAAACACCACGCTGGCCCAGAGCGGGTTGGTGAGTACCTCTTTCACTTTGGCCGGAGATATTGCAGAAAGACTTCACAGCATGGTTGAACCTACCGGTGTCCGAGGACACCACTGTTCTTCGCCCTTTAGCCTCCGTTTACACCCTTCCGCCGACTTTGAGGCAGTGAACTGAGGCAGTTGGAAGGGATATATATATATATATATATATATATATATATATATATATATATATATATATATATATATTAATGATTAGTGAATTGTCCCCAGGTTTCACACCAGGTGATGTCTTGAATAAAATTCGACGTTTCGGCGTATGTCACATCCGCCATCTGAGTTTCTCCTGAAGATGGCGGATGTGACATACGCCGAAACGTCGAATTTTATTCAAGACATCACCCGGTGTGAAACCCGGGAACAATTCACTAATAATATTCGCCGGGAAAGTTTTAAATCCTTTTTTATATTAATGATGCCTTCCCCGCAAAACCAAAGACTTGTCTGCAGGTAGGGGAAAAACCCCAAGACGAATCACAACATCTATGCCCGAAGCGGGATTCGAACCCGCGACCTTTGGGTTATAAGGCAGACAAACTGCCTACCAGTCTAACCCAGTTTTAATTTCCATTTTTCTCTACTAGCAAAAATGTTGTCCAACTTTATTTTTGGTATATTCATTTACGAGCTCCCTTTATACATATACTAATATGTACAAGCTGTTCTTAAATTAATATACCAAAAATGAAATTGAATAATTCTTGTATTGCTTGGGGAAAAAATTATGTATACAAGAAATTTCGGCCTTTTACCGTCTCAAGGCCAACCTGTCTAGTCTTAGTCTTTAAGCTTCTCCTTTATCATAAATGCACCGCTGTCGCTGTCGGAAAAGTGGGACACCTCCCACGCGAACGACCCTCGCTAGGTCTGTTGACCGTTCTCTACCCTCTCTGATAAGGCGGGATATTTCTGTACACAATACACCCATTCCTCTTCTGTTTCCAAATGAGATGCGTTAAATAAACGTTTCGTGAAACAAAAATTCTTAAAATATAGGTCATATTTGCGATTACTTTAAAGCTAAAAATTCGTATTGCGTTCCCAGCACCACAATTTTAAGCCAAAATGCAGAAGTGTTCTTGTAAATGTGAAAAAAACAGATACTGACTAACTTGCATTAATGTAAAACAAAGAAATAGTAATTGTATAAGGTAACTATATACATACTGAATATTATATTGAATAATAGCATAATTTATAACACAATGGGATAATTTAGTATCGCCAGCATTTTGAAATTAAGCATATTCGCGACTTTTCTCCCAATCTGCAGTTCTATTTGTCATGGAGAAGCAGCGTGACACTGCGGGAGACATTCGTACTCAAGTAATGGGTATCTAACATGCAATTTGGTTACTTGGCGTAAAATTCGTAAAATGAACATTCGAGTACCAAAGGCTCAATGGCGTTAAAGCGAAAATTTGTAAAAACGAATGTTCGTAAACCGAGGAATGATGTAAGTTGGCAGAGATACCTCTGATTAATTCATAAGAGAATTATCGAGATCGTCTCGCAGATAGTACATAAATGATGAATTAGGTAAACAATAGTTTGTAATACTAATATCATATTTAAGCCGCGAAGTTGCCGTTATAAGTGGTAATTCCTCGATGGAATATATTTTTTGAATCTACTGTCGGTAGAGGGGTTGTTAGGGTATCTAGCTTACAATTCAAGGGTCGCAGGTTCTGATCCTGGCGAGAGCATTATCATATGTTTACGTGATTGACATCGTTGTTCCACTCATTACAAAATGCCGTTAAGCACTGTTTATGAGCTACTTAAAATTAAAATAAAGAAATCACTTCTGATGAAGGCTGCTTTTTAGTTTAAATGCGCATGATTTTCCCAATCGTTTTATGATTATCGGAGCCACCTTATAAAACCCTTGATTAATTGCTGATATAATTAGATATTATATATTAAAACCTCTGTGAACCATCAATATTTGCTGACGGTATTTAGGTATCATGTGAATGTATTTTTCGTGTAAATTTATTAATATAAATATTAGTCCTATTGCATGAGAAATTTTGAAATTTGCTTCGGGCTTCAGCACCAGCTGCGAAATATTTTCAGTTTTACTAGGAAGTTCTAGCTTGTTCTTACTTAGTTTTTCCACACATATAAAAATATTTTTTAGGATATTCTTCGTTTGTATTTTATCATTTTCATTATGTCTTATGTAATTGAATGTAGTGTAATGTATCATTGACGGAGGGTTACATGTAAGAGTGGACCTTATCGTTTAAATTTTACCCGAATAAAGATGTTAATCTATCTATCTAATGTTGCCGTTAACATTGACAATGCGAATTCAATATTAACAGTCCAACATATGTTGGAAAATAATATTTTTCAAAAATGCTATTGATGGCGTAAAGGGCGAGTTCGTGCGTGGCCAACGCCAGAGGCTTTTTGATTCTGCTCAACGCCACGTGTATTGAATTTACGTGCTACGGAGTTCTCTCTTCCTTGACAACCCAATGAGGTTCTCGGAAACATCTCTAATTTGAAGACAAAGGCAACCTTCATCGGAAGCCGTGCAGTTGATTTTAGGTACCGTGTTATTCATAATTCGGTATATGTTAATTGAAATAGACTTTTTTCCGAAAAAAATCGCCACTGTGTTTATGTAAAGAACCCTATAATTCTTTGGGCTTTTTCTGTAAAGAAAGTATTCGGTTCGTGTGTGGACTCTCCTTGGCAACCTTTGCCTGTAGCCGCTTTGTATGCTTCTGTTGTTACGACGGGCTCCGAGACTTGGCTGAGATACCGTATGATACCGTATAATTTTAAATCATTTATAAAAACTTTTTAACGTTATAAATTTATCAGACCTTTTCCCTATTGAAAATGTTTTTCCATTTTAATTTTCATGCGTAACTTATTCATGACAGCGTCGCTGGTAGCATAAAATATTCACGCTGGCCACATGTGGCCCGTGAATCATACATAGTTTACTTCAGAGCAGTGTTTCCCAACCGTTTACATTCCACGGTACCCTTACACAAATCATATAAATAAGGGACAGTTTCTGTCTTTTTGTCTGTCTTTGCAAATAAGATTTCACCTCATCGATTGGTGCTGCCACCTTGCGGCAGTTATTATAAATGCTAGGAGCTTTCAGAAGACGGTCAGGCTATTTCCTCATTGTCTATCTATAGTTCTTCCGTTGATATTTCAACGGGAATTACACTAGTCATATAAATAAAAGCTTTAATAAACGTTGTGTGTAATGCTTTTTGAAGCTTAATATCTCGCAAACGACTGAACCGAATTTGATGAAATTTTCAGGATATCATTTTGATATAATAAAAAAATGGTTTAATGTATCGGTAATATATAAAAGTCTTATTCTTTCCTTTTGTCGCTCCCTCTGTCACCCTTTGAAACAGAAATACCTGGCAAGAGGGGACTAAGGTCAGCTTTTGAAGCACGATAGATGCGGCGGGGGTTTCGAACCTTCACTCGGATCGAAGGCAACCCTCTCAGCAGGAGGTATGATTTCAGGTCAAAGAAGACTGCCTCAATTTTATTTCAGAATAATCGATCATCCCCGTCATTTTTGACGGGCACTTATACGAGTAAAGAATAATGGCGGTATGCCACCCTCCATTTTCCAGTGTAGTTCACCCGCTTCTGCTAAAATTCCGCGGCTCATCCATTCATGTATGATATCTCTCTGTTTTTCCGGGGTAGACCTGTTTGGGAAGCACAGGTCGCGATCCAATACATCATCGTCATCATATCACAAGGAAAATGTATCTACTGTCTCTTTGGCTGACTAATAAAAATAGAGTATAGTACATTGCGTGTATGTTTACGCCTATTACGAAATTATATAATTTGCACAATTTATTTATTCAAAACAAGAGGGGACAGCAGCATACTTCATGCTTACATACATGCAAGGTAGAGGCTTTCTTCACGAATGGCTAATTAACTACGATATGACTAATTTATTTTGTACGAGATATGAGGTAAATTTCATCTTTTTTCGTAGAAAGTTGGCACCCCTGATTGGTTTATGTGAACCATTCATATAATTTTCTTATTGATCTTTGCCCAAAGAAGTCCTTATTACCAAACTTCATGAAAATCCACTCTGTAATTTCGGAGATGAGAAATGACGGAAAATTCTTTTGATTTTTGTTCATAGAAAGGTGGCACTCCTGCTTGGATTATGTAAATTATTTTCTAATTGTTGTTTCCCAAATTTTCCTTAGTACCGAATTTTATGAGAATCCATTCAAACATGCGGACAGACAGACGGAGGGGCACAACCTGACCATAAGGCGTTCATTTAAAAAAATACGTAAAGAACGCTTAAAAACTAAAATCGGTGTAAAAATAGGGTTCCTTCCTTAGTTTTATAGAACTAAACAGAGAGAGATAGATGGAGAATAGAGGGAACAGTACACTTATATATTTACTGTATATATAAGCCGATAAAGGCTTTAAAAATTAAGATAAGATCCATTAATATTAAACGAGCTATAGTTAATCGGTACTTGTGGGTTATCCCGGACCACTTTTCAAATATTGTCTATATTCACGAAAAGTGGTCCGGGACCACGCGACTAAGGTGCGAAAATATCTCGCTTGACTGTTGCGCCGCAAATGGAGAGGATATTGGCGAGCCTTAGTTGTCGTCTCCGGGCGCTACCGCGCCCTTCGCCTCGCTGGAACCAAACTATCCCTCCCCGCTGTCCGGTGATCGGGTTTGTAAATGTAGGGACAGTCCGATCAGTCACGGGTTAGCAAGCTTTAGGGTACTTTTGTATTATTACGGCGCAACAGTCAAGCGAGATATTTTCGCACCTTAGTCGCCAGTTTCCCTTCGCAAATCAATAAAGAGTAGCGAAAAACGCAACGTCGCGTGGTCCGGGATAACCGACAAGTACCGTTAATCTTCTAACGAAAGCATTTCACCACTAAAACCCGCTAGATTTAACGTTTCTGTCTTTTAATCTAGTGTATAAAAGTAAGTATGAGGGAACGAAACACGTAGCTATTCGCGAGTCATCTCGAAGAAGACTCTTCGAATGTAACGTTATCAGTTTCGGGACGCTTTTTTGAAAGGGGATGTCTGTGTTCTTCCTGTATGACCCACTCTCTTTCTCTCACAGACTTTCATTAAGGGAGGGAGAGAAGCTATATAGTATAGAGTTTCAGTCGGGGCTTCATTAGCCGTCTAATAACCCGCATTCAAGAGACTATCGTTTGTGTCGTTAAAACGAAACTTTATTACGCCCTTCAGCTCGCTTATTGCATACTCTCTCTCTCTCTTCCCTTTCTCAACTCTTTCACTTTACGTCAAAAAAAAAGACTTGTTTCATCAAGCGATGGATACGCTTAACGTGTACAAAACAGGGAGCGAGGAGAGGGAGAAAATATTTTGCTCTTTTTTTTTTTCAATTTTTCAAAAACTTTTGGGAGGTTTTCTTCGGCGTTGCGGGTTGGATGGAACATCTGCCCGGAGTCAATAAAGGGCCGTATTAAAATCCCTCCCCCCCCCCCCTGCGGTGATTGACGAGCCGTTTGTATTGTTAATGCGATCCGTGGAACTTTCCTGCTTTATTTGATTTTCGCATTGGGAAAAATTTGCGTTACCGCGTCAGTTTTCCGGATATGACGTCCACCCAAGGTTTTCGCGGAGGAAAAGGTCTAAAAAATTTATAATCAACGCGCGTAAGGCTTACCTCGAGTTTTTTGGTGTTAATGTCGATTTAACGTACCGCTGTAGACAAGATGGAGGTTTTCTAGATTCTAGATTTCGGATCTTTATTTCACAATAAAAAGTTTAATATAAAGTTTTGTGCTGGTCTAATTATTAGTTTTTGAGTTAGAGCGCCAACATAATTCTATCACGTACAAAAGCACAGACATCGTCGCGAAAATAGTCTAAACGTAATCAGGGGACCTCAAAACTTGTATTTCCGTTGAAATCTCGAATTCGTTTTTTTTTCACGAATACGATACTTTCTCCTATAGCACGTATGGAGAAAGTAGAAATGATGTATTTACATAAAATTTCGAACTATTTAGTTGAGGCAAAAATTCACGTTCCGGTAACTTAAGGCCCAGTAAGCTTGACGTGCCTTGAATAAACGGTTAATCAGAATTTAATTTAATCGCATTTAATATTGCCCGAAATAGATGAAAAATTATTAAAATCATGCCATCAACAAAGCGAAGCATGATTTATCCCTTTCGTGGGCGGTGGGTTTTATACTTCTCATTAAATACGTATTTTCTTCAACTGGGTCCATGGGATGATTGTTTCCCGCTATTTGTCACTAATTGTATTTACGATATTCTATTCTAACTTCATAAAAATATATGCGTAATTTTCTGCCATATTTGGTAGGACTTCAATAAAACAATACATGCTCCTAATGCCTGAAAAAAGGGCTACAAGTTGTGGTGCCTAGAAACTCCGAAACAGGTTACATTTTAAAATTTCTTCATTGCTTTATTTTATTTCTGGATATTTTATGTGATAACAGATCTATATTTCTGATTATTACGAACAGTATGCTGCCTAACAAGTGGTGGGAGACACCACTTCATTGTTAATGATAAATGAAAGTTTAAAAATCAGATCGTTACAAAAACAAATGCACTGATCACTTTTTTATAAGACGTAAAAGTCACGACTGTGAAACTTCTGGAAATTATTTTCCCACTGTTAGCTTTAATCTCAAAGTTACTGGTATCGAACGGCTGGGAGAAAAAGTTTGGGTTTTTTTACGCACCCCAAAATTTTCGTTGAAATTCTGCAAAATAAAGGCCCAGTAAGCTTTCTCATATTTTTAGACGGAAAGGGGTAAGAAACTTCGGACGGAAATTCTTCAGGAATTGAAACGAAGCGGTGGTTTTGTTTATCGATTGAGACCAAGAAGATTTTTAAGTAATGCAAACATACGAACAAGAGCTCGCAAACTGGGCCGCATTAATGTAACCGTGTGTTCAAATACGTTCGCATGTATTTACATTGCTGGAGGGTTAGGCGGAATATTATTACAGTCAACATTGAGTCAGTGAGTCGCAAAGTCGACGTTTGTATAGGTGCTAGTGTAATTGCCCGTCAAAAATGAAGGGCGGGAATGAATGAAGAATTTTAAGTAAATGAGCTCAAATGTGTCGACCTTAAATTAGCGTTAATTTAAAATAACCGGTTATTCATGGCTCGTTGTCATGTAAGGGATCTTAGAAAATAAACATTACTTATAACGTTATTATTATAATTTGGAGATTTTTTGACATTGAATAAAGTTAGATAGAAAAATTTCAAGACCGTTTCCTACGGATATATTAACGCAAATACTGCTGAAAATAAAATCGATAATTTATTTGTTTCTGTGTAAAGAAAACAGAAACTAAATTGTGTATCGTACAGCAATTGAAAAACGGAACTACGTTTCCAATATAAGCACAATACTATAATTTGGTATACAATAAATAAACTCACAATCGTTTGAAAATATTTCTTATTCGCTCTGATGATGATAAACTATTTGTTTGGTTACAACTTGCGTCACTAACTATACTGTATGCTCTATAGTTCTTTTTACTTTCTCATATCGAGAAAGTATTGTTATCGCGAAAAAATTCGACCTCGAGATTTTTACGGAAATACACGTTTTTGGTGTCGCTGAATCCGAAAAAGTGGTTTTCGCAATGCCGTCTGTCTGTCTGTTACTGGCGCTGGAGCCTAGACGGTATAGCGAAACTGAATGAAATCTCGTACTTAGGCATTTTATCATACTGAACAGAGTACACATAGAAATGGCTGACATTGCTCAATAATTAAGAGTAGTTTATTCTACGCACTTTTAACAACAATCCGATTTTCTCAAAAACGGCTATAACGATTTTGATCAAATTTCGTACAGTTACTTGAGTTTATGTCTTCAATAATACTGTATAGTTCATATTTCTCAAAAAATGAATATAAGGCTAGTTTATTCTAGGCAACTTTAACAACAATTCGATTTTCTCAAAAACGGCTCTAACGATTTTTATCAAATTTCGTACAGTTGCTTGAGTATATATCTACAATAATACTACGTATTTAATTTTTCTCAATGAATGAATATAAGGGTAGTTTATTCTTGGGCAACTTTAACAAAAATTGGATTTTCTAAAAACAGGCACATACGATTTTCATTTTCTAAAGATAACTAAACGACGCATTAGTACCGATATATGAGAAAGTTTGTACAATGTATGTTGTACCGATTTCTTAAACATGCACGCGTAAAAAGTACGATTGTTTCTGCGTATTCAAGCCAATAAAAGAATTCGTGTTTTGTATAAATAAATGAAATAAACACCTTGTAAATTCAACATAAATGTATTTTTTTTAGACGACCATGGTTTCATTGCCTGCTGTTTTTTTAAATTTCTTTACCATGAAGCGGTTCCACCAAGTTACGCCGTAAACTATTACCGTTTTGCATAGTCGCAATTTTAAAAAAAAATTCATCCCAAAACATGCTTTTAAGTAAAAATAAAAATCCGCAGCAAGGTCCACACGTCTAATGGCGGGAATCAGCCACACTTTCGTGCGTCAGCCGTAAAAATGTATATTTATTCAAGCGGTTCGCTTCGCGGAGCTAATAGCGTTAGACCCGTTTCTAAATTCAAAGAGCGAAGGCAGAAAACGTTGCATGCTCGAAAGGCGTAGTAGGTCCTGGCAGAGGATCGACTAATTCGGGCGGATAAAGAAGGGCGGGCGAGAGAGAGAGAGAGAGAATAGGGAGGATATTTATCGAGTGTAGCAGAGCAAGGGAGAGAGAGAGGGAAAAGAGAGAGGGGGAAGAGAGACAGAGAGAGGGAAGAGAGAGAAGGCTTTAATCAGAGCGATTAAGGAGAGACGGGAAACAAAGGATCCACGGAAGGAGGTGATCGAGTAGAGGATTCCGCGCACTTAGATGGAGGGATTCTCTCAGCCTTTCTCTCTCTCTCTCTCTCTCTCTCTCTATCTCTCTCTCTCTCTCTCCCTCCCTCTCTCCCTCTCTCTCTCCCACCTTTTCTTTCCCTTTCTCTCTTTCCCTATCTTGTCTTCTTTTTTCTGTTTCTTTCCTTCTTATTTTCCCTTTTTACTTTCTCATATACAATGTATATTGAGAAAGTATTGTTATCGAGATTTTTTACAGAAATATATACGTTTTAGGTGTAGCTGAGTCCGAAGGAGTGGTTTTCGCAATGCCGTCTGTCTGTCTGTTACTGTCTCTAGAGCCTAGACGGTAGAGCGAAAATGAATGAAATCTCCTACTTAGGCATTTTATTATACTGAGCAGAGATATGAAGAAATGGTTGACATTGCTCAGTAATTAAGGGAAGTTTATTCTACGCATTTTTAACAACAATTTGATTTTCTCAAAAACGGCTCTTAACGATTTTGATTAAATTTCGTACAGTTACTTGAGTTTACGTCTTCAATAATACTGTATAGTTCATATTTCTCAAAAGATGAATATAAGGCTAGTTTATTCTAGGCAACTTTAACAATAATTTGATTTTCTCAAAAACGGCTCAAACGATTTTAATCAAATTTCGTACCGTTACTTGAGTATACGTCGGAAATATACATCACATTTCTCAAAAAATGAATATAAGGGTAGTTTATTCTTCGGCAGCTTTAACGACAATTGGATTTTCTAAAAACTGGCCCATACGATGTTCATTATGTAAAGATAACTAAACGACGCATTAGTATATGAGAAAGTTTGTAAAATGTATGTTGTACCGATTTTTCTCTTTCCCTCTCTACTGCATTCTCTCCCTCTTCTCTTTCTTCTTCTCGCTATATCCTATTTTTATCCATTTTCCCTTTCTGTCTCTCTCTCTCTGTTTCATTCTGTATCTTCCTCCCACACCCCTTTTATTTTTTCTTTCACTTTCCCTCTCTTCTGTCTACATAACGTAGGTTTACATGTAAGAAGGGACTATGTAGTCTCAATTTCGTCCTAAATAAAGTCGTCTGTCTGTCTCCCTCGAGTTATTTACTTTGTTCGAAAGCTCCCTCACTTTCTCTCCCTTTTCCCTTTGCCCCATCTCATTCTGCATCTCCCTCTCCCCCCTTTCCTCTTACCTCTTTCTTTTTTCCTCTTCTTTCTTATCTCTCTCTCTCTTTTCTTCTCCTCACTCTCCCTCCACTTTCTCCATTTTCTCTCTTTCTCCACCTCTCACGTATTTCTTCCCTCTTCCCTTTTCTCTATCCATTCTCCCTCTTCTTTCACACATTTCTCTCCTCTCTCTCCCTCTCTCTCTCCCTCTCTCTCTCCCTCTCTCTCTCCCTCTCTCTCTCCCTCTCTCCCTCTCTCTCTCTCTCTCTCTCTCCCTCTCTCTCTCCCTCTCCCTCTCTCTCTCTCCCCCCTCTCTCCCTCTCTCTCTCCCTCTCTCCCCCCTCTCTCCCTCTCTCTCTCCCTCTCCCCCCTCTCTCCCTCCCTCCCTCTCTCCCTCCTCTCTCCCCCCTCTCTCCCTCTCTCTCTCTCTCCCCCTCTCTCTCCCTCCCTCTCTCTCCCTCCCTCTCTCCCTCTCTCTCCCTCCCTCTCTCCATCCCTCTCTCTCTCTCTCTCCCTCTCTCTCTCCCTCTCTCTCTCTTTTCCCCCCCTACCTCACAGTTTTAATGGAAAACCTTTCACCAGCCTACCATATTTTATAAATTAATGAGTCATAACTTCAAATTTTATCATTCCTTTTTAACGACTGATGTAACATATTTCAGCTCTATCATGTGAACTGTACCATATGGCAGAGGGTTAAAAAAAAGAAGGGTCTCTATATTATCAATTACGTCCGAATGAAGTCGTTTGTCTGTCTGTCTGTCCTTTTCTGTCTCTACGCGTGCCATTTTTCGTAATTTCTTTTTATTATTTTTTCTTTCCTTTTATCGCCTTTTTTCATTTTTGGCCTTTAATCTTATTTGTGTATACAAGCGAAATAACGAGTTTTGATGGTAGTAAGACCAAACAGAGCCTAACCTTGCCAATCAAGGGTCCAATCAATCAATCTCCTTCCCCGTTACCGTGAAAACATTCGATTTGGAGATTTTTGATCCACGTTTTTTTTTAAGTATCCGCGAGTCAGGCAAAGTGGTTTTAACGATCCCTATTTCCGTTTTACATTTTATGTGCTTGACTATAGGGACTAAAAGGTATTAGTAGAATCTGACGAAATTTCGTTATTTGTATGGGTTATTAACCTGAATAGAGACCTTTGTTGAAAAGAGCTGCATCGAGCAAAAATGAGAGGGTACGTAGTTTATTTTTGTCGATTTACGCAAAAATGACTTCACCGATTTTGATAAAATTCGTCGTTATACAGCAGTGTTTCCCAACCTGGGAGCCGTGAAGTGTTCTGAAGGGTGCCGCGAAAAACATCGTTTTACCATTTTCAATCTCGTTTTGCATCGTCGGCTTTCAAAAATGCAAACCAGAGTTAAGTCGACCTTCTTTTCATCGCAAAGGCACTTCGAAATGAAAGGAGATATGGGGATTGGAGTTAGGGGTTCAACTTCACCACGATTATTACTGATGGTGGATAGGGAGGGGTGCCGCCAAACTCTGAAAAGTCACTTAAGGGTGCCGCGACTCTAAAAAGGTTGGGAAACACTGTTATACAGATTATTTTTTTAAAAAAATAACAAGCTACATTGCTGAAAAAGCAAGCACAAAGTGTACGGTGGCATTATAAAATGTAGAATTTTACACCCATATACTTTCAGGCCCTCCCAACTCTAACAGCAAAATCATTGTTTCTACAAGCTAAGCATAAATGGTAAAGCAAACAGTGAAATTGTATGAACCATAAGCGTACGGATATAAGAAACTTTGTACGATTTATGTGGAACCGATTTTTTTCTTCTCCCTCCCTATCTCAGTTCATTTCTTCTCCTAATTTTCTCTCTCTCTCTCTCTCTCCCTCCCTCTGTCTCATCGTCCTTCTTTTCCTCTCCTTCCCTTCCCTTAAATCCTCTTATGTTCTCTTACCATTTCTCGCCTCTTAAATATTTGCATCCATTCTACCTCCTATCAGTCTCTTTTGTTTAGCTTTCTAAGTTAAACTCCGCATTCCTCTATCCTAAAGCCTTAAGATGCACAATGAACCTAGTAACTGAGGAATTAGGTCAGAAACGAGAACTCTGACAATATTAAAATTTTTATCCAAAAAAACTTCAATATTTTATGTTGACTTCGTCGTGTGCCTGTTATTGTTTTTCGGAAGATTTATTTATCCTTTCGAAAAATTTTATATCCGTAAATGTACGCATTCGCGTACGTAATGTAATTTTTTTCGTTTTTTTTCGATTTCTTACGTAGCTGTTTTTGTGGAATTTTCTGTGGCAAGTTGACAGTTGAGTGAGGCGTTTGGACATTTCGACTGCTAAGCAGCCCTCCTCAGTGGATATCGCCCGGAATTTTATTCTGACGATAACTGACACGTCGTCACAATGTTTTACTCTCCTCTATGCTCAGTTGTAGAAATTCAAACTGCGTTCTTAGGATTAACTATAAAATGGTGCGAAATAAACATTAACATTGAAAACTTTCCATTTTAATGAGAGCTGCGGTAATTCAAAGATCGTCGATTCGTGGTTGTTATTAGAATCAAAAATCGGTTTTCGATGTCGAGTTTAATTTTCGCCCTAATGAAGTCGTTTGTCTTTCCGTCCTCTTTCTATCTCTACTCGCGCTGTTCTTTTTAATTTTTAAATTATTTTCCTCTATTTCTCATCGTCTTTGTCATTTCTGCCGTAAATCTCATATGTACAGTGTGGGACCCTGTATCCGGCTACCCAGTATCCGGAACGTTCCGAAAACCGGAAACCGACAAAGTGTAATATTTAAAATGCGCGCCAAGTAATTTGTGTTTGTTGGTGGCGCCACTGATGTGTTTTATAACCAGTCGATGGTGAAGGCTTGTATTCTCGTGATTTTTGCTCACATTTTTACTGCAGAGCAGGTGTATAATGCTGACGTGACTTCTTTATGTTGGAGGTATATTCCTAGAAAAACTGTTGTTGCACCAGAGGAATCAGCACCCAGTGGGTTTAAAGACTCAAAAGAAAGGATAACAGTGTTAGGTTGTGCATTTGTTTGTACATTTTAGGCCTGCCTACCCGAATTCCGGAAAAACCCCCTATCCGGCAATCCTCAGGTCCCAAGCATGCCGGATACAGGGTCCCACGCTGTATATACAAGGGAAATAACGATGTTAGGTGGTAGAGAGGACCAAAAGAACCTAAACCTTGCCAACCAAGGTTAATCGGTTTTCAATGTCGATTACAGTAATTTAGTGTGTCATGAATGTTTTCACACAGTATATATATTGCTTAGGTTTCCCTCGAATGCCAAATATTTTAACGAGGGACTACCTCCCTTGCGAAAATTTCGTGTACGCTGCCGATCAACTGCCGCCACAGATAATGTCGCTGTTTCGCATGTTATTTACTCAGCCGTTTCATGTCATCATATGTCGAATCATAAGTCGAGCACGATTAATCATTTTCGAAATTCATTAATTTTATTTATCGAGTAGACACCTACTATATCGTTTACGTGACGTGACCCGTCGTCTTAGCTCTTCCTAATTCGAATTTGATAGTACCCTTCATCGACGTCCTTCATCGTTCAATAATCACTTTTCAGTAGGATCAAATACTATCGATTTAGCTCGTCGGTTTCCCTACGTCTCGTTCCGAACGCAAATAGGCTTCAATCTTCCCTTAAACGACGGAATTTTTCAAAACCTTCCCAGAATTCCTTTTAACTGATCCCTTCGTCGAAACCCGAGGTCGAGACCTGTCGCACCCTTCGATTCGTCAGTATCACCCTCCTAATCGCTTCCGATTAAGATCTATTTTCTCTTCCGGCTACGCTCTCTCGTCTTCGTACGCCATGCAATCTGTCCTCGGAATTAACATCCCCCATTTGTAACCTAGATTCTCTTAACCCTTTAAGTAGGCAGGTGGCGGCGTCTCGGCGGCTTTCGAAGAGGCGGTTTTCTAAGACAGTTGAATCACGGTCGTAGATAAATGGAGCGACCGTGCTGATTTATGCTGTACAGAAATGATCTAGACGATAATTTACTGGATTCGCTAGGGAATTGCGTCGAGGTGGTTTCGCGGTTGGAAATATATTTCAGGATAAGTCCATAATTAACAAAAATTGAGGGCTTGAGTTTGGTGCCTCCAGTGGTTATTTTACGGTCCTGGTATGGATATTGGAGGTACCTAAGGCAAGTATTTAATTTAAAAAAATTTATAATGAAGTGCTTGTCCTGGATATTGAGCTTATTAACTTTCGCTAGTTTTATAATTCCACATTTTATACTATATTAACTTAATGCGATAACTTAGGTCAGTTATCCACGATTTATGTCACTGTCATTTTAAACCCCGTTTTCGTGCTTATTTCATTCGTTTAGAACGTTCGGTGATAGACAAGTTTTATCAATGGATATTCTTTTAAAAATAATAGAAATGTTTCTATACAATGCAAAGTACATTTATCGAAAGAATTTTTTACGGATTTTCCTCCTTTTTTCGGGGAGTATTTGTTGCTTTTTATGGGCAACTAAAAATGCCAATTGTACTGATTTGGGCTCGAAAAATTGCCACTTTAATAATATCTGCTGAAAGAGAGCAGCGATGAAATGGGAGAGAATTTTTACGTGGAATCAACGTAGAGTATTTTTCTCGCTCTTATGCTCTAAAATCTGTCGATTTCGCATGCCTTACCTTTCAGAAAGCTTACCTTTTTCAACGTGATACACAAGTGATAGTTTTTTTATATCGCCAGTCATGGGACAAGTCAACGGCAAAGAAAAAGCAACGTTTGAGCATTTAAGTCACTCGTCCTTCGAATTGCACGGTTTCGTTGTACACGCTATCGTCTTAGCACGATTTTCGGTACTTACGTATTAACGGGGAACCCATTTTAAAATTCTAATGACAATAATAATAATAATAAAATAATTATTTAATCATCAACAGCAACATTAAATTACACAAATTAACATTTTGAAAACGTTTTCAATAAAAATGGAAAAATACAGTCACATTTTGATTTGTGGTACTTATGTATTAACGGGGGATCCAAGTTTAAATGTTAAAAGTCAAAGAAAAATGGGTTCTCTTCGGTTATCCCGGACCCCTTTCGAAAAATAATTTTTTGAAATAACCCTTTCATGCAAAACGAAAGCTTGCAAACCCATGACGGATCTGCCTGTGGCGACATTTGCCCACCCGATCACCGGTCAATGGGGAGGGATAGTTTCGTTCCAGAAAGGTGAAGGGCGCGATAGCGCCCAGAGACGGCTACACCCGATATAAAAGGCATTATAATCTAAAAAGAAAGCGAGCCGAAGGCTCGCCAATATCCCGTTAATACATAAGTACCATATAACAAACACATTTTTGAACGGTTGGATTCCCCATTAATATTTTGAAATGGGTTCTCCGTTAATACGTAAGTACCCGATTTTCTTTTAGTGGACTACCTCGAATTTTGCGACCATCATATTTCGCTTCAGCACGGTTATGAAACAGTGTCGAAGCATCAAGAAGTATAAAATTCCACTAATAGATAATGATAAAAAGATAAATGAATCATTGCTGATCGGGTCTAACTAAATCGTAACATGTTGACCTCAAGATGGTGCCCCAAATGTAACCTCATATATTCTTATTGCAACACGTTTCTTACTTTGCACCGCGGTTTCGGTTGACACGGTCTGTGTTTGCAGGAACGCACCCTAAAGCGCAAAGCGATGGATAGGTTTAAATTATTGAAATATGATAAAATACAAACCCTACCTGTTAATGGCATGAAATTTGCTTGGATTGAGATAAATTGGCGCCAATAATAAAAAAAAAAGCGGGAGAACATCACCGGATTTCCTGTTCCACGCGTTTAAATCAGCGAGATAAAACATTACTCTCCGTAATAAATACGCGAGTCCTAATTGTAGGGATAACGGTCTTCTTAACCCCCCACACCCACACCCCTCACGTTATCTCTTTCCCTCCATCTAGTCGTTTCTTCAATGTAACACCCCTCACAAAACTGCGAAACTTTCGGCGAATTTACGAAGATCGCCGCGGGCGCTACTGAAATTTGCGAATTTACATAGGAATTTTCGTTGATATTCCTTGTTCTGATATTACGGTAAATTTATAATGTATACATAAGAGGGGAAACCACGCTTTATTTACATAGTAGTTGTTACTGTTGTTAGATGCTGTAGTCATTCTGCCGCAGTAACATTTTTTTCGTTTCGGTTTCTTCTAATTTTAATTTTTAAGTTTGTGTGTGTGTATAAGCAATTTATAGGTAATAATATCGATCACTACATTTAAAGCATGCAAGACTATTTGTTATATTGAAGAATAAACCTAATATATGAAATGCTATGCATGGAAAACTAAATATTAGACAGTGTTGTTTCATTTAAGTAAATTAATGGTAGAAGTGTTACCAATAACATTGTCTATAACGTAATTTATCACATAAAATATTACATTACATCCTATATCTAGCGCCGTCCTTCGTCAAAAGAAATAAATCATCAAAACACGCCGAAGAAATCAAACCATATGTAGGATAATCAAGAGCTAAAAATTAAAACACCATTAAATTTAAAAATATATACATAGCAGGTCCTAAGCAAGGACCAACTGTTGCGAAAAATACTGCAGAGAAAGAATTTTTATAAATAAAGTAACACATAAAATAAAATATAATAGGCTTCCTGTCAAATATTAAAATATTTGATAAAATAGGAAATTTCTCTCCTTAAATTTTACGGGTCGCTTTTTAAGCGTTTTTTCCCACTGAAACGACAATAGAAGAATGCTTTACGGACTTATCCTTTCCGTCTGTCTGTTACGTCTTTCATCTCTTTAACCGATTGACGGGTTTTGATTAAATTTATTACGAGCGATCCTCATTAGAATATCCTAATATGATTTTGGAACTTAAACTTCCGCTTAACTTGGGAGCTTAAATAAACTTTAACTCATATATGCAAAAATAGACAAATTTTTTCTAACTTTGCGGTATCTTGTGGAACGTACGCATGTACATCTCGATGACCAGCATCCGATGTGGATAAGATTTTGATTGCATTTGCGCAGAAAGCCTGTTCCTACATAATACATACATTAAATACCTAACACCTTTTAAAGAAGTGTATCCCATTTATGAAAAAATACGCTTTTCATTCTGGTTCTTCAAAGCTTCGCGAGCCTCATATTTCCGATCCCTGCACTAAACATTTAATTTGTTTTTTTCAACGAAATCCTCGACGTTATTTTTTTTTTGGAATTATTCGCGACGTTTTCATTAGTCTTGTCATTCCGACCTCGGAAACGAATCATCCGGTCCGTCGGATCGACGTTTTCCGACCGTTGCCGATGGCGGAATTATATCGCGTGCGTGCGTGGCGTAACCGCTCCTCTTTTTTTTTACCGTCCTCTCTTTTCCAACCAGCCGGAATGTAAGGACCCTAAAATAGAAAAAAAAACCGTCGAAATGACCCGTTTCGCGAGCTTTTAAAAGTGTCTGGAACCAGCTGGTTCTCCATTTTACCTCTCTGTCTCTCCTATCAAACGACCCTGTATTCTGATTGATGGAATTAATTACTCGGCTCTCCTTCCGAATTCGACAACGAGGGCAGCGTTATATGTGCCGTTTACACGGAGAAAATCAGATCCATAATTCATGATTCGCCGCGGTCTCCGGGTGTTACAACAACAGGCTTCGTTTCCGATGTGGATATATAGCGTCATAGGGATTCTCACTTTTTTTTATCGACTCCCCCGCGATTAAAAAAAAACGAGAAATTACGTGCCGCAACGTGTTATCGCGGTAATGAATTTATTGGAGATGTGGTGAGGAACCGCTTCGTTGCGGAGGAAAGGCAAACAATAATAGGATGGTATTTGTTCGATATCTCGTGGAAGACTCCTATTCGGAATGGCGTTGGATAAATCTTACCAAAATGGAAGAGTATCTCGAAAGAGTCGCATTATATTTCCTTTGGGTCACTTACTTATCATCGGTCGTATTATGTCATGGAAAATTTCTAATTAATTACGATTCTCTAAAAAATTTCATTCAGACAACCTTCCCGAAATTATTCGTAAATGTATGTAGGTATGCGCGTATATCGTTCGCCGTTTATCGACAATGGTATCGATCGATATATTTGATTACTTTGGGTCAGTTACTTATCATAGGTCGTATTTTTCCATGGAAAAGTTCTAAGCTAAATACTTATGACTCCCTAAAAGTTTTCAATTACGCCAGCTTTGTTATATTATTCGCCGTTAAAGTTTATTTATGTATGTATATGCATAGTATATTGTTCGCCGTTTATCGACGATAGTATCGGTCGAATTATTTGATTCTCATGATTCAGTTACTTATCATCGGTCCTATTATTTTATAGAAAACTTTTATTCAAACGAATTATGATTCTTTAAAAACTTTCAGTACATCAACTTTGCGAAATTATTTGTAGCCAAAATACTCTATATGTATGTATGCGCGTATCTCGGCCGCCCTTTATCGACTATGGTACCAATCGATCGATCGATTTATTCGATCCCTCGCGGAATTTAAAGCGCGCGACAATGTAATCAGTTCCGGTTTTTGTAGCTTAAAGCCCTTTGACGACGCTTCTGGGAAATTGAGCGTTTCATCCAATCAGCTTCGTCGCTGACAAAAACGTCTCCCGGTCGTCAAAAACGAACTTTTAGACTCCTCCCCCCCCCGGCCACCCTCCCTTTTCACGAGCGACCGATTCCTGCGCCACCTGGTGGATGCACCCGCTTGCAATTACCCACCTTGCGCGCGTCGTGTGTCTTTTGTTTTTGTTTTTATTTATCGCGCGCGACGCAAAGATCAATGAGATTTCGGCTCTCGCCTTTGCACAATCACCGCCGCCATACCGCGGGGAGAGAGGACTTACAAAAAAAAAAAGCTTTGTGTCCCGTTCCTGGTTTTTTTTTCTTTTTGATTGTTGTTTTAACAGCCTCCCTGTCGATCCCCTTGTTTATTACCCTCGATGTTCGTTCAGCCGGGCTGGGGGATAATTTCGCGAATTACCAACCGATCCGTTTATTACCTCTTATTTTCCCCGTATGCCCGAACTCGGCGTGTGTGTAAGAAAGGGATTAAATTAACCTCAATTTTTAAAGTGGGAGATACTACCCGCGCGTTGTAGTCCTAAAAAAAAAAAAATTTCCGTTGTAATTCAAATTTTCTGTTGCCGGTTGCTTTCCAAAAAAAAATGTATAGTCCTAGGAAGGTGACGGTGTTTTTACGAGACCTTTTTTTATGCTTCGAAAAAAGAACTCTCGGATATTGTATTTAAAGCGGGGATGGGCCAACTGCGGTTCGTATTCTGACCTCCGGAAAATTCCACGCGGCCCGTGAAGATAGGATGAAAAAGATATCCGTAAAACTTCACGCGCTAATTGGTGTCATTTTGGTAAAAATTCTAATAGTAAAAACTTTTAATTGTTTAATTTTAATTTAAACCCAAAATTCCTTATTTAGGCTTGATTTATTATTGATGGCACTTCAGAATCTTTAGGTAACTTCCGAATTAACCTCCGGCTAGCCGAATCATTAGCAACTTTTAATGCGGTCCGCCAAGGTATTCGTCCGCAATCTAGAAAACGTTTTCTCCATCCTTGATATAAAGCAATCGAGGAATATTTTTAATTCAGACATGATTTTTATTTACGTGCAGTTTCGTTCCCCGCGGTGAAATGTTGTTTAGCGATTTCACTCTGTTTTAATTGGGCTGTTAAGGGGGGGGGGCGCATTTTATTGAATATCGAATTTATCGATAATTCTATGGACTTGGGATACGAAATCCGTAGGAAAGTTGATTAAATACGAAGAGAGGGGACTGACAGACATTTACGCAGAAGTAAGGATGAATGGCACAGCACGGATTCCATTCACACCACTTTTACATAACACAGAGTGTCTGGTAAAATAGAGACTGACAAGGGAAAATTCATTTCCATGAAAAATAGCAGATTCCTTGTAACATAGCGTTTTCCTATATGAGTCCCTTAGATAGGCGATAGGCGTAATCAAATTATATAAAAGGCTTATTCTGTTACTTAGTCACTCTCTCTGAAAGGCTTTTTAAACGTGTTTTTAAGAATCATGCTTCAGTCATTAAAATTCATTGACGAAAAAACGTAGTGCTTAATTTTTAGCCAAATAAGAAAGGGAACGCCTAACCTTACCTAACCTAACCACTCAGAACAAAATACATGAGATCTATGGTCTTTAATAAATATAAAGTAATTTGGAAAGTGTAAAATAAAAAATCATTCTTGTACAAATCAGATGTTGTCACGCAAGAGGAAGATTGAAATATACAGACATTCATCAGCCTTTTAATTCTTGTAGGTAATTTAAACATTTTTTATTCGTGACATTTTAGAAACTTCCTCCCTTGCTTTCCCGCATAAATTAAGCACAACGTGTACGTACGAAAGAGTACTTTATGATTTAGCTCGATAACACTTAAATTCATTTCATTTTTTTTTCGATCATTTCGAGATACGTAAACAGGTATATCGATTAATACATTTCTCGATCAATCGATTTTATTTTACTTTCTGGATATTTGTGGGTGATAAAAAGAAACTCATGCGGACATATAAGCCATCGCCTACCAAACACCCCTCGTCAATAGTAATATATTGCTCGCTGTCGTATAAATTCGTCAGCTTTTGCTGGTTAAAATTCTAACAATTTCATGAAGCTTTTTTTTTGGATTAACCACGAACGAATATTTACTCTAATTTTTGTCACACATGGCGAACAAAAAATTGAATCTGCTGGAAAATAATAAAAATTAATTATGAAATAAATAATTTAAAAGGTTGTATCATTAAATTTTGGAAAATATTTTAGTAGATAAAATATATTTTCGTTATATTTGAAATTTATTTATTGCGACAGTAATTTAAAGATTTTCGTATAAATGTGGATTCTTTATCATAGTTTAATGTAGGTATAAGCGATGAATTTTATTAAATTTAAAATTCATTAGCCTGTCATGAAGCTGACGGACTGGAATAATACTTAACATTATTGCTTTCACGCCTCCATCGATTTTGCTCCAGTAATGTTTTATACGCATTTTCATAACGATTAATTCAATTTTTTTCATTCGCTATTCCGATTTTAATTACTCGTACATCCATTAAAATAAAAGACTTATTTAACCCAATCTTCAGTTGCATTCGTATGTATGTATAATATGAACAAATCTAGCTTTTGAGAATTTTATTTTTTTCCCCTTTTAGCTCGACGAGGAAAATTAAAAGAATCGCTTCGAAATCGTTTAATTTATTTTATTATTATTATTATTTTTTAAACGACATCATTTCAGCTAAAAGGCGCTCATCCCCGTTATTCCCGAATCGCAATTTACGACCAAGAGGTTTCGAAAATTCCATATTTTTCACAAAATAAACGGCAAGTCTCAATTTCGTCGATTCCCCGAGTGGAATTTCTTGTTTCGATTGCTGCGGAGTATTTTTTGCCGAGAGAGCAGGTTCTTTTTTTATTATTATTTATTTTTAATTCGCCGCCGGCTGCGAAGTTTTTCTCTTTTTTTCCATTTAGCGCAAGTAGAACCTCTCTGTATATATATATATATATATATATATATATATATATATATATATAAAATCCTTTCATTTTGTCGAGTGAATTCGACTCGAGCGTCACCATAGCAAGGGTGAAATAACGATTGACTGCCGTTTTGCGAGGTTTGTAAAATGCAAGGAATATATATATATATATATATATATATATATATATATATATATATATATATATATATATATAAACACGTTGATTTTTCTTATGAAATGGAGGCGGAAATATAAAAAAAAGAGGACAAAGCTCGGACTCGGCGAAAGAAAAAAATAGAGAAGTACACACACACACACACACACACACACAGAGGTCGTATCTCCGTCGAAAAAACTTTGATTTCGGAAAGAAGTGAAAAGTTTTTAAGAGAATTTCTTTGTTAGGGTATCGCGTAGGAGAGCATTATTTCCAAGGATTTCTCTTTCCAAAGCTGGTATTTTAATGAATTAATGCATTTAGTAGTCCGATAGCTCTCGTGGCGAATTCCCGAGTGAAAAATAATTTCGACGCAGCTCGAAGGAGAAGAAGAAAACGTTTCGAGAGGCAAAGTTGGAGGGATATTAATTCGATGCGTTTTTTTTATTACGCCTTCTCGCGATCGATAAATAAGTCTCGAGTCCGACGTGGCTTATAACCGTATTATTGAGCGCATTAAAAAGAACGGATTAGCATTTTATAGGCGTACAATTTTGATTGCCTGTCAGCAATGTGACAGGTGAGAATGAACGATGTCTTATATTAGAAATGGAAAGGTTTTAAATAATCGGGATGCGATATAAAATGATGTGTTTGTTCCAGAATTGGAGAAGAATAGATCGCTTACGTTTAACTAATTCTAACATTAAAATATATTCCGTTATATTTAGATGCATTTTGATTTGATTTATCGGCATCTTTATTTAATACCAATTGTTGTTTCCATGGCAACGTCGCGAGTAAACACCCACCAATATTACGGTAAAGGATTTTTGTTTTTTAAATTCTGTTATCCTTCATCACATATTCTAAGAATTAATGGCTCTCAATTATCAATTTAATATATCACAGCCAACAGTTATTTAAAAACATAAACAAAAATACTAAATTTGTTAAAAATTAAATACCTAAAGAAATTCTAATGTAATTTATTTCATCAATTTTTATATTTTGTAAAACGCTCTTTACAATACGGTTGTACTTAACGAAGAAACATTTTCTCAGTGTGACGGAATCACATACAAAGGCTATTTTTAATTGATGCTAATATTATACACTTTTATGTGGTAGAAACGTAAAATGTGCGTCATTACAAATGTTTAAATAACAATTGAAGTCGGATATAATTAAGAAGAATTGGATTTCTCTTACCGGAATATACCTTTTTAAGTATATAGTTATTATACCGAGTACCAGCACCAATTCATTTTTAAAAAGATTTTTGTTTAATAAACTGAGCGCGCCTACTATCTGAGAACTAGTAAAAATCGCCCCTCTTTGTGACGCGAAACCCCGGTCTTTTTCGGGCATATATATATATATATATATATATATATATATATATATATATATATATATATATATATATAAGCTTAAAGAAAAGGAAAGGTAATAATAAAGGTGGTAACAAGGTGTTGGAGGAAGCCCAGTGGACACTTACCTAGATTGGAGAGCCGCTGAGGGTGCTGAGGACACACGAAAAACACAAAAACACAAAAACACAAAAATAACACAAATATGGAGCTTTCGGGCTGACGCCCTTCTTCAGCGACGGAGACACATGTACATGGCTCTCCAATCTAGGTAAGTGTCCACTGGGTTTCCTCCAACACCTTGTTGCCACCTTTATTTTTTATACACATACACACACACACACACACACCAGGGGTGGCCAAACCGCGGCTCGCGAGCCACATGCGGGTCTTTTAACTTAGTGTGCGGCTCTTTTAAATTTTCACTCGGAGGCGTGTCGACGTTTTTCACTACAGAAATCAATGACGTATTGTGACTTGAGACGGGCTGTAAATGCCTAAAGTACATGCGTTATATCTTAATTACTTTGGATAGAGATTACGTATTACCATTCGTCAATTAATGAGCACAAATTCTGTGTCATGCGGCTCTCGGACTTCTTAAGATTGTCGTATGTGACTCCGAGGGTATGTAAGTTTGGCCTCCGCTGATATATACAAACATACATACATATACATATATATATATATATATATATATATATATATATATATATATATATATATATATATATATATATATATGGACAGATAGGGTGAAAAATGAGGAAGTACTACGAAGAATAGGAGAGAAGCGAACGATTATACAGACTATCAGAAAGAGGAAGGCGAACTGGATTGGGCATTACCTGAGGAGAGAGTGCATGATTAAAGAAGTGCTAGAAGGAAAACTGGATGGAAAAAGAGAAAGAGGTAGGAAAAGGTTTCAGCTAGTAGACGACTTGAAAGGGAAAGAGAGCTATCAAGACATGAAGAGAACTGCGGAAAATAGGAGTATATGGAGAACCAAGTTTAACCTAGAATAATCACGGACCTGTCAACGGACAGACTACCTATGATGATGATTATATATATATATATATATATATTCCCCCCTTGGCGTTTCATCGATCATAAATCGTCTGGAAACAATTCCCTATTTTAGAAATCGCGCAGGGATGCATGATGTTAATAGAAGTGAGATAGCGAAGGAGGAGAGCAGGAAGCGGAAGACGACGAGAATGGGACACGGGAATGCAGAGGAGTTTCATAGGGCAGAAAAAGGAGAGGGAGAGAGGGTGTAAGGGGGGGAGGGGGGGGGGTAAAGGAGGCGAAGAAAGGGTAAGAGGTTTATAAAGGGGGGAAAAAGGAAGGAAGGAAGGAAGTGTTAGAAAGATGGAATGCGAAGGGGTGGAAGAGAGATGGTGGCTGGAGTGATGGTGCCGGAAGGGCGGAGGTGATAGGGTGTAGGAAAAAGGGAATGTCTGGAAGGAGGTGAGAATGGAGGAAGTCGGAAGGGAGGGAGGGAGGGTGGAGTGGAGTGAATTTTTTTTAAATGGAGTTGAATGGTTCGAGAGTAGCATAGGAGTGAGAGGAAGAGTTCTGTTAATAGAGGGAGTCGAGTGTGTGAGGTTGAGGAATGGCGGGACAGATTTCTCGAACGTCTTATTATATAACGGACGTAATTGGGAAAATATACTTCTTTCTTAAATCGAATCGATGGTCGTACGTCTCGTGCGTAAAAAAAAAAGAAAAAAGAAAGAAAACCGTCGCGCGTTTAAACGATTGAGGTTCTGTAGGGAGGGTATTTAAATGAAAGAAAAGGTCTCTTAAGGAGAGGGGGGGAGAGAGGGTTGGGAAATAAACTTGGAAAAAGCTGGGTGGTCTTATCTAAAATAAACCAGAGGAGGAAAACATTATTTCTCTAAGGAATGGGTTGGGAGAAAAGAGGTGGAAAATCCATCTCGGATTTAAATGTGTTTAACGTTATACGAAACAAAAGTAATTGATAAAATTTTGTTGCGGAGGAGTCCTATTTATTTTCAGTCCCCTAACAGTCCAAAAGGAGAAAACTAAAACGTTTTATTTGAAACTAAGCTGGAAAAAAACCCCAAGCTTGAATCGCTATTTTCGTATTATCAGGGGTTATTTACCTGCGATAGTAGCGGAACGCCTAATGGGCGCGTCTCGTCTGTCTGTCGCGACTTCCGTTTCTTTAACAGCTTGACGGGCTTCGATTAAATTAAGTATGAGTGGTCCTGATTAAAATATCGCCGTATTATGATTTTGAAATGCATCCGTCAATTATAACTTCCATTTTACGTATACTCGTACTCGTTTCTCGTTACATGGCATCCATCCAGGAATAATTAAATACAATAATTTTCTCTCTCTAGCTCTTACGTGATCATTTAGACAATGTATTCGAAGAGAGGACAACATTTACCATAAAACATTTCCGTGACCACATAATTACGACTTATAGTTTCGGAAATAAAAATTCTTTTCATACCGCTGTGTACGTGAATCCCATAAAGAACGTCTTTGTAATCTCTGTGTGTTCCATTTATGGAGTATGCTTTTATTTCTTGTTTAATTAGTACTATAGGATAAAATAAAAATGTTCGATAGGTATAGATTTAGAAAGCATTAAAATCATATGAGTACTTATTTTTTAACATTTTGATTTTTAAGCGCTTGTTCTTGAATTTATTTTAGCCGCATGACGAGCTCTATGGTTATCTGTCGAATTTATTTTCTTTCTCGATTGGAGCTGAAAATCTGGATACTAACATAAATCTAATACAGTTTTTAAATTAGAATAACCGGAACGTTTCATATTATAACCAGTGTGGGAGGATATAAAAATAAAGTGAATGATTGAGAACGGTATTCCCTTATTTGACGACACTTCACGTAATATGATTACTTATGATTTTTTTGGTACCTTTATTAAGTAGGCAAGGGTATGATGGAGGACATCATAGCGATTCCTTTTCCTGAATCCTTTCGTAACGCAATCAATTACCGACCAAGTCCAAGTAGTATTAGCGTCCTCCTAAAGAATCTTTTTTCGTCATCTAACCCGCAAACCTTGAAACCAGATATTTGATTAGTTTCCTCTCCTCGCAATCGAATCACTCGGCTAATTGAACCGAATCACCATCTCCGGGCGCGTTTCCAAACGAGAGGGATCCTCCTGTATATAACCGGTAAACCTTTGTCGAGGAAGTTTAGTCGGAACGGATGTTTTAGGGGGGAATGTGTGTGTGAGAGGGAGTTTTAGGAAGAGGGAGGGGGAGGGGGGGGGAGTGGTGAAGTAGGGGGCGTTGGTACCCTTTACGGGAGGAGGTGAAGATGAAGTTGGCCATGTGTTACTGCGCTCTGAAGGAAGAGAGCAAAAGAGGAGGCGGAGAGAGGGAGAGAGGGAGAGAGAGGATGGTGACTGTTTGTGGCCAAGTAGGTCGAGTGCCTTACCCAGGGTGCTCCTCTGGTGTGTTCTCTCCCACTTTTCAGCACCACCTCTCCTCGAAACAATGCCCCCTGCCTCTCTCTATCTCTGTCTTCACTCCCCCTTTTACATCCGCTTTCGGATCATTGAAAAATTCAGGAACGTCCAGAGTTGTTTTTTTTTTCCTGCATTGGTAAATTTTCGTGACGGACGCGAGTCTTCCAAGTTTTTCCCACCTTTAAGTTTATGTCCACGATTCGATCCTCGACAGACAAGTCCCGTCTGGGGGAAAGAAGAAGAGGACTCGTCTATTCCCCCCTCCCCCCCTTTTTCCTTCCCTCCGAGGTTGTCCAGAATGCCAGTTCTCTCTCCATTTAGCTTCCTCCTTTCCCTCGCGTGCCTCCTTCTAGAAAGCGTACTCGGGGAGCTGTCTTCTTCCTCTCTCTCTCTCTCTCTCTAACATCTGTCTGAAACGTACGTTCTCGTTTGTATAATTTATATCTTACCTTTAAGCGCGCTGAGACCCCCGTAAATTGAAATGTGCGGAAAGGCATGAAATGTTGGAGGGGTAGAAAATTCGTGTAATGGCGAATGCGAGTTATAGAAATTTCGGTTTTTTTTTTAATTCGAGGCCTTTAAAATTCAAATTCTTTGGGTAGTATGTGTATAAAAATGTCGAGGTTTATGTAATTAGAGGAAATAAAGAGCCTCGGGATGTTCTATTTGGGTAAGCCAAATGCACACTTCGACTACAAATCACTCGTCGTCTAAGGCGGTCCTAAGATAGATATTTACACGAGGTGTGAAGGAAAAGTTCCCAAACTGAGGTTATATAAAATCACAGTTATGGCATGAACTGATCTTAACATTGTCCCTACAAAAATAGGCTCCTTGCCGAACCATATGCATCTCCCAATAGTGTTGCCACACCTAAAAACATTTTTAGAAGTCATATTTTGTAATATGCATCAGAGGCGCTGCCGTCTTCCGTTTAGTTGGCCCACTGGCTCATATTGCCGTTCTTTTAAAGAATTCTTGAACATCCAGAACAGGAAGAATTCGCATGAGGCGAAGTCGCATGCTTCAGCTGAGTGATTTTAAATATTGCCAAAAATTCCCTCGCTGAGAGATCACGCTGTGAATAATCCAGCGATTTGGTCAAAGATTTGACCTCTTCTCACAAACTGGGTCTCTCAGATGTCGAAAGACCTACACGTAGAACTCCTTGTTCAATACTCTACACCCTAGGAAAAATTCGGTATCATAAAACTAATATAAAAGACGGTGTCACTTTGTCCCTTTGTCATGTAATGCTTTTTGAAGCTTAATATCTCGCAAACGAATGAACCGAATTTGATTAAATTTTCAGGATAGCATTATGATATAACAACAAAACGTTTTAATGCATCGAACTCGAGATCAAAGTCCCGGATTCGACTCCAGGGATAATTTCCATTTCCCATAAGGTAACACGTAAAATCGGCTTTACGACGTGCAGGCTTTCATTCTTTCTTAGATTAAAATAAGAAAGAATTGGACTACAATCTTCGGATATGAATCATTTTAAAGAAAACACTATTAAGTTTCTTATTTTGTTCATCTTTCTCCGCCTACAGTTCGAAATTTCTCAATGTAAACGTTTAATTCACACAGTTTGAGAAAATCTTGCCATTTTAACGGAACGTTGCCTTACCAATTCTATTGTTAGACCTCTGTATCATATTGTTAATTCAATCCTTATGGGTATAAACGTGCTTTGAATGCTTTTAATACGAGAGAGAGGGGGGAACGAGAGGGAGGGGGAGAGAGGAAAGTGGAGGGGGAGAGAGGGTGTGAGAGGGAGGGGGAGAGGGAGGGAAAGAGAGGCAACTATTTTTTAACTAAAGACAGCCCGTCAACAACAGAATATTCACTAGAAATGTTGTATATGACGAAATATTTAATATGTACAAGTGTGCAATTAATAATAATCTATCTACGTATCTATAATTCTTCCGTTGATATTTCAGCGAGCATTACACTAGTTATAATATAAATTGTCTTCACCTTCGATGTTGACAATGGCCCTATTGATTCAGGAGTAATTTAAATAAAGATTTTGAAATTCGGTCTCTAGATCGTACTGAAATACGTATGGTTCATCCACATAGGTGACCCTTTTCAGGAAACTTTCGTCCTCTGGAATGTCTTTGTTTGGATCAGAAAAATAAAGTGTAGCCATAACAATTTTGTCAGACTTTTGAAACAATTTTAATGGCGACTGCAGAGAAATCTGTTAAGAAAAAATACCACGTCACAAATCAGACAATACATCAATCATATTATATAGGGAACAAGGAATTAGAGGTAGTTTTTTCAGTGCTGCAAATGACGCATTGTTAATACAAAACCCAGATATACAGCGCTAAATTGGTAGAAGGGTGTGTCTCACTCCTAATGCAAAGTTCTCCAATTCGAATCTTGCAGAGGATATATCGAATGAAGTTGTAATTATATTTATTGTAACATGTGATTGAGGAAACACTTTTGTCTAATAAATTATTAATTATTATTATTATTACTATTACTAAATTTCAAGTGAAACGAATAACTTGGAAATTTATGATGTTTTAGCGAAATTTTCTACTTTAATGTAACGATTTTTCCAGGAAATGGCCGAAGTTAATTTGATCTAATTTTAACCCAGGTTTTTTTTGCGGAAACGAAAAAGCCGACTCGGCTGCTAAGGTAGTTCTGAAAAAAGAGGTCATTGACATCAGAATGGTACATACCATCCCAGGACTTAGAACGCCTTTTTAAGAGCACCCTACTTGAAAAAAGCAAAGGTCCTGGGAGGCAGTTACAAGTAATAAACTGAGAGTGATCAAAGCAAGCGTTAATCCATGGCCAACCTCGGTGCGTAAAAACTGCCGGGAAGAATTGGCCACTGTGCTTTGACGCACTCGCTCCTTTTCACACGGGAAAAGGAACCTCCCACATGCCCTACTTGCAACTATCCCATAAGAGTAAGTCACCTCTTGACGGAATGTGTCAAATTTTAAATATCAGAGGCAGTATCTCTGACATTTTAGCTGACTATCCTCAAAAGATTGATATTATTTTAACGTTCCTAAGGGAAACTAAACTTTTTAAGCGCTCTATAAATATTTTCAGTTTTACATGATTGTTTTTATTACTTTTTAATTATTTACCTAACTTATATGCTTATTTATTTTTATTTATTTATTTCAATTCATCCTATTTTAACTTATTTATTTTAACTTGAACTAATAGAATTTCCCGATAAAATAAAGTTCAAACTCGGACGATTTCCATTTTCCATCAGATCGCACATTTTCCAGTCGTGACCTAATGTACTTCGGTGAAACTCTTTAACGCCTCAGAGGCAGATTTTGCACGAGCTTTGAATCGAATTACGCGTACACAATAACCTTTTGACGATGATGCTAACCGAAATCAGAATTCCCACATATTTGCATCAACGCTTAATCAAAGGTTTTCGTCAGTTAACATCCTGCTCGTGCGAGTGAGGTCGCGCAATTTATTTCGCGCATCATTTTGTTTTTTTTTGTGTTAACGTGGCGTGAAGCGACCTCATTTCGTATGGGAAACATAAACAGAGGCGTCGCGTGTGAGTGAAATGGTACTCCTTCCGTGTTTACCGTCTTGAGGGCCTCGTCTGTTGCATCCCAACCTCTCTCTAATCTACATCGCTTGGCGCGTTCATCATAGCGCTTTATCGTCGAGGACACTCTAGGTATGGGAGTTTTCAAAGGGTGGGTCACGGCCATAAAACATTGGAAAGGGATCTTAATGGATTCGACGACGTAATTTGGTTATTAAAATCTCATGTGCGGTTATTCGGAATCTAATGGAGGCGTTTGTTTTTTTAGGTACTATGTACTTGATTATCCCGGACCTCTTCCAATTTGTAGTAATTTGCTTATACCAGAAAATTTAATGGAATCATTTAATGAATCCTTGTACCGAGAAAAACATTAAAACAAACACTAATAAAATGAGAAATTGTCAAAAAACACTTTTTATTTACCTAGTAACCGAGGATATTGGCGAGCCTTCGGCTCGCTTTATTTTTAGATTATAATGCCTTTTATATCGGGTGTAACCGCCTCCGGGCTCTATCGTCGCCTCTCTGGAACGAAACTATCCCTCCCCAATGTCCGGTGATCGGGTGGGTAAATGTCGCCACAGGCAGATCCGTCATGGGTTTGCAAGCTTTCGTTTTGCGTGAAAGGGTTATCTCAAAAAATTATTTTTTCAAAAGGGGTGCGAGATAACCCAGTAGTACCTTTTTTAATTTTAGAAAATTGCCTCATATACCCGCGAATAAGACAATCTCGATTATAAGACGAGACACCTTTACAGAAGCCTTTCTTGGGAAAAAATGTTTTATAAGGCATTACGAAAGAAATAAGTTAAGCAAGATTGTTGCAGTTGTTTTTATTTAAAATATCTAAAAATTGTACTCGCAATGTGCAGCGCAAAGATAAATGTGATTTAAACTGTGCTGGAACAGTCATAATTGCTGTAGTTCTTTTTTATTTATTTATTTCTTTGTTCGCGAATATATGACGGTCTCCAGCTTTGTTTGAAGAATAAACGGGTAAATACTGTGTTTAACGGAAAGATTATTATATTTGCTTTAAATTGCGAAAACAATTAACTCTCCAAATAGTCATCAAAATGTTGGAGAGACTTAAGTGCGCTTTGCGGCTACAAAGCAAACGTCATCAGCGTTCGGTGGTTTGTAGCCAACACGCGCATCTGGTTCCTCCAACCTTTTTATGGAACTTGGAGCTACACTGTTTTTCAATATTGATTTCGCCCATAAGGGGGGGGGGTGAGGGGGGGGGGTGTGGGGGGGGGGGGTGTGGGGGGGGGGGGGGGGGGGTACGTAATTTTTTTTCCGGAATCTTATTTCTAGATAAAAGAATAATCTTCATAAATTCTTCCATCCTGTCAAATCATTGCCTGCGAAGCGACCATAAAGAACGCAAATCCACTTGTGTATCCAACTCGTCTCATGTTTTTTTAATCAGCTGCATTCAAATCCAAATATTAAATTCTAATATAAATTCTTATAGAAAACGAAATTTCGAATTGTGCTAATGGCTGCAATCCGATTTTTAATCAATATTACCGCAATGTCGTCGCCACGGATGAAAAACCAGTTGCGCGTTTGGGTTAGGATAAAAAGCAATCGCACTCCTCTTCGAGTAATCCTGATCGTCAACTAAATGATTTGTAACATATAATTTTATACTTTGAAGGATGTATTTTTAATAGATATATAAGAGGAATGCTGCTTGCTGCTCCAGAATATTTATTATCAGGCGAGATTTTGTGAGAGAGAATTTCGTGAGCCACATAAAAAAAATAATTTCTATTTTTACCTTGAAGCAGAGAAAAAGTGTCGGTACGCATGACCTATAACACGGCTGAGCAAAATACCGCCGTCGGACATGATCCGAACCGCGAAGCTACCATAATGAAAAAAGCGCTACGTGAAATTTATTGCAGACAGTTTCATATTTGTTGAGTAAAATATGGTCACGGAGTCTCTCCCTTTTAGACTTATAACGCTTAAGTTTGTTTACGCAGGATTTTCGCTTTAATGATAAACGGAATCCCCCGGTAAATTTCGACGTTAACGTTTGTTCGCCTCCTCCCGAAGCGTTTGTATATTCTACCGACTAAGAATTATATTTTTATTATTATTCTTATATATCATCACTTCATTTATTATTATTTTATATTGTCAATAAATATAGTATTGATATTGTTATGATTTGTTATATTTTGTTCAAAATAAAGCCTTCTATAAGGTTTGACCTTTCTATCCATGCCAACTTGCAATTTCTTAAATAGGATTTAAAAACGGATTTTTTGATTCGCTCGTGCATTGGTGTAAATTCTCCGACGCATGACAATTTTTACTCAAGGAAAATGCTCATGACTTAGGGTTAGGTCTTCAGGGATTAGTCCTCGTTTTCAGTGCTGTCTTGGTGCCACGAAATATGTACCTTTCTTTTTATAGGTATTCGTAACTGTTTGCTTTAATGTCATTACCTTATTTTTTTACGACCTGCTGATTCCCTCTTGCCCACGCACAATGGGTATCTAAGAGGTAGTGCAATGAATAGCTGGTCAGTTCCAAATGACTTCCTGGAATATATATTGCCTTATCAAAAAAATAGGTTGATTTTTCATGCAGCCAACTCATTCATACCAAGTGTGCTACGTTTAAGGATTATTAATGCTTCGTATCCCTTTTTAAATACATATCGGTCAACCCTTGAAAATCATCAGATTGGTATGCGGAAGAGTATCCTATGTGTCATGTTATCATAAAGAGAGACGTTACTTACTGCCTTAGTTATCATAACGTAGCGGTTGCCAAACTTTTTGCGTCTGCGACCCCCTCTTCCGGAAGTGGATCTTGTCGTAACTCACTATTATGGCAGCCAACCTTATCGCAACCCCCTGTTATGGCAGCCAACCTTATCGCGACTTCCTTTACCCGCCTCCCATCCACCAATGAGTATAAGGCGTGAATGGAATTTTTTTAGAGAAAATCTGGAGTTTTACTAATATTAATAATGGAATAAAATCATGCAATTAAAATTAACTAAATAATAAAATATGTAATGAAAACATTAAATATCCGCTGTTCCGTCTCCCCGACCTCCAGTTTTAGATCCGATGTCCTATTGTGGTCGCCAGTAGCCAAAGCAGTAGAAGATCTCTGCATCGCTCTGCCCTGCGATTTTGTCGCAGTGCCTTCGGCATTCTCAGATACGATCTTCTAGGGTAAAACTTTCGCATGGCGGGCCTCATTCGTAATTGTGAATGCTGCGGAGAGCCGCATTGGAAGTCACGTTGGCTTCGGCGAGCCGAATGAGCGATTACATCAGAAGTCATCAAGAGATTCTGTGGTCTCATATTATTGAAAATCGTCTGTAAATAATTAGTAGCGTTAAAACTTAATCGGAAAATGTTTTGAGGCGATAGTTTTTCTGAAAAAATATAAAATTGTATATATATATAAATACTAAGGAAGAGGAAAGGTAAGTAAGGATATTTAGGGCAACTAGGTGTTGAAGGAAACCCAGTGAACACTTACCGGAAGTAGAGCCGCTGGGGTGTTGGAGAGATACATTTGTAGAGGTTAGAGCTTTCGGGATGATCCCTTCGTCAGCACAAGAGAGACACAACTGATATGGCAGTGACACTGGGGTGAAGGTGTGGGGGTGGAAGGGAAGGGAGCGTGGAAAGGTCGGGGATTGGAGGATGTAGAAGGGGGAGGGGAGAGAGGGGAAAGAGAGGGTGGAAAGAAGGAAATATTAACGGATATTGAGGCCGGGAGGAGAGAAAGAGTTTAAGATTTGGATATGGGCCAGTTCCCCCAGCGGCTCTACTTCCGGTAAGTGTTCACTGGGTTTCCTTCAACACCTAGTTGCCCTAAATATATATATATATATATATATATATATATATATATATATATATATGGGCCCCAATTCTAGGCCTTGCACCCGTGTCCCGAGTTGCAGGCCCTGGGCATCCTATACAAGAGTCTCGATCATTCCCGAAAACTCGTCTAACGGTCCATCCTATTCGCACCACCTCTGCAACAATTCAATCTAACATAAAATCGATGCTTCTTCTTGCATATCCCAATTTAAATTCTCTAACAACGAAGCGACGCCTCGTTTACTGCCCTAATTCTCTTTCGGAGAAAATAGAGCTCGCCCCTTTTGTCTTGTAACCCTTTTCTTATACCAACACGCGGTGCAACTCGAGCGGTTCCCCTTACGATCGGAGCGTAATTAAAATTTGGCCCACCTCCTATCCGGGGAGAGAGAGAGAGAGAGAGAGAGAGAGAAACAACGTCCGGTTCAATTTACCCGTGCTTTCATCCCGATTTCGGGGCTTCCTCATGCACGTACGCACAAATACACACGGTTCCTCTTTCTTTTTTTTTTTTAAAGCTTCTCGTTTCGCACGTTTCTTTCCCGTGGGGTGGAAAGAAAGGGGGATGGAATGAGTGTGGTCTGGGAATGGGGGTTGCGTGGACAGGAAGGGTAAAGATTGTGTAGAGAGAGAGAGAGAATGAAAGACTCCCACCCCCTTGCCTCCTCTTATGTAGCAAGCTCTTAAGCGAAATGCGCCAAAGCGATAAGGCCGCTTCAATGCCCCTTCCGAAACGAGCGAGTCTTTTAATTGTGTATTCTCCTCACAGAGAGAGCTTTTGTGAAGGAGAGAGAGAGAGAGAGAGAGAGAAAGAGAAGAGGGTGAGATAGAGAGAGAGAGACGGAGAGTCGGACGCGGGTTGAAAATCCAGTGCCGTAAATATTAGATTCCAAGTCCGCGTAGCGTGGAAGTCAACACTTTTGCGATCCGAACTTCGTGGATAGGGATCCTGTGGAGGTCGTAAAATGGACGCCGAGGCGTTCTTACCTGGGGAGGGGAAAAAAACAATCACGGTGATCCCTCGAAGGAATCGTCGAATGGGTTTATGCGGTGGTTCCAGATATTTTTTTATCGTTGATGCGGAGCTGTTTTTTTTTTTTATTGAGGTGGGGTCCGTGAGACATCGTAGTAGTTTTATAGCGTCGTGTTACCCCGCTACTTTACCAAAGAAGTGAAGTAAACGTTAAGTTTTTACTTTCTCCATAGGTAGTAGTACGTGAGAAAGTGTTGCATTCGTGAAAACATGGCAACCGAATATTTGTTGATTTTAATTGAAATGTTACTAATAAAAGGTTTTTAATGATATTTTCGTGTGCCGGAGAGTACTCCAAAGCAGACTGTTTTTAAAACTACGCAAGTAGCTTAAATAATTAGACGTACATTTACCACAAATTGTGATTGGATAAATCGTTTCATTGTTTCCAAAGTGTTATGGATATAAACAATTTTCTCGTAACGGAACTCCAGGATGAGAGAATTGAGTTAATAGTCGAAGGATAATATCCTCTCTGTGAATCTTGAACGTTCTCTATCTACCTTTTTGTCTTTCGTTAAATTAATTAATTTCATTTGTTCCTTGTTCATCCATTTTCTGTAGATTATTGTGTTCTTGCTGGTTTTACTTACAGTCTTCGTTTTGAAGAAATCGTCACGAAACTTCGTATAGGTGTATAATTTTATCCTGTTGGTAACATAGGCTATAACACGATAAATAATTTTGGGGAAGGAGAGCTTAATTCAATAATTACGTATTTTCCCATAATTTTACACGTAATTTTCGATTTTTCCAGTGCAAGATATTCTTTCTTCATTCATCTAAATAGGTAAATGCGGAGCGGTTTTCTTCATTTTCGCTTTATTGGACGGTTAAAACTGTGCACTATGTTATTCTTGAGGTGTTTACATATTACACGGTCGAAGTTTTAGATTCACTAAATCCGTTGAAATTCAACGGGCTCTTCTGCTTGTTTCATATATTTTCTTATTATCTGTCTGTTTGTGATAGGAATATATTGGGCTAAAAAATAACGGCAAGATCAGCGCAAAAGATTTTTATTGGTAATTCAAGATTTGAAAAGATATTTGCTAAACTAGTCAACCGGAAGTGGAAGTTTATCCTTGTAACTTTTCCATTTTTTTCTTAATATCTCCTTTAGGACTTAATTTATCCAAATATTTGTCATTAGCAAAGTTGTAGAAAATATAATATGTATTCTATATTTAATAAAACCGATTGTTTAAGAGCTAGTATTTTTATTTTTCGACTGAATTTATGCTAAATTCATCGCTAAATTATACCTTAGTTTTCGCTGCTATTGTAGAATTTTTAAATAGAGATGCGTACGCTGCCAGAGGTAATTTTACTTTCGCATCGACATTTTGTTATCCATAGCAACAGCTAACGATTTTATTTTATTTTATTTTTCAACGTGACAAGTGATTGAAAATATTTTTCATCGCGAAAACCATCCAAAGCGTGTAAAAGGTAATCACAGGTGTAATTTCCGATAATTATTTTTGATAATGCTGTTATCGAGAGCAATAATATACATTACTTTGTACGGAGAAAGTCATGTGCTGGACACGTCAGATTTTTTTTCTTTTGGTTACCTCTTAACCCTCCTGGCGAGATTATCAGGCACGTAAGACCCATTGTAGATAAAGGTAGGGAATAATAAATTATAATAAAAAAAGAACAAGTAAGATACCTTTATTAAAGCAAGAGTTGGAAGCCCGTTTTCTTAAAGATTTTTAGCACGTTCTTCGACTCTCTCTTTGTGGAAGGGACAACCCGCACCGTTAGAATGTCGTTCTTTGGGCGTTTCCGAGGTACGCGCAAATAACGTTTACTTTATTGCGTGATATTTCGTAAACTTCAATAAAATAATTTGTTTTTTTTTTGGGTCCTCAGAAATAAACGTCTGTGATCCATTGGACACAAACTAATAAGCTGAGCGGGATAAATTCATTATTTTTTGTGATGTTCCAAAACCGTTATTTCATGGTCTTCCGAAAGATATATATATAGAAGAGGTAACGTACTGACGCGGGCATTATAAAAAAAATCGATTTTACGGCAACGGTCGTTATTTCACCCTCCGGGCTTTTAAGGGAGAGAGAGAAAGGTGTCGGTCGTTTGCGAACAATTGAAGATCGCAGATTTTTCAAAAAATGAATGATCGAGCTCGGGTTATCAAATCGCAACAAATGATTAATAAGCAGACTGCTTTTATGTAGCCGTTGCAACGATCGAGTGAATCATTCGTGAATTACGTCAGTGGACGACGTATTTCTCGTCATCGGTGATTCACCGATGGGCAACGAGGATTATTATTTGCTCCATAACCTATATGGAAGTATGTTTACTGCCGACTTTCGAATTATTAAAATAAAAATTTTATCGAGAAGAGTCCATTTTGTACCCTGTCGTCGCATTTTCGTTGCGTTCTGTTTGTTTTACCGGACTTGTGAGAATAATAGTGGAAATATCACTTTATTTAAGTTTATAAAAATACGGACAAACGTCAGGTGTCAGCACTATCGGACCAGGTCAGCACAGTGGAGAAATGTTTCCCTATTCTGGTGAAATCCCACCTTTAACGGCCAGTTACTAGGATTTCGCTAATACGAGCGTATTTTTAAAATTGACGATCAATTTAATAATTATACGCGTAGGAACTTCCTTTGTAGCAATTAGTGCATTATTTATAAGTTTTCGTAGTAAATTGTACTTTCGAATGCATACGTTGAAATCATGCAATTATTCTGTCCACATTTCTGCTCCGTTTTTCAATAGAATTAAGGATAAGTGATGCCGTTATTGTTATTAACCTCTCAGTCCGGCTCACCTTACGCCTGTGCCAACGTTTATATCTTACCTTAGCGGCGGTCGTCCGTAACCGTGTACTGGCCATTACCCAAATTTCAGAGCCATTTATTTAACTTTTCTCCAACCAAAGGGTTGACATAAATGGCCGATTCGAGAGGGCGAACGTGGATAGAAAAATCACCGGCCATAGAGGGTAAAAGATTGTAAAATTTATGCATTTCTAAAGTTCTAAAGTGACCATTTGTTTTTGGCCAAAATCAGCGTATTTGACATTTATTTTTTATAAAAAAAAGGACCAAAGTCGGGATTACTGTATGAATATATTAGACAAATCAGTGCGGAATTCTTTTAGCTAACATTTCGACTAGCAACTTCGAAATATGTAGAAATATTTATAATTTATCTTACGAATATTTTACGATAAAAGTTCAGTCTATCGCGGAGTATCATTTTATGCTACTCATATAAGTACGAAAATGGCGTTTTCAACGATAGGGACCGAAATCGAAGATGCCAAAATACCGATAAGTGACCTAATTTACCGTGTTAAGTAAGTAAGTAATTATAATATTTTTAAATCGGTACAGTACAGTCAAAACGAGTACAGCACTGAATGAATCAGTGGGTCGTGGGTCACTTACCTGAAAGGTTACATTCAAAGAAACGCGTTCTCTCTCAAACGACCATCCTTTATATCGAGAATTAATAAAAAAAATAAACGAATAAATTTTCGGCTCTCCTTATAACGGACTTTCGCCGTAATGCATTCCGAAATATGACGTGGCGCTTAAGATACGACGTGGCGTTATTCTGTTTCCTCGCGTAGGTACTGTATCGTCGCCATGAGGCATTTTTCGCCCTCCCCCAAGTTCATGGTAATTGGATCCGTGAGAAGCATGTCGGATAGCCAGCAAGCAATACAATCTTTTTTTATTTAAGGTCGAAGAGTTGGAAGGAAGAAAGGGGAGAGAGAGAGAGGAAGAGAGAGAGAGAGAGAGAGAAAAGGGATATCTCACCCGGTTTCGGAGGGAGAGAGAGAGAGAACGCCTTGAACCGTCTTCTGAAGGACCACCTATTATGGTTTCCGCCTTGAGTTGAACCCTTAAAAACCTGGAGATATTTCTTTAAAGGAGAAGGGGTAATTCGGTTTTCTTTAAATTTCTTCGAGAATTTTGCCTATTGATTTAAAAGTCGTGCGGATTACGTGTCGCGACGGAATTTAATACGCTTATTACGCGCGTGTGCACATCCTTTTAAAGTGCTGTTTGAGATATTTGGATATTTCTGTTCTTTTGTAATGGATAAACATGTTAGTTATTATAATTGGTGGAAGTAGAATTTAGTTAGATTTTTATACATTTTAAAATGGATTTAAATTTGTACGGTTACTCGTCGCGTGTATGCATCTCCTTAAAGTGCTATTTCGTATAGAATATGTTTTTTTCTTTTTGTGGAATAGTATATAAGTTAGTCACCAAAATTCGTAGAATAGGAATTCAGTCGAAGTGATTTTTATGCATTTATACATTCTATAAATGATTTGAATTTTTACGGATTACGTGTCGCGTTGGAATTCATCGCTTATTATACGTGTGTGGACTTCCTTAAAGTGCTGTTTGGCGTAGAATATTTCTGTTCTTTTTTATTGAATAACATTTATAAGTTACTTATCATAATTGGTAGAACTAGAATTTATTCGAATGGATTTTTTTATACCTTCTCTAATGGATTCGTTCTTAAAATTTCCCCTTTCAAAACCGTAAATGATGGAAGCGGATTTATAAACGCAATCATATCATATTTATCCAATGTTCATCGCTCATACATTATGCACTTTATGTGCTTTAAAAAATAAATAAATTCCTTTTTATCGCCTATAAAAACTCTCCGAAGTAGCCCAATTAAGCAAACGACCATCTTCTCTGATAGCTCATTTCCCGCGTCGAATTTTAGCGTTTAATCCAAAGACGAATATAAATTGTTTTTAACGCCCTGAGAGTTTTATCATTATTTTCATTCAACCCGGAATTCGCAGATAACGTAGCCAAAAAAAAACCGGGATATTTTCAGGGTAAAAATCTGAAGAGGAGGAGGCAGTAGCCATGCCAACTATCCTTAGGACCCCTTCAAGAAGAAAAAAGAAAAGATTTTTTAAAAACATTCCACTTCTGGAGTTGCGATAGTCCCATTTTGTGAGAAGGGTCCAAAGGGGTACAGGTGCCAACACATCCAGCACGGATTCCATTAGGTTTCCGCGATGAATATATAAAGCGCTGAGACCACAGGGTTTTGGCGATGCGCTCTCGCAAATATTTTGCGGGGAAAAAAAATACGTTCGGAAGTTTTGCGTATGACCCGTTTTAGAACGCTTCTCGTATTATGAACATAAAAAAAAAGAGGATTGTGTTCGGAGGTAACTAACGGTGAGTAAACGTGGACGGACGTTTGTATCGTCATATTGTCACCTGGATTGCTTCGGGCGGAGCGATTGTTTAATTTTTTTCGAGTGGATCAAAATTTAGTTCCGACGACATATTTACATCTAAACCCCTTTTGTGTGCTTAATTACGTAGATGTCGTAATTCCGGATAAACGTCTGTGCACGTTTAAGATAGCGATGAGTAACAGTGTTTAAGTATGGATTTATGAACAATTTAAGATTAAAGGGAATGAGCGAAACGATGGACTTAAAAAGTCCCGCAAAACGGTACCGAGGAGTTTTTTTAAGTTAGTTTTTCTGTATGCTGTTATGATAATAATTATCATATTCTGTGAAATTTGTATGATACTCGAATTTTTTCTTCGTATTTGAAGGAATGATTTCTATGGTTTAAAACTTGAAATGTTTTCTCAAAGGACATAATATTTGTTTTCCGTTTTAAAGCGATAATCGCTAGATGAAATATCTGTCAGAAGATAGACTAGGAAGAAATTAACAGAAAAGTTTTTAGTATAACTCCAAGCATTGCGTGTGTATATTAAAGAGTTTTACTTATTAATTATATAATAACATACTCGGAACTGGGATAAGGGCTAGGCGAGAGAGGCCCTAGGGCACAGCACGCTTAGGGTCGCAACGTTTAACAATTTGGACTTTTAAGCGTAATATTTTATATTACAAAATATATTTATTTAAGCTTTGCGAATAAACTACTGTTTTGAGAGGCGTTAGGAGAGTGCGTAATTTTCAAACTTTGCCTGGGACGCAAAAATATCTTATTCCGGCTCTGGACATATTTATAACTCATACATACCTTAAATTTGGAATATTTTTAGCGATTTTTAGGCGCGTTTTTCTTACAGCGTGAGCGCCTATTATCGTCGGTCTGTCCGTCCGTCTGTCCGTCCGTCTGTCCGTCCGTCTGTCCGTCCGTCTGTCCGTCCGTCCGCATGTTCGTTCTCGGATTCTACCGAACGGATTTTCATAAAATTTGATATTCAGTAGCCGTTATCCATAAAATCGAACAAGAAAGTCTTAAATCGACTTGAACTTAGAAAATTTCCTGCATGGTTACTTCTTCATTGTTGCTAACATAAACAGTCTCACAAACAAACTTTTAATTTCCTTGCGTGTGCATGCAATATTTTTAAATAGGAAGAAAATGGATTATTTACGATGAGGAAAAGAACTTTAAAACGCTATTTCCCTTACGTACAGGTATATAATTTCTTTATAATACTCCATTACACGAACGCGCCCATTTGTGATAAGTTGTACACTTTCCTAACTTGTTTACAAATCGCTTGTGTATTCACTTTGTCTATCTGTCCGTCCGACTGTGCAGGTGATATCTCTGAAACGGTTCAACCTAGAGAAACCAAATTTTCAGGATAGTTTACTACATATGAGACCTAAATGTGGCAAGAATTTGGTGGGTCGGGATCAGCTGCTTGGGGCTAACTTGGCCCCATTATTGTTCCAATATTGCCCCATAAGAAAAGCACGCAAATCGGTTGCTTTTTCAAATTATTTCCCATCAAGATTCGAACTCAGGACTGGAATCGTCGGAACGTTTATAAATTTTAGTTTCTTATTTTTGAAGACGGAATTCAAATCCCTTGTAGATTTAGTGTGAATATTTAGTTTTTATCGGAAAAAGGTGGGAGTTTTTCTGGGTCTCAACAATCGACTGCCATGGCAACTATCCCAGTGCTTTTATATGGGTAAGCTTATAATGGGAATCAGAGGGTTATATTATATTGCCATTAATATTAAACTACGAAGAAATGTATTGTTTGTAAAAAATATCGCCTTATAATATCTGCTTTCGCAGTACTTTCCTAACTTGTTTTATCTTTTATTTTAAACATAAGTATTTGAATTCGACGCTTGAGAATCGGTAGAACAAACAAAACTCGAACTTCGAGCATATATTTTTTTAAAAATATATAAATTTACAATCCGCCGGAGCGAGATATTATAATGAGGTTATCCTCAAACTGTATCGATTAGGTCGATTTCTCCCCGATGCAGTAGCTTTCAAGTTCTCGTGCACTTTGTAAACATGATATCTTGGCACCGTCGTCGTTCTGTCGTTCTGCCGAGCAAGAGAGGTCGCTCGTCGAGATGATTTCCCCTTCTTTTTCCCTCCTATTCCAACCACGTCCGTACGTCGAGAGAGATGATTGCCAAATTGCCACCTGAGATGCTTGGATATATACGTCTTTCATACGCCATTTTTCTGCATAAAAGGACGACATTTTATTCATTTTTTTATACTGCTTCTCCAGAGGACGATACTCTTCAAGATTCCGGGTTATGTGTGTGTGTGTATATATATATATATACATTTCCTTCGCAAACTCGAATATAAATTCGTATCTCGACCCAAAATGGTACTTGTTCGCGGAGAAATGACGCATAAAAATCCATTCAAGGATTCGATTAGCCGCTTATCACCTTTATAGGAGTATAAATTTTCTAAGGAACTTATTTCGGTCGGCGTGGGTGTCTACCATATTTTTTTTAAAAGAGGATTTCGAATTCATGTTTTTTTTTACGGGAATCAAATAATGGTTTGTCGTATTTGAAGAAAATAAAAAGAGTCAAAGTAATAATAAGTCTTTCCGAGAAACATTTATTTAAAAATTGAGGGCGGGATGGAACCAATTTAAATGTCCTCTTGGAAAAGTTTTCTTAGTTTTTTTTTTTTCATATTCGCATTCATTATGCGAACAAATAAAAGAGTTTTTAATTAAACCATTCCTTACTCTCCCGACCTCTTCTCCATCCCCCCCCTCCCCCCCCCCCTGCCCTCCCCTCGCCGCCCACTGCTTCCGCCCTCAGTACTACCCACGCGTCGCGCAAAAAAATAAAAACCCTCGAATCCCCTCCCTCTTTCCCTCTGCCTTACCTTCAACCCCCTCCCCCCCCATCCCCCCTCCCCGTCTCTTCTCCCTTTCCCGCTCCTCACTTCTTCCCTTATCATTCCACCACTTTCTCTCCATTATCATCCATTTCTCCTCCCAGAGAGAGAGAGAAAGAGAAAAAACGCTAATGTTGACGAAAGATATTCCCCCCAAAGCTCTTTCTTTTTTTTCCCTACTTATTCTTTCGTCGCTGTTTTTCCCCCCCCATAATGCGCCTCCTCCGAGAGTAAAAAAAAACTGCCATCTTGCGTTAAAACAATTGGCGCTCGTAAATTCGTCCGCGTTCCCTCGCAGATATTGCCGCGATGCGCATTTTCTTTTTCGTTTTCGGAAGAGATTTTTGTTTGTTTTTTTTCGTTCGCGGATTTTTCGTTACGGCGTTACACCAAAAATAAATAAAAAAGGACGCGAATTTCGTCCCGTCCTACTCAAAAATGCTTTCAGTATGCGGTATCTAGGATGATATAAATAATGATAATTCTATTCTTTTTTTATTGTCTTAATAAGAAGCTTGATCTTAATATTCAGGCTCTAGTACCATATTATAAAAACACATACATATATACATACACATATATTAATAGCATGTGTTTGTATAAATACATACATACACACATATATATATATATATATATATATACTCGTATATGCATAAAGGTGGCAACAAGGTGTTGGAGGAAGTCCAGTGGACACTTACCTAGATTGGAGAGCCGCTGGGGGTGCTGAAGACACAAGAAAAACACAAAAACAACACAAATATACGTCTCTCCGTCGCTGAAGAAGGGCATCAGCCCGAAAGCTCCATATTTGTGTTGTTTTTGTGTTTTTCTTGTGTCTTCAGCACCCCCAGCGGCTCTCCAATCTAGGTAAGTATTCACTGGGCTTCCTCCAACATCTTGTTGCCACCTTTATTATTACCTTTTCTTTTCTTTAAGCATTTATGTATATGCATATTTATGTATGTATATATGTATACTCATACGAATATGCTCATGTATGTATTTTTATTATATCATACTTAAAGTTGAATATTAATATCAAGCTTCTTATTAAGTCAATAAAAAAAGAATAGAGTTATATATATATATACGCGCGCACACACGCACACATCCATATTCCTCCGAAGTTATTATATTATTTCCACGCTAGACGGGGTTTCAAAAGATTAAAAGAGAAAATGAGATGAGATTTTTAAAAACCAAATTTACAGCCAATTTTTGAGTGGTGCCTTTCAAAAAATAGGAATAGAGTTACCGCCTCTTGGATTATTCACTATATTAAAATTTCCCTAAAATTTACTCATGTTTTTATTAATAATTACATTCGCCGTTGCGAAGATTAATTGTGAACGAGTGGTTCGAGGAATTCATTTATAGACACAATCCTATCCCAACTTCTACGTTTTATATAAACAAGTATTTTTACTCTCGAAATACCAATATATGGAGAATGGAGAATGAAGCACTTCGAAAGAAAAATAAATTACCATATTGGTTCGAATATGGGGATATTGGTAAATATTGTCTTTCCTGGGCATTAATTATCTTCAAAACTACCAGTTGATATAATTAATAAGAGCATGAATTTGATACACCCACGTGGCCACAAAGCAATTATTAAGCGAGACGTTCTTTAAAAGATACTTCATTCAGCGGTTTCTCGTCGATCGTCCATCATTATGGGAAATCAACCGACTCTTCAGAATCAGCGGTCGGTTCAGTACCACTGATGATGGATACCGTGCGCTTTGTTTGCTTTTAATTTATCCACTCGGTCGTTTTTATGGCCTATCGAATCCGTCCACGTAATTTATTTGAGTCACATTCGCAAAACCTCTTCTTTTTTTTTCCTCGGGCAGAACGTGCGTTTAAAACCCTGAGAGTCATCGTTTAAAACAAATGGCATCATATCTGGATATCCAAGATGGAGTCCGTCACTGAAGAACCGATGTTTTTGTTTTTTCTATTTTTTTTTCCGAAGCGACCCGTACGAGAGGATAAATCGGTTGGACATCAAACGTGGAAATATATCCATATCGACATTGTTTGACCGGAGTAGTAGAGAGAGAGAGAGAGATGCCAGCCGACCTCCCCTTTGTGTTTCAGATACCTTTGCATGTAGGCCAGAGGGCGGTGATCACGCTCTCGCGAAATTACTACTATAGATCAATATCGTTTTTCTATTTTTTTTCCCGGCAGTTTTTTTTTTAGGCTTAAAGTTTTACATTTTAAAGCATAGTTGGTAAACCTGCGGCAGAATAAGAGACCTTTTGTGCCATTCCGATGGTTTTAAAGATATTACGCCGTTATAGATAATGAGCTATGTCTGTAATTACGTTTGTGAGTTCCTCACACTCGTCTATGTAAACACAAGGGACGGTGTAAGATCCAGGGGCATGTGTGTGTGTGTATATATATATATATATATATATATATATATATATATCACGTTGAGGGAGATGGTTACATTTTGTAGGAGAAAGTGAGAGGGAGGGTGAATGGGAGGGAGGGCGAGAGAAAAGGAGTAAGAACGGTGAGCGTTTTAATTTGAATTTTATACTTTATTCATGCATGGCCTTCATTTTTGACGGAAAATTACCCTAGCATTCATATAATTACCCATTCATCAGATCTATAACGTCGTACACATATCTATACTGTCATGTTATACTTACCGTTGCTAGATTAATGCATTTTGATGACAATTAATTGTTATCATTCACAATCGCTTTTAATTTAAGTAGAAGTTAAGGTCCAGAATATTTTGGTCAACTTGGTACTTTGTAGACTTGTACTTGTTAACCTCCTCTATTTTAAAAGATTCGTTGCATGGAGAGATAAGGAAAAATAGATTTCATATGTGATAATTTTCTATGCGATTTATGTTATTAGCATATTACGTTTGCGGCAGGAAATTGACGTTATTTTTAAACCATGAGCTCAAACACAGCGACCAAACTATACGGATATAGCTATAAAAATGTACATTCCCACATCAGGATTGAAAACCTTTCAATGCAGTTATTAATTGTAGCATACTCAAAACTACCGCATTGACGAGGTCGTGAAATCGTAATACGTCCTCAAACGATTGGGCATCGGACATGAAATGATCTCATTGTACTATATATAAATGGAGAAGGAATGGTATTTATTCAATGCGTCGAGAGCGTTAAATAAAATGAGGGAATTCGTTTATATTAATATTACGTAATTGTAAAATGCTCAAACCTATCGCATTGACAAGTACGTCAAATTATAACACGCCCTCTTTTACGATTGAATACCGAACCATGGGATGATCTCGTTCTGCAATATAAATGGAGTACGAATGACATTTATTCAATGCGTCGAGTTGCTTTTAATAGAATGGGGGAATTCATTTGTGTCGGAAAATGGACGAAAATCTTTCACCTCGTGTTTTTACGAGCGATATCGTTAGTGGTTTGTTTGATCGACATCAAAAAGGAAGACGATTTCTTCGTCCCAAAAAAAATTATCACGCCAGGAAATCTCACCGACGGAAAATTGCGACGAAACCTCAACCGATGATTTAAACGATAAAATAAATGATATAGCTAAGTATTTTCAAAAACAGAACAAAACTGTAGAAGGAGAAAAATTCTTTCGGATTTTTTTATCGCTGAGCAGTCTTCTTCAGCGGCACTCCATAGATAACCGAATCTAAAAATAGAAATAAATAAGTGCGCCCTTCGTCCTCATTTTAACTGCTAAGCAGTCTCCTTCAGGAGCACTCGATCGATACTCGAATCTAAAAATAGAGAAAAATTAAACGTGCCTTAACGAAAAGAACAAAAGCGAAAAAACTTAGGAGAAAGTAGTCCCCCGAAACGTTTTTTTTATTCTCCCTATTTCTTTTTAAAAAGAAATCGCCACTCTCCATTTTGGGACGCTTAAGCCATATAATTTGACAACAAGAGAACAACAACGCTAATAATAATAATAAATAATAATAATAAAATAATAATAATAATAGGTAAACTGTACATACAGATATACAAAAGCTATTATCCTAAAAATTTGCCATATTGTCCGGAAATTTTTAAACATAGATCACCACCCAAAATCTTAATAATATTATCTCATTTAACTTGGCCTTTACAAGCTCGTTAATGAGAGAAACATCGGGTCACGAAACGTCACCCTGTCTAAAGAGAATAATACGTAATAATACATAATAATAATAATACGTAATAATAATAATAATAATTATGAAAACATTAGATCTGCCAATAGGAACATACATAGAACTACAAAAAGCTGTGATACTCAACACCTGTAGAACTGTAAGAATTTTTCTCGGTATCGAGTCCACACAAAATTAATATCATAACATAAACACTTGCTTTGAATAATCCGTGTTTATGGTTTAAACTCAACCTATAAATAGAGTAATAATGAATATATAATAATAATACGTAATAATAATACCCAATAATAATAATAACAACTCAGATGTCACGAGAAACCTCTCTCTCTCTAAACCCCTAACCAAACCCTTCTCCTCCCTTAAGGGTCTACAATTCAAAAACATCCACAGGAGAAGCGCTTATTGTACATACGTAATATTCGGGCTGGAAAAGAAAAGGAGGATAATAAAAATAAAATTCCGGCAGGAAAGGAGAAAGGAGAGGTCCTCTTCCTTCTTCCCTCATTGTTTCCCTCCTCCTCTCCCTCCTTTTCATCCTCTCTCTCTCTCATCTCCTTATTCCTCTCTATCTCCTTATTCCTCTCAACTTGTTCCCTATCTCGCCGCTCATTCATCTACCACCCCCGCAGAGAGTAGAGTGTGGGGGAGGGGGGGAAGATAGGGAAGGGATGCTGGCTCCCGCGTTGCCATGGAAACGGCCGGCTGAGGGGCTCTCTCTCTCTCTCTCCCTCTCTCTCTCTCAGCGAGGAAGGGAAAGGGATATGGCTGGCAGACGGCAAGGGGAGGTGGAAGGGAGGGAGGGGGGATGGAGAGAAGGAGAAGGGAAGAGGGAGTAGAGGAGGAATAGAGGGGGAAAAGAGGGAGGGTAAATGTAGAGAGAGAGAGAGGTTTTGAGGTGAGGAGAAGGGGAGGTAGGGGGCTTGTTCGCAGTGAGGCTCTCAGATCGCTCGGGCAACCCGGACCCACAGGGTCGCTTCCTCCGCCTCCTCTCTCTCTCTCTCTCTCTATCTCTCCTCCTCACCTCCCGTCTCTCTCTATCTCTCTCCCTCTTCTCTCTCCCTCCCTCTCTCTCGCATACGACAACACAAAATCCTTCTGCGAGCCTTCCCTAGTTCGGGCCTCGGGTTCGACTCCCAACCGTCTAAAAGTCACCCTCCCTCCCTTTCTTCCCTCCCACCTCCCCTCTCTCCCTCCACCCCCTCCTCCTCCCCCTTTTTACCTCCCCCTCCCACTAACCTCCCTCTCTCTCCCTTCCAACACACACCTTCTCGACTCCTGCTCCCGCTTCCGAGAGTTGGATCTCCGCATAGAGAAGGCAGGAAGAGAGCATCCGTGGTTGGTGGCGACCGTAAAGGGGAGGGGGGGAGGAGGGAGTGTCGAGAGAGGGAGGGAGAGAGGGAAGAGAGAGAGAGAGAGATGGAGAAAGGGAGGTGTGTGTGCGCGGCGCCATTCGTGTGATGCAGTGCGTATGATACGGCTCTCTCTCTCTCTCTCCCTCCTCTGACTCATTCTTTCTCCGCCCCGCCCCCTTCATTCTCGGGATATTTTGGACCATCTTCCGCGCGCAACCTCCCCCTTTTTAGCCAGGTCCCCGTCGCCACCCACCCAGTACCTTTAACACGCGAGGAAAAAAAGGGTGCTCCGTTCGCGTGCGTGCGTGCACCACCGCTGCCACGACCGCCACCCTCCGGGAGTGCACGGCCGAGAGAGAGAGAGAGAGGGATTACCCCCCTCCGCGGACTCCCGGGACACACGCCGCGGGTGGTGCCAGTGAGTGAAGTTCACCAGGAGAGCAATAGAGGGCCGGTCTTTTTTAGGTGCTTTCTCTCTCTCTCCCTCTCTTTCTCTCTCTTTTTACCTCCCCTTATTTACCTCCCGGCCTTTCACTTTCCCCCTCCCCTTTCTCCCTCTCTCTATCTCTATCGTTCACCTGCTCCTATTTTCTAACCCTATTCCGATTCAGTTGCTCTATTTGAAACGGCGGCCTTGATCTCCGCTGAACTTGCCCGCGTTACCGTAATATCCACGTTCCGCATCCCTTTTATTTTTTTTTAATTGTGGCGACGTCACGGTTCAGAGTTTTTGAATTTAATGTCTTTTGCAACATTTGTTACTTTCGGAAGTGTTCGACCGTTATAGTGAGTGTTCTGTTATTATTTTTGAACCGGGATCTCTTCGAGCGTCGGTCGTGAATTTCCCATACACGTTCGCCATATTCTGTTTATACCTCGCAATTATTTCGAAAGCCCTTTTATTTACCTCCAGGTTAAAGTTAACTTTCTCACGGCTGGGACGATTTTGTTCGCGAAGTTTACGACGTGATTCGAGTTCGGTTTCGATTGTTTTTTTTTTTGCCATCTTCGCGTCCGCCCACGTCGGGATTTTAAAATTTTACCGTTTATCCCGTTTATCTCGGTCTCTCCATCTCTGTACCTCCCCCGCCTCACTTCTCCTCCCTCCGGCTCTCCTTTCCCACTCGCCCTCTCCCTCCCTGCTCTCCGGTTCGCGGGACCAACCTCTTTATCCCCCTAAGGGCGTGGTTTTCCATTGCTCTTTCTTTTGTCCGTTTGACGTCGTTTTGTCTTCCATACTGACGGCATTCCATTCCTCTCTCCCGCTATAACACCCACCCGAACCTCCCTCTCTCACTCAGCCATTCCTTCAATCCCCGTTCCTTCTCTTTCTGTCCCTCGCTCATTCATCTCGTCGTGTTAAAGAGGAAGAGACTCTTATTCTCCCCCCCCTTGCTACGAGGCGCCGGAGACACTCGTGCGAATATTATTAGTTTTTCTCCTCTCGATAAGGACCTCGTGCAGAGTCCCCGGACTCATCTCCTCCCGCACCCGGTGTAAGGTATTTCCGGGACCGGAGCTGCCAATTTTGACCGACTCCTCCGGGAAAAATAGGCGTCCTCCCCTTCCCTCCTGGCCCGCCAGCCCTCTATCCCCCCATACCGACCGCGAGAGTGTTTGTATTGTGCGTGTTTGAGTTTGTGTTCGGTGACAGATAAAAGGGGGTCGCGATGCGTTGTTGAGTGTCGTCGTCTCGTGAAAACAGTCGACTTTTAGGACTTTTTTTTTTTTTTTAATCCGTAGGAAAACTGTTTTTATCGCGGGGGAGAGATTTCACGGCGGTATAAAAACCGACGGGAATTAGTGACGGATTGTTTTATTGTTTTTTTTCCGCGGAGGAAAGAAAAGATCTTTTTCTCGCGGGTTAAAAAAAAGAGTGGGCCTAAAATGATTCTTTAAAAGGATCTACTGTCTTCGCTATAGCGTGTGCTTTATTAAACCGATATGTCTACATGGTGCTAGGAGAAGTTGGTGTTATCTAGCTCTTTACGGTGGACCGTTTAAAAAAAAAAGAAAAAGACGAATTTGAATTCTCTGGAGGAGTGGACGAATCAACTGTTTGATATTCATCGCGAAGATTTTTTTTTTGTTTTTTCAAAGTGAACCGCGGATATTTTTGGAGGGAAAAGAGAGTGCAGGATACCGGAGATTTTTTTTTTAAAGAAGCATCCGGAATATCGGAACGGTTGATTAACGAGTAGCTACATGACCGAACGGTGCCGACTCGTCGGAAGTAGAAGAAAATAAAATTTCTCAGAGGATGAAATAAAATAAAAATCCAAATCGGATCGCTGGAGAGTCGTCCCGAACGTCATTTTTTTCCATCCTAAGAAGAACGAAGAAAAAACGCAAAAAGGGAGAGGAATTTTCCAGCGTTTCGAGCGACTAAAAAAAAAATAAATAAAATAATAAAATCCGTCGCATTCTCCGTTTAAATTTTTTTCTCTCTCTCTCACTCTCTCGAATCATTAAGTCGACTTAAAAAAAAATGGGTTCTGTTCTCGTCTCTTGAAGGCAAGAAGCCCGCGAGGCAACGAGGTGAAGGAGTTGAGAGGGAAGGAGGGAGGAAGGAAGAGGGGGGAGGAGAGGAGGAAGGAGATCTCCCCGGAGAGAGAGCATCAAGCCCTCAAACCCTCCAGAACCTCCAGCGAGAACGCACGACAATCCGGGAAGCAAAGTCTAAGGAAGAAGCAAAGGCTATCTCAAGACGCACAAAAGAATAAGAGAACTGTGAATCTTGGAAGAGGATTTTTTTTTAAAAGGGTGTCTTGACGTTACCTTGGTGATCTCATAGCTCTTTTCTCTCGTCTCTTCATTGTTGTCTCCTTAAAAGCCGGAAGGGGCGTGGTGTCGCTTTGATTTCGCGACGACGGAACTGAAAAATGGATACCTTCTGAAGTGTACGAAGACGGGAGTAAAATAAACTGGCGACGCCCCTTTTGGAGGTCCCGCGACGGATCGGAAGGGTTTAGGCTTCAACGTGTTGCGTCAATCTTGAGAATACCCTTCGATCGGATAAGAAAAAAGGAAATTTTCGACAAAAAAAACCAAAAGTTATTCTATTAGGACGCGTTCCTAAATCGAAGTACGTCGTTTTTCGGTGTCGGAATCCACCGCGAAAATCCACGGAACATGACGTTTTTTGTTGAGTGACGTTCGAAATACGACGAACCCCCGGATCCGGATACCGATTCGGCAGGTCTCGAATCGAAAAAACCGGTGAGATACGAGGAAACCGCGACTCGTTCGAAGTCGAAATGAAACAGGTCTTCGCGGAGGAAATACGTACGCCCTGGAAGGAACCAAGAACATCGTCGGAACAGGGGGGAAACTGCGAGCGGGACGATTTATCGGTAAGACGGGATCTTCGCGAGTGATTCGTCCCCAGTACTTCGCTTCCATCCATTCGGAGGCGCATAACGCCGCGTTGGGAGAAGAAGAAGGCGCACGGATGATGTGCTGCGTGCAAGCCGAAAGAGTGTTCCCGGCTTCGGACGGCGAGGACGAGGATGGTGCGGGACACAGGGGACCGTTCTCGCCCCCGCACCCTCCGCAGACGACCGATTGGACGGCCGTCTCGCCCGGGGTCCTGCTCTCTTCGCCTCACCTCCTGCCCCCGGACGACCAGCCCCCGCCGCCACCTCCGCCGCCTCCCCCGCACCGGAGGCCGCCGACCCATTCGCCTCCCCCGCGGATCCCGCCCCCGCACGGGAAGCAGAGGAGGGGGTGGGGCAGGAGGAAGCCCGCCCCATTACCGCCGCCGTCTCCGTCCGTGTCGTCTTCCGCCTCCGAGTGCGGGGGCCAAAGGGACGAGGAAGAGACCTCGTCGCACGCGGAGGACGCCGCAGAGGTACGAACGGAGGACGCCAAGTAGGAAATCTCTTTATCCTTCATGGCGAGAACTGTATTTTTTATGTCGTCGTCAGCCTAATTAACGTGCGCACAATCAATGTGTGTGCAAATACCTCAATCCATAGATTGATAGATGTATGATTCATGAATTTTTATCGTTAAATTTCCTTGATCATAGCGTTTTAGTCGCAAATTTAACGAAGTGTTTCCGGAATCACACCCACGCGACATTAGCGCATACATCCGGGTTTGTCTTCCTGCCATATGTCGCTATGCGCAAGCAGCATTGCCTATCGAGTCAACGGAAGGATATCAAGCAATTAAAGAGAGCTATAATTTTAAAAGCCGCCAAAAAGAAAGAATAAAATCAGTACAAGATGAATTTCTGTTTTATATTTAAAAACTAGGTTGCTTTTCGGCGATAATGGAAGCTACTTAGAAACATTAGGAAGAAGTGTAGAATTTCGCAGTTTACCATTTCGTGTTTACGTCAACGGCTACGTAGGAGAGATATCTTCGGCGTTTGAATAAAGGAAAATCACCCTTTCGATAATTCGAATTCAGATCGAGAATTCGATTGGAATTTTTTTAGGTGAAATAGAACACGGTATGATTTGGGGTTTTAAAAAAAATCGAAAACTTTACGGTAACTTCTAGTCACAACTCCTGCCACTTTAGTGATAGTAAAGCGATGAGGAGTTATCCTAAATTACCTATCGCGTATATGCCACGCGATGCAGATGAGGTTGGGAGAGGGTTAGGCGGAGTAACGGAGAGTTATTGGAGCAATCTCGTAGGAAGCAATCTCGGAGTGATGCAATATCGTGAGACGATTTCGAAAGTAAAAAGGATCCCGAATGAAAATCCTAACCCTTCTTTAAAGTGACGTAATTAGCCTAAGAATGTTTTTAATATAATGTTTTGAAGATTAAAAAGCCGATTCGACGAAAGGTTCGATAATGTTTAAATTCGACCCATCGCATGCTGGAGAGCTCGGGTTCGATTCCTGCCGTGTGCATGGACGTTTCGGTCTCTCGTCTTTATTGGAAATATTGTCAATATAATCGAACGTGTTTCTCGGTGTTGATTAAACGCAGAAATGTATGATAGTATTCCTGATACAGCGGAGAATGGAATTATATGAAGAGGATCCGCCAGTAAAATTTAAATATACGTTGGAACATCTATAAGTCGAGCAGTGGCGGATTTAAGGGGGGTCGCACATGGCGCGCGCCAGGGGCCCCTTGATGTAAGTGGCCCCGAAAAAATGTTTTTACGTATAATCTCAGAATGTTAAATATCTCATTTTAAAAGTCATGAAGGAAATTTTATTTTTTTGCATAGCGATACTTAATTTATACGGAACGGGGAGTCAAATAAAGGGGTTTCGGTATAACTTAGAGTGCAGGGCCCCCTATAATTTTGCGCCAGGGGCCCCAATAGTTTAGCGCCAGGGGCCCCATTGGTTTAGCGCCAGGGGTCTCCGAATGTCTAAATCCGCCAATGAAGTCCATCCTCAAGAGAAACAAAAAATAAATATTCGACTAATATAAAATTCGAGTTATAGAATGAAAATTACATGAAACATATTTTGTCCTGTAAAATTAATCCACTTCGAGTCATGAAATATTCGAGTTATAGACGATCGACTTGAACAGGTTCGACCGTATTTCCAATTTCAGCTAGTATCTCAAAGCATCGAGTCGAATTAATATGAGTTTTCCAGTTCTATTAGCACATCAACCGCGGAAAATATATTACGAGTAGCCATTAGCAACCTTTAAAACATTACTGTCACTATTTAATCATTCTTCTGTTCCTGGCTGATCAACGAAAAAAAAGGATTAATACCTCGTCGGTCATTTCTTCTTTTGAAATATTAAGCTGCTCCAGATGCACGATGCGATTCCTTCATTTTTTTCTACCCCCTCTATAGAATGCGATTTTCATCTGCTTGACGAAGAGCTTATCGCTGCCACGGCTTCGCCGTATAAAACGATCAAGGGACGAATCGAAACAGTTTCACACGATTATCTCTTTAAAATCAAGATGGCGGGCACGCGAGCGTATCGAAAAATGTCGTTTCGTCATTCAGTCGCGCAGAGGCGGATTTAGGCCTTCCGGGGCCCGTGGCGCTAAAAAAATTCGGGGCCCTCGATATTATGGTGCTCATAATATAACCTACACACATTTAACCTATTGCTACAAACCCTCATATTCATTTTTGATTTTTCCATGGAAATACAGATTTTCTCTTTGAGAAGGACGAAGAATCACTAACAGGAGTAAAGAGTTGACAAAATTTATAGAAAACCATATTTTGCCAAATTTATTGCATTACTTCAATAGAAATACTACATACAAATGAAAAATCCACTTCATTTCACGTAGAAAATAACATTTTTCCAAAAGAAGTAATAAATTTCTTAAAATATTATCCAAAATTGCCATTGCGCAACTGATAAAAATAAAGCATATAGTTACAACAGGTATAATTACTATATGAAACGTACTAGCAATTCGTAAATTTCTTTTCCTAGATTTATCTTCTGCAGAAATATTTACATATTATTACGCTCGGATCTATATTATTTAAAAAATCATTCTGAATGCAAAGTAAAGCTAAACAATTCAGACGATTGTCACTCATTGTGTTACTCTGATAATTTTTCACACGCTTTAGGACCTAAAATGATCTTTCTCCCGAAGCATTTGAAATTGGCATTGTTAATAAAATTTTTTAAATAATTTCCACTAGAGAAAAAGCTGACTTAATAATGAAAACCGATGTGTTCATTCCAGTAATGCTCTATGATTTGTCTTCTTCTTTCGCAAATAATAAAAAGCGATCTAATTCACCTTAAAATTTTATGGAATCAATGCCACCCTTGTAATAGTCGCTAGAACCGAAAAGTACCACAGATATTTTTTCCCAGACAGAATAAGACAGGCCAACAGAGGCATTTGGTGCTGTGACACCCCCTGCCAAACGCATCTGGCGGCTTGCAGGGCATTCATGTAAATGTAATATTAGAACTGAAATTACATCGTCGATTACTTCATCTTTCGTATCTTTTTTAAAAATTTATTTCCTTTTAGAATAACGTCAGTGTTAAAACTAACGAGTTTTGTATTTTATTTCAACAAAATACTCGTTGTGAAGAGGGAATGAGAGAGAGAGAGAGAGTGAGGAAGGTGCCCTAGGGATATTTCCCGAGATTGCTCCATTTTTCTGGTTCATTAGATCCCCTTTTGTATCGCCTTGTTTCGCCGCTCTTCCCCTTGTTTTTTCTCTGCTCCGAAACTAACGAAACCATGTCGCCGCTTTATTACGAGAGAGAGCGCTGGATTATCAGTTTTTTGTTTTTTTTTATTATTATTCCGCGCTATTGTTTTCTCCTCTCATATCGTCGCGAGGGTGAATTATTATATGTGGAAAAAATGTATGTATGCGTTGCCGTTTTTTTTTCATATCTGCGATGCCACCCTCTCCATCTCCGCCGAGTGTGACGCGAGCTCTCGAATTTTATTTTCGAACGAATTTTATTTTTCGTGGAACGAAAAATAAAAATGGCGGTTATTGGTCATTCGCAGGTATGACAATGCCGTGCATTATTGTGCGTCGGTCGGTTAGATTTATCGCGTCGTTCGTCATTGTGCATTTGGATGTAGTATTCGTCGTCCGCTGGGAAGAGAAATATTACCGAGTCCACTTATAATGAAACATCTCCATATTTCGACGCGGGCGTTGAATATCGACATTGCGCATATAAGCACGCATATATATATATATATATATATATATATATATATATATATATGTGTGTGTGTGTGTGCGTGCGTGTATATACTTATTAACATTCACGCAACGTATTATTCTTTTCCTTTTCGAGGACTGACTTGCCTATCGTGGATAGTACGGTTAAAATCGAGGGAAAAAGGCCTAGAAAATCTCCTATAAATTCTCACGTGTCCCTGCCAACGCGGATTCTTTAATATTTCAAAAAGCGAAAAATATTCCGACGTAATGTTTTTGGAGGTTTTTTTTTAAATTTCGTTTTTTATTGCCATCGATTTTATCATCTCGTTCAGCCATTCGCTAGCAAATCCTTAAGAATAGTCAATACATAGGACGGTCGAGGTAAAGGAACATAAATTCTGCTCGGAAAGAAAGCTTAATTTATAGGCATTCGAAACGCGGTTGGATGGCAGTGCTGTCGTCTCCTGAAGGCGACGTTGTTGCACAATGGAGTTTCCTCAAGGTCAGGCTTGTTATAATATTAGCTCGATTTTTATTATGTCCCATTGTGAACTTTGCTTTATTAGTTCGAAGTGTTATGCACACAAAGAGGCGATGCCGTCCAATGAGTGCTTTGCCCCGTTGGGAAATCATGACGTAATTATAAATATCCTCTTTATCGGCTTTTCTGAAAAATAAAAGCGTGATTATGATTTATCTCTATCTTTCTCTCTGTCTGTTTATCCATTTTCCGTGACTGCCTTTCTGTTTGCCTGCTCGTTTTTCTGTCTGTCCGTCCGTCCGTTCCTTTAATCTTTCTCTCCGTTTATCCGCGGGATCGATTTATTCAACTTTTGTTTGTTTTGTTCCATTCCTAAAATCCTGTGTGTGATTAACCCTTTAAAAGTCTAGTAAATTTTAATTTTTTTTAACCAAAATTTGAATTTCAATCGATGTTATTCTATAAAAATAATTATAAAAGCAGTAATTACTTCTTCAGTTAAAATATTACGGCATTCGTCAACGCACTACAGAAAAAACTCCACGAGGAAACATAATCTTTGAAAGACACCGGCAGATCAAAATAGAGACAACACGTGTAGCAGTCAGTCAAGAGGGTTAATGTTACGATAAATTAACATTTCAGTTATTTACCTGAATTTTAAAAATGGCTAATGTATTTCTTTTTTTTGGCGAAGAACGATTTACTTGGAAACGCTTAACGGCGACATTTCGGGAGAAAATATAAGCGATAAAAGAAAAGGAAGTTTTAAAGGATTTTTGCGTCTGCGAAATTCGACGCGAAGCTCTTCACGCAACTCGTCGCAAGAAAACGTGCCTTGCCAAAAACCTCTTGTTCGGATCCGGGATTATTCTATTCGTTAGGGCTAGGAAGGACATCACCTCCACAACACACACACACACTCCGGTCACGCCAGTTAAATTGGAATAAAATGGGAACGGGAGAAGGATCGAAGGGACGAAGGGAAAAAAAACCCTTTTTCGCCGTTCCATTCGCGGTCCATATATATATATATATATATATATAGGGTGCGCAATATGAAGACGTGACCCATTTTACCGCGAATAGAAGGGGAAGAATGCGTCGGACGAGGAGGGAATGGAGAGACTTGAGGGGGTGGGGAGGAGGGAGGGAGGGAGGGAGGGAGGGAGGGAGAAATTGAGGCTCGGAGGGAAGGAGAGAGGGAGATTGTGTGAGGCGTGGGTGGGAATAAGATATAGAAGATGGGGGAGAGTTTAATAGTGGAATAGTGAAGGGAAAAAGGAGAGAGAGAGGGGGGAGAGGGGAAATAGAGTGCGATAAACAGATGGAGGAAATTTCTTTATTCGAGAGAAATTGAGACCTTCAATTTAATCTTTAATCACACGAAACGCGTTAGATTTGACGTTAAAAATTTTTCTGGATGCTTCGGGAAGTTGATCGATGTTCATATTTAGTGTAGAGAGCACACAAGTAAATTAAGTAAAGGTTTAGATGGTAAAGGAAACTCTCAAAGGAAAATAATGTAACAATTTAACAGGCGATTCAAGTCAATTAACAGTTCTAACGCGAATTGCACACCTTTATTAAGTATGAGACCGGTAAACGCCGCATAAATGTTTTAAGTTTGGTAATTCCGGTTAATCGTGAATTTATTGTATGTATATAAATGCATGTATGCATGTATCATATTCATCGCTAGTTTGTCCGTAGACTGGTTCGTGATTTTTTTTATTTGTAAATGCCGTCTCTCCACATATTCCCGTTATCTGCAATCTTTTCCTTTCAATTACAATACACGGTGGAACTTCTACAAGTCGAACCTCGGGGGAAACAAAAAAAAATATTCGACTTATAGAAAATTCGAGTTATAGAAGAAAAATAACGCGAAAAAAAGATTTTGCCCCGTAAAATGAATTCACTTCGAGTTATGGAAAATTCGAGTTTCATACGTTCGACTTATAAAAGTTCGGCTGCATGTATATCACGTATCACCTGAACGAAAAACAGTACAGTAGTGTTGAAGGAGTAGTAGTCTGACCTCAGTGCCTTCTTTGACTCGACTTGACTATGTTATCGAAAAAGAGGGTGACTGTGTTGTTGACTAAAGTTCAAATAAATGAAGTTCATTCTTTTTTTCTCCGAAATTGTTTAAAAAAGACTCGTGTTACAACCTTATACGTGTATGTTTCTACGCGTGCATACATGCGTAATACGTAAATAAATGTAATACCGTTTAAAACCTCGATATATATATATTTTTTAAATGTAAATAAATGTAATACCGTTTAAAACCTCGATATATATATTTTTTTAAATCCTCGTAATACCGAAAAAAGCGAGTAAAGGAGAGGATAAAAGATCGACAGAGGGAGAGAGAGCTGAAGTGAGAGAGGACAAGAGGAAGGAAGGGAGATAAGAAGGGACGGAGAAAGCGATAGGTAAGGAGAAGCGAGTCGGAAAAAAGGGAAGATAAGGAAGCCACCGGGAGATGTGTGTGTGTGGGAGGAAGAAGGAGGAGGCGGGAGGAAAAAGGTGAAGGAGGGGGTAGAGGAGGAGAGGTAAGGGATTTAGGGAAGAACGTGGGAGGTAAGGAACTAGAGAAAGAGGGGGAGGGGAGAGGGTGGGAGGGAAGTGAGATATTGAAAAGTCGAGTTCTAGAGGGGGGGAAAGGAGAAAGGTGTGTAAGCTTCGGATGGATTCGGAACCGAGGGGAATGGAGGGTGGCGGAGCTTGAAAGGAAGGGAGGAAAAAATAGAGAGAGAGAGAGGAAAGAGAGTGGGAGTGGGAGTAGGAGTAGGAGGAGGAGGAATGGAGGTGAAGTATTGATAATTGAGTGCGAGTGAGGTAAGGATGTGGGTGGGCAGAGGAAGGTCGTATTCTGAGGTTAAGTGGAGTGGGAGGGGAGGGTAAAAAAAAAAATAGGACGTGGGATAGAATCGGGTGGGTAAATAGGGGAGGAAGTATATGGAGCGTGGAAAGACGGGGAGGGAGGGAGTAAGGGGAAATGCGTGGGAGTGGGAGAGGATTGGATGGATGGAGATATGAAATAAGTGAGAGAGAGAGAGAGGGGGTTGGGTCAAGAGAGAGGGGCGAAGGAGAGGAAGAGCGGGAGTTGAGGACGACGTAAAGGAAGGGAGGGCAAGAAGGAATAGGAGTGAGGGTGGGAAGAGGTAGAAAGGAGAGAAATAGGGAAAAGTGGGAAGAAATGGACGAGAGAGACAGACAGGCAGACAGACAAACGACTTTATTTCGGACGAAATTGAGACTACATAGTCCCTTCTTACATTTAACCCTACGTTATGAATTACAAACGACAGTAAAAATAATAGCATATAAACATACAAACAGAAAACAAATACCTGAAATTAAAACAAATGAAAAAAAGAATAATTCAAGAAAAAAGGGGAGAGGGTGGCAAAGAGGAGAGGGGAAGAGAGGATAGAAAGAGAGGTAAAATCCTATAAAAGGCAGAAAGGAGGGAGAGATGGAGGGAGAGAATGAAAGAAAAGGGAAGAGAGGGAGAGGGAGGGAGAGAGAGAGAGAGAAACAAGGAAATGAGAGGGTGATAAAAGGAAAAGGGTGAAGGGAGGATAGAAAGAGAAATGAAAGAGAGAGTGATGGGGAAAGGTAAGAAGGAAGAGAGAGGAAAAAATGACGAACGGGAGAGAGAAACGAGAAAAGGGGTGGATGATAAAGGAGAGGGTGAAGAGTGGATATAAAGAGAAAAGAAGAGAGATTGAGTCAGTTAAAGAGAGAGAGAGGGGGAGAGAGAGAATGATAGAGAAAGTAAAGAAGGAAGACAGGATAGAAAGAAAAGGAAGGAATGGATAGGTAAGAGAAAGAAGTAGATGATAGGATGAGGAGAAGGGGAAAGAGAAAAGAAAAATATAATATTATAAAGAGAGAGAAATGAGGGAAGAGAGAGAGACAGACAGACAAACGACTTTATTAGGGCGAAATTGAGACTATATAGTCCCTTCTTACATTTAATCCTGCGTCAACAATTACAATTGAGAATAAAATAGTAATAATAATTTCACAGAAAAGAACCAGAAAATGAAATAAATAGAAAAACATACAAACAAAATACCAAATTACAAATTCGGAAAATTTCTATAAAAAGACAAACACCCACGAAGGGAAGGGGAGGTGGAAAAAAACCTGCGAAAAACCTAGATACATGAAAGAACAATAGTGGAATGACTGTAATACATACTAGTTTAACAAGATAAGATTTACGGAATATATTTTAATGATATGAGAAATGAACAAGGTAATTAGTAAAATAAGATGAGAACATACATATTTAGCAGATGAAGTGGAGGAAGGGAGGGAGGGAGAGATGGAGAGTGAGAAGGTAGGAAGGAAGAGATAGAGAAAATAAAGGATAGGAGAGAAAAGCAAGAAAAGGAGCGGATGATAAAAGGAGTGGGTGAAGGGAGGAAAGAGATCTAAACTTATGAATATATAGATAGACAGTTGACTTTATTTTCAGGACGAAATTGAGACCGTAAGGTTCCCTCTTCCATTTAACCCTACGTTATTGTTTACAAAATAATAACATGAATAAATGTATATACAAACAGAACTAGAGCAATAAAAGGTGCGTCAAATAAATACAACAAGAACAGAACAATAAATATCACATTACGCATTAGAGAAGCTTCTAAGAAAGATATAATATTTGCGGTAAAAACCCAGGCAGAGCCAGGCATGGCCAACCCAGTAAAAAACCACGCAGGAAAACACCCATGAAGAGAAGGGGGGTGGAAAAAAACCTGCGAAAACCCTAGATAGTATAAATACAATAATGAATACTATTAGAAAGACATAAGGTTTATAATATATATGTTAATGTAGAAAAAGTTTATCTGAAAGAGGGAGGATTGAAGAAAAGAAAGAGTAAAAAGAAAAAGGTTGAGAATCGGAAAATAACGGGAATAGGACACAGAGAATTGACGAAACAGAGAAGGCAATAAAGGAAGATAAGATAAAGCTGGGGATATAAGAAGAATTGGGAAAATAAAGGGAGACAGGGGGAGGTTAAGGAGAGGGAAGACGCAGGGGAAGAGAGAGAGAGAGGAGAGAGGGAGGGAGAAAATTAGGGAGGTATAGATAGGGTAAATGGAAGAGAGGATGATGGAAAACCGGAATAGGGTTGGAGGAGGTTCTGGTAAGGAGAAGACCGTGGGATTCCGCGCTGGAATTGATTGCATAATTGACTTCCAAAGGACATCTTCTTGCCTCTAATTGGTTGGTGTGATGCGCTAATGATGCCATAGTACTGCTGGTTTCCGCCCTGAATTCCTTTTCCCTCGGCGTTTTCGAGGGCGACTTTAACCGTATTTACTCTACCGTTAAAAGCCCCACGGGGAGAAAATATTCTTAGCTGGTGGATTGTATTAGGACGAAGCCATTGAGTCGAAACAATTTTGATCATTAAAGCTTTTTATTTTATTTCATTTTAACGTGTTCGAAAGTTGCAAGAGAATGTAAATGATTCTCGCCGGTCAAAGTTAAAACTATCGGTCAAATGCAGTTCGTAATGTTTAAATTAAATATACCCGTTTGTGTTTTGTTTGGAAGTTTTAAAAATGAATTGTAGTAAATCTCGGTTTGTACTTTGCATTTAAAATATAATTGGTAATTCGGGCAGCCTTTGTACTGTCTGATTAATGTTCAATTAGGATAAATCCCGATTTGTCGGATTCGTCGGGGCCGAACCAATTCCGGTTAATTGGATATCCCGGTTGATAGAGCTGTTCACATGTGCCGTGGAACATACAACTGTAGCAATTAGTTATTAATATGTAGCAATATCATAAAGAACATAGTAAGTTAACAGTTAAATAATCGATGAATGCTCTCCTCCATCTTACTTAGATATACGGCAAGTAAATACTATATATGTTATAATTTTTTTAAAAGTTCCGGTTTTTTATGAGGTTTTTAGATATCCGGTTATCCGGAAATTTGTGGAAGCGTATACATTTGTATATAAAGTAAATCGTTTTGTGTATTCCGTTTCATTCCTTTTTAGAGTGCCTATGCCATGTTGTTGGATATTCGCCTTGATGTACTGAATATATGTCACCGATGAATAATATTGGAACACTTCAATTCGTCCTTTACACGGTGTTCGCCACAGTGCAGGAAATAGGAAAGCGTCGCTATTGTACTGTTGGGAATTCGTACGGCGTTTTTTTTCCCCAATAAATGTATCGTTTGAAAAAAAAAGAAGAAGATTTGGTATTTAGATATGAATGATGCGAGTGGTTTCCAGATTACACTTTTGGATGAAATTCGGATTGGTTTTTTTTTTTGGGTTATACTCCTGATGCCGCGACGAGAATTGGGTCGTAAAGTTGTCAAAAAGAAAAGAAATCTCGAATGCGCCAAAAAATTCTGCCCCTCTTTCGATTTCAATCTGAAAAAAATTCACACGCTGAACTCTCGTATCCCCGTATGCATGGCTTTAGTATTAGTATTTATGGTAGTACACAGCTGCATCATAGAGATACAAAAATGACCTATTTGAGCTGTGCAGTGGCTAAAAATTCGAGTGTGTGCCTTTTTCAGCGTTTCATCTCGACGCGACGTGATTGAGGATATTATTATGTGTCTGTGTGTGGCGCACACGATTGCACGCAAACGTACTACATAAATACATTAGCCGGGTTTCACCTTGCAAAAAATTTGTTTAGTTGAAAAATTTGAACGAGGTTTTCGAAAGAATGCGACTAAAAGGCAACTGAAACTTTTACAGGCTGCGGCCTGCGTTATATTAAATTTACTCGGCTTTGAGATCAAGAACTGCGACCATAAAAGTTAGACATTTTTCATCGTAAGGCTATTCCGCCTGAGCATAATTCTTCTCGCAATAAAAACATGCGAAATTTTAAATTGCAGAATAAACCGATTTTCCCTTATCACGTATGGACACTGCTTCACCTCTTTATTTTGTCATAGCAGTCTCTTTCCCGGATTATAATTTCTCGCGAAGTTTTTGCTGTATCGCGTTGAAAATATCATAATGTCTGAACTGAAGAAGTAACTACTGCCTTTATCATTGTTTTTATAGAATAGTGTATCAATTGAAATTCGACTTTTGGTAAAAAATTTAAAATTTGTAAGACTTTTTAAAGGGTTAAGTATAAAAAATTGAAAAATTACGTGCTTGTCTTGGGTATCTCCAACATTTATAATCTTCCTAGAATCACCACTGCTTTATAACTGAAATGCGCGTGTTTTTTTTATACAATCTTGCTGTGGCTGTAGGAGGTACCTAACTTAAGAACTTATTTTTTTCTTCAAATTTTGATATTAAAGTGCTCATTCTTGAATTTATTTTCGGCCGCAATACAAGATCGATAATTCTCTAGTGCATGAGTGGGTCACCTTTTCTGCATGCTGGGCCCCATTGGAAATTGCCAATGCTTCGGCGGACTGGATGAAAGTTAAATCGGAATTTACCTTAGGCATCTTAGGCATCATGTCAGTTGATATAAAGTTAAAATTAGGTTTTTTTACGGTTAAAATTTCAGTATTACAAATCACGATGGAGTTCACATTTTAAAATACCTTTTGAGAAAAGATCAAATACAACATTAAAAAGAACATTTAAATGGTAAATATTTATTAAGTGGTCTCAATTTAATACTGGATATTTTAACAGATTTTGCTAGATAAAAATATATTTGGTAGGTAAATACAAAAAAAATTAAAATGTTGTAAATTATGAAAGGTTGGCCGCATAAAATTGCTGAGTGGACCGGTGGATGAGCTTCCCTACTCTAGTGCATGGAATTTTCAATTTTAAAAAAATAATAATAATTAATAATAATAATAATATTATTATTATTAATTGAATGATATAATAATAACAGAAAATACGTTATTCGACCAACAAAGTTCCACCTCAAAAATATTCTAACATAAGAAATAATTAAATTAAGGATGTATTAAAAATCGAAACGGTATAATTTAATAACCTTTAATCCCATTAGTTGGTTTTGATCGTCTTGACAACAATTTAGCATACATTTCTTAGTAAAAATATCTTAATAAAATCTAAGGAATTTGGCTGAACTTTTTGGTAATTGATACTCATATTAACGAAGAAAAATATCTTGGATCGAGCCTTCCTTGAGATCCTTATTGAACGCTTCGTGGTCCACCGTTTGGCCACGTCCCATACTTTGAAAAAACCCTTCTCTAGTGTACACAAATTGATATTTATTATATATAAACTCGCGTATAATTCCCTGAGGAATTCACCTAAAATATAGCCCTTTCCGGCTCTCCCGAACCAACTACAATAAAACCGCTTGACCCATAGGTTGATTCTCTCATCCGGCCACCAGAGGGAAATAACACGCGCGTGCAACGAGTGCATCGTAACACGGACGAGATGCGACTCTTCATGTACTATTCAACGTGGACGTATAATGCACACAATTATAAAGTCAACAAAACGCTGTAGAAATTTATGATAATTTCATCATCGTCATAGAGATAATTACGTTTTCCAAAAAGCAAAAAAGAAAAAGAATCGCCGTTCTTTGCTCTTAGGACTATATAACAACAGGGAGAACCACCTCATTAAGTTCGCCACCACCCATTTACTAACAATGCACGCCGTTGGCCTCGCGTCCTCGTAAATTTCTCTTCCACAATAAAAAAAGAGACGGGAGATAACATAGCGTGCCCATCAAATTATGCACCACGCACAGCGCCCAGACGCGAGGTGGACGTGCGCACAAACTCCGATAGCAGAAGCGCGCACCGCAGGCGCCATCTTTTCAATTCTGCGGGCAAAGGAAACGAACCTATCTCTCTCTCCCGATCCCTCGAATTGCGTGCTCCCGCTTTACGCGTTTTATTTTTTAGAGTCCTACATCAATTTGTACGACTATAATACGGTTTCGTGACGGTATTCATGTGTTAAAAAAAACGTGAAATGCTTCAGTCTCAGAGGCAATATTGATATTATATATATATATATGTAAAAGGTTTGGATAAACCGCGCCCCACATTTTAGCCAATACGCGGTCGTCGTCAGTGGAACTTCACCGATAATTGATTCTGATGACCTATATAACAGAGGTCGCCCCAAAAAATGTATTTCCGGGAAAACATTGTGGTTGGAATATATATATATATATATAAAGAGGTAGGAAAAGGTTTCAGCTAGTAGACGACTTGAAAGGGAAAGAGAGCTATCAAGACGAAGAAAACTGCGGAAAATAGGAGTATATGGAGAACCAGTTTTAACCTAGAATAATCACGGACCTGTCAACGGACAGACTACCTATGATGATGATGATATATATATATATATATATATATATATATTCCCTCGAATAGCACCGATTCGCTTTAGACGGTTTTTTGTTTTCATTTGGTCTTCATTTGAGGAACTATAATCTGAAGACCATTAATTTCCCTTTAGCACGGTTTTGATACTGTCTCCGAGGATAAAAACTTTCCAGTGTTTCAGTTTGATTCACCGTAAATACCCCAGTTCGAGAATGGAGAATTAGACTCGCTTGATAAGTTTAGTTGGTTAAAGCACCTACCCGGCAAGTGGGAGACCCGGGTTCTGACTCCCGGTCAAGTACAGAATTTTTCTCCTTCTCTCTCTTCACATTTGACTCAAGGAGTTATAAGAAAGAACGAAGGAAGAAATTCTGAACACGTCATGACGAAACTGTACCATTTTGAACTCCTGACGGCGTTCAAATATAACCTCATGCATTCCTATCGGGAAACTTATCCCACTTTGCACGGTTTCGATTTACACGGTCTTATCTAGGCACGCAGGTAGCGTGCAACGCGAGGATGAGTCTATTTACGCACAGTAAAATCTCCATCACGCGATCGTATCTCACATCCGAAGAATCCATTTTTTCCTCCCGTTAGGACTTCCCTTAATATTTCAATTTTAATTGGATTTTACGAGAGTCAAAGAGTTTTTTTCATACCTTAGGCCTGGAATAATTGGGAATCGACAGAGTATTGTTCGTGTGCGCGCGCGTGCGTTTGTGCCGTAATTATTAGCGATCTTTCCGATGATGGATCCGTGATTATAGGTTAAATGGGATTCTCCACATTCTTCCATCCCCGGAATCTATTTCATTTCTTGGTAACTCCCTTTTCAGATCGTCATATCAGTTGAAATATTTCCCTTCCTTGTTTGCCTTCGAGTTTTCCTTCAATCGCAAAGCTTTAACCACAGAGCCTCGCTTAAGGGAATCCAACATCCAGTTCGCTTTCCTCTTCCTTATCAAGTTTTATTATCAGTTTCTTCTCTATCCTTATACCTCTTTATGCTTTACCATTTCTATTCCATTCTTCTATTTTCAGCGTTCTTCTTCACGTGAACGTTTCGGAGCTTTCCAATTATTTCAAATTTCTTTTCCTTAGCGTTAATATTTCCGCTATATACTCCACCCATATAAGTTAAGAATCTTATCCTTTAGTTCTTCTTTTATTTTACTTGGCGAAAGGAATTTCTTTCCTCTCTTAGCGGCATTCGCTTTCGATATTCTAACACTTATCGTATTTGTGCACTTTTGATATCTCGATATTATACCTTCAAATGATTTATACTTTACAGCTTATTATAGTAGTTTCCCGCCAGTTATTTAATTTAAATCTTTTTCTTTTCCTCGGATATTCTCGTAAATTTTTCCATACACATTTCCATCCCATTATATCACTCAGTTGACATCGTTATTTTAATTATTTTCCCCAGTTCCTTTTCCTTTGTGGCGATAATTACTTGGTCATCCGCATTTTTTTTACTGGCCTAATGATGCGTCCTACAAATTTCATATCTCCGGTGTCTACCAATTCTCCTTTCATCATACTTTTTCCGTACACTGCAGAAAAGCTATGTGAACCGCCTGTCTTAGAAAATAACAAAAGTTTTAAATTTAGCAGCGAGCATACCTATGAAATTACGAGATACATAATTTTAAAAAAAATCGAATAAATGTCAGGAAATTGTTAATTCTGGTTTATTTTTACACGCTTGAGTAGGTGTGTGTATATTGGCATGTATAAAAATACTGTTATCTATTTTCATAAGATACATTTAATGTGCGATTACCCAAGCATATTGATAAGTCCGCATATTTGATGACCTACTATACAAAGAATAGGACTGGTGATGAGCAATTGCCATGCATGGTGTGTTGTATATATGTAACATACATTACACACACATACATATATTATATACATACATACTTTCTTACATATATGTTATATATAAAAAAACGCACACAAAACAGAAATATATCCGCTTGCAACTTTGTGCACTTTGTTAGTCCTTCGTTACCTCCTAAACCCTTGCACCTGGTTAATGAATAGATGAGTGCGATGCATTAATTGCGGCGGAACGTGAAGTCTCGAGCGACAAAAATAAAATAAAAAGATAAAAAGGTGTCGGGGAAATGGGGCACCAGAAAAAAATACCTCCGGTGAAAGGTGAGGAAAAAGGCGAGAAGGAGAGCGAACTTGTATAAAAAAAGAGTTATTTCGTCGGGTTTGACACGCGGATTAAAAGAAAGAAGAAAAATCTTCGCGATAAGTAAGGACGAGGAATTACGAGTTGAGAAAGAGTTGTTGGATGGAAGATCCGTGCCGAAAGAAAGAAATAAAAAAAGGAAAAGATCCTGCCGATGGAGGATGTCGAAAGGATGTGATGTACATTTTTTCCTTCCAAGTTTTTGGACCGACCAATGTTTTAAGACAATGGCGGGGAAACTTTTCTACATATCGGGCCGCATTGGCGGCAGTGAATTCTTCAGAGGGCCGCATTGGAAGTTGCCAATGTAAGTGCCAGTGTAAATCGGAAGTTACCTAGTTTCTGGGAAGTCCTATAAGCAAAAATCTATTCTGAATGAGGTTTTTAGGGTTGAAAATTCAATATAATGCTTTATTATTACAATTTGAATTGAAAAATATGAATTTGTGCGTTAAATTTCACGGGTCACTTTTTCATCACATCTTCGCGAGCCGCGCAAAATTCTCTCGTGAGGTCGCATGTGGCATGTGGCCTGTCTTAAGAGAAAGGAAGACGTATGAAAGCAGAGAGAGAGAGAAAGAGAGGGAATGTTGAATTAGGATTCAGAGTCGGGAAAGCAGAAAGCAGACACACAGTTGGTTTCAGGAAAAGGAGGGGTTTTCAGTTGGTTGACGTGTCTGAGGAAGTAGAAGTTTAGGTGTGGAATGGCGCGGGACGAAACGTGGGAAAATGAGCTTCGGGTTGGAACAGATTGACGTGGTTAGCAGGATTAATCAGTCAGGGTTTTCGGCTCAGACGGGGAGAGAGAGAGGATAGTGGTGTAATAAATTTACGGAAGCTATAGAGCGACGCGGATGTTGGAATATGGAGTTTTAGGGGTACGGAGTGACACGGATATAGTGGGATGAAATGGGGTGGGGATATTCAATGGAGAAAGAAGATGGGGATTTTTTTTGAGGTTTTCAGGAAAGAGGGGGTGCAGGGTGCATGGACAGGTAATGTGGATATCCGCGACGTGATTGGACGTTGAGTATAAAGAGGGATCTGGGCGTTTATTTTTAGGGAGTGGATGTGGATCTGGGTTCATTATATGTGTACACGGTGGTGCATTTATAAATCGAACCGTGAAAGGCGTAATGGGAATGTGCTGTGTATAAGGGTTTCCCCGTGAAAGGAGATCTATGAAATGGATTTACCCTGTTCCCTGATAATTTTCGATAAGTGAGATAAATACAGTCGGACGTTTATAATTCGAATTTTCCATAACTGGAAGTGAATTCATTTTACAGGACAAAATCTTTTTCGTGTTATTTTTCTTCTATAAATCGAATTTTGTATAAGTCGAATGTTTTTAGTTTCACGTGAGTTTCGACTTATAGAAGTTTCACTGTATATAATATTTTCGTCTTAAAAATGGCAAAACGTTTGACCTACCTGACATTGTTAATAATTGGAAATCCCTAAAAGCCAAATATAAAAGTTTATATTGTGTCTATTTCATCATTTTATTTACTTTTTCTCCTTTTTAATGATATAATTCTTTCCGGTAAAATTAATGAAACTTAGCATTCCATTTATTAGCATCATGCTTCTTATTAATTGAAGTTTTAACATCTTCGTTTCAGAATAATGCGGAGGAAAATCTAATTTGCTCCCAAAGTTATCATGGATGGAACTTAAGGGAAAAATTAAAAAATACGGCTACAGGCATGTCTGGCTTAAACCAGACTCGCTTAATGTACATTCGTTATCGGATAATTAGCTAATCGTTATCATGATCCATTTAGCATAATACGTTTCCCTGTTATAACGAAGTTGAAAAAACACACAATGTTTACTTTTAGGAAAAAATCGACGTTAGCTTACGGGTAAAGCGCTCTCATATTTTACGTAAAATACTTATAATTTGCTAGCGAAATAACCCGGCTTTGCTCGGGGTTATGTTTAAAATCGACACGATTGCATATTAAGACAGTTATTATTAATGAAAAATTATTTTTATGTTTAAAAAGTTTTATTTGAGAATTTTTTTCATATTTTAATTTAAAAAAATCTATTGTTAGAAAATATTTAGAAGATTCTTAATTAAAATGAATACTAAATGTCGTTGATTCATTTGATAGAGCTTGATAGTAGACATTGTTCTTAGTTTTCCTTCTGCTGCGAGTACGTACATATAGATTTCTTCCACTTACAACTCTTGATTTTACAACGTACGATTGTCCATGACTAAAAGCCTGCACGTGAAGCAATCGATTTTTACGTGTTATCTTATGGAAAGATGTTAATCCCATATATTGGCAGCACTGCCTAATTCCGGTTGACCAAACCTTGACCATTCACTAAGTTAAGATGTAAGTAAAAACCGTACCAAATTTGGTCCTTCTAGGTCTTATAGTTTGGGCGTGCATAATGAGACACACATACATTCAAACATTCGGAAATATATATAGATTAATATTTATGGTTTAGTACGCGTGGTGTTGTCGGGCGGAATGCATTTGTTTCAAAATTCAACCTTCGATAAATCAAGTCGCATTTTTTAACTGTGGTAATCATAAATTAAATTCGAAAAGTGTAGTGCGAATTTTTTATTTGTTCACGGAGGTAAGAGCATTTTGAAATAATAACGACGGAAAAAAAATATATGTGCTTTTCACTTTATCGAATCATTCATCGTGTAAGCGTCTGAGATTATAGAGATTTTTGGATGTGTACACGATTCAGTTGCGCCAATTAAAATGCTCGGGCTCTTCGCCTTAGAAAATCCTCCAGCGTTTGCATTAATGCGCGGAGGGTTCATTTGCATTTGGTTTAGTACGCTGAGTTCCTTCCAGCGGCATTAGTTATGTACCATTCATTCATCTCATGTTATTCCCACCAAACTTCATTGGAATGATAACAGGAGAATACCATCTTCTTAGAAAGACTACGTTTTCAAAAGGATGAAAGCGATTCATCTTCCTCATCCCGGACTTGATATTTTCTCGTTTCATTTTAGAGATTTAATATAATCAGAGTGGGAAATTCGAGGGGAAAAAGAACGCAAAAATTTCAGCGGATAAATCAGTTCCATCGGATTCTTTTTTATCGTCGAGGTGTTTTATTAAATCAAATGTTTCTTTTTTTTATCGAGTCACGGATTGCAGACGTCGCTTTTGAAACCTTTCAGCTTTTTGAAATATAACGCCCCGGCGACTAAATGAATGAGCCAATTTAGGTAAATTAGATTCCCCAAAAAAACCTCCACAAAAAGCATCGTCGGCTCGGAAATAGAGAAATAAACGCTGCAGATATTTTATTTTTCGCAAATATTTCCCTTCGTCCGACGCTATAAGAGATCCGAAGTGACATTCGGAGGGGGAAAAACCGGTATAAATTCAAACCGCAAAACGAAACGCATCGCATAAAAAAAACAATCGATCAACAACCAGCCCGAATTAAAATTTCCGACGTATTAAAAGGAACAATACCAACTTGAAGCGACGTCGGGATAAAAAGAAACATTCATTTTTTTATTCGTCGCTAATTTTCCAAAAAGTAAAGAGGCGCAAAAAAATGAAGGACGATAATTAAAAAAAACAATAGACGCGCGTTAAAGCGTTATAAATCGCCGCGGGAGGAAAATTAGGCGCAGTCACACGTGCAGAGTATCTTGGTTTCGCGAGGGAGAAGGAGAGACGACGTACTAAACGCGCGTGAGGCATAAGAGGGAGATAGGAGAGAGAGAGAGAGGGAGAGAGAGAAATGGTCCTTTCGAATCACGCCTCACCGCGCATAAGAGGAACTATTTTCCTTAAGGCACACCGATGGAACATCCAATATCGCAACAGTGCCGCTTAACCCGTATTTGCCCTCCCCCCTCTTCCTCCTCCCCCTCCTCTCCTTCCCTCTCTCTACTCCCCCCTCCCTTTCACCTCCCCACCCACCCATCAACTTCCCTTCCTCTTAACTTCCTCCATCTCCCTCCTCCCTTCCACTCCTTCTCTGACCTCACTTCTTCCCCTCTCCTCTCTCCACCTCATCTCCTTCCTCCCCTCCCTCCCACTCTCCTCCGACCTCTCTCTCCCGGCTTCTCTGCCTCGTCTGCATTACCCGCACCTTGCCCATCCTGCGAAAATCCAGGAACGGTTCTACCGCTTCCCATGCAATGCGGATGGCATTGAGAGAACGGTATTCATGTGCCCTGACTCTCTCTCTCTCTCTCATCCTCTCTATCTCCCTGTCTCTATATTCCGTTCCCTTCTCCACGTTCTCCCTCATTTCTCACGTCAGTCATTATTTCCTTTTCGCTCTCATTTTTCTCAGTGGCTTCCTAATGATAATTATTTTCTACCCTTCGCTTACAGTATCCCTCTACACTTTCGCTACTTTCGTTTTCCTCGTTTCTTTACACGTTGGTTCCAATTCGATCCCAATCCCCATTTTGTCTCTTCCTCTTTTTCCCTCTTTTCCAAAAATCTGACCCTCTTAATTAATATTTTTCTCTCTCTCTCTCCATGCTCTTTCTACTTTTTTCTCTTTCTCTTCTCTTCGTCTGTATCTCTTTCATTCTCTCTCCTGTCATCCCAAACTCCATCATTGTCCCCACTCAATCACTTATATGTACTCTCTCACTCTCTCTTCATTATTTTTTCTCCTTTCTCTTCCTGTTTCTTTCCCTCCCTCTCCTTTTTCCGTTTGCTTTACGCCGTCTCCTTCAACGTCATTTTCTCTATTCCCTCAGCTTTCTGGCTCATATGTTTTTTTACGAGTTCTCTTTTTCGTCTTTCCTACCTTTCGCATGTTTATTTCTTTCCTTCCTTCTACTTTCTCCTTTTCTTGCTATTTGTTCCACTATAGTAAGCGCTTCTTTACCTTTTATCGACTCCTCGCTTATCCTCCCTCTCTCTCCCGTCCTCTCTCTCTTTTACTCTTCTCCCTCTCTCTCTACTTTCTCTTCCCGTTTCCTTTCGCCCCTTTCCCTTCCTCTATCGCGTCTCTCATAATACATTTCTCCCGTCTTGTTGTGTATTCCTTCCTCCAGGCCGTGCAAATGGGCGCCATCTTGCATCCAAGAGAGACAAATGGGTTTAGTCCAAGTTTCGCCATTTGAAATGTTTCATCCTCTCTGTCTCTCGCCCTCCCTCTCATGCACGCTACACTTTCTTCTGCTTTCTTCCTCTTGCTCCTCTGTTATTACTACTACCTTCTTATTCTCCTACTCCTTACTACTGCATCCGCCTTTTTTCCATTTGACTTCCCTCAGTTTTTCTTCATCTCATTTTCTTTCTGCTGCAAAAAAAAACACCGCGCACTAGATTATTAAATTTTTTTTAAAGGCTGTCAAAAACCACCGAAACAACAAAAATTATAAGATAAATCTAAAATGTTTTTAAACATGCCATCTCGACGATCGAGGAGGGAAGCAACAAATAACATCGTCGTTAATAACCAACTAGGAAAAATATTTACAAAATTGTTTTAAAACGTTTCAGATTTCAAAGACACTCTTTGGTTGCCCTGTATTCTAATATCTTCCCCCTCTTTGCCCTTCGTTTCCGTCAACGCGGTCTTTCTTCCTCCACCTTGACTTTTTGACCTTTATCTTTTTCTTCCCTTCCGCCCCCATACTGTATTCCCTTCGCCCCCCTTAACCCTTGGGCTCAAACCACTTCGCTCGCCTCATCTTTGCCCCAGTGGCACATCTAAACTCTCATCTGCTCACTGCTCCCGCCTCAGTTTGCTCGGTCATTCATATTTGTCACCTCATCGACCCGCCTCTTTTTTTCCCTCATCCCGCCTCACTGGCCCTCTTTATATCGAGTTTCATTTCATTTCCACCAACCATATCTCCCTCTCTCTCTCCTCCATCTATGTTTTTCCTCTCTTTTACGTTTTCTCTTTCTCTCTCTCTCTCTCTCTCAGGATTTCTCCCCCTCTTTTTTCACCTCCTCTCCCTCTCAGTTTAACTTCTTTTTTTATTCTACTTTCTCCCTTTCTCTCTCCCCTCTCCCCATCAATCTTTTTCCTTTATTTGCGTTTTCTCTTTTACCCTCTCTCACTTAGGATTTGCCCCTCACTTATTCACCCTCTTCTCTTCCTCGCAATTTACCTTATTTTTTATTTTGCTTTCTCCCTTTCTGTCTCTCTCTCTCTCCTCTCATTTTTTCCATATCTATACTTTTCCTCTCTCGCTCTTGCGTTTTCTCTTTCTCTCTCTCTCTCTCCCTCTTAGGATTTCTCCCTCGCTTTTTCAATCTCTTTCTCACAATTTACCTTATTTTTTATTTTACTTTCTCTCCTTTCCTCTCTCTCTCTCCCTCCTCTCTCCCTCCTTCCTCTCTCTCCCTCCCTCCTCTCTCCCTCCTTCCTCTCTCTCTCTCCCTCCTCTCTCTCTCCCTCCTCTCTCTCTCCCTCCTCTCTCTCTCCCTCCTCTCTCTCTCCCCCTCCTCTCTCTCTCCCCCTCCTCTCTCTCTCTCCCTCCTCTCTCTCTCCCTCCTCTCTCTCTCCCTCCTCTCTCTCTCCCTCTCTCTCCCTCCTCTCTCTCCCCCCCTCTCTCTCCCTCCTCTCTCTCTCCCTCCTCTCTCTCTCCCTCCTCTCTCTCTCCTTCCTCTCTCTCTCTCTCCCCCTCTCTCTCTCCCCCTCTCTCTCTCCCCCTCTCTCTCTCCCCCTCTCTCTCTCCCCCTCTCTCTCCCTCCTCTTTCTCTCTCTCTCTCTCCCCCTCCTCTCTCTCTCCCTCCCTCTCTCTCTCTCTCTCCCTCCTCTCTCTCTCCCTCCTCTCTCTCTCCCTCTCTCTCTCTCCCTCTCTCCCCCCCCTCTCTCTCTCTCTCCCCCTCTCTCTCCCTCCTCTCTCTCCCTCCTCTCTCTCTCCCTCCTCTCTCTCTCCCTCCCTCTCTCTCTCTCCCTCCTCTCTCCCCCTCCCTCTCTCCCCCTCTCTCTCTCCCTCCTCTCTCTCTCCCTCCTCTCTCTCTCCCTACTCTCCCTCCTCTCTCTCTCTCCTCTCTCTCTCCCTCTCTCTCTCTCCCTACTCTCTCTCTCCCTACTCTCTCTCTCCCTCCATTCCCATATCGCTCTCAACCAATCTCTTCCCCTCCAACGACAAACCCCACATATGCATTTCTTCCCCATGTAACACCCTACGTTCCTTTATCTCGCTTTGTTCACCCTAAATATTTCCTTCCAACTCCTTCTCGTTCCTCTTTCTCAATCTCCCTCTCGCTATATTCTCTCTTTATGGTACATGCATTTCTCTCGCTCCATTTAACGCTCTTCCTTTTCGGGAAACCTCGCGTTTTCTTCTCCCGCGTCTTGTCTCGCTTTTCATTCCTTTTCCGTCTCCTCTTTTTTTTACTTTCTCCATGTACGTAGTATAGAGAAAGTATTGCATTCATGAAAAAAATCTACTTCGAGATTTCAACGGAAATACGTTTTGAGTTTCCTAGAACACGTTTAGACTATTTTCGGAATGATGTTGTGTGTGTGTGTTGTAGAGAACAATATTTCTTCCAAGTTTTGTTTGAAACCAATTTTCGTAGAACCATCCATTTCGGAGATATTTAACTTTTTCGTAATTTCCAGTATGCAGCGCCACCACCATGTAGCGGTGAATTCTGTAAACATATTCAAAATATACCTAATTTACGGCAATAAGGACGACTGTATTCTTCTACTACACGAAGTAATAATTTTGCCTCATAATGCCGTTCATATTAATTTAAATATCTGTACCCCAAATATGGAGAAAGTCATGTGTTGGCCAAATCAGATTTTTATTCCTTTTTCTCCCCTTTTCTTTTCCTTTTCCTCTCTCTTTTCCATCCGTCGCATCGGTCTTTCCCTCTTTTTCAACTCCATCTTCTCCCTTTCTCCCTCTTTCTTCCTTATCACAGTCGTTTTTCCTCTCAATCTCGTACTGCTCCTAACTTTTGACAACTTGGGGGAGAACTCTTTTTTTACTTACGGCTTCTTCTACATTCCTACAGACCCGTCTCTTCTCCCTCCCCTCCCACTTCTTCGCCTCCTCCCCTTCTTCGTCTTTCGCTCCTCTCTGTCTCCCTTTTATATTTCCCCCTTTTGTCGCGTTTCCTTTTTTTTTTACCCGTGCGGAAATCCTACCGCTAGCATTCTCGTTTTTTTTTACTTATGAACTTTTTCGCTACTTTCTTCTTTATTTCGATCACTTTCCCTTCGTATTCCCATCTCCTGCCTCTCCTTCTTCCCCCCCCCCTCCCTCTCTCCCTCCTTATTTCCCTCATTCATTCCGCCCTCCGCGTCACCTCTAATCAATTACATTTCCTTGCTTTAGAACTTTGACTCTCTCCTTCCTCCTCTCCTTCCTAATCTTTCATTCCGTTTTTCGCCCTTTTTTTTAGAGCTCACTTTCTTCCTCTCCCTCTTTCCCCTCCGCCCTCTTTTGCCCCCAACTTGACAGTTCTAATCTCATACAGTTCCCTTACGTCCCAACTCTGCCACTCTTTACTAGCATTTTCCGTTTTCTTCCTCCTGCACCTCTTTCCTTCTTTCTTCTCCCCTTTCTTGTTTCTATCCTTCCGTCCCGCCCTCCGTCCCTCTCTTTCTTTCCCTCTCTTTCTCTCCCACTCTCTCTCTCCCACTCTCTCTCTCCCACTCTCTCTCTCCCACTCTCTCTCTCCCACTCTCTCTCTCTCTCTCTCTCCCTCTCCCTCTCTCTCCCCACCCTCCCTCCCTCCCTCTCTCCCTCCCTCTCTCCCTCCCCACTCTCTCCCTCCCTCCCGCCCTCCCCCTCCCTTCTCTCTCCCTCCCTCTCTCTCTCCCTCCCCACTCTCTCTCCCTCCCCACTCTCTCTCCCTCCCCACTCTCTCTCCCTCCCCACTCCCTCCCTCCCCACTCTCCGTCTATCTCCCACACCTTCCTTCCAACTTACTCCCTCTCTCTCCTCCCTCCGTCTCTCTCTCTCTCTCCTTCCCCTCCTTTTCTACATGTTACATTTCCCTCTCTTCCATGTCTCTTTCCCTCCTCCCTCCCCCATTCTACTCACTCTCCATCTCTTCCTCTCCCTCCACCACCCCTTACGTTTCTCCCCTTACTCTCTCCCCTCTCCCCTTTCTTCATCTACTCCATTCCTCTCTTTCTATCTCTCCTTGCTTCTCCCTCCCTCCTCTCCCTGGTTCTGTTACTTTCTTTCCTCTCTCTCTCTTTCCCCCCTCCCCCCACCTCCACTCCACTTCCACCTCACCCCCTTTTTTTTCCTCCCTAGTCGTTTCGCCTTTTTCGTCCGGGTCGACTCAATTTCTCTCATTTTGGGCGGTATATTTTTTACGGCCGGATGCCCTCCCTGACGTCGACTCACTTGGGGATTCACGCACACATTCACACACACACACACACACAGGAGTGAGAAGCACGAGACGGAGGAAGAAGAGAGAGAGAGGGAGGAAGAAAAGAGGGGGATGAGGTAGAGGTTTAGAGGAGGAGGAGAGAGAGCTCTCAGAGGAGGAGGAGAGAGAGCTCTCTCCTCCTCCTTTCACCCATAACTCCATCCCCCTCGCTGCCGGCGTTTGGCCCTCCCGTAACGAAATGCATCGTGGAGGTCGAGGTGGAGCAAGGTTTAAACAACAAAAAAAAAGGACGTTTTTTTCTTTCGGAGCACGGAGGGTTTCGTTCGTGTTTTTTTTTTTGCTCACAAGACACGAGTGGCCACGGGAGAGATGGAGAGACAGTGAAGGGTTTTTGGGGCATGGCTGGAAGATTCGAACTGGGATCCGCATCGTCGTAATGGGGAACATTCCCACCAACTGGCCGGCAGTTTCCACGCTCAACCTCTGCCACCCACCTTAACGTGGTTTTTTTTTTGCTTTTCTACGTGCCTCGGATCTTGTCCTATTCGACTTAACGGATATTATACTCCTCTGGTGAGCCAGTAATGACTCATCCTGGTTTTGCGTTATTATTCCCAATTGGTCACGCGAAGCGAAAATGAAAAAAAAATAAGTTTAGAAATATTTAACGTGGTGGTTGTACTTTGTGCTTTCAATAATCAGTTAATATTTCTGTCATGTTTTTAGTTTTACTTTCATTTTTTTTGTTTGCTTCATATCATTAACCAATTGGAGCTTATATACTACCTCGTATACTTGCTTTTCTAGATAAGACGGAGTAAATCGAAACCGCGCAAAATGGGGCAGGTTTGAGGTTACATTTGAACGGCGTTGTTAATTCAACGTGTAAAAATTTAGATATAAATATATCGTATTAAATGTCGCTTTCTTTAGTCTTCGTTATAACCTTCTGAGTCAAACTGAAATAATGGTAGGAATTTTTAGTGCTAGTAAAACCGTACTAAATTGAAATGTATGGCCGCACAATTCGAGGTATTAATAAAAACGTGCTAATTCGAAAACGTACGAATCGAAACCGTGTAATCCGAGGAAAGAGTGTATAAAAATATGTACATTTGTAAGTTCATACCCATAAAAATCCTAGGCTAAAGGCAGGACTGCGGATAATGCCGACGCATAGCTTTTAAAAAAAAATACGGTTCATATTGCGCAGCCGCCCCGATGAAAGAAACTTGGAGACCTAAGGTCGGTTACTTTTAATAAGTTTCGGTTGCAATCTGGGCGTTTTTTCTTTGAAAATTTCTTTCGAAGTTTCAATGAAAGAAACCCAGACATCTTGGTCGGATGGCTTTTTATTGAATTTCAGTAGCAATTCCGGCCAAATTTCTTTGAAAAACTTCTTACAAATTTTCAATCAAAAGAGACGGTGTAAACCGTGTTCTCTCGTCGACATTAGCCAGTTTCGGAAGTTGGACGTAACTCTTATGCATACACTCTCCGTAACGGTTTTAAACCACGTGCACTTCGCGCAGATTTAATACAATTAAGGCTTATCTAATTTTGCAGTTTCTCGTGCGTGGATATACGCGTTTAATGAACTTACTGCACTCGTTTGTTTATGCACCTACGTATACCCCCCGGAATTCGTTAGAGAGATGGATGGCAGGGGGTGAAACGCATCGAAATAATCTCGACAGAGATCGCATGCAGGCCTGTATGTCCTATCGTGATTTCGTTATTGTACTAATTATAAAAAAGCGAACCCCGACAATACTCAGTCCTTCATTCGATCTGGCGCATTTCATCACAGAGGTCGTATCTCTACATCAGGGTTTCCCAAACTGTGTTCCGCGGAACCCAAGGGTCCGCAGAAACTAAATGAGGCTCCTTAATATACATCCGATACGTTCTTCTTTCTCTTATTTGCAGCAGGAAATATGAGCTTCACGTGTGAACAGTATACTATAAGACACAAGCTATATACATAAAAATTATAATGCTTTTAAAGTTAATGTTATTGCAACCATCTCTTATTTAGGGTTCCACGAGAAAAAATATGTGAATATAAGGGTTACGTGGCTTCACAAAGTTTGGGAACCCCTGCTCTAGGTTAAAGTGGTTTTTTTTAATAATTCCTGGAACCTACGCCGAAAAACCTGCTGGCCTATACTTCCTCGGGAGGTTCAACCTAGTAAAGTCCAATTCAAATTCTCTAACAGCGGTAGAATCGCTTTCCTAAGGGCCATGCAGTTGTATAGACTATTTACGTAATTGCCTCCATAGTGTAATTGCCTCACCTGAATTATGAGAAAGAAATAAAAGATAATAATAATTTTATCTCTAATATAATTTATCCTCTTTTGCTTTGACAAGATAATAAAATATTATAGAGATTAAGGGGGAAACGTCGCAAAGTTTTTTTTAAAACTTTAACAAGATGTCTCGCTTGGCTGCACGTTCCCCCTAATGTTGAGTATGTGCCTGATTATAAACAATTTTTTTAAAACGATAACCTCGCTCTTATCACGCAGATAAAAGCATTTAAATAACTCTTTAACAAGCCTGCCACTCCTTTACTTTGACACGAGAGTTTTTATTGTTTACGGTGCGTGATTCACTTGAGGGCATAGACAAGTTTCGGTAAAATAAAATACACGCTGCTCTTATAAACGGGGATTAAATACCAGTAAATGTTTGAAATCACGTTACCGGTATGCTTCATTCGGAAAAGACCAATTTCTCGATACAAGGAGAAAACCGCGTATTTGCCCCACCCTTGTTTTAGCGTAAGAAATCGTGCGAAAACGTGGGGCAATTATTAATTTACTAGGTAACAGCCCGTTATATGGCGGGTCGAAATAATATATCAAAAATGGTATTTTCAATAGAATTTTTATTCGGTTGGAAAGGTATGTATTTTTTCATCATCAACATTTCACATCGGCACTTATTATTACAGGTTGGGATTAATTCAACATTTCTTCGTACGCTAAATTTGGAGTGAATTGTCGTTCGTCATTCATCTATCGCCCTTGCACGTTACTCGGCTTGAAGAAAACATTAATGTTATTTGGATTCCCGGTTCTGGTCTCAGCGTTATATCGGACAGATCGCGAAAACTATACGTATTATTTTTTTATTTTTTACGTGCGTAAATACGATATTCATAAGGTTTTTTTTATCTCGACAATATTGAAACTGTAATACTGTAGAGAAAACATGATACATATTTAAATTTCATCAAATAAAACGATAAAAATCGAGGGCCATACGAAATCGCTTGCTCCCTTTATTTTAGCCCGAGACACGGAAAGCGTTTTGTAATATTATAGCTTGTTCGCTGCGCCGTGAGTGGTTTCATCTCGAGGTTAACGACGCATTCATATTTTGATCCCGTCGAGATTTTTTTTTATTCCCGTACGAGTAAAAAAAATAGCGTTATTTTCTTCCGTCAAAACATCTGGGTTCCCCCGTCGAATCCACGGCCTATAACAGTGTTTCATTTGACTTCTTTTTTTCTTCTTCTTCTTCTTCTCCGGGGCCGCCTCATATACTTTGTTACGCTCTTCCAATCTGTTTCCGTTTATTTTTCCCTTTGCTTTTGTATGTTTATGCGCGCGTATGGAAGCGTAGGGCTTATTTCTCGAAAGAAACGTTGACAAATATAGAGTTTTGCTTTATTTATCTCGTTCCGCGACTCTTTCGTTTTCTGCTTCCTTCTGTCTCTTCCCGTCCTTTCTTTCTACCGTCTCTCTCTCTCTCTCTCTCTCTCTTTCCAGCGTACGTACACAGGACACGTCTCGAACTCTCCGCGGAACAGTACTTATTGTTATGTGGGACGCAACAATGCCTTCAACTGTTTTATTTTATTTATTTTTTATCTGACTTATACAAGTCCGGAGCAACTCGCTTTGTGCCGGTATTCCGAGTCCGTACCGAACAAATGTAAAACTAAAAATGGTAAAAGGAATAATGTTGTTTAAATTAGGTTTTTAATTAAAGCAACTTTTTTTCCTTAAATTAAATGCAACTTTTATACAGCGTCCCGCGGTGTAATTTTTAGTGTCCCGTACCGTTAGGGCAGTTACGGGAATGGGGCATAGTTGCCCCGGGCGAAGCACGGGAGAAGGCAGCCTGACTTAATTACGCCAACGTAGGCGAAGATTTTCCGCGCGTAAAAACACCCATTTATGTCATATGTATGTATGTACGTATATACACGATATATATGTAGGGCCAAGTTACCACAAAAATTGTTTTAAAATAAGATTATTAGGATTATTATTTTAAAATGTCATTTGTTTTTAAGCTTTACCTAATGTTTGAGGACCAACGCAACATTAGACCTAATACCCTTTATAAATTGTCTTAATAAAAAAATCTATTCACTGCGTAAGAACAGAACAAAAGACAGCTCAATTTGTCGAAAACGGCAGCCTCAAAACGATTTCCTTCCTTCGTGACGATTCACTCTTTTAATACTCTTTTATCTATTTTGTAAATTGTCTTAAATAAATCAGTTCGCCGAGTAAGAACAGAAAATAAATTGATGTGTCCAACACATGACTTTCTTAATACGTAAGTTGTGAACCAAAATCAAATGATTTTCAACTTACACGCTTCAGCGCGAGCGATTCAATTTTTTTCACTACCACGCACGCGAGCTGCCCACTTACAGTCAATTTCGAAGAAAATTGAATCTCTTGAAATATTCCTCATATGAAAATTTATTTAAAACAAAAGTTGTAAAAATTATATATATATATATATATATATATATATATATATATATATATAAACAAAAATTCAGTTTTAAGCGAAATATTTAAGAAAAACGAAAATTTGACGGGTAAACCGCTACTTCCGACTGACCGATTGTTATCAAAATATTTTAAAATCTTAAGAACACATATAAAATCACAAATATAGAATTTCATGCTGATCTGATGAATAGTTTTGTAATTAGGGCGCCCACAAAATTTGTCACACGCATACGGACAGACACGCAAACATCATCGATAAAACCGTCATAACGTGTTCAGAGGGCCTCAAAACGTGTATTTCCGTTGAAATATTGAATTCGAATTTTTTCATGAAAACAATACTTTCCTTATACAACATATAGAGAAAGTAAAAAGGTATTTCGATTTGTCGTAAACAGCAGTTTTTAAAAAAGGTTTGTCTTTAATAAGTCAACCTTTGATAACTTTTTCGTCCCAACCGCCAATGATAATTACACCTCACCGTGATTGAAACGTTTGAAACAGTTTTGCAGTCCTTAGAACAGTATTTTACGGACTAAGTAAATCCTGTTAACGTTTATTTTCACCCGTGGAAGTTTTCTTTTCCGGGTAATGGATTTTGCTGTTTTTTTCTTTGTCTGAGCTTCGGGGAAAAATAACCGAATCGGATTTTCGTTTACGGGAAATTTGCCGGAAATCTTCCACTCGGCTCATTTCTACGTTCCTGCCGTTTGTTAAGATCTTCATCTATGTTGATGATTATTATTATTAATTAATAAGGAAAAAATAGTATGAATTTATATGAATGTGGAGTCATTATTTTTCTCTTTTGATGATGTACACTCGGAGTAAGTTAAAACTCTGTTGCTTTGGGGTCAGAAATAATACGCGCAATAAATTTTCCGTGCTGTAGCGAAGCTAGGTTTATGATTATAATTATATTATTTTATTTTATTTGTTTTGTTTTATTTATTTTATTTGTTTTATTTATTTTAGTTGTTTTATTTATTTTATTTATTTATTTATTTTAATATATTTAATAATTTTTCTCGATAAATTAATTACAATAATGTTACAAATTACAAATTTTTAATTAAATTAGAATTTTACGCGAAAAATGACATTAACAAATATTCCTTTAATATTAATGAACGTTGAGACTTCTCGTTGACTTCGCTATTAAAAGAAAGCATATTCTCATCAACAGGAATATAGTAGTGGATACATCAATTATTAACATTCCCCTTGTTACATTCCCGTAGGCTTATAACAAAAACTCTTTAACTGTTAAACTATAAGGATGGCGACTTTGTTATAAAAATCTTGCAATTAATTCATATTAACGAAAGTGGCAATGAAATTAGAGAACGGCCGTTATAAATACAAAAATATGAAAAAATGAACGTGAGAATATTATGATATAATATACAAAAATGTAATAATAATATTAATACTGAAAAAATTCTCCGACTCGCATAGCTGGACCTTTGATTGCTGAATGACACGTTTCAAATTGCTTATCCGTACATTTTTACGATTTACTTAACTGCCCCGAAGTACGCCGAGATAATTTTTGTCGTTATTTATTCTACTCATAAGCCTCGTTACTGTCTAGGTGCAAGAAATGATTATGCTGGCAGTCATTATATCTCTCATTACGTCATTGCTTCGTTAATATTTTCCGATAATTTGCTGGTTCTGGATAATTCTACATCGCGAGTTGCTTCATTCTCTCTGTTAACTTCCTCTTCGTTTTCGCAAAGGTATCTCGCTTATGCTATGATTTCGTCGTCAATTACGCGAAGAGCATCTGGAGTGGCGTGTTTACGAAAAAAAAATTGCCTCGAGACCATTTTTATTTCATTTTCAGTATTATAAGCGGGCTTTACTTTCAAGTAAACGCTGTTTAGTCGATATGGTATATATATATATATATATATATATATATATATATACTAAGGAAGAGGAAAGGTAAGTAAGGATATTTTGGGCAACTAGGTGTTGAAGGAAACCCAGTGAACACTTACCGGAAGTAGAGCCGCTGGGGTGTTGGAGAGACACATTTGTAGAGGTTAGAGCTTCCACCCCCACACCTTCACCCCAGTGTCACTGCCATATCAGTTGTGTCTCTCTTGTGCTGACGAAGGGATCATCCCGAAAGCTCTAACCTCTACAAATGTGTCTCTCCAACACCCCAGCGGCTCTACTTCCGGTAAGTGTTCACTGGGTTTCCTTCAACACCTAGTTGCCCAATATATATATATATATATATATTCAAAATAGCGTTCGTGGTAATAATCCGGGATTCGAAAAGTTCTGTCTCACCATTTGATTGTTTCGTGCTCCAAATTCTATGCTCAGCCGATGCCGTTTCCAGCATTGATTATAAATCATTAATGAAATTCTTATTTCCCTCGCCCATTGTGATGATATAATTCGTATACTTGAGATACGAGAAAAACTCGTAACGGATGCAATCTACGTTGCATCGCATCTTTTTAAAAAAAATCTACAAAGAAAGGCGTTGTCCCATCTACACCTGTATATTCAAACTTTGAAAATTCTTGTGATTTTTGCTCCATATCAACATCAGACAGCATGCTTGTCACCTCTCCCTCATCTCCTCCAATGTAAACATCTACCAGCGATCCCTATGCGTCTCACTCTGAGGGCAGAAACAGTAAAATCGTTTGGCAGGTAAATAAGAAATACTTTATTCTTGATTTCATTGCGTGAGCAAAACTCGTCGTATCCTTAGAATGCCAGCACCACCAGGCACATTACTGTGCCTAATGGAAAAACCGACCCTGTGCGCATCTGCATTTTTGAAGAAATCTACATAGATTAAAATACCGGATAATCCGGCAGTCTCGTTCCCGAGCGTCCCGGATATGTGAGAATGCGCTGTATTTAAAAATCATCATGGATACATTCTTTTGAGCACTTCTTCTGAGCCGCCTTATATTCTGTCCGTCTGAAAACGAGTCCCGTTATAGATAACTTCGTCGTAGCGAACCGCGTTATAGCGAACAGCGTTATAGCGAACAGCGTTATAGCGAACGGCGTTATAGAGAAGCGGGTTATAACGCGCAACGTTATGATTGAATTTCATTCTGTTTAAAATCCTCCAAAGAAATTTCGTTCCAGCCTCCCATTGTGTTCGTTTTCGGATGACTTATTTATTTTTTGTCTCATTTTTCGGTCGCATTAACCATTTTACCTAGATAGACGGTCCGCTAAATCGAGGCCCATATAGCTAAGTCGTTTTAGTGACGCACGAGCATACGCTGAAGCTCTTTGGAAGCCCTTTCCGCATTAGCCTTCGTAACTCCCTTAAATTATGCACGGATGACCCAAATTCGCGAAATTAAACGCTCCCTAAAAACCGATATATCCTCGCGCCTTCGAATATATATATATACCTAATACTTATAAGGAGAAAATTAATCGCACGGAAAGGAATTTAACAGCTCCTTTCGTCCGGAAAAGAAGGGGATGATGATGATAAAAAAGAAAGAAGAAAAAACTTCATCGGAGATTCAATATCTCTCCCGTTGAAGAGACGAATGAGATTCTCGACGCGAAATTATAATGAAAAGTAATTTCGAGGATGCGGAAGGAATTTTTTATTTTTTTTTGAATCGACGAAAAATTAATAAGGAAATTAAAAGGATTGTCGATTCGTATCCGGTGGGGGATGAGAGGGGACCGGGTTCGAAACTTTGGTCCGGGAGAGGATAATCAATCCACCCCTTCTTAACCCCTTTCTGGTTCTCTCTCTCCCTCCCTCCCTGCCTCTTTCTCCCACTCCTTTCACCCTCCCCCTGCTCTTCCCTCTGTAATAAGTTCCTTTTTCCATTTATGTTTCGTCTTTCTCTCTCTCTCTCTTCACCTCCGCCCACTCCAATCTTCTCCCTCTCTCTCGCCATCGTCAACTTTCTCCAATTACACAGTAAGGTTGTATTCCAAGAAGTGGCGTTCAATCTTTGCAGTTGACGCACTCCTTTGAGGGTTGTTTTAACGATAGGCTGCTCTGGAATATTTCAAAGCTGCTCCGATGCTAAACGACGGAATGATAAATATTTGCGCCGCTAAGAAATAACAGGTAGAGTTTTATTCACGAACGTGGATAAATTAGCGCGTTTCCTTATTTTTCACGTGGTTATACCTCCATATATTCATTCACTACAGCCTCGTTTAGTTTAGCTTTTAGCGAAATCGATATTTTATTGTAATTTTCAACGTTTCCGTATTCGCCTCTGTAAGGTTTTCAAAAACTCTTCAAGAATAAGTGGCGTCACTGTGGAAATGTATGCTCAAAAATTTAGCTTTCCATTCTTTATACCTTCAGAGACTGGGCCGGCGTGATGGGGTATGCTACGCATAGGGACCCCCGGAATAGGGGGGCCCAGATTTTGCTTATATGTACCATAATTCATCGTCGTCAATAGCTGGCACAGTATATTATAAATATCGATACAGATAAATGAGCTGAGTTAGGGGTCAGATGCCAATTAGGAATGAAATAATATCGACAATTTTTAATACCGGTATAGGGACAGTTTTTTGCTGATGCCGGTATTGAAACCGGTTTTGTGCAGAGAACAGTTTATAATCAATTAGTATATTATTTTAATAATAATAATAATCCTTTACTAACGGGATAAACCCTCTTTCCTACAAAATATCAAATGGAGTTCAAAATCAAGATATGAGTATTTCAGCAACTACATAAATCTGGAGTTTTCAAAAACAGTCTTGCTTTCAAAATAAGGTTATAACTAGATAAATGCCCTGTTCAGGGCGTTTTTACCACTCTGCAAAACGGTGTCACCCATCCCGCTAAAGGGTATTTTTCAACCCCAGGCTAAAAAACATTTTTTTCGAAAAGAAAACTCTTCATATTCCACAAACAATAATGGAAAAGTAAGAAGAAAGGGTTACACTACACAAAATAAATTTATAAACCAAATTATATGTTTGATATGAAAATAATGAGTCAATATGTGGACCTGAGGTCAAAAAATACCGCCCTTCGGGACCGATGGGTTCAGGAACGCATTTCAGGAGGACGAGACCATTTCCAATCGTCTTCTGTCATCGAACTAGGTATTATTGTAAAACTCTCATACCGATCCGTCGGAGTCACTTTTCAGAAGAATCCCCCCACTTTAATTCTACTCACACAGGCAACAAATAAATACATTTTTGGAAACTTGGCACTGATCCCACAAAGTGCACTTCTCAATACCGAAAACCCGGTATTGTAAATCACGATACCGGTATTATGTGTCTAATTCAATACCGGTATTAATTCCGGTTTTCCAATACCGGTATTCATCCCTAATGCCAATACGAAAATAACTATCCGATGACCACAAACTAAATTCTCTGGTGTGAAGTAAGGTAGAATGTATGTGACATAATATGTTTAAATTATAGAGTACCAATTCTAGTACTGCGTGTCGTTGCTACCTCATTACCCCAGGTCACGTAATGGCCATTGTTGGAACATTGCAGAAAAAGAAGAGGGGGCCCCCGAAATCGTGCTTGCATAGGGGCCGCATGAGATATCATGCCGGCCCTGTTCAAAGATATAAGTAATACAATAGAAAATTATTTAAAACATACCTCACTTGAGTAACTGTAACGTAATCTTTACGTTCAAGTTGATTTCTTCATCGTAAATTATCCATTCTTTTTTCTCGCACAAGGCGCTTTGTGCGCACGAAAGGAAAATTAACATATTAAGTTAATTTATTCGCTATAGATAATCCATTTCCTTTCATTTATTACGTTCTATGTTCACAAGAAAGGAAATTAAACATATTTACATATGAAAATATCGAGAAGGAGAAAAATTCTGAACTTGACCGGGACTCGAACCCGGGTCTCCCACTTGCACGGGTAAGTGCTCTAACCACTAAGCTACCAAACCAGACTAATTCTCCAAGGGGAATTTTTCTCCGTCTCTATGTTTTCATTTGTGATCAGTACTATGCACTCACGCATAAGTATAAGTTAACTTCCACCATTTTAACTCTCATATTTACGTATTTGTAGTAGACTTTTTTACTTTCTCATACGAAGTATCGAGAAAGTATTGTTTTCGCGAAAAAATTCGACCTCGAGATTTTTACGGAAATACACGTTTAAGTGTCGTTGAATCCGACAAAGTGGTTTTCGCAATGCCGTCTGTCTGTCTGTTACTGGCTCTGGAGCCTAGACGGTAGAACGAAAATGAATGAAATCTCGTACTTAGGCATTTTATCATACTAAGCAGAGTATACATAGAAATGGTTGACATTGATCAATAATTAAGAGTAGTTTATTCTACGCATTTTTAACAACAATCCGATTTTCTCGAAAATGGCTCTAACGATTTTAATCAAATTTCGTACAGTTACTTGGGTATACATCTACAATAATACTACGTATTTAATTTTTCTCAATGAATGAATATAAGGGTAGTTTATTCTTGGCCAACTTGAGCAAAAATTGGATTTTCTAAAAACAGACTCATACGATTTTCATTTTCTAAAGATAACTAAACGACGCATTAGTACCCATATATGAGAGAGTTTGTACAATGTATGTTGTACCGATTTTTTACTTCAGTTGCTACGAAGATTGTTTTCGTTGACAACGTTTGATAAATCCACATAAGATATTTTCTAATTTCAAAATAAATTACGACTTTCGCGTTAGATTTTTCTCGAACTTTTTCTAAATAAGTGGCATTAACGTGAAAATTTACGCTAAATTTTTAAGCTTTCCCTCATTTGAACTTTCGGAGATATTTAAAAAAAACAAAATTTTAAATGGGCATCAGTCCGAACTTGTATATTTTTCAAAACTCAAATTAAAATAAAAACAAATGGCAGCAGTACAGCTATCTACACTTCAAGTTTCGTCTCTCTATCTTTTAAGGTTTCGTGTCAATTTCAATTTAAGTAAGTGCGCAGACAGTCAGACGCCAAAGTGAAACTATAAGCCCGTGTTTTAACGCGCTGAAAACTCGTTTCTCAATGCAAATGGCGGTCTGAATTTCCGAGAGGGAGAAAATTGTTGGTGGGCGACATCTCAAGGGCAAAATTATTGAAATTATGGAGATGATATTTTGGATTCGTCAATCCTTTGCCGGCGAAACATTTGAAGACGCTATTCTATAAGTTTCAACTTCAGGATATTCGATTCCAAAAGGTAGTGAAGAGGAAAATAATCAACTTTAATATTGTCGCGCCTGCCTTCAAAACTCATCATTTTTACACTCGATTGAATTCCACTGTTCTAGAACTCGCGTGTGAACAGGCGTCTCGATTTGTGGATTTCTGCGCCGGGCGTAATGTTTTTCAAATTAAGAAATTATATAATATTTGATGAGTGAAACATTTTTGTATAAATGGATAACGTTTTTAGTTATTCCCCGAAAGAGCATTTTTTGGGTTTTTGTGATCGTCTATCTGGTTGGACAATATTTTTTTAAAGCTAAAACAAATTAGGTATGGAAAGCACGATAGCATTTTAAACGTCTTCTGTCCGTTTGTGAATTTGGAAGGGACTCTGAACAGGGCCGGCCAATTGTACCTATTGGACCCAATCGGGCCCCGCGGCTACGGGGGCCCCACAGTGGTGTAGGGGCTCCAAACTATCTATTGGTGATGATTCTTTTTAGATTTATCCATAGTCCCATCCATACCCAAGTGGTCTCATGAGAGGCCATCTGATGCTCTCAGGATGCAGGAAACTACGCCTTTTAGATATAGGGACCCCGCCAAAAGTTTTCTAATTGGGCCCCGCAATTTATAGGGCCGGTCCTGACTCTGAACTGACACGGCGAAATTAAAAAAAGCGCATTATGGGACTTGAAGTTTTTCCTATATTTCCTGTTTATAATACTAGATGTATTTATTAAATAAACAATTACTCTAAAATTAATAGACGAATTCGAGACTTCGTGGAATTCCATTATATGGAGGATATGCGGCGTTGTTAAAATAAATAGAAAAACAAAAATTAAAACCACATATTTAATAACAATTTGGCTTATAACCACATAACACACATGAGGAATAAGCCGAAATGTTACTAAAAACCGTGTGTTGCTTTAATTTTTGTTTTTATTTTAACAACGCCTCATTTTCCCCCAAACCAATTACTCCATCACATAAGGAATATTATGGACCTTCATTAAAGTTAATAGTATTAATGTGGTCCTACAAGAATTACTTTAGTTCCAATGTGGCTCTGATGCAACATCGAGATAGACATGTCTTTAGAAGATGCAAATGATTAGGCGAGCTGGATAACCTTTTAAATCTGAAGTTACCAAGAGACTATTTCGTGTCTTATTGCCGGAAAGTAAAGTGTAAATAATTTCTTTTCGTCAATATTTTACCATAAAACAGTTTATGATCATCATTTTAATCAAGAGTAACTCGTGGAGATCAGGTGGCCATATTCGCAGCATGCTGCGGAATAGATATAACGTTCTTAAGTAGAATAAGCAATCTTTTAGGGTAGGTCAGGGGTTGTGAAACGCCGCCAGTCAACTTCTAAACTTGGTGAAATACATTTAATTCGCTCTAAGTGCCTTGTCCGAAAATTTATAGTCAGGATATCCGCAGCATCAATATATGAAATCCTCATATTCACAGCACCCAGGATAAATTGAGAAATAATTAATGTTCTATCCCGTATTCTGTATCGCAGTTAAAATAATAACAACGTAACATGAGATTATAGTTTTTAAATAACAATATAGCTGACAAAGAGCTTCAATTTGCCTAATTTGGCTAAGAGCGAATGTATTCGGGAAGAAGGGTTTCTCAAACTACAGGCCACCACCCAATATTGTTTCCTAAATCCGGCTCGCAATTTTCTCAAAAGCACAAATAAATAAATGAAAGAAGTCTAATGGACAGAGAAAAGATTGCTTACATTAGGATTTCTTCCAGCGTCCATTTCATCTCCTTACGAATTTACGAAAATGTCAGAAGATTCTTTCATATTATTTGAGTGTGTTACAGTGATTAGTATTTTTACCCTACTGGATCGCTAGACATTTAGTTTAAATGTGATGATATGTAATAAGGCTTTGAGATTCCTACAATACATGCAACAACCTTATAAATATAACGTATTCTAAGATAAGCACTTGAGTATCAAAATTTGAATAAAAAACAACTACTCATGTTAGGTGCTTCCAAGAAACATAGCAAGTTTATAATTTTATTTATGATCATTGAAGATACACTAAAATTAGAATTCGTTTTCTCAGTTTTTTTATGCTTGAGTTCTAAGTTTAAAAATATTTTCGTCCATAAGAAGAGCTCTATAACTCCCCAGTGAATTAAATATAGTGTAGACAAATGCACTAAAAATTACTCAGAGAAATAAGCCGGTATAATTGTTTATCAAGAAGGGCTTACTTTTTAAATCCGGAATTTACATCAAACACATTAATCCGAATAACATCTCTACTTTTCCTCTCTTTATTTGTTTTCATAATTTGTTTGCAACTGGGCGAGTTTGCTTAACAGCCAGGAAGGGCATGTCTAAATAATATACGTACGTTTTTAGAGCCGGTAATAATTGCATTGAAGGATTAATAGTCAAATGACGCAACGAATTGGGTCGTAAGTTCCATTGTAACATTCTGAGTGCCCATCACGTATAAATAGCTGAAGGATAAAAATAATAGAAGCGGGAACGAACTGCCGCCATGCATTATTTTTTCCCCCTTTTCATCCATTTCCATTTGTCGTGAACAGCACTTCATCTCCGCTTACGTATATATATAGAGCTTATAAAAAGTGAAGAATAAACGTCCATTTCATTGGTAATCTCGCGAACGGCAGCGTAAACGGACAGAAACGTTCTCCCCCACCCTTTAAGCATTCATTGTCAATTATAGGGGACATGTTAAGACTCCGGTCAGAAGATGTTCTTCTTTTTTTTCCCTGAGGGAGAGATTCGCCAGGATCAATGTATTCCTTTTATTTGGTAGCGAGCTAAAGAGACTGATAAACAATGGTTTCGAATCTCCCAGCGTTCTTTTTTTTCCTCTCTCTCTCTCTCTACGGATTCTTTTGTTTATTCAACAACGGCCGAATAAGGCCACTCGAAAGGATCGCTTCCCTACTTGTCAACAATGAATAAGACGGAGGAAGATTTTTGCACCCGACGGGATTAGAACCGGTGACTAGGATGAATAGGATTCCATAGACACTCTATTATACCGTCCATCTATATGGGACCTTATAAGCATTTATCCACTACATGTCCACAAAAGAGCACGGAATCATCTTATTATACGGTAATCCCATTTACCCTTTATCATTACCTAAACCTCTCTGTCTCCGTGCCTTTTCTTTTTACCTCCTAACGCGTAAATTCCGCTTCGCCAATCTCCTTTTAAATCTTCCCTTTTAAGGATCCGATCATTTGCTGCTCCATCCTGGTTTATTACCATCCCTCCCACTTTTCCAATCTGAAAGTATATATATATACACACACACGCACGCACGCACAGACCACACACGCACGCACAAAACCCTTTTCAGACTTTTCCTGCGTTCCCCATAAAGTTCTCGCGAAAAATCGCCTCAGGAATCTCTATTACCTCTCTCCTACCTTCCATTCCTTCCACCCTCTCTCTCTCCATATCTGTGTTCTCTCTCTCTCTCTCTCTCTCTCTCCCTTCTTCTAAAACCTTCCTCTCTTTCTCTCCCTCTCTTTTTCTTTTAATCTACTTTTCTCTCGATACCTCCCACGACCTCCAACCCCCCCACCCCCCTCCCCTCTCTCCTCCCCTTCCCTTTATCCCTCTTGTTTTTCCACCCTCAAACTCTCTGCCTCTTTACTTCCGCCTGATATTTTATACCTAATATTACCTCCCTCTTCCCTTTTATTCTTCATTATCTTCGTCCCTCACTCCCTCTCTCTCTCTGTTTTCACCGTCTCTAATATCTTACCCCTGTCGTGCACGCTTTATTTTCATCCCTCCCTATCTCTTCCTCCTTGATTCGATTTTTTCTCTCTCTCTGTAACTCCTTTCTTCCGTCCATTTCTCTCTCTCTCTCTCCCTCTTTGATTCCCCATTTTCTCTTACTCTTCCTCTCTTCCTCATCCACCCTAATCTTCGCTTTATTCCTACATAATCTATTCCTCCCTCCCTCACACAACCCTTCTCCCTCCCTTCTACCACCTACCTCTTCCTTCCTTCATCCTTCTCCCTCCCCTTATTCACTATCTTCATTCCACACACTGTTTCATTACCTTTAATACCTTGCCGCATTCGTTCTTCATCCCTCCATCCTTCCTTTTCTTTCTATTAACCGTTTCCTCCGTCAATCTCTCTCTTTCTCCCTTCACTATTCCTTCTTTTTTCTTCCCCCTTCCTCTCTCTTTTTCTCCCTTCACTATTCCTTTTTTCTTCTCCCTTCCTCTCTCTTTTTCTCCCTCCCCTCAATTCCCTCCTCTTCTATCCATCTCTCCGTTCCTCTTCCTCTATTTATCTCCCTCCCTCCCCCTCTCTCTCTCCTTCTCTATCATTCTCCCTCCCTTCGTACTCTCGTATGTTCGTGTGTTATTATTTGGTTATTCTCACTTGTAATTAATAGCGTAAGGTTAAATGTAAGAAGGGACTATATAGTTCATTGTCGCCCTCAATAAATTCGTTTGTCTGTCTGTCTCTCTCTCTCTCTATCCCTCTATACCCTCTTTCTCCCTCCATCCCTTTCTCCCACCCCATTCTCTTCTTTTTTCTTCCTTCTTCATCCTTCTGTCTCTATCTCTTCACTTCTCGCTATAACTTGAAATCTTCCCTCTTTTTTTTATCTTCTATTTCCCCCTCCTTTTATTCCCCCCCTCCTCCTCTCCCATTTCCACCCCTCTCTTCTTCAGATTTTTTTCCGGCTTACCTCGCGTTAAAACCAGAGGAGATATTTATCTTTCCTTCCAGTATCACAAACTTTCCGCGTTTTACAACTTTCCTTTCGAAAAAAAAAAGGAAGGCTCTCTCCACATTCCAAGTGGTCCTTATAGTTTCCGTTGTCTCTGCTGTCATCTAGATCGAGTCCTCTTTTCTTTCCTTTTTTTTTTTTTAAAGCAATGGGAGTGGTAAGTGGGGAAGAATGGAGGAGGATTTGGGGAGGAAAGGGTGGGCGGGAGGGTGGGACCTCCATCAAATCTTTATAAGGGTCTCGTTTGACGACTGTCTATATGGACTTAATCCCATTACGCTTACTGCTGCGATGCTGATGCCCGTCTCACGGTGTGTGCGTGTGTGATGCACAGTCCCTTTTCTCCAATCCGCAATAGAAATTCGTCGTTCACCAGGCAACCTCTCTCTCTCTCTCTTTTTCTCTCTTTCTCTCTCATAAATAATAACCGTTTTCGTAGATGATGTAGGTAACTCGAGGGGCCGTAAAACGGTCAAGTGAATAATCGATACCTGAAAGTTCCGTATACAGAGTGGGCTTCCTCGGTGAAAGTTTTGGCGGTTTTTTTTAACCAATGAACGGTTAGTTCTTGCCCGTTAAATAAAAAGAGGATTCTCATAATTATTATTAAGTTTAAAATGTTACAGTTTGAACAAGTGGCAGGGTTAGTCAGTTAATTAAAATTATTGAAATTTCTGTTCCATGAAAGATTTCATATAACTGTCGACATTTGCATGTGCAAAAACAAGTGCATACAACCAGAAAACTAATGGGTTCGATTTTCGAGGTTCATTTTATCCATTTGTTGATACCAAAATGGTCTCGAGACCAATTAAGTCCCCACTTTATGTCACCCTACCAAGCAATCCACCATCTCTCCTATATTTAGGCAGAAAGACATAAAGGGAAAAAATAATGATTAGCAACGGAACAAATATTCTAATTAACTATTTTGAAATTGTTTAACTTCAAAAAGATCCGCATGTAAAATTATGTTTCGATTTTGTTTGGCATCTTTTATTTGTAAACTAATTTAAAAGTCGGACAAAAATGACCTAAAAAGTTAAACAAAATTATTTAGATATATAGCATTTGTTATTATTTGTTATGTAACTATCATCATAAAGTTATTTTCTTATCACATCGATTCATTAATTCTGTAGTTCTCTTAAAACCACATTTCTTGTAAATAGTCGTTTTTTGTAAATCGTTTACGGTTAAGTGTAAGAAGGAGCTACGTAGTCTCAACCTCGCCGTTCAAAGCGTGAAATGAATAAATGGGAAAGGCAGGCTCAAAGACCTCCTCAGGTAACGTGTTTTAATTATCTATCCCTGTATCGAGAAATTTAATATTTCCTCGAGTTAGTATTTTATGACTAAAATAAGCGAGAAATTCCATTACTTATTGTTAGATGTCTCCTTCATTGATGACTCACCGAGGATGAACCTGTCTACTAAAAATATTATTAATATAGGATCAGCTACCATTAACTGCCACCGGGACCGGATACCTTTTTGTATAAAATGTTTTACTTTTTTCTTTTTCTTTTTTTTGGAAAAAATTACCTTTCTCCTTATTACTCGAGACTATCCCTCAAAACAGCATTAGCCTACAATATAGAGACGTTTAAAAAAAAAACAAGAGTAAACACTTAAGTATCAAAGATTGAAAAATCAAGTGCTTATCTTAGGTATCTTCAATAGCCATAACAAGCTTGATTTTTTTCCAGGCATAATACGAGCTCGGTAATTATCTAGCGGATAATAGAGCTGAGGAAAAATGACTACTCATTTATTATTAATATTAAACAATTTTTATTTGGTATTTTCTATTTTTATAGGAGCCTAATTTTAAACGGTTACGTAATTTGTCTCAGACGGTTTGAATGTAAACGTGACAAACAAGCGATATGTTACAGAAGGGATAAATGTCGAACCTAATGACTACATCTCCACATTCAAAAGAGAATTATCTCTGTCGCCTTAAGGCTAAATGAAATTTACATTATATTCATGAATAATTAGGGAAATCATGCGTCCATTTCGACTGTAATGCAACCGTCGCCAGTGAAGATTCATGGATAACGTTTAAATAAATACATTCTCGGCAAATCATAATCGACCAGTTAATCGCTTAATAACTTTTTTACGACAATTTGAAAGGACATATTTTTGTCGACGGTGACCCGATCCGTCCAAACGTTTAGAGAATTTTGAAATCCAATCGGACGCGAAGTATCTACGCGACGCAGGAGACAAGGACTAGCTCGATAATTCAATTCCCGACGTATTTCTCATCATTTTTTTTTCCTTTCATCCCCCCACGGATAATCGACGTGACAGTTCGACGTTTCGCGCTCGATCGAACCGAAATGTGTCCAAGCACCAAAAAATAAACTAACTTGAGAAATTACTTTCTGATAAATGCGTGGATTCACAGTGGAAGAGATGCTCCCGACCCAAACCCCACTCCTAATCTACTCTCTCTCTCCCTCTCTCTCTTCCTTTCTTTCTTTCTTAGAGAACTTCCCGTCACCTTAAAAATAAAAAAATAAAATAAACTCCTCTTCTCTTGGCCGTAAGATGCCACACTCCTCCCCGTCCTTTTGGATTCTTCAAGACTTTAAACTTCTCCTCTCCTTAAAACTTCCAACCCTACTCATTTCAACTTCACTGTTCTTCTTCTTCTTCTCAACCCCGTCTCCTCTAGGGTCAGGCCTGGGAGGAAAAACGGGGAGGGAATAAAAAAGACACTCCCTCTCCTCCCTCGCCCTCCCCCCCCCCCCTTCCGGCATCAATATCTCCAAAATGAAGTCGATTATCTATCTCCGCCCGAAACTCCTCTCCTTCCATCTCTTTACCTTCTCCACTCTGTGTGTACCTGATTCCATTAACTCTCCTCTTCGCTCCGAACTCACTCCCATTTCCATATTCCTATCCCTCCTTTTTTTATCCCCTTTTTACTTTCTCATACGAAGTATCGAGAAAGTATTGTTATCGCGAAAAAATTCGACCTCGAGATTTTTACGGAAATATACGTTTTTAGGTGTCGCTGAATCCGAAGAAGCGGTTTTCGCAATGCCGTCTGTCTGTCTGATACTGGCTCTGGAGCCTAGACTGTAGAGCGAAAATGAATGAAATCTCGTACTTAGGCATTTTATCATACTGAGCAGAGTATATGTAGAAATAGTTGACATTGCTCAATAATTAAGCGTAGTTTATTCTACGCATTTTTAACAACAATCCGATTTTATCGAAAACGGCTCGAACAATTTTGATCAAATTTCGTACAGTTACTTGGGTTTACGTCTTCAATAATACTGTATAGTTCATATTTCTCAAAAAATGAATATAAGGCTAGTTTATTCTAGGCAACTTTAACAACAATTCGATTTTCTCAAAAATGGCTCAAACGATTTTGATCAAATTTCGTACAGTTACTTGGGTATACATCTACAATAATACTACGTATTTAATTTTTCTCAATGAATGAATATAAGGGTAGTTTATTCTTGGGCAACTTGAACAAAAATTGGATTTTCTAAAAACCGGCTGATACGATTTTCATTTTCTAAAGATAACTAAACCACGCATTATTATATGAGGAAGTTTGTACAATGCATGTTGTACCGATTTTTTTCTTTCCGACCTCTTCTCTCTTTGTCCCTTTTAATACCTTTATATCAGCTACTTTCGTGTTTGTATTCTTTTTTTAAGGCACGTTTCGCTTCCTTCTCCTCTAGTTCTCCTTCTGTCTCCGTCTCTTTTCGCCTAGATCCTTCCTCTCCTGTATCACCTTTTATCACCTTTTAATCTTTACTTTCTCCTCTCCACTCTCTCTCTTCCCGTCTCTCATCTCTCCCTTCCTCTTCTTTCTTCTCTCCTTACCTCTTTCCTTCTCGCTCTCTTATCTCTCTTTCACTCTCTCCCCTCTCACTCCTTTCCTCAATCCTTCCTTCTCCTCTTCCGTCTCTCCTATCTCTCCTTCCCTCTCTTCTTCCCTCTCTTTTTTCTTTCTCTCGCCTCTCTCCTTCCTTCTCTCATCTATATTTTTTATGTATATTTTTATGTGTTCCATGTATGTCTATGTTACTTCTTTCCTTTTATTTGTTGTTATTCAATTCCTTTATTCTTTCTTTCTTTGATTTTGTTTCTTCTGTATGTGTATGGGGATTTTTCGCGGTTTTTTTTACACCTCTCTCCTCTTCGTAGGTGTTTTTCCGCAGTGGGATTTTTTCTGTGCTAAACAAAGCGATTACAGTTTTTTCCCAACCCACAAAACTAACAATATTCTATGGTAATTCTCTATGTTCATCTAACAAAATTTTTAATCAATATATATATATATATATGAGAAATTTTGTACTTGTATATAATTTTCAAACCTGACGAATGGGTTAAATGTAAGAAGGGACTTCGCAGCCTCAGTTTCGCCCTAAATAAAGTCGTTTGTCTGTCTGTTTGTCCTTCCATCTCTCCTTTCCTCTCTCATTTCTTTCCACCCCTTTCTTCCCTCTTCTCTCACCTCTCCCCAATCTCATCTCCGCTCTCTTTCTTTTCCCTCTTCCTCTCCCCTCTCCTTTCCTCTCTCTCTCTTAAATGTAAGAAGGGACTATGTAGTCTCAATTTCGCCCTAAATAAAGTCGTTTGTCTGTCTGTCCATCCCTCCTTTCTTCTTGCATCTCATTCCTCCTCCCCTCCCCCCGTTTGTCCTCCCCTTATCTTTTCCCTCCCTTCTCTTCTTTCTTCCCTCCCTTCCAATCCACGCTTCCAGACTGTCCCCTTCTGCCCCCCCTTCCCTCCCCACCCCCCGACTTTGTTTCCTCTCATTCACTCCACCCTCTCCCTCCAGCCACTCCTTCTTCCCTCCCGCCTGACCTACATCTGGTGTGAGCACATCCCTCACAAAAGGGAGATGTGCATTGCGCACTGCCACTCCAAGTAACCTGGTTAGCGAATCGTGTCTCACACGGGATTGATTGAGTCCTTGCACTCTGCCCTACTTAGATAAAGGTATTACACGCATCCTTAAACCCTTTTTCTTCCCTCCGTTATATATAAGTACGAAGTAGTTTGTCGGATCCTTATGGCGAGGGATATAAGGGTTTGAGGATCTTTTGGGAACTCCCTCCCCCCCCCCCCCCCCCACCCTCCCGCCAATCGATACAGAGGCCACTTTAAGGAAGGCGAAGAGAAAGAGAGTTGAATACGGTATCCGGAAAGGGAGGAAAATATTTGGGAATTCACGTATCCGGGGCTATGCAAGCGCCCACAAACGCTCAGCCAAGTGTCTAAATAAATCGTCGTTCCAGTGGATGGCCGCCCTCTCGAAGCAATCCTGGACAGAATGTCTGGCTCGGAATTTAAAAAAATTCTCGTGGTGCCGCGATTCTCGTTTTTTAACTGATTCGAAGGGATGCATAGATTCATGAATATTAATATATGAGTATTTTATTGTATACACACAAATACGGACGTGCACATATAAATATTATTTTCTTTAGGAAAAGAAAATGTAAAATGTGGGTGGCGACTACATGTCGGAGTAAGCCCAGTGGACACTTACTGATTTAATTTAATAAATATACACACATTTACGTACATACATGCATACACATATATACATGCATATATACTTAATGCCTGTGAAATGTTTAAAATAATTTGAGTGGGGTAGGAAAGTAATTAATGGTCACTTACTGTCACACATGTCGGAGTAAGCCCAGTGGACACTTACTGATTTACTTTAATAAATATACACACATTTACATACATGCATGCGTACACACACACACACACACATATATATATATATACATGCCTATATACTTAATGCCTGAGAAATATTTAAAACAATTTGAGTGTGGTAGGAAATTTTCTGTCAAACAAGAGATTCCCTGATGGTCAGCTAGAGACGAGTTTTAAGTTTCTAATCCAACGCACTATTCCGTCAGCGACTTCAGTAAACGTAAATATTCATGTAAAACTTCGTACATAAGAGTACATAGAGGGTAACGCAACGGCATCAATGTATAAACTTCATCTTTAATGCATAATATTGAAGAAAGTTCGCCCACAGTTTGTTCATCTTTTACTGATTGTTTATTAATAGTCTTAAGTATACGGATAAAGTGGTCGCAAATGTATTTCCAGAATAAATTTCCGTTATTTAATGTCGTTATATTTATTTACAAATGCGAATTAAAAGGGAAGATTGAATCTTAATTATAAAACAGAAAATGCTCATGAGTTAGAAAGAAGAGCCGATGAGGAATTTTTAAACAAGCTTCCCGAAGTCTATAATATTAGAAGATTTGCGCAAAGTTTGAAAAAATACCTGAAAATGCCAAAGAAAAGAAGTAGATATGTCTACTCGCCGAATTTTGAATGAATTAAGTGCTTGTAATAACCTTAAAGTACTTCATAAAAACACTGTTTATTTATAATTAAAACATTAAAAATGCCCTTTATATGCTTCGTAAGAAAAAGCCAGGCGGAAAAATAAACGCTCGCTTAAAAAAAAAAAACGAAACGATGCCTTTTATAATTTCGTTCGCTACCTGCAAGAAAGCCCCTTTCCCTTCAAACCTTTCTTCCATCCTTCCGTAGGCCAATGTGCAAGAAGGGTGGAGTTTTATATAGAGAGGAGCAGTATGCGGAATAGACGGTTGAAGTGGTTAAGGTTGCCGGCCCTACACTCGAGCAGGACCGGGTTCGATCGATTTTCAATCTGATCCCTCCAGCATCCCACTTGTGCCCCCTCGAAGAGGGCACGCGACGAGTGCGTTTTTCTCTTCGTCCTTGGGTCCAAAGGACCGCCCCCATCGTCCCAACACCCACCTCCAAACCCCTCCGCCCCCTCCACCCTCCTCCCCCCGCCGCCGCCCCCCCACGTGTCATCCACAACCCTCCTTTACATGCACTCCAAAAACTAACCCTCTCCACTTTTCCTCCAACCCCCGAAATCCTGGGCGTCTTTTTTTTTACGGTATAAAGGTGGAGATGGGCCAATGGGGAATGGAGTGGGAGAAAGAGGAACCTCGCCTTCTCCCTCCCTCCCTCTCTCTCTCTCTCTCTCTTTCCCATCTCCCCTTATCTCCATCCGCCTTCCCATCTCGTTCCCTATTTTCCTGCCTCTCGCTATATATTTCTCTCCTTCCCACTCTCTTTCATTCACTTCTCCATTTCCTCAAATATTTCTCTCATTCTCTCGGTTAATCTATTTTTAACTTATTACCCCTCTCTCTCTCTCTCCCTCCCCTCTCTCTCTCTCTCTCCCCCCCCCCCTCTCCCCCTCTCTCTCTCCCCCCTCTCTCTCTCCCTCTCTCTCTTAAATGTAAGAAGGGACTATATAGTCTCGATTTCGCCCTCAATAAAGACGTCTGTTTGTCTGTCTCTACTTATGTTTAGTTCTTCTCTCTCTCTGTAAATAATACTATCTGTATGTTTCGCAGGTTTTTCACACACAAACCTTCTTAAGTGGGTATTTTTCTGCAGTGGGGTTCTTCCTAAGGTTTACTATATGTTAACAAATCTTAGTTTTTATGTTTATCTACTTATGTTTATCTACTTATGTTTATCTACTTAACTCGTTTTTGTACATATATAGCAGACTGCCTAATGTATTCTTTCATCATTCGCGTATTCTATTTGTATTATTTTTAATCTAAAATTTTTGTAAGCTTGAAATTTCTCAATCTTGCTCAGAAATAAAGACGTTATCTATTTATCTTCCATCCGACTCACAATCCTCTTCGTTCTTTCTCTCCCCTATCTCATTCTCTCGTCTACTTTCTTATTCTCCCTCCCTTTCATCTTCTCTTTCTCCTCATCCTCTTCCCCTCCTGTCTCTATAATCGTGGGCGTACGATAAAAATCCACCAAATCCAAGTTTTGTCTAAATTCAGTTATTTATACCACTATGCATAATTTGTATTTTCATTTCCCTTAAAGGACTTAATTGTTGTGTAACTACAAGACACTAAGTATGAAAAATTAATATTTTTTTTCTCATACGAAGTATCGAGAAAATATTGTTATCGCGAAAAAATTCGACCTCGGGATTTTTACGGAAATATACGAAAAAGTGGTTTTTGCAATGCCGTTTGTCTTTTACTGGCTCTGGAGCCTAAACGGTAAAGCGAGAATGAATGTAATCTCGTACTTAGGTATTTTATCATACAGAGCAGAGTATATGTAGAAATGGTTGACATTGATCAATAATTAAGAGTAGTTTATTCTACGCATTTTTAACAACAATCCGATTTTCTCAAAAACGGCTCTTAACTATTTTGTTAAAATTTCGTACAGTTACTTGAGTTTACGTCTTCAATAATACTATATAGTTCATATTTCTCAAAAAATGAATATAAGGCTTTAACAAAAATTGGATTTTCTAAAAACCGGCTGATACCATTTTCATTTTCTAAAGATAACTAAACCACGTATTATTATATGAGAAAGTTTGTGCAATGTATTTTGTACCGATTTTTCAATTTAAGGTCGAATCTAATAATCCAACTTAATTTTTTAAAACAGGTTTTGAGGACTTGATGTATTTATCCTTTACGTCCACGATATATATATATCCCTCTGTTTTTTCCCTCATTTGTTATTCTCTCCTCTTTTTGTCTCTTCCTCTATTTCCACCTCTTTCCGTCTCCCTCCCTTCATACCCTCTCTTAATCTCTCACTCCGCCTTCTTATTCTCTCTCCTTTTAAATGCAAATGGTCTAAATTTCGCTGGAATAAAGACGTTCACGTATCTACCTATCCCTTTCATCTCTTGCTGCTTATTTCCATCTTCTCTTCTCCCTCTCTCTCTCTCTCAATCTCTCTCATCTACTCCATCTGTCTTATTCTCTCTCTCTATTCTCTCCTGTTGAATTCAAGAGTGGATCTTATGGTCTAAATTTCGTCCGAATAAATACCATTATCTATCTCTCCCTTTCTCCTCCCTTCCTACTTGTTTCCATCTTCTCCTTCCCTTCATCCTCTCTCTCTATCTTCTCATCCTCTCTTCTGTTTCTCTCCATTTCGTCTCTTCCTACCTCGCTCCATTTTCTTCTTCCCTTCTTTCTTTCTTCCCCTCCTCTCGCTTCATATATCCTCCCTTAGAGATCTTTTCCACTCATCTCTTCCCCCACTTTCTTCTCCCCCCCTCTCCTCTCTCTCTCCCTCCCTCTCTCCCCCCTCTCCCCCCCTCTCACCCCCTCTCTCTCTCCCTCTTTCTTCTCTCTCTGCTTCTCCCTCTTTCTCTCAATTCTCTCTCTAACCTTTCCTTCTCTTTTTCTTCTCTCTCTCTCTCTTCCCTCTCTTGCAACCTTCTCTCTATCTCTCCCTCTTCATTCCTCCTTTTCCCTCTCCCTTTCCATTAACCAACTGGTTTCCATCTATTCTTCTCTATTTATCTCCTTTACACTCTCTCCTTGCTCCTATTATTCTTCCTACCTTTGTTCTTTCTCTCCTCTCTCTCTCCCTACCTCTCTCCGTCCTCTCTTCTTTCCTCCTTCCCCTTCACGTTTTCTTTCACTCATTCCCTCCTATTTTCTATCCTTTCGCTCCATTTTCCCCCTAATTTATCTGCTCTCCCTCGTGCCAGCCCATCTTTCCTTTCTCTCCTTCCACCTTTTCTTTCTCCCGCCTCCCCTTCTCTTTTTCCCACCTCCCCCTCTCTTTCTCTCTCTCTTTCTCCCTTTCTCCCTCTCTTTCTTCCCTCCCATTCATCCTTCCTTCCTCTCCAGATTTTCCTCACTTGCCTCGAATAGGCTTGGTAGATAGAGAGAGAAGAAAAGATGAGGACAGGTTACCTCTCGAACCCCCACCTCGCCCCTCCCCTCCCTTCCCCACCCCTCTCCCACTCCCTTTCCTCCCCCTCCTCTTCCGGGATGCTTCCGAGTGAGAATCTCACCGGAGGAGAGGATCCGGGAGGTGTGAGAGGTAAAGAGATAGGAGTGGGATTAAAGAAAGAAGGGGGAGAGGGGGGAAACGGCGGATGGGAGAGATAGGTTTAGTGTGTTCGCCCTAACGGAAGAACCGTCCTGGCATCACGGTTTTTAAAGGGAATTAAAAAAAAAAGAGTGAGGCGTTGTTTGGCAGTCCTTTCAAACGCAACGTTTTAATTTGTACGTGTAACTATGGGGTATGGGGGGTGGAGTTGTCAGGCTTCTGCTACTGTTCAGTACTAAACGTTTACTTGAATTTATGCAGTTCTTCGTTATTTACGTATGTTTGTATGTGTGTGTATATATATATATATATATATATATATATATATATATATATATATGTATGTATGTATGTATTATATGCATATTTATATCATAGATACACAAACCCGGTGGTCCCTTTCGCAACGCTGGGGTTTAGTTCGGAGCTGGTCTCGTCAGGCGCCTACTAATGTTCAGTAATAAATTTAAACTTTATACTCTGCATTTCTAATTTATGTACGGTTATGCATGTGCATATGTATGAGCAAGCTTATATGTGTACATATATACACAAACAAACACAAACCTGGTAGTCCCTTATGTTACGTTCCTATAATTTTGTCTACGGAGCTGGTGTTGTCAGTCGTTTGCTAATGTTCAATGATAAATGTAAATTTGATTCTCTGCATTTTTCCTCTATGTATGTATATGTATGTGCATATGTATTTTTTTAAGTTCATATGTGTACACGCACACACATACACACTAATCCTATGCTACCTTGCGCAGCGTGGGTGTTAGATTTCTGTAAAGGCCGCGTTGCGCATATTTAAACCTTTATGGAAAAATGAGGTTTTCATATAGAATACGAGATTTCTCACGTAAAATAGATAGGCAAAATGCGGTGCGCACCAAATTCAAGACCGCGTTTAGTTAAATTTTATACTTGTTTGGTAAATTCGTGTCACATTTCTTTAACCGCGTATAATCAAATCTTAGTGGGGGGAAACCCGCATTGGGAGAGGGTTTACTGTGTGTTTATGTATACGCATCATTACCGTAGTTAGCCTGTTCGTAAACAGGTCCGTGTTTATTATTGTATAAACCTGGTTCTCTACATACTCCTATTTTCCGCAATATTTTTCATGTCTTGATAGCTCTCTTTCCCTTTCATGTCGTCTATACACGCTGAAATCTTTTCCTACCTCCTTTTCCCTCCAGTTTTCCTTCTAACACGTCTTTAATCATGCTACTCTTTCTTCAGATAATGTCCCATCCATTTCGCCTTCCTCTTTTTGATAGTCTGTATAATCATTCGCTTTTCTCACATTCTTCTTAATACTTCCTCGTTTTTCATTCCTGTATGTCCATCTTTATCTTCAGCATTCTTCTCCATACACACATTTCGAAGCCTTCCAAGAAATTTCGTATCATTCTTCCCGAGTGTCCATGTTTCTGTTCCATTCAAAATGGTTCTCCATACGTAATATTTTATCAATTTCTTGCGTGTATCTTTCCCTATTTCTCTCCTTTGGTAAAAGTTTCTTTCTTCTGAAAGGGACCTTTGCTTTCGCTATCCTAGTCCTCTTTCCACCGGCGCATTCTGTATCTCTTGCTACGATGCTTTCAAGGTATTTTTAGTTTGTATATGTTATACGTGTGGGCGTATACATCTTCTGATTTCCTCTTATCTTTTGTTACGCCGCCTTTGTGTTCACTCCTCCGTCTTTATATGGACCCACTCCTTCTGACGATGCGTTTAGTGGGTTGATACGTCAGTATATTCCCTCCTTCACACGCGTGACAGACCATTTTTATTTTACATTCGAGACCTATGGGACCGTTACAACTTTCCCTTCTGGTTTTCCTTATCATCCCAATACATATTTTTACTTTCTCATACGAAGTATCGAGTAAGTATTGTTATCGCGAAAAAATTCGACCTCGAGATTTTTACGGAAATATACGTTGTAGGTGTCGCTGAATCCGAAAAAGTGGTTTTTGCAATGCCGCCTGTCTGTTACTGGCTCTGGAGCCTAAACGGTAAAGCGAAATTGAATGAAATCTCGTACTTAAGTATTTTATCATACTGAGCAGAGTATATATGGAAATAGTTGTCATTGCTCAGTAATTAAGCGTAGTTTATTCTACGCATTTTTAACAACAATTCGATTTTCTCAAAAACGGCTCTAACGATTTTGATCAAATTTCCTACAGTTACTTGAGTTTACGTCTTCAATAATACTGTATAGTTCATATTTCTCAAGAAATGAATATAAGTCTAGTTTATTCTAGGCAACTTTAACAACAATTCGATTTTCTCAGAAACGGCTCTAACGTTTTTGATCAAATTTCGTACAGTTACTTGAGTATACATCTACAATAATACTACGTATTTCATTTTTCTCAGTGAATGAATATAAGGCTAGTTTGTTCTTGGGCAACTTGAACAAAAATTGGATTTTCTAAAAACAGGCTCATACGATTTTCTTATTCTAAAGATAACTAAGCGACGCATTAGTATATGAGAAAGTTTGTACAATGTATGTTGTGCCGATCTTTTACTGTGCGTCCATTAATGCCCGTCTGTATACACGAGTTTTCTTGCTTATTAAAGCACTGACTCCTGTCTGCCCTTCAATAACATTTTGTCCCAGAAAATATTTCTTTGATGTTTTAACAGTAAGCTAAAAACGTAAGAATAGTCGGCTGATGAGGAATTTTACGCATTATTTTTTTTTACTTTTCCCGAGGAATGTATCATATCCCTTTTTAGTTTTTTTCTTTTATTTATTTTTAATTACGCATTTCTTTGCTCGATTTACATTTTTAATTACTTGCTATTTCAAGTATTCATCAGCAGGTTGGTTCGTTTGTACGCGAATTATTCACCTGTTTATCGTAGAGAGCGGTAACGTCTAGCAACAATTAGCTTAATTACAGTGATATGCAGTAGGTCCCAAGACTATCGTAAGGTTTCCAACACACGCCATGGGTAAAAGGGATTTGAGACGCTGCATTTTCCTCCGTACCAAGTGAGATTTTACTGCTACATGATTACGTTTTACTTCTCACTATGGCGTTCGTTTTCATTCAGATTCTCTTCTGTTTGCGCGATGTGAAGACGCACATTTTTATGCGTCTGCGTGTGTCTTTTTTATTATTTTATTTTCTGGAAGTTTTCCAACGCCTCTGCAGAGGGTAGATATGGCGAGGGAGAGAGATAAAGAGGGAGAATGAGAATAAAATGACTCCATTCTTTGAGGAGCAGCGAGGCTCTCGTCTTTTCTCGAGTTGACAGACGTTTCTTGGAATGCAAAACATTGAATGTTTTTTCACTGACACATCAAGGAGGGTTTGTTTTTAGTTTTTTTTTTATACCTGCAATTTTTCAGCAAAAAATATTCTTTTTCGTGTTAACAACCATGCACAAATACATATTTATACGCCCACCTACAAACATGCGCGCACACACACACACACACACACACATATATATATGCATGTATGTATGTATAAAACCCAGATTTAGCAAATAATAATCATGGACCTGTTTAGGGATAGTTTATCTATGATATATATACATGTATATATGATATATACATGTATATATGATATATATATATATATATATATATATATATATATATATATATATATATATATATATATATATGATATATGATATATATGTGTGTGTGTATCTTTATAGATTTTCGATATTTTCATACGTGTGACACCCTTCCAACGATAAACAAATTTCGCGGTATCCAACTTCGAACGGAGGAATACATTAATGACATCTGGTGTCATGATTATCGTATGGTTGCATTCATCTATTGGTCATACATCGTCACAAAGTTATTACACTAAAAACCAATCAGCGACTTTAAATCCAATAATTACCGATATTTTTCGCGGGATTCCGATCGATCACTTGGTACAACCAGAGTGTATGGCTGGAAAATTTTGATGCATAATTACAAATGTACAGAAATGCAATTACGCGGTCGGTAATAGTCGCTTTACCGAAAATAATTACTTTTATATTTGTCTGAGTTCATTTCGCAGGTGATTTTCATACGCTGAGTGTAGCAGTGAGTTGGCTGTCTTTCCTTTTGTAGAAATTCCTTTCCGTGCAGTGTTCACCATTTTATCTTGTGCTTTTTATGTCGTTACATGATGAGCAGAAAATTAGGAACCGAACAACGTGTTTTTTTCTTCTCAGAATGTGGTGACGAACAATAATTCTGCTGCAGTAATTAAAGCTTTTGTTGAGCGGTTTCCGAGTGATCGAATGGATTCTTCTGTTAGCGTGTGACTATTCAACGTGGTTTATAACTAAAGTTAGCGAGTCTACGGCTTATAACCTCGCGATTACGATCTCGTGAAGAATTTGATACGCCTGGATTTCGAGTCGTTAAATAATAACAAAGAAACGCGCCACGCGTGGGTGCCAGCATAATTTTTTTTTTAAGGTTGGGCAAAACATGTATGAAATGTAACTAACCAACGAACAGACATGGGCTTTTATTTATTTTTGTGAAATGTAGGGGGAGGGTGGAATGCCAATTCTTGCCCCTAATTGCGGGTGTCTAAGATGTCACGTTATATGTTGTTCAGTGGTTCAAAGGTGCTGCAACACGTATATTGAATATGATGGAGGACACATTAAACAAATTCCGTAATAAGTAATTATTATCATTATTCAAAATATCGTTAAAATTATAAAATTATTATTCTCGGTAAAGCGACTTATGCCTCACCCTGTAGTTTAAGACTTGATCGAACACATTATGATCGACAAATTTCCATGGCTACGTGGAATAAAGTTGAAAATTTCGCCGAATAATCTTCACGTATGTAAAAAATTTAACCTTACATTTACTCTTTCCTTTAGACCCTGAAAAATTTTAAGATAATTTGGCCGAATTAAATGTTATCGACAACTCCAATCGTATTGAAAAAAAATCGCTGTGATCTTCCAGGCGCGATTTAAAATTTCCCAATCACCACCGCGATTGTAAAAGACGAATCGATGACCTCTATTCCCGGTTTTGCATGCGTCATCCTTTATTCCGACCTCCCTTTCAGTTATTATTCCCTTTCACCTCCGTCCCTCTTGTCTTTCTCTCTCTCTCCCTCTCTCTTCTTCCGCATATTACCCTTGAGGTACCATTTCTCCCTTCGGATGAATATTCTCCTCGTTTATGAGGAGGTCCCAACCAATTATCCCGCCAGAATCTCTTCCAAATATCTAACCCATCAAACCGTTTTCTTCGTTTTTAGCTATCTTAAAATTTTTATAGCCTCATCTTATAATCGTTATCGTAGAAATCTTACCGTTAACTCGATTTGGCGAAATTCCAATTAAAAAGTTTCGATTCGGGATAGATTCTTGGCGAAATTTCAATAGCGCATGAAGTAATATATATATAACGGTGCAATTCCGACGAATTATTTTTCTTTTTTTATCGAAGAGATTTTTGAGTTTATTTATTTTATGCGATATGGTTAGTTTTTTTTCAGTTAATGGTTAGCCAAGTAGAAAATTAACTGCTTAATTTTTTATTATTTTCAATCATTTGCTAAACGTATTCAGTGTCTAAACCTTTTTTTGTAAAATAAAATGTAGACGCGCAGTTTCTATAGCGGAATTATTATTATTATTTTAAATAGGGAGTTGAAAGTAACTGTGGCGTTGCATTTAGGTATTTTTACATACCATTTGTGATGGTTTGAATAAGGCGTATGTTAGACTGAGCACATCGCATCAATGCTCATAGTATTATTTCTTTAATGAAGTCTTAAATCATATTTCAATTCGTGTCTTATTTTTAAGCAAGACGTAGTCCAATCTTGCTAATTAACATTCTAAAATTATCAGTGTTTGAATGGCACCGAGCATTTTGGAATTGACACATTTCGTTCAAAACCACTTCAACCGAATTAATTATTTGCTTGAGAGATAAAGACTAAAAAAATGACGGAGAAAATAAATACCATCTTAAAATTAATAAAAAATGTCATGTCGCTATATCTTTTGCATAAACATAAGTACAACCTGTTAATATGTAGTAATACTGCGTTTTAAATGATAGATGGTCTACTAAAAAATGAATATATTTCCTTTAATAAATTTATATTATACCACTACACGATTCACACACGTAAGATATTGATTAGCAGATAATTATGTACCATATTTATACGTTTCTATGGCCAAACTTATAAAAAATAAGTGGATTTTCTACGAATATCTATAACAAAATTTTCTTAATTCTCCCGTCAAAATAGCTGTAATTAAGCTTTACATCAAATTGCACTCACTCTAACCATCAGTTGGGAATTTGTTATCTTCTACCGTTAAAATTTTCGTCAATATATAATTTCATAGTTGTTTCGAAAACCGCCATCTCTTCGAAAAAAATATATGACGTGGAAGATAAAGGGAAACATGTAAAAAAAAATTCGGAGAGCACGATAGATTAGCGTTGCATATCCTGCGGTCACCTAGCCACGTAAACCCGATCGACAGTGACACCTATCGTCGACTAATTCGAACCAGGCAAACCAACGTCAGCTCCAGGTTCTTTTTATTTCGTTTATTTTTAGGAACCGTTACTGGAAGCCATTCATAATTAGGAGCTAATTGGAAGCACCGTCCACATCGAAAATCCTACATCATTCCCGCTATCGTAAATGATTTCATTTGTAGGTATCACTCGTGTCCGTGTGCGTGTTTTGTTTTGTGTACGTGCGCGTGAGTGCGTGTACGTGCGCGTGCGTGCGTTGGGTTTTCTTCCCTCGCCAAATAAAACAACAAATTCCTCCGAAACGGCTCCTGCAAAACATTTTACCCATCTCTTTTCGGAGGTTCGAAAATGGGATATTTTTTCCATGCATAAAATAAATGTCCGTCGACCGACGTAATAAATGATTACATATTCCGCGCGACGGAATCGAGTTCGCATCCTTCCTCCAATCTTCGCGCTCTTTTCATTTGCCTTTCTTTTTTTTTAGGGACAAACGAACGCTGAATTTTATTTTTTTCTTCCCCTCTGCGAGCTACGGTCGGATACTTTTATTTTTACTGCAGTTCGAGTCCTTTTTATTTCTCTTACGTTTGACGAGAGAAATAGAGAGAGAGAGAGAGAGAGAGAGAGAGAGAGAGAGAGAGAGAGAGAGCCATAGTTGGACAAAGAGATTACATCGTCTGCCCTTAATTTGCCAATCGATGCGAGGCTCTGAGTTCCCCCGTAAATCCTATTCTCGTTCTGTTTTTCTTTCCTTTATGTTTCCTTCCGCATTTCATCCCTTTATAGTTTTTCCCCTACCGATCTCGGCGAACTTTGTTCCCTTTAGCGTCCCGTTTTAAAAGCCGTTGAAAATTGGGTGGACGTTTTTCGCCTGTTTGGAACGGTTATTTCTTTGAAGTTTTGTTTTTTTAAATCGATTAGATTTTGTTTCCGCTCTGGCGTTTCAATTTGTCAACTCTGTAGCTTTTGTTTCGAATACAGAGAGTGTTTTTTGTGTTCGAGTAGTTAACGCTAATGATGGTCTAGCAAAAACCGTCGAGAAGTCTTAATTTCCATATCTCCCGGATGATTTATAGCGCCGTAGGAATTTTTAAATTTCGCTTCGTTTTTGTTTTGTTCGATTTCGAACATTTTGCGGAATCTGTATAACGTCGAGTTTGTTACACAGTATGAATTATTTAATGCTCACTGTTGCTTCCTCCGTTCGTCATTTGTTTTGTAATAATAATTTCCTGTCTTTTTTTGTTTTTGTTCCGTTTTAAGTTCATTCCTTTAATGCGGTCAATTTATCTACGGTGTTGGGCTACAGTTTTCTCAGTCTCTCATTTTCCCAGTACCATCTGCGCACTTAATTTTCCTCTTCATTTGTCCCCAGATTAAAATTTATGCGACGCCATTTTGTTAGAATACCTACATGCCCATTCTGTTTTCTGGCATTCGGGTCTTTTCTTGGGCGTAAATATTTCGGACGATCGCTCGCGTTGTCAACGAATTCAGTTTTTAATTGGCTTTCGTTTTTGTTTGTGAACTAACGATGAGTAAACAAATAAATCACGTTTTTAATTGGGCAAATACGATTATCCCTGCTAATCAAACATGAGATCAGAATTTTAAGAATGAATTTAATTTTGTGTTAATGATTATTAGTTGGTAATAAAATATTGTGTGTGTGTATATATATATATATATATATATTCTCTTCAATATTTGTTTGATCTGCCGAAATAAGAGACGGTAGATTATAATGAGATGCGACCTTCCTTGGATTACGTAATAACGCTACTTTTCGCAATTTATTAATTTATGGCCAACAAAAAAATACACAGAGATATGGTAATAAAGACTTCCAAAAGCGGAAAGAGCGACGAAGTAATTAAGAATTTTATCGGCTATAATTGAGGCGGATTAATAAAGGGAATTATTTTATTAATCTGCTCGCTTGGAAAGAAAATCACTGCCGTCGGAAGAAAAGGAGAAAATGATAGTTAAAGAAGAACGATTTCCGAAAAAGAAGGAAGTGAGGTGTAATTATTACAATAATAATTGCTCGTAATACATTGAAAAAGCAATTCCGAACGTTACAGAACAGAAATTGAGGAGGGATCAATAAGTAACCAGAATTTTGTTCCTGGAGTTTTACATTAGACGCTGGTCTAAACAACACACTTGTGGGAAATGTATGTTTTGCGTGTTCTGTTCGGATCTCCTGAAAAGCATTTCATAGTTCAGCGTTTCATGTGCGTCGACCAGGTTACTGAAGCCGTAACAGATTGGTTTAACATAAAACTTTCTGTCACAAAGGCAATTTTTCATTGCGCTGGGATAATTACATGAGCAAACACGGTGTCTATATTGAAATATTATATATGTGTGTGTGTGTGTGTGTGTGTGTGTGTGTATTGTATGCCTTTTTAACTATGTTATATATTAGTATGTTAGTTTTATTAAAGTCAAAGAATAAATTTGGGTAATATAGCTACATTCTGGTTTGTTTATTGATCCACACTTGTAGAAAGGAAACCCTCTGGCATGTAATAATATTAGTTTGGCGATGTTTTCTACCTTTTGATGGGTTTTTGTCTCACACAAAACCAATCTGTCTCATTCGGGGATTTTCTTCATCTTTTCGTACCATTCACTTCTTTTAAGACGTTTAATATTCCTTTTCTCTTCTTACCTCTTTGCCTCTTTCCTTCTATGACTCTTCAACAGACCCTCGCACCTCAAATATCATCCAGCTATTCCTGTATTTCCCTTGTTATTCTAATTAAGCTCCTATCTATCCCCACTGCGTTTAAAAGTTCCCCCCCACCTTTATACATGTATCTAAATCTTTTCATCTCTTATAATTTCTTCAGCATAAATATTGAACTATGCTGGAGAGAGCGGACAACCCTGTTTCACGCCTCTTTCCAGCGTTGCACGAAATGATCCTTCCTTTGCTAACCTTCTCTGTGCAGCAGGGGCGGATTGGGAGCAAAAATCGGCCCGGGCAAATACTCGGATAATGGCCCACCTAACAACTAAAATAATGTTGAGGCCCCCGTAGGAGGCCACGGCCCATAATTTGAGAAACACTACTTTAGAACACGGAAAAGCAACAGCTCTTGGCTTAGGTATCAACCACTCAAACAGCCCCGGCCCAGGAGCAGCATCGGCCCACCGGGATTTTGCCCGGTGTCCCAGCGGCCCAATCCGCCCCTGCTGTGCAGTCTTGCTCATACAAAGGCCTTTTCAAAATCCGCAAAGCACAAGAATGCTTGCTGGTCATATTCAGTGTTTCTTTCAACCAAAGTTCTTATCACACATGTGACGTCCTTAATACCACGTTGTTTTCGAAACCGACCCATTCTAATCATACACAGTTATTCGCTTTAGCTTCTAGCCTCCCGTTCAAACTCTTAAGAATAATTTTTGTGGCATGCTAATGCAAACTTATTTTTCTATAATCTTGGCATTCAACTGATTTATTATTCTTCTCCAAAAGAGTAAAAATTGAAGTTCTTTGGCCGTTCGCCTTCTTCCTTTATATTATATGACCCAATTTATAAAAAAAATTCTCTATTCTCTTCCTAATCCTTTTAACATTTATGCAGAGAGGTCATCAACTTCTATTCCTTTCTTTGATCTAATATCCCTAAGTCTTTTCGACCTCAGCATTCAATATTCCTGGACCAATACTGTCACATTCTGCATATTACTTCCTCTCAAGCTCAATATATTCTGGTTTCAAATCTTTTCCATTCTTCAACGTACTCTGAACCTAGCCCTGAAGCTTGAGATAATAATTGAGATAGTTTCCCTTTTCCTTTCTCAACGGTGTTTTAAACGTTATACCATCGCTTAATTATGCCAAACCACTGGGTATAGGGGCCTTTTGCGACCACTTCTCTGAGGTACAGGCTCTGAGTGAGAACAATATTAAAAATCTGATGTGACCAACACATGACTTTCTCCATATTTGGGGTATAGATATTTAAATTATTATGAATAGCATTATAAGGCAAAATTATTATTTCGTATCGTGAAAGAATACAGTCGTCCTTATTTCGGTAAATTACATTTGAATATGTTTACAAAATTCACCGCTACATGGTGGTTGCACTGTATACAGGAAATTACAAAAAAGCAAAATATCTCGGAAATGGATGGTTCTACGAAAATTTGTTTCAAACAAAACTTGGAAGAAATATTATTCTCTACAACTTTGGTCCTCACGGAGATTACCAGTAACGATGTTTTTAAGGAGATATTTGACGGAAACCGAAAAAACCGAATATTTATAAATAATTCCTAAATAATAACTGCTTTGGAAAATTGTTTCAAATGAAAGTTTTAGGAAATTACATTCTCTATAACCATTGTATAGAAATATGTATACAATAATGATGTTTTAACGGAGAAATATCGCAAAAACCGAATCGGATTTCGAATAAACCTCGACTTCCGGTTAACCGTTATTGTCCAAAAACAATCAGTTCTTTGTGCTCATGCTAAAGTGTTATATATGAAGTTTGGTAACGATATGGCAAGTACTTTTTGAGTTAGAGCGCCCACAAACACACACACACACAGACATCATTCCGAAAATAGTCTAAATGTGTTCTAGGGACCTCAAAACGTGTATTTCCGTTGAAATCTCGAAGTCGATTTTTTTCGTGATCACAATACTTTCCCTATACTACCTATGGAGAAAGTAAAAAGGAAGAAGGGTTTAATATAAACGATATTATATAACATTGCACAAGCTTGTCAGTAGATGTTACGTTTTTATAATCCGTATTTTCTCACAAAAATGAAACGAATACAGAAAACGGGAGGATTGCATTAATTCACGCTATTTAAATTACTAAGCACGATTAATGTAAGGATTTTAAAGGTTCCGGGAAGGTTTTTACGATTATCGAAGTGGTCTAAAGGCCCATGAAGTCCCCTACCCTACATCATCTCTCAAGACTATCTCCTACTTCTGCCACAAAGGCTAAATTATCAAATTTCGGGAGTTTACACATTTAGGTATTTATGTTATTATCTATTTCTTAATTTTTTTTAAATATTGCCTTTAAGTAGCCTACGTGCGAAGGAAAAGCACCATCACTTTCTCAGGTAGATTTTTTCAATCTTCTCTTCCCCTATTTAGCGACGATTATATAAATATATACAGTGATGCATAAATATTTATGTGAAATCTCACAGTTTTATGTGTAAGTTGGATTAGAATCGATGTGTAATACGCGGCCATAATCATTACCCGATAGGACCAAAGCAAGAGGCAAAACAAAAGAAGGAAATAAGAGCAGATGATAGGAGTAGCTGAGGAAGAGGAATGGTTTCCAATCACTGCGAAAAGTTATCGCGCGACGTATTTGTTTTAAGCCGGTTTCCCGAATAAAAATAAAAATTCCCCTCAAAAAATGGATACATCCGCCTCTTGAGTTATTGAAATCGTGCGATAGTCTTCTCAGAAAGGATTTGCGACCTGACGAACGAAATCTTAAGAGTACGTTAAAGTAAGGAACAATGTAAAGTCGAGATTTTGAGTTAAAAAGGGAGAGAATTCGTCGTGGATAAAGGCAAGAGACAAGCCTTTCAAAGGAATTCGCTGGCTGAGAGAGGAAAAGAGGCATCCCCCCCACAAGGGCTCGAGTCTTCCTCCGACTAGCGTTAAAGATTTATGCAGCGGCAGAATTGGGAATACTGGTATGGAAATGAAGAGGAACGGAGGGAAAAGGATGGTGCCAATCGAGGAAGAGATTGTATTCCATTTCCTGCAGCGCTCGGAAGAGTAGTAATAATTCCTCGGGATGACGGATAATATGCAAATTGAGCCGTGAGATAGCTCATCGAACATGACAAAGACCCAGAAGTGAGTGCTGCGGAGAATATATATGTATAAGATCGACTCTGTGAGTTTGACTACGGGTGAGGGAATTAATTAAACGGGTATGAGTCGTAATAACGAGTTCGATTATTAAAGGTCTTTATTTTACTTTATAGGCTTTTACATATGTTTTTACCTTTACGTTCTTTTTACATCAATAATATTTTCTTTATACATTGCCTGTTCAAGGAAAAACCCTGTATTAGGTTGAAGGCCTCTTCAGGTTCAAATTTAATTTAATTTAATTTTAATTCAATAATATTTTCTTGACAAGTTAATTTCCCGTCAGATATGATATCCACGTGTTAATGAAATTGAGAAAATAACGCTCCTATAATCGAACCGATGACTTCAATGCAGACGGTGAGCAGCTAAAAATTTAAAAGGGGTAAGGCCAAGTAAATCCTAAAAGTATGAGTCAAATGGGATGTCCTAAACTGCCCCTGGATCTTATGCCCACGGTGGGGCACAACACGCCCCTGGATCTTATGCCTCCGGTGATGCTCTGTGCGTTATATCAGACAGATCGCGTAAACTATACATATAATACGTAACCTAATCAAGGAAAAACTCTAATTTAGGCTGGAGGCCTCTTCAGGGATGATTCAGGAACAAATTTCACTTGATTTAATTTTAATTTTATGTAATTTTAAAATAATGAGGGAAGCGATTTTAATCTTAAAGAAAAAAGTTATCACGGTGACAGATGGAAGGTTGAGTCGGAACGGATGTACTTTTTTTTAAAAAAAAAAGGAGTCGGAGGAAATGATTTTCTTCTTCGAGAGCAAAACTTAAACCCCTCTTATGAAGGATTCGAATTCGTGAGGGAAACGGAAATTTAATTCCCGTCCGAATTCTCAACGGGTATTTAAAGCGAAACGACGGAGTGGCAGCGGAAAGAACTTATATTCGTTTCAGAGATGGAATAGTAAGGTTGGCGTAAAACTATCGTTTGCATAAAGGCTCGAAATAATCCTAAATTGATAGGTGCCGGATAGGCGAAAAAAATGGGAGGGAGGATGGAGGATTAAGGAGGGGGAGGGGGGGGGGATTTCGCTTCGATATTGCGAGATCACGGGTTGATATATTTCTTCCCGCGGCGGAGGAATCTGGAAATATCGCGAGCTGTGAGGGATGCCGGATAGGAATACCTAAAGCAAGACGAAATTTAGAGCGCGATTCGGATCGCTCTTCAATTTTTTTCGCTGACTTCTCCTTCTGGCCGCGGCACGGGGAATTTCTTTTATATATACCTATATACCTTTCACGTCGCGTGGGCGTGCATATTAGGTAGGAGTAAAGCGGAGCTTCCTAGCGGAGAAAATTCGAATTATGCGGACGCGATGATTTTGCGGGATTAAAAAAAAAATAGCGTGCTACCGGCGTTACCGTCCGTCGAAATCGTGGGGATGTATACATTTTTATTCCGTTCGGATCTCGGTTGCTTTGATTATTTTCTAATTTTGTTTAGCTTTTTGAAAATTTCGTCCTGATAATTTCTAATCTTCTCGACTTATCTTCCCTTCCCTTAATCCATTATCCTCTTCTGCAACTGATTTTTTCCCCCCCGCGAAATTTGAATAACATTCTGCTTTTACGTACACCATGAGAACGAAATCCCAAAACAGTGATGTACATAATTTAAACTCGCTCTTCCGTTACATTAATGGCTGCATATACTATTCCTATTACTTTTATTAAATAAATTTGATATACCATTATCAATATACATACGATATTAACGTCCGCAATATTACAAAAATGACAAAAATTTATCGAAAAACTTTCAGTCAGCTTTATGACGGAATACGTAAATGAGGCGCAAGGACCGGCGATGCGAATTCTTCCCCCTGATGAACATAAAAGAGAAAAACTAGCCACTTCGGCTTGGGAGGAGCAATTAGCGATGTGGAGTCGGCGAAGTGAACAGCTTGAAAAACAAATGGCTCGATATATTTATCTCGGAATGTGAATAAAATCGATCGAGCTGAGATTTAATTTCAACTCACGTCTCGTATTAAATCAACTTTCGCGAGGGGAAAAAAATAAGTCTTCCCCATGAGATTTTGAAAGCAATAGATAAACGCCTGGCCGTCCCCATTTACGTATTGTATTTAAACTATTATTTGGGTAATTCTGCATTATAGCGGATGTTATATTGGCTTATGGCTCATTCTACACATGTGATAGAACTGCCAATGACCCGCCGGAATAAATGCATTTGTGATTCCGTTAAACCGAAGATAGTTTCCAATTACCCCTAATTATAATGGCTCTGTTTTTATTTATCAAACTTAGAATCGCCACTTGTTTCTCGTGATAATGCTTAGTTTCTAAGCTTACATTATGATTCCTATAAAATGAGCACGTGTTTACCGGTTTTGAGCAGCTCCATTCATGCCACGCCACACACTTTTAACTATAGATGCTTTTGAAAGACATCAGTGGCAATCGGAGAATTGCCATTGATGACGGCAACGATGTCGCCCAAATATATACAGTTTTTGAGCCACTTTCTATTACGCTGCAACTATATAAAAATTCGAAAGCTATCAATGGCGATCGGCGAATTTCCGCCGATGACGGCTGCTTTGTAATTTGAAATTACCACTGGAACCCATTGCCGTTTGGCAGTCGTTCATCAGAATGCATTTATATCCCTATTAGAACCGACGGACGGTGAATTCCCACTGATGGCGGCAACGTTGTGCCCCCAAATGCCCGCATGTTTCACTCGAACGTCGCCCATAAATATCATTCACCCGTCGCATACGTCTGTCCCATAATCGCAAGCCATCTCTCGTGTTACTCGGGCAATATTTCTCACTTCCCTCCTTCTCTCGAGGAATCTTCGTCTCTACTAAAGATATCTCTCTCTCTCTCTCATTCTCTCTCTCTCTCTTTCTCTCACCCTTCTTCGCTTTAATCCATCTCGACATTTTCCTTTCTGTCTACCCCTTCTAATTTATACAGGTCTTTCCTCTTCTTACTCCGTCGGATTCTTCTCCGTGCGGCATGGCGGGTCGTAAATTTCACTCTTACAGTTTCTCGGGAACTTCCTTGTCTTGAAGAACACCCATCCGGATCCTTGGCCCCAAACCTCTTTCCTCCCCCTCCCTCACAACCCCCTCCCCCCCTTTCCTCCCTCCCTCCTTTCCTCCCAACTGGTTCCTCTCACAATATTCTCCTGCTTTTATTCCTCCCGGAACAACTTCGCTCACGCGCGCGCGCGCGCGCACACACGCACGCTCACTAACGACACCGCCGTAGTTTTAGAGAGGTTCAGAGGTACTCAAATTGATTTACTGCCTCTCTACCTCTCTCTCTACAAATTGATTTACTGCCTCTCTACCTCTCTCTACCTTTCTCCGGGAATGTTTATCTTTTTTTTTTGCTTTCTACATCTCTTTCTCTCCCTCTCTGTCTCTCCCTTTCCCTTTCCGCGTCGGTGTTCATCAACTTTGTCTCATTCAGGGCTTATCATCAATCCAAATTGTTCGGAACATTTTTCTCAAGGATTCCGTAAACTTATTTTAGCAGCTGTGTTTCCGCTTAACGGGTTCTCTCTTCTAAAGGTCTATTTTCTTAGCAGTCAACCGTACTTAGGTATGAAAATATGGGTGCATTATTGTCAGGGAAGTGAAGGGAGTCGAGACACGTTACGATCTGTGCGTTAGTCTGTTAAAGTTATTCTCTCTAAATTCTCTATCTTCATTCCCGCAATCGATTCAATTTCCTGCTTCTGAATTGTTTAAAGCAGGCCTGCGGCCCATTCCGAGTTTTCAAACTTCTTATGGTTTTCCACACAATAGTGGCCCATTTCTTGCAAATCTTCTATTTTCGTTTGACGTGAATGCAAGCACAGCACCAACACTATTAGAGCTGGAGATAATTGATTTGCAATGCGACACTGAATAAAAATTCATTTTTGTAAAGAAGAACATAGTTCAATTTTACAACAAATACGTCGAAGAATCAAAATTCTCAAACTAAAAATAGTTAATGCTTCGCTTTGTGAGTCCAATTTTTTTAAACGAAGTACGCGATAAATAAATCTCGTGGCTCCTTGGAAGATATTGAATTAGAAAATCAGTTGAGAATTTCTACCACAAAAACTGTAGTAAAATTTGATAAGTTAAGTCAGTGCAAAGAAAAACAAGTTTCCCATTGAATAAATTTTGTTGTTGTGAAAAATCAAGTTTTTAAAAATTTTCTCTTGCCCGAGATATTTATTCTCAAAAATGGCCCACAGAGTGATTTGGGTTGCTCAGGCCTGGTTTAAAGAAAGTGGCGTGAAAAGGTAGCTATGGCAGAGGCAGCGTGAGATTGTAAAATTCAGTTTGGAAAAGAGAGACAGGTGACGTGAGAACAGATTCATTCACGAGATTGATAGACTGCCTGATGTTGTGTATGTGTGTGAGTCTGTCTCTTATTATGCACTAGAGTCCTGCAAGGCCCGAGTACGGGCCCGTACCAGGATTTATAAATTACACGAGACACACCGGTCCTCCGTAATGAATGGGTTCAAGCAAAAATATAACAAGTACTTTTTGAGTTAGAGCGCCCACAGTCACATCCATCCATCCACACACACTCACAGACATCATTCCGAAAATAGTCTAAACGTGTTCTAGGGATCTCAAAACGTGTATTCCCGTTGAAATCTCGAAGTCGATTTTTTTCGTGATCACAATACTTTGCCCATACTATGTATGGAGAAAGTAAAAAAGTGGCTATAGTTTTTTAGGTAAACTATCCCAGGGATAGCGAAGAACGAGCGTGACACGTCCTCCTTAGTGAATTGGTTAATATATGTTTTGCCTATAACAGTATATTTGTGTATTTTGTATAGTAATTTATTTTGTTTTTGGTTTTCCAAGGCATACAAATATGCGGATTGAAAAATCAATGCACACCGATGTTGGTAGAAAATTTGGAATACAGTAATTACATTTTTCGAGACAGACACAGACAGAGAAAAATTATCAGACAGTATCCATAAATTTTATTATGCATCCAAACAAAAAGACACCTACAATCAGAGTTAATGTAATGAAAAGTACACTATTTATCGCTAATTCTGTATTTATAACGAAACTTTACTGCACATTGTTTAAAACACGCCTCTTTATGAAGCAGTATTTTTTTTATGTCCGTCACTCTCGCTGTTAAAACGTGTAGAAATAAGTAGCATACGTAAAGTCTCGGGCCATAAAAATTTTGAGTGCGCATTACTGCTACAACGCTGCTCGTTCGCCGTGTTAATTCGCCGCCTGTTGGATCTAATAAATTTACAAGAATTAGACACGGGAGGGTTTCCACCTATGACGGGATAACTTCGTAGTTGAAGCGAGCACGTGGTTCGCACGACGTATTCTTTTACGGGCAACGTGATCGTCTACGTGATTTTTTCGGTGTAAGTTTACGTGTACTAATAAAAAAAAGGATCTAGATTTGGAGAGGTGGATCGTTAAGGTTTAGTAAGGCGTTTTTTTCGAAGAAAAAATTGTTTACTCTTTTTTCTCAGAATGAGCAGCGAAATTATTATTCTGGTTTAAACAGAACTTGCCTCTTTTCGACATTTTGCGACAAATTCCACTTCAAGTGTCAAAATTTTAAAAATTGTTTTTCTTAGATATCTCCTATAGCCATTACAAGGTTATTAACAAGTAAGGAAAGTGTACAGCGTAATGGAGTATTATAAAGAAATGATATACCTGTACGTAAGGGAAATAGCGTTTTAAAGTTCTTTTCTTCATCATAAATAATCCATTTTCTTCCTATTTAAAAATATTGCATGCACACGTAAGGAAATGAAACGTTTGTTTATGAGATTGTTTATGTTAGCAACAATGAAGTAACCATGCAAGAAAAAGTTCTACTAGAATTAAGACATTCTTGTTTGATTTTATTGATAACGGCTACTCCTACGATAAAAATGTATAGGGAAGAAAATACTCTACTAGTTCTACAACCTTTATTTGAGAAATATTTTGATATGAGCAATACTTTACGAGATATGACTAAAATTTAATTTATAGTCACCAGTAAAATGGTACCCCTGATTGGCGTACGTGATTCATTTTTGCGATTTTCTTATTATCTTTGATTGTAAGTCCTTAATATCAAAATTCACGAAAATCCGTTCCGTAGAAGCCGAGAACGAACATGCGGACGGACAGACAGGCAGATAGACGGACGATAATAGGCGCTCACGCTGGTAGCGAAACGTGCCTAAAAATCGGATGCGCATTTCGCATACAATGCAGCCGTCTTCAGTGGAGATTCGCCTAAAGCAGACGTAAAAATACGTATTATGGATATTAGAGATACCCAAGACAAGTACAGTCGAACTTCTGCAAATCTAACGTCTATAACTCGAAATGAATTCATTTTACCGGACAATGTCACTTTCGCGCCATTTTTCTCCCATAACTCGAATTTTCTCTACGAATGTTTTTTTGTTTCCCTCGAGTTTCGACTTATAGAAGTTCCGACGTACCTACTTAATTTTTCAAGCTTTGATGTTAAAGTCGTTATCATGGAATTCGTCGTCAGCCATTAAGACGAGCGAATTTGGAAACGCGCCACGTGCAGGAATCGGCGAATTTCCGCTGATTGGGGGGGGGGGGGGAGGGGGGGGGGTTCAATCAACGCTTTCTTTATTTACGACCACGATCGATTTTTACCTGCGTCGTTTGTTCGACTTACACAGGTCTATAAAGCTTATCCCGATAATTCATTTTCGTAAGTGCGATGCGAGTCGAAGCTATGAGAAGGAATAAAGGTTTTGGAATTTTGGAATTGAGACCGAAAGAGAAGAGAGAGAGACAGGTGGGAATAGACGGGAGAGAAGTGTGGAGGAAACGATATTGGAAGGGAGGCGAGGAGAGAAAGGGAGGAGAAAGGGGTGGAGGGGGATTTGGAAAAGGAGGTTTACGGTGGAAGTGAGAAAATGGAGAAAGCCATCCTCAGAATAGGAAGAACTCGCGAGGGAGTCTGGGCGAGGTGGACAGCGCCAGGGAGGGATGAAAAAAAAAGGGGGGGGGGAAACTTGGAATCGATATGGCGTCACGCGGAGCAGAAAGAGTGCGAGGAATAAAGGGGAAAAGAACTTGGTGGCATCTCTGAACCACCACCCCTTCCTCCTCCTCTTTGCGCTGTTATTGCGAAGATCGTTTTCGTATTTCTTCTTGTTTTTTTTTTTCGTTCATCTTCGCGGCTTTAAAGGAGCGGCGGGAATGGGGATTTATTCTTCGTTCAACTCTCTCCGTTGATTGAGGGGAGAGTGGCGTGTCCGACTTCTCAGAGAGATTGGGTCGCGGGTCCGAACCCTGAAGTGCGGTCGCCTTTGTTTTTTTTTTCCATTCAGTATGTTCAATTCAGTCGCTGTGAGGTGGTTAAAAATGGATAAATAAAAAATTTTGATTTTTTTTAAATATTCCAGTCGGGTCTTAAGAGCGACGAGTTATCTCGTCCATCGAAAAAAATCCCGGTTTTGGTTAAGAATCGGTAGAGTTAAAATGGATATATAAATTGAATTTTTTAAATTCATTTCCTATCCTGTCTTCAACGTATGGTGACGAGTTTAACTCGTCCAATGAAAAAAAATCACGGTTTTGGTTGAGAATCGCAATAAAATTGCAAAGTTTTATCTCGATTAAAGGAGAATTAATAAATCTGCTGAATAAAGTTTATATTTACGTTTCAGTAAAGCGCGTGATATTTCGTATTGCAGTAAAGAAGCTTTTCAATACTACCACAGTCAAGAACGATAAGAGTGAAAAATAATCAACTATTGTATTATTAAGCCTCCCTCTGACCAACGCGTCATTTGACATTCTTTATTTTTTTATCGACTTATTCATTCGTTGTTCGAAATAAATTTATATCCACGTATTTTTAAGTCATTCACCGTCGCGACTACAACGTAAATTTTTTTTGTGCTTGTGTGTTTTGACGTAGCCTCTCCATTTCTCGACATGGTTACCGATTTTCGATGTCACATAATGCAAACCCTCTCGTATACACTCGCTCAGGGTATTTCAATGTAAATTTTTCGGAAAGAATCCTGCGTGATATCCGAATAGACACGGGATTTTTCGTTTATTTTATTTTTTTTCTACTTTTCCTTTCTTTGTCCCGCCTTCCTGCCTCTCTCTCTTTATCCCTCCCGTTCCGCCCGCTTCCCTTCCTTTGTTTTCGTTCGCCACTAGACGTCCGAAGAGCGACGTGAGACCATGTGACAACGTAAAGGAAGGGTGACATATATGGACGGGGCGGGGAAGGCAAAAAAAAAAAAACAAAGGCGAAGCGAAAATATCACGGCGTCCCAAACGAGAACAAACGACGAAATGTTTTTATTTATTTATTTTTTAAATAAAAGGAGAGAGACAACAGGAACAAACAGAAGAACGACGGCGATGGTTTGCGGCGGGGAAGAAAAAGCGAGAGAGAGAAAGATAGGAAGAAAAGAGGGCGTTCAGATCGATGAAGATTTTTTTTTCTGCTAGGGAAGAACGGATGGCGAAATATGAAAGGTTTTTTTTTTCGGAGATCGGGGAGTAGTGGTAGATAGGTGAGCTTTGAGGAGAGAGAGAGAGAGGAAAGGAAAGGAGTGAGAGAGGGAAGGAGGGGAAATGGAAGGCGATAAAAACAAAAAGGAACTCTGAGGGGAATAGGAGAGAAGGTTTTTTTGGAAGGGTGGAAAATTCTCGCTGGATTCGAACGTGTTTGTGTGTCTGCGTTGGATTGGATGTTCAGGGGGAGGGAGGAGAAGAGAGGGAAGTAAATAGATAGTGGAGGGGGAAGGAGGGGGGAAGGAAAAGAGAGAGGAGGGGAAGAGAGGGGAGGGAAGGGGGAAGTAAAAAGACAGGAGAGGGGAGGAGGGAGGAAGGAAAAGAAAGAGAGGACAGAGAGAGGGGAGGAGGAAGAGAGGAGGGGAAGAGATGGGGAGAGGAGAGAGAGGGGAGGGGGAAGAGAGGGGAGGGGAGGGGAAAGAGAGAAGGGGAAAGAGGGTGGAAGGAAAAGAGAGGAGGGGAAGAGAGGGGAGGGGAGGGAGAATGGGGAGAGGGGGAAGAGGGGAGGGAGAAGGGGGGAAAGAGGGAAGGGGAAAGTAAAAAGACAGGAGAGGGGAGGAGGGGGGAAGGAAAAGAGAGAGGACAGAGGGGAGGGAGAGTGTGGGAGAGAGAAGGGGGAAGAGGGGGGAAGGAAAAGAGAGAGGGAAGGAGGAAGGTAGGGGAGGTGAAAGGGAGGGGAGGGAGAGGGAAGTAAAAAATACAGGAGAGGGGAGGAGGGGGGTGGAAGGAAAAGAGAGGAGGAGAAGGAGGGGAGGGAAATAGAAGGGAGGGGAGGAGAGTGGAAGGGGAAATAGGGGAGGGAGAATATCGAAGGAGGGGAAGTGGGAGATTAGGTCACAGGGAATAAAGGAATCGTCGTCCTATCTTTCATTCTCGTCCCGCTTCCCTCTCTCTCTCTCTCTTTTTTTCTCTCCTGTGCGAAACGACCATCTCCGTTCGAGCCACGGTTTTGTCTTCCGCTCAGCGGAAACCGACGTTGGCGACAATGCAGAGAGAGAGACGGCGAGAAAGGTCACGACTTTTTGATGATCCCTGCACCTTCGTCGGTTGAGCGACCTTTGTTTCCGTGCCAACTATCGTAATCAGGCACAAAACTGAATCGCCTCGCTCAGCTTTTATTTTTATTGTATCGAATGAATGATGTGGACAAATCTTTGTAAACGTAAAACGGGTGAGCGAACCGCGAGGACGTCATCGTCCGGCGTTGGAGCACGTTTACGAGTGAGGTTCGAGTGATTTCCGAATTTTTTGTCGCAAAAGAGATGAAATATACGAATGTTTTAGAGGAAAAATGGTCCTTTAATGGGTAAATTGATGGAATGAATTGATCGTAATATCACTGTGCGAAAGGCATAAGCTGGAATGTCGGTGATAATTCGAAATCGGGGGAAAATTTCTGTCATAACCGGGAATCGAACCACTTGACAGGCAGATAATATCTATTACTGAATTCCCGTAACAATTAATTCTCCCGTATCCGCGATTTGACTATTCCTGTGGCCTTTAATGCCATCAATAACACTAGAAGGAATTTTTTGGGAAACCGGTGAGCGGCAGGGGGGGTTTCAGATTAAGGTTCTGAGCAAATGGTGTTGTAGATAGAAAATTAATTATTTAAATTAATTATTTGGTAAATTACTTTGTCATGTTTTAACTACGAACTTTATAAATAATTTTTAGTTTACAACTCAAAATTAACCTCGACAAATAGAACGCGCTTTTTAATATTTAGTCAGCAAATTAAGCTTTGTACTTGTAAATTTTAGGTGCCAATTGCACAGAACTTCTTCAGCCTTTTTCTTTAGCCTTTCAGTGAGACTATTGTGATGATCTTCGACACGTGTGATAGTATGCGATAGTGGGTTGTTACACCGTATTGCCTCCGGCCTCTTCTTTAAAAATATGTTAATTCCCAGGAAACCCTTAGGCCACTCTGATAAAGACACGTCTGTTGCCGATTCACCAAATGTGGCGAGAGGCAAAGTAGGTGGACAACGCAGCTATAATGTGTAATAGATTCCTGAATTAGTATCGAGAAAGTAATTATATCTTGACTGCTTATCGTAGATATTTACAATAAGTTTTTCATAATCTTGTAATGACTATTGGGGATACATAAATTAAGCACTTATTTTTTCAACTTTTGAGTTTTCAGAGTTTTTTCTTGAATGTGTTTTCAGCCATTAGACGAGTTCGATAATTCTCTAGGGAATAATTTTCAAGTTGAATGGCAAAATGAATGTATTTTATATTGATAAGCGTTTCTAGCCATTTTTGTTTTAAGTCGGTTTTTTTAGAGGAAGTCTAAAATTTATTTTTCACTTTTTAGTAGGTGACAAAAGATTTTTTTTATTATGCTTCGTTTTCTGGGGTTTAATTTTTAAAAAATAAAATGTTCGCTGACTCCAGGCAGATATCTCCGAAGCTTATTTTCTATTTCACAAATACCGAATTTTTGCTGCGGCTGAACTGCATTCTTCATCTTTTTTTGCCAATCTAACAATCCCTAAATTTTTATCTGACGAATGTTAATACACATCTAGCCGGAACAGAGCTCATATAAAGTCGACATAAAATTTTATTTTTTAAGAACAAAATAAAATACTTCAATGCGAGATTAATTAAAACTAATTAAACCCAGTCCTAGAAACAATAGCGGGATGAAGATAAGACAATTTCCCATAGCAAGAAGGCAATTGCACTCCATAAATGGCGTCCTTACTATTTGATTGGATCACGCTTTCCGCATATATGTAATCAAAGTCATCGTTTTTTTGTGGAATTTGGTATGAGAAATCTACACGATGAGCGAATTGCATTGCGGTCAATTAAAAAAAAAACAGTTCGCATCAGGACATTTCCCGCTTTCCCGCGGATCTAGTTAATGATAAGCCTACAGGTTATATGTAGTCGCCAACGAGACATTTCCAACTACACGCGGCTCCCCTGTAAAACGGAGTATGTGCACTGAACAATTGCCACGTAATGTGAATCCGAGTTATGTGAACCTTGATTTACGTAGTGAAAGGACGGTTGTGTTCCATAATCCTTTCAGGCACCCTCCAACTAGGACCCAAAATTTCCAAACCTCTCTCTGCAGATAAAGTGTTGTTGTCAGCACTGCTCGAGTTGGGCATGGGAACGCCATTCCATGCCTAATTCGTGTGAACAATCCTCCTAATAACTATAAAAATATTTAACAAGTTAGGAAAGTGTACAACGTATCACAAATGGGCGCGTTTCGTGCAGTGGAGTATTAGAAAGAAATGATATACCTGTACGTAAGGGAAAAGGCGTTTTAAAGTTCTTTTATTCATAATAAATTATCCATTTTCTTCATATTTAATAATATTACATGCACACGTAAGGAAATGAAACGTTTGTTTATGAGATTGTTTATGTTAGCAACAATGAAGTAACCATGCAAGAAAAAGTTCTACTAGAATTAAGACATTCTTGTTTGATTTTCTTGATAACGGCTACTCCTACGATAAAAATGTGTAGGGAAGAAAATACTCTAATTTACCAGTTCTACAATTTTTATTTGAAAAATATTTCGATAAGAGCAATACTTTACGAGATATGACGAAAATTTAATTTTTTGTCCCCAGTCAAGTGGTACCCCTGATTGTCGTACGTGATTAATTTTTGCGATTTTCTTATTATATTTCATTGAAAGTTCTTTTATTCATCATAAATTATCCATTTTATTCATATTTAATAATATTATATGCACACGTAAGGAAATGAAAGGTTTGTTTGTGAGAGTGTGTATGTTAGCAACACTGAAGAAGTAACCATGCAAGAAAAAGTTCTACTAGAATTAAGACATTCTTGTTTGATATTATTGATAACGGCTACTCCTACGATAAAAAAGTTTGGGAAAAGAAATACTCTTCGTTACTAGTTCTACAAGTATTATTTGAAAGATATTTTGATATGAGCAATATTTGACGATATATGAGGAAAATTTCATTTTTAGTCACCAGTAAAGTGGTACCCCTGATTGGCGTACGTGATTCATTTTTGCGATTTTCTTATTATATTTGATTGTAAGTCCTTAATATCAAATTTGATGAAAATCCGTTCTGTAGAAGCCGAGAACGAACATGCGGACGGACGGACAGACAGACGATAATAGGCGCTCACGCTGGAGGCGAAACGCGCCTAAAAAGGAAAGTACTCACACACTAGGGGGAATTTACTCCACTCCAGGGACCAAACACACGCAGTCTCACACACTCCGGGTGTAGGGTAATTACTCCAAATCCAGGGATCATTATTTTGCTTGCACACGTACAAATTCACAGCAGCCAAAAATCGCAGACGTGTACTTCTTTTCTAAAAAAAAATGCCTATATACGCATTCCGAAATCTTCATTATGCTGATAAAAATGAAAATTAATTAACCGTAGGGCACCAATTTTTCCTCAGACAAGAATGTTCCCGTAACTAGCGTTCCCTTTGTTAAAAATGTATGATTCGAGCAGTGGTTCACGGTTATCTAAGCTAATGAACAAAACACTCGGGCCTTCCAGAATTTCTGTTTCCCGCTAAGCAATCTTAAAATTAAATTCCCATGTCCCACCCAATCCGTGTGAATACTGACCACAATCCGCATCGCATGAATTTTTTGCGCGTTTTTTAACGCGCTTATTCAAAGTTTCACATTGGCGTCTGCTGCCTGTCTCGCGCTCTTGAAATTGTGACAAAAACCACTTTGATGATAAATTTTTTCCTGCTGCCATTTGTTTTTCTTTAAATTTCGGTTTTGAAAAATGTAAAGGATCGTATAAGGGTCCATTAAAATTTTTTACTTTCTCATTTACGAAGTATATTGAGCAAGTATTGTAATCGTGAAACAATTCGATCTCGAGATTTTGATGGAAATGTACGTTTTAGGTGTACCTGAGTCCGAAAAAGTGGTTTTCGCAATGCCTTCTGTCTGTCTGTCCGTCTGTCTGTCTGTGGGTCTGTCTGTTCGCGGCTCTAGAGCCTAAACGGTAGACCAAAAATGAATGAAATCTCGTACTTAGTCACTTTATCACACAGAATAGAATATATGAAGAAATGGTTGAAATTGCACAATAATTAAGGGCAGTTTATTCTAGGCAAATTTAACAATTAGATTTTCTCAAAAACGGCTCTAACGATTTTGATCAAATTTCGTACAGTTACTTGAGTTTACGTCTTCAATAATACCAAGTAGTTCATATTTCTCAAAACATGAATATAAGGCTAGCTTATTCTGGGCAACTTTGACAATAATTTGATTTTCTCAAAAACGGCTCAAACGTTTTTGTTCAAATTTCGTACAGTTACTTGAGTTTACGTCTTCAATAATACTACATACTTCATATCTTTCAAACAATGAATATAAGGCTAGTTTATTCTTGGGCAACTTTAACAACAATTGGATTTTCTAAAAAAACGGCTAATACGATTTTCATCAAATTTCGTAGTTATTTAAGTTGATTTTTATAATAATTCTACATAGTCCATATTTTTCTAAAGATAACTAAACGGCGCATTAGTATATAAGAAAATGTGTACAATGTATATTGTACCGATTTTTATTTTTAATATACTGAAATTTTGAGCGTACATTTTGACATTGAATCCACTTACAAACGCAGTTCTAGTGACCGAATGTGTGGCGTTGTAACCACATTAAAAAATAAGACAGTCAAAACTTACGCATATAAGGTGTGATCAAATTTCAAATTTTCCTCAGTTTGCCTGTTAGATTAGAGGGAGAAATATTACCGAATTTAATAGTACAAGAAAAACGGGACGATTTTATTCATGTTCTTGGAAAATCTTTACTTCTTGTGATATTAAATACAGACCGTGCCGTGGAGTGTTATAAAAACCCGTGTTATAGGAAAGTTCGGAATTTCTTGATGGGAAGAATCTCATATATTAGGCCGTAAATCATCTCAATGGAATCCTAACAAGTTAGGAAAGTGTACAAAGTATCACAAATGGGCGCTTTTCGTGCAATGGAGTGTTAGAAAGAAATCATATACCTGTACGTAAGGGAAATAGCGTTTTAAAGTTCTTTTCTTCATCATAAATAATCCATTTTCTTCCTATTTAAAAATACTGCATGCACACGTAAGGAAATTAAACGTTTGTTTGGGAGATTGTTTATGTTAGCAACAATGAAGAAGTAACCATGCAAGAAATTTTCAACTCGATATAAGACTTTCTTGTTTGATTTTCTCGATAACGGCTACTCCTACAATCAAAATGTATAGGGAAGCAAATACCAGTTCTACAATTTTTATTTGAAAAATATTTCGATAAGAGCAATACTTTACGAGATATGACGAAAATTTAATTTTTTGTCCCCAGTCAAGTGGTACCCCTGATTGTCGTACGTGATTAATTTTTGAGATTTTCTAATTATATTTCATGGAAAGTCCTTAATATCAAATTTCATGAAAATCCGTTGGGTAGAAGCCGAGAACGAACATGCGGACGGACGGACGGACCGACCGACGATAATAGGCGCTCACGCTGTAAGCGAAACGCGCCTAAAAATGATTCATTTAGGATAATATTTCATTCTTTCTATCGCAAGTCCAATGGTTTATAATGAACCTCTTGCCTAATAACGCGCGTGGAAACTTTTTGAGTACTCCGACAATTACTCCATATTTCCGCTCACCAAAAGCCTTGACCGTTTAAGTACCGTCATCTGTTTTTCTCTTCTGTCTAATTCCCTTTGTCCTATACCCTGCACCTCGGTCACTTTGAGAGATTTTGCCTTTGAATCGATTCGAACTTTGTGCGTTCGATTTTCCAGGTAATTACCACTTAGCTTCAAACATTCAGCTCGTCCTTCGTATCGTTAATTAGCTACAAGCTTCGCTGGATTCTACCGGCTTTCACGTTATCATCGGATACCTTAAAATATCTCTCATCACGGTAATGAGTCTTGATACTAGATGCTTCAACTGGGGGCCGGAAAATATTTCAGAGGATCCCGATAACGAAGAATTACCGTGTTTTATTTCTAACAAAAGATTATCGGAAACCGATGCTATGGAGAATTATTTTACGTTTAAACAAAAAACAGAAAATATCGTCTTCCTGTTGAGATGGCTGAAAACGCGCAATCTGCAGTAAAAAATACCGTCGCATAAAATGATTCAGGCACGGCAGAGATCTTGATTAATACTGGACGGTATTTGGACTGTATTACAAACAATCGAAATTGCACGTCAAAAATTATTGCTAATACCAAATTACTAATTAAGGTTTTGGGTACAATTACTGACACATTTTCCCAGCTAATTTTTTTGGGTGACTTATAAAAACGAAATGAAATTAAAAAATTAACAAATTCGTCGCCAAATATTCTCCTTCGGATATTTTTAAAAAAATTTTATTTAAATAATAAAATGTCGGTAAATTAATCTTGGAGAAGCATTCCGTGGAAGAGTTTACAAATGCGGGCTGAAATCAAATAAAAGCGTATGAAGTTTTGTTTTTACAAATTTCTACAAGCTTAAGGCTTAATAAGGTAAACCTTATATACACGGAATTAATCGCGCTTTGCACGTCAAGACAATGAACCAAGCCCTACGGAGAATTTAACGAACTGCAGTTGACAAATTCCACGTATTTGTTGCTTTTAATCAGTTACGCCTAGAAATGCAACTTGCTCGAATTCCTCCTTTATTAATCCGTGAATAATTTACGCCAGGAGGGAGGAAACATTTTTTTTATATATCGGAATTATTTACGATCGCTGGGAGGGGGGGAAATTGAAGTCCGATTGTTGTGGCAGCCTCTCCATGGTAACGGTCGTTTGCTTTATTGACCGACATTTCAATTGGAAAGACTGGAGATTAAAAAATATATATGTATATATATATTTGAAATAAAAAGAGAAAAACGCCGCACGACAATGCGAGGAAATTTCATTCGAATCTGAATTCTGGGAGTGTCGGGTTTTGGAACAAACAAAGAGGGAAGGGGAGATATATGAAAACAGAATAAAATAAAAACGTAGATAACGCCATTACGTCGACATTTTATCGCATTGTTAAAAAAAATATTAATATCTCCTGTAGAAAAATCCTTTTAAATGAGTTCCGCTGGGAGGAAAAAATACTTGAAATTTTCATCGATTCGTTTTCGCCTTTCTTTTTTTTTTACTCGCGCCGCTCTTCCGAAAGCTTTTCTTTTATTTTTCTAAAGGTTATTTTTACATCTCTAGAATTGTTTTGGGCTCAATAACTAAAGGTTTTTTCGAACACAGAACGTTACGCTCTCGCTCTTATCTTTTATCTTGCTCTCACTTTTTTTATCCCGTTTACATTTCATGCTGCCGTCTTTGTAATCCACCATTTTGTTCTCTCCCTCCCAGTTTCTCCTTTCGTTATTCTCATTCTTCTGATGCGTTCGTTCTTCAAAATACTCGCGCATCCACACACGCATAATTCAGGAATGCATGCACAAGAATTCAGAGAGCGGTGAAACGTGGAGGTTAAGTTAAAAAAAAGATGTGACTACATTACTTGAAAAGTTGGAGTTTCATTTGCTGACATAATACGAAAGAGCGCGTTTCATTTGTTGGGGTTAATTTAGAATTTTAAGCTTAAAATTCTTTACAGACTTGGTAATATAACAGTACGACAAAATGATTTATTCGGTAATTATTAAGAGATTTGTAACTTAACTTTCTATTTGTAACCATTCGGTCAGAAACTTAATTTGAAATGTTTGAAGGCGAGGCTGCCGTCGCAAACCGATTTTTTCAATAAACTGTCTTCTGTAGTGTTGTAGATGGCATTGAAGGTCACACAAGTTATTAAATAAATATCCCTAAAAAGTAGTAGTTTTTAGCCATATTTTGTAAACAAAAATACCTACGGTTATATATTCACTTTGTCTGTCCGTCCGTCTGTGCAGGCGATATCTCTGAAACGGTCCAACCTAGAGAAACCAAATTTTCATGACAACTTACTACATGTGAGAGCTACACGTGACAATTGTTCAAATTCCAATTTTCAGTAACCAGTTTTGCCCCATTATTCCCCATCAGAAAAGCACGTAAATCGGTGTGGAGGTTTATATATTTGCTTTTTAAAATTATTTCCCGTCAAGATTATGACTCGGGATTTGAACTATCGGAAAGTTTAGAAATTTTAGTTCCATCAGAAAAGCACGTAAATCGGTGTGGAGGTTTATATATATGCTTTTTAAAATTATTTCCCGTCAAGATTATAACTCGGGATTTGAACTATCGGAAAGTTTAGAAATTTTAGTTTCTTATTTTTTTTGAAGACGGAATTCAAACCTCTCTATATTTAGCGTAAATTTTTAGTTTTTATCGTAAAAAAAGGGGGGGGTTTCTGGGTCTCAACAATCGACTGCCGTGGCAACGAGCTCAAGGCTTTTATATTGGTAAGCTTTTAATGGGAATCAAGAGGCTTATATTATAATGCCATTAATATTAAACTACGACCGATGAAAGAAATCCTTTATTGATATAATTCCCATTTTTGGGGCTGTTTTGCCCCATTATTGCCCATACGAGGACAAAAATGATGAGGCAGCTCCATATGAGTTACAGACTTGAAATTTGGCAGGATCAGAGGTTTTCGGTTACAGCTATCGGATAGTTTATAAATTGTAGTTTCCTATTTTCGAAGCCGGAATTCAAATCATTGTAGATTTAGCGTACAGTTTTAGTTTTTATCGTGAAAAATAGTGGTAGTTTTTCTGGGTTTCAACAAAGGAAATACTTAGCTACCATGACAACGAGCTCAATACTTTTATTTGTATGTACACTCTAAAAAAATTGCCTTACAATATCGGATTTCGCAGCACTTTCCTAACTTGTTACTTTCTCCATACGTAGTAATGAGAAATTGTGATCACGAAAAAAATCGACTTCGAGATTTCAACGGAAATACACGTTTTGAGGTCCCTAAAACACGTTTAGACTATTTTCGGAATGATGTATGTGTGTGTGGATGGATGGATGGATGTGATTGTGGGTGCTCTAACTCAAAAAGTACCTGTCATATTAATACCAAATTTACTATATAACACTTTAGCATGAGCACAAAGAACAGATTAGTTTTGGACAATAACGGTTAACCGAAAGTTGAGGTTTATTCGAAACCGGATTCGGTTTTTGCCATATTTCTCCGATAATACTTCATTATTTTGTACATTGACCATTACGAAAACTGTAGAAAATATAATTCCTACATCTTTTATTTCAAACAATTTTCCATAGCAGTTATTGTTTAGGAATTATTTATAAAAAATAATCGTTTTTTTTTTGTTTCCGTCAAATATCTCCTTAAAAACGTCGTAATTGGTCATCTTTGTGAGGACCAAAGTTGTAGAGAATAATATTTCTTCCAAGTTTTGTTTGAAACTAATTTTCGTAGAACCATCCATTTCGGAGATATTTAACTTTTTCTTAATTTCCAGTATACAGCGCCGCCACCATGTAGCGGTGAATTCTGTAAACATATTCAAAATATACCTAATTTACGGCAATAAGGACGACTGTATTCTTTTACGAACACGAAATAATAATTTTCCTTATAATGCCATTCATAATAATTTAAATAACTATACCTCAAATATGGAGAAAGTCATGTGTTGGCCACATCGGATTTTTTTTATATGCATTCGTACGAATGCAGAAAGAAACGAATCGTAAAAAGGAGCGAATGGAAAGGAGACAAATGAGGATTCCTCTGCGTGGTTAAAATGAGCGAGGGAGTTAAAGTGGCAACGGGTAAGAGAAATCACCAGAGTTGCGAAGTCTAATTATCTGATGGAATCCGAGAGACCGAAAAATAACTCCGGATGACGAATGGGACAGAGAGAGGGAGAGAGAGAGAATGGGGGAGAAAGAGAGAGAAATTGTGAAATTGGTACGGCCAACTAGGTAGGTGACAGGGGAAACTGGTTGATCCTAAGGGAGTCCAGCATCCAACAATGGCTAGAAAAGGTCCGCCGACTTATTTAATCATTTATATATTCTGGGACGGCCCGAGGTATCTTTGCGCATAGGCCGAGGATTCGTTCCAGTCATCCCTCTCAGAAAATACGCATTTAGAAATAATTTATTGCTATTTCAAACTCAAAAACTGAAAGCAATGACGAATGAAAAGTTAATGATTGAAGATTCCCTCCCGTTTCGGCGATACTCATTTACATGCTGCGCGTGTGTGTATATGCAGGAGCGGACTGAGAGGTAATTTGCGAAGAAAACACTATTACAGGAGAATGGATCAAATCTTTTTTAAAATCAAGTAAAATATCGAAGAGAATATTTTTATTGCAATATGTATATATAAGTGGAATAAAAGTAATAATAATATCTAATTAGTGTAAAAGGACATGGTAAAATACTGCCATTGTCCTTACTTACCTGCCCGGTGATTACAACGGAAGGTTGTATGGCCAGTCCGCCCTTGTGTGTATATATATATATATATATATATATATATATATAAAAACTTACGGAAGAGGAAAGGTAAATGAGGATATTTAGGGCAAGTAGGTGTTGAAGGAAACCCAATGAGCACTTACGGGAAGGAGAGCCGCTGGGGTGTTGGAGAGACCCATTTGTAGAAGTTATTGGAGCTTTCGGGATGATCCCTTCGTCAGCACAAGAGAGACACAACACCTAGTTGCCCTAAATAAATAAATAAATATAATATACGTAATATAATATATACGTATATTATACACTAGTGATAAGTAAACTGTCATTTTGCCGATAATTTTCCACTTTAATCCATCCAATTGTTGTCGTTTTATGATCGAATACAATCTCAATCCAATAAACCCGCGACTGATTTAGTTTCAGACAACTTTTTAACGAATTCGAATATTGTTTCATAATTCTTTCCGCTTCGGTGACGCGATTATTCCTAAATTATTATATAACTGTGAAGATAGAGAAGGAGAAAAATTCTGAACTTGATCGGGACTCGAACCCGGGTCTCCCACTTGCCGGGTAGGTGCTTTAACCAACTAAGCTATCAAGCCAGTCTAATTCTCCTTTCTCCAATTGGAGAAAGGAGAATTAGACCCTTTCACTATCCCATCAAAAATGCAACTATCTCTCAGTGTGACGAGATTAATAACTCATACCTTTTCTTAAAAACAAAATGTCATCGCTCTGTCTGTCTTTCTGTGTGCGGACGAACTTTTCTTTTGAGAGATGTTTGGAAATTATTTTTGAATGACATAGCTCTTATCAGTCTACGAATTTTCCTAGTATTTCACAGGTTTGCCGCTAGGTGGCTTCAATCTCGGAAAATTTAAAAATAATTAAAAACTAATGAAAAAGTAGGATCCAAACCAGAACCCTGAAAATATTTAACGTAACGTGTTTCCACCTCTTGCTTCAGTAGGGGCATCTTATTTAACTGTTACACTATAAAATGTGAACATTTTTTTCCGGATCGATCCTAACCGTTAGTGTCGCAGGGCATCTGGAAGGTGTTCCGACTGATACTAATGTTTCGACCTCTCCAAAGTTCCTTGAATTTTACTCGCGTGTTCGTGACTTCAGTTCCTACGGAGCACTTAACCTATAAAAAATAACGTGGAATGCTGGTGCGACTTGACTCGCTACTTCCCCTTAACTCACAGGGTGGCGTGGTTTACACAGGAGACATTCAGGAGTGCCATGTTTAAGAGTCGAAAGGTTCGGCCTCAAGCCAACCGAGTCAACTCAGCCTCACCCTAAACCCCTTCCTCACCTTCCTTCCCCAACCAGTCTCTCTCCCCCATCCCAAACCAACTCTAAAACACACAGCCACAGGCAGTCAGAATAAAGTGAACGCCGACTTCTTCACAGGGAGGACGCTAAGAATGGGAGGAAGACATGACTCTAAAAACACTTTATTTAATCGTGTTAAGACGTTTTATTTGTATAAAATTGTCGTGCTTTTAACTAGTAATGTGTAAATAACGGTGGTGATCAGGTTGGTGTAGCAACTTGGTTTGTTTGGATAATGATGGGTGCTAAATAGCTATTGCACACCATGTTTTATAAGGGCACACTCATATGTATATATGAGTATAAAAACATTTCTATTTGTATATATATATATATATATATATATACATACATATACACATATACATATACATATACATATACATATATGTATGTATGTACATATACATATATGCATACATACGTACATACATTCCCCCTCGGTATTTGTAACGGCCAAAAAGCTTTCTTCTTCGCCTGTTTTCCAGTAAGTTTTTGTCGTTGAAATTAAAATTTATGGTTTACGTACTTTTAGATTGAGTTTTGTATTTCCTGAAGAGTGTTTGGTTTCAACATTTAAATTGAGAATTAATCAGCAGTTCTATTAAAATTAAATCGTCAAGATGCGTAGAACATAATAAAAGTCAGCAAAAACATAATTTCACCATCTGTTTAATAGCTTGGCAAGTGTTCTCGAACACGGCGTCTTTAAGTTTTTAGAATTTTTTTTTATTATCACCAATTAAGGAACAAACATCTCTGGAAGAAACCAGAAAATAATAATCTCGCCAAAGAACACCACATTCTTGGGAATGCGTCATTAATCAACAGGAATCAAACGATATTTCGGCGCCCCTTTTGTTTCTGCCGGACATCGTAATGTTTTCGGTTTTTAACGGCTTCTTAATGGAGTATGTACTCACACACGGAACGATATTAAGTCTCAGGGAGTTATAGGAAGGGGCGATCGATAAGTGCCCCTTAATGGCTTAGAAGTCAGCATCCGAATTCTTTAATCTTCGCTTCCCAGTTCTCGCTCGCTCGCCTGCACCCTTCCCTTATATTTCTCCTTGTCTGGATTCCTCTCTCTCTCTCTCTCTCTTCCGCCACACTCCTCCATTCCATTCTCCTTTCCCTATCTCACCCCATTACTTCTGTTTATTTCATCCGCCCATCCCTTTTACTCCAAGCACTTCCCTTGCCTTTCTCCCTGTCTCCCGCACTTTTCACATTCTCTCCTTTTTCCTACCCCCCTCCCCCTCCCTCTCTCTCTCTCTATCACCTCCATTTCTCTTCTCTCACACACACCCCTACCTATTTCTTCTCCTTCCCTTATTCTCCTTCCCTTATTCTCCTTCCCCTATTCTCCTTCCCTATCGTCCCTCATTCCTTCTCACTCTCTCTCTCCCTATTTTCTTTCCCTCCCCTTCCTCTCTCCGTTTCCTTCTTCCTACCCTCTTTCTGTCCTCTTGCTCCCTCTTTCTCCCTCTCTCTTTTCTACCTCCACTCTGTCCCTTACTCCTCCCTCCCTCTATATCCTCCCACTCCTTCCTCTCTCCCCTTCATCCCTCCACTTCCTCTCTCCCCTTCCTCTCACTACTCCCTCCCTCCTCCTTTCTTTCCTCCCTCCCTTTCTTCTCTACTTTTCCTGCCTCTTCTTCCTGCTCCCCCCCCCTCCCCGCCACCATTCACCCATCCCCTCTTCCTCCCCCTTTCCTCTCTTTCTTCCCTCCCTTTCCTGCCTCTCTTCTCTCCCTCTCTTCTCAACCTTTCCTACCTCCTACCTCTCTCCCTTTCCTCCCACCCCTTCCCCCCTCCCTTTCATCCCTCTCTCTCTCCATTTTCCCTCCTCCAATATCCTTCCATCACTTCCTCCATTATATTCCCCCCTTTTCCCCAACCCTCCCACCTCTGCCTTCCCCTTTCACACACCTCCCCCTATCTCTTGCAGCTATCCCTCTTTTCATCCCCTTCCCTCTTTCTCCCTTTCTCTCTCTCTCTCTCTCTCAATCCCCTATCCACCCCTCCCCCCTTCTCTCTCTTTCACCACCCCCTCTTCTCTCCCCGCTCCCTCCCTTTGCCTTTAATGTTCCCTTGCGTCCCATAAGTTACCTTCCTCTCCCCCTTTCCCCTTTTATCCCCCTTCCTGCTCCTCTCTCTCTCTATCGCATTCCATTTCCGAACTCTCTCTCTCTCTCCCCCACACCCTCCTTCCATTGTTTCCCTCCTTTCTCCGTGTCTAAAACATCTCTTCCTACCATTTACCGCACTAACGTTCTCCCCCTGATAAAGATAGGATCCCACTGACTCTCATTCTCCCCTTCTCTCTCCTCTTTATCTCCCTTCCACTTTCCTCTACGCCATTCTCTTATCTCCTCTACCTCTCCCTAAACTCAACCCCCCCCCCCTACTTCCCCCCTCTCCGTCCCTCTTCATATCTACGTTATCTTCCCTATCTAGTCCTTTTTTTGCTTGCTAATCCTATTTCCTCCCCCTCCCCTTCCACTTTTCAGGCCTCTCACTTTCTCTCTTCCACTGCCCTTCCTCCATAATTTCATCCCTCCGTCTCTTCCATCCTTTCCCTACCTCGTTCTCCTCTTCTCTTCCCCCCCCCCCACCTCTCTCTCTCTCTCTCACTAGCTCTCCAGCTCTTACTATCCCATACAACTTCACTTATATTTCATCCTCCCTCCCTCTCATTGTCAGTCGCTATAGTTTTCCTCTTTCTATTCTCCTCTTTCTCTTGTTTTCTGCCATCTCTTCTACTCCATTTCCATCCTATCATCCGCGTTCTCCATTCCTTTCTCCTTTACTTTCCTCATCTTCTGCCTCCTTTTTTCGTCACATTATAGCATTCCTCCCCCCCCCCTTTCTCTCTCTCTTTCTCCTTTTCTCTGTTTCTACCTCTCACTTTGATTCTCTCCTTCCATTATCCTCCCTTTCTTCCTCTCTCTCCCTCCCTCCCTCTCTCTCCCTCCCTCCCCCTCTCTCCCTCTCTCTCTCCCTCTCTCTCCCTCCCTCTCTCTCCCTCCCTCTCTCTCCCTTTCTTCCTCCCCTCTCTCTTTCTCCCTCCCTCCCTCTCTATCCCCCCTCTCTCTCCCTCTCTTCCCCTCCCTCCCTCTCTTTCTCCCTCCCTCTCTCTCTCTCTCCTTTTCTTCTCCCCCTCTCTCTACCCCTCCCTCCCTCTCTCCCTCCTCCCTCCCTCTCTCCCTTTCTTCCTCCCCTCTCTCTTTCTCCCTCTCTCTCCTTTTCTTCTCCCCCCTCTCTCTCTCACCTTCCCTCCCTCTCGCTATTCCTCATTTCCCTTCCTTTTCTCTTATTTATTTCGAATGTCTCCTTCTCTTTTCGCCCTCTTTTCACGCTCCTCCCTCCTTCCCTTTCTCCCACTCTTTCTCTTTTTCTCTCCCTCCCGCCATAACCCCACTCTCGTTCTCATTCTATAATCGAATCTCTCTCTCTCTTTTCCCTCTATATCTCTATATTTGTCTCTTTATCCATCTTTCTCACTTCCTCTTTCTCATCTCTCTCTCCTCCCCCTCATTCTCCTTTCCTCTCCCTCCCCCTTCCCTTTCTCAGTTTTCTCTCTTTCTATTTTCTTTTCTCTCTCCTCTCTCACTCTACCTCTCTCTCCTCTTATTTCCCTTCCTCTCCCTCTTCCTCTCTTACTCTTCTCTCTGCCAGTTTCTCACTTCCTGTTTCTCCTTCCTCTCCTTCTCTGTCTCCCTCCCTCACTCTCCCTCCATCATCCTCCTTTCCTCTCCCCTCTCTCTCTCCCCCTCCTCATGTCCCTTCCTCTCCCTCTTTCTCTTTTCCTCTTCACTCTCTCCCTCTTTCTCACTTCCTGTTCCTCCTCCTCCTTCCTCTCCCTCTTTCACTCTCTCTCCCTAACTCTCCCTCCATCACTGTCCCTCTCTCACTTTCCTCTCCGCCTTTCTCTCTCACTCTCTGTCTCCCTCTCTCACGCTTTCTCTTCCTCCCCCCTTTCTCTCTCTCCCCTCTCTCTCTCTTCCCCCTCTCTCCTCTCACCCTACCTCTCTCTCTCTTCCCCCTCTCTCCTCTCACCCTACCTCTCTCTCTCTCCCGAGTGTCACCCAGTAGTGGGCAGACGCTTCCCTGCCACCGCATCCACACCCCATAATCCATAATCGGTCGATGCGTGTTGCTTTCCCTCTCCTGCTTCCCCTCTTTCCTCCTCCCTCCCTCCCCCTTCTCTCTCTCCCTCTCTCCCCCCTCAACCTCCCTCGCAGGGAACGTACCCACATATCCCCCGGCAGCGCCCCTTCGTGTGTGTTGTGTGTGTGTGTGTTCCCACCTAAACTCAGCGACTCTCAAATGCGGGGAGGCGCGACTATGTGTGTGTGCGTGTGTGTGTGTGTGTCGTCATCCGCATTCTCGCTCCCTCGGGAATGTATTCCTCACTTCGCGGCGAGGGAAAGAACGCCTAAACACTCCGCTCGGGATGCGCGGATCCATTTTGGGCGTTGAAAAATAAAAAATAAAAAAAAACAAGTATTGGATTTTTCCCATATCGGGAGAAACTTTTTTATTCGTTTATTTTTACTCTCGCTAACGGGTAGGGAAATGGTTTTTTTTTTGGGAGTCCGCGGATAGTGCATATATTTTGTGTGATTTTGTGTTCGCTTTAGTGCTTTTTTAAAAAAATGGCGGAACATGCATGACATTTGAGGCCCGTCCAATGATCTATAGGGCGATATAGGTAACTGCTACAACAACAAACAGACGTTTTATTTTTGCAGATGGATATTGAAAATACGAAGTACCTATTTGGTCATTTACTGCTGTAATACTCGATTAAGTTGTTGTTAAATTGAACTGTGTGCGCATTACAGTTTAAAGGAGGAACATTTTCTTCATGGAGGGCCGCATTGGGGTTGCGATCCCTTCGGCGGGACGCATTAGAAATTTCCAATACAAATACAGTTTAAGTAGTGTTACGTAAGGTTTCTGAGATATCGCACAAGTGAATATAAAGTTCCCATTAGGCTAGAATTTCAATATAAAATGTTTTATTAATATAATTTGAATTTCAAAAATATGTATTTGTGTTAAATTTTACTGATATCTTTTTTATAATGGCTTCGCGAGCCGACAGAACGTTCTCGGGTGCCCTGTCGGACCCCCGGGTCGTAGGCTTCACATACCTCGTATAAAACCTGCTGCTTTTTTGAGAGAAAATGGACATCTGATTTACTCAACAGTTTTATGGTTGCAAAAGTTACTTAGGTTAATTGGATCCTAGCTCTGGTGTATTCAAGATATTCTATTTTTGTAGTTTTTCTCTTGAAAACTGCTTATCAAATACATCACTAATATACAAAGTATTATCGCCATACACATTACCTACCGTTTCAATTTGGAATGTTCTTCGAAATACATACTTTATTGTGTGAATGTCTATGCGTGTGTGTGTGTATCGTATAAGATACTAGCTGAAACGCCCGGCTTAGCCCGGGAAAGAGTGGCAAACGATTTTTATTGTTCGTGGCAAACGTTCCCCATTCCTTAATTATGCAAGCGATGCTTTCATGAACATTTAGTATTTTATGTATAGTATTGTACGCATAAACGTCTTACTTAATATTCACATGGATAGATGCACCGAAGCCTTTAAAGCGGCAATAAAATTATGTGGATTATGTTAATACTATTAGCCAAAACGTAAACAATAAACAACATCTTGGTTACCGAACAAATGTATGTACGTAGATGTATCGATTTATGTTGCGATAAATCTTTCAATGTTAATGGTAAAAGATAACAATGTTCTAGTATTCCTTAAAAATCATTTGACTCACTTTAAAATTGTTCATAGACTATATTTAGGCATATCTTGGCGTTAGCTATTCTTCCTCTACGGCGTGCCACGGCGTGGATTTTCCTTGCATTCATCTTTACGTGTATATCTCCCTTTGAAGAGGACAACAATAAAGAAATTTAGCTTTGTTGTCGCCTGGAAAATGGACATCTATACCGATACATTTTGCGCTTATAGGAAAATTTCGAGCGATTTAGCATGTAATACCACGAAACATGAACAGAATTAAAATATTCAGTCTTTCGTGCGTAAAATAATCAATTTCCCGTGATCGTAAGTTAATATTTAGGTATATTTATATCCACATCAGTGAAGGGCTGCATGGCATTTTGGGGTTTCTCCACACCATTTCCCATGAATTCTTATGGAAATGGTATTTTGTTGACCCCATAAGGTATGAGAGACCCCGCGGTCTGCAAACCTAGACTAACAATAAGTTCTTCCTTTGGTCCATAGGATGGCATATGAAACTTTTGAGTTCGATAGCTTCGACGGTGTAAAAACGTATAAAGAACATACATACACACACATACGCACTAAAATATTTATAAGATACATACATTCACTGCAACCTCGATACGGCATACAACAAGAACTTCATTACAGCAAGCGAAAACGTCGTCACCGTCAATTTCTTAACGTTACATATACGGAATTTAATTTTCGGATATTACGAGTACTCTTTATAACGAATATTTTTATGAATGTTATACATACTCGCCTGGTTAATATTGTTTCTTTTTAAGGAACATCCTAAATAAGTTTTCGAAGAAAGGTGCCTAAACTGTAAATGAAACTTAAAATACTCTATTCCAACTGAGTCTATTTATTGAAACTTTTTGAGGTATTTTTAAAGAAAAACATCTAAACTTGCAATTGCAAAAGTTATTATAACTACCTTCCCATATCTACAAGTTTCTTTTATCGCCGTCAATGCGCAATAAGAATCCTCTTTCTAAGGCATGCATATGTTATTAAACGGTATCAGCCAAATTTAGGATATTATCCGAGATTTATGTACATGAAGACGTTTATTTAAACCTCAGAAGCACAGCGTGTCAGTAAAAAAAAATAACATCATCCGCAGATCTAAGAGGGAAACATATTCGATAAATCGTAATTTTGAATATAAGGAGTCCCGCCATAAAAGTTACACTATCGTTTGTGTATAGCGCCCTTATTCATGCCAGTACGCTGTTCCGGTACCATTTCAAAAAGGAAGAGAAATATTCGAGTGATATTTTTTTAAAATTCGAATTTCACATCGAGTCGTATCACATTATACTATGTTTAAAATTATAATAAATTGTTATGCGAAGCCATTTTTTTTCGTCCCGCTAGCGCTATTTTTTTTTTATTAGAAGTGTATGCATATAAGCCTCTTTCATCTTCAGATAAAGGCCCAATTGTTTTGCACATTTCGGATTTCTAGCGTGGAGCGGTTGAAATAAACGGATTGTTATGCTTAAGAGGAAGTGAACTTATATATACAAACATACATACACATACAATTTATATATATGTATATATATATATAGTATATATATATATATATATAAATTTTTAGTTAGGTTTGAATAAAAAAGGTCGATTGAACCATGGACTCATCTAAATTAAATCGATCCATCTTCGAATTACAACTGATTACGTCCGTTTCGCTCAATCTTTTTCAATGGCAATAGGTGAGTGAGCCATATATCATTCATTTAATATGCGGCGGTAAATGTCAAGGGTCAGAATCTTATTCCCCTTCCCCTTATAAATTTCCCTTTCATTTTCACCCGCCCACCCGTTATAATCTTTTAACCTCGACAAACGCCTTTAGCCTCGGCCTTTAATTCCATTTCCACCCCGCCGCGGCGCGCCTTTCGATTCTCTCTCTCTCGCTATTCACGTGTGTAAAAAATTCCCGTTCCTCCATTATCTCTGCCTTCGCCTGTATCACTGCTATTCTCTCTCTCTCTCTCTTTTCCCAATCCCTTCCGTGTGTGTATGTGTGTCGGTGTCGGGGACGAGGTTAACGAATAAGGGTGTTTTGGGGAATCGTGTTGCAGTAGTCTGCTTTAACCCGCTCGATGGAGTTCGAAAGGAGTAGGTAGGTGAAGTGTTGTGAGGGGAGGGAGGGAGGGAGGGGGAGGGGGAAATAAGGGGCGGAGTCCAGGGGGAGGGAGGAGGATAGGGAGGGGAGGAAAAAGAGATGAACTCGCACTATGCGGTTAAGTGGGATTCACTGCCCCTCTCTTCTCCTCACTCTTCCTCTATCTGGTGTATTCCTCTTTTCTCCTCTATCTCCCTCGTTTTATTTTCTTTTTCTCCTTCTCCGCCTATGTTCCTCCTCCTCTATCCTCATTCTCTCTCTCTCTGTCTCTCTCACTCACTCACTCTCCTCATCTCTGTTTCATATTTCCTTCTTTTTTTTAAACTCCCACCTCCCTATTTTACTTTTAATTTGCCTCTCTCCCGCTTGTTTTCCCTCTCTCTTCGCTTTCTCCCTTCTTTCCATCCCTTCCTCTATTCTCACTCTATCCATCACGCTCTCCATCTCTCCTCTTCTCTTTTAATTTATTTCCTGGATTTCCCTCCCCTCCCTCCATTTCTCCCTCCATTTCTCCCACCATTTCTCCCACCATTTCTCCCACCATTTCTCCATCCATTGCTCCCTCCATTTCTCCCTCCATTTCTCCCTCCCTTTCTCCCTCCCTTTCTCCCTCCCTTTCTCCCTCCATTTCTCCCTCCATTTCTCCCTCCATTTCTCCCTCCATTTCTCCCTCCATTTCTCCCTTTCTCCCTCTATTTCTCCATCCATTTCTCCCTCCATTTCTCCCTCCATTTCTCCCTCCATTTCTCCCTACATTGCTCCCTCTCTTTCTTTTCCCCTTTCTCTCGCCACTTCTATTTTTCCCTCCATTTTCGCACTCCCTATTTTCCCTCCATTTCTCTCTCTCTCTCCCTTTTCTGCCTGCCTCTTCTCCCTCCCATTCTCCGTCCTTTTCCCCGTTCCTTTCTCCTTCCGTCACCACTTCCCTCTCTCCGTCTATCCTCACCCACATTATCCTTCCTTCCTCAATTTCCTTTTCTCTCTCTCTCTCTCTCCCTCTCTCAATATACGTCCTAGACTTCCCATCTCTTCCTTCAATTTTCCCTCCATCACTCGTTTCCTCCCTCCCTTTTCTCACTCTATCAACTCTACCTCCCATCTTCTAGCTCTCTTTCGCTATATATTCTCGATTTCTCTCTCTCTCTTTCCCCTCTCTCTCTCCCTCCAACTCTCTCTCTCTCTCTCCTTTTATACATTTGCCCTTCATAAATTTCCTCTCTCCCCCTATCACGCACGTTCCTCTCGCTCGTCCGAGGGACATTAAGTGGCTCATGGAGACGTTGCTGACGAATAGGATGAGAAAGAGCGTGGTGTGCGTGAGGGGCTTAACGTCGGGACATATTTTATGTATAATATCGGGTTGGGAATTAAAAAGAGTGAGACGATGGGCGAGCCGACCGCTTTTGTTTCAATTTAATGGCTGCCAGTTGCTGCACGTCGCAGTTTTTATTTTTTTTTTATTTTTTTGCTATCAGTAAATTGAAGTTGGGAGAGGAGTGCTCGTCATTCTGACGATTTCCGCTCGAAATAACCAGTATCTGCCAACCGAAGCAGAAATACGTAATGAATTAAGTTTTTCGGTCGTTAAATTCGGTCGGGGGAATGGGTATTGTTTTTTTTTATTGTTATTGCATATTAATTCTGGACACGTCAATACCAAACTTTTAGGTCGTTGGTCATGCAATTACCCGATATATTTTCCGTCCGCCGTTGTGCAGATAACGCGCATCGGAATTTATTAAAATGTGATTGTGAACGTCCATGAAAATGGACGTGGTGACCGAAAGGGTTCGGGGGAAAATGGTGCCGTTTTCCTTAGAGTAACCAGAAACCTGCCTCAGACTCCCAGATGAAACTTCCGAAATTGTTTCTAAATGCCAAAGAACCCATGAACAAGTCTACGGTAAGTGGAGTGTACGTACTTGCGGACGACGACTGCGGTGTTGCGTACATCGACCAAGCTATATGGAGTTTCGCATTGAGTATCGGTGAACCATAAAGCGTGTTTTGATTCGAAATCTCACTTTTCCCATTTCGCGAAGTATTTTTTGAAAAATGATCAATGTAGTCTTATTGTATTTAATGCTGAATCTAATGGTTATGGAGCAATTGGAAACGAGAGAGAGAAAATAATAATAATAATATAATAATGCACACTTAATGCGTTCATAAATGCAAGGAAGAGGCGTTCCTCAAGAAATATGTAATCATGTGGAATAATTAACCTTACAACTTTTCTTAGAATCCTTTTCTGGTATAACTTTTATTTTTCACACGAGATATGACCGAAAGTTCATTTTTTGTCCATGGAAAGGTGACACCCCTGCTTGGGCCCTGCGGGACATTTATATCATTTTCTAATTGCCCTTTTGCCAAAAAGTCCTTAGTACCAAACTTCGTGAAAACCCACTCAATAATTTCGGAGATGAAACGTGCAGACAGACACGACCTGATCACAAGGCGTTCATTTTTTTTTTGCTTTTTTAAGGAATTCCTAATAATTGATTTGAAATAAACATGCCTCGCTAAAGTGTTGGCTTTCTCTTTTATTATCCTTAGCCAAAAACATTTGCATGTTTTGACTTTGTTCTGTGCCTCTTTAATCTTTTTTTCTCATTCCTCTTTTTTTCATAACTGTCACTTTAAAATGCCATTCTTATCAGCCTCCCTGGCTCGTAACCTCCCTCACACACTCTCTCTCCTGCCTCACCCTCATCTCTCCCGTTTAAATAGATTTTGGGATGGCATCTGTATATCCTACTAGTTTCAGCGAAAGCGGTCATGTTTTACGATAATTCGTTTTAGGAGGATTCAATAAACGTTCTAATTTTGCGACGAAGAATTCGTTCTAAATTAAAAGTGAAGTATTTCTTCATTCACATTATCGTATTCCTACTCAAAAAATTGTTAACAACATATTTTACTACGATTTGTGAGATTTGTGCATTTTCGGGAAAGGAAATCGCAAAAACTTTCTTGTCAATCCCCGTTACAGCTAAATTAGCTCCATCTCAACAAACGCTGTCTTTAAATTCGATACTTTTACGTTGAAATTATAAACAAATAAAAATAAGTTTAAGGATTTTAAAAAGTTATTTCTCATATTTTAATATTATTGATATTTTATAAGGATACACAGCGTTCGTGTATCACAGTGGTAGCATATTCGGAGATTATGGAGATATAACTAAATTGGCGTTTATGTGTTTCTCTCGCTATAAAGCTTGTATCTGCTAAGTTGATGACTAAGTAGAATATATATAACTTCTGGTTTTATGAACTAACACATGTAATTTAAGCTTGAGAGTGCGATTCTGTGCAAGGTTTTCTTTTTCAAACACAATTAGGTTTTGTCGGCTAAGCAAACAACTGAAATCGCAGCATTCGAATAATCCTATCGAGTTCATGCATAATGTATTTAAAATTCACAAGCTGCGCTGGAATTTAAGCTCCTTAACGGTGAGATACCTAATTGCCGTTTAAAATTATCTCAGGATACATCGTGATTCTATAATTCCTGGAAAATTTTTAATCTATTTTCCCATTTACAAGCAACTGCGATTTATCTACACCGCTATCTACAACGCCAAGGACATTTCAGGAAAGTAAATATGTGACGAATTGTGATCATTTATATCGAAAGAATATATATGCAGTGGAGCTACTTTAAGTCGAACCTCAAGGGAAACAAAAAATATTCGACTTACAGAAAATTCGAGTAGTAGGAGAAAAATAGCACGAAAAAGATTTTGTCCTGTAAAATGAATTCACTTCGAGTTATGGAAAATTCGAGCGAAAGGCATTCAAACTTATAGAAGTTCGACTGTATCTATTTTTTGAGACGCTATTTTTAGGTTTAACATATTTTTAGAACAATTCGAACAGACGTTGACGTAGAACGGTTACTTCTAAAAAAAAATACGAAACGAAAATCGAGTATCCGACGCATACACAGCGTCATTACCTTCCATCCAAATCGCGACCTTTGTTTCCCCAATCAGCGACGATTTTCGACAAGTCATTACGATTATAAACGAATTTCAGACCCGGAATTAAAATTCGTTCATCGAGAATACCTCGAAAGGAATTTTCAACGTAATACCGCAAATTATTATTTTTTTTCTCGTCGTTTCGATCGATGCTAATATGAATCGCAAATTAGTGCGTGAAGTAAATAAATAAATTCGTCCGTAAACAAAAATGCTCGGGTGCGGCATTGATCCCGCGCGAAACGAGTTCCCGCCGACTTTAAATAAAAAAAAACAAATCAATAACGGCGAGCGAAGTTTTTGTAATCAACGCGACGAAATAACAACGACTCGCGTTAGTTTAGCCGACGAGCCCGTCAAAATCAAAATTTATTTATCGGCTTTTTTTTCGCGAATTACGACGTTGTTATGTTTCGGCCGGAAAAACATATTTGGCGCGTTTGTTTGGCCAGTTATAGGCGGTAAATACCTCGATGCCGTTTTTCAGCCGGGCGAAGAATCGTTCTGACATGTTTTGATGTCTCATTATTTTTCGAGAAAATTGAGTTCGGTCGTTTGCATTGTCACGCGATCCGAACGCCATTTTGAATGATTCGAGGCGAATAAAATGACGTTTCGTCGAATGCGTTCGGAATTTTGACAATGTTGCTTATAAATCAGAAAGATCGATTCGTTAATTTTCCACGTCGGAAAATTTCGACGTAATTATTAATTACGATCGGATTTTTTTTATTAATTAAAACTTCGATGATTACGCTTTCCTTTTGTTTTTCGCGACGAATATTACGGCGGAAAAAATGACATCGCCCCAACGTTAACGCATTCTTTCCTTTTTTGTTTATGAACGCGGATTTATGGAAATTAAAGGACTGAAAACACGAAAACGAAACGCGGATGCGAATAAATTCATAATTTGTATTGTAAATAGGGATTCCTTGACAAGGCCTTGCCTCTAATTCTACTCGGCGTTTAGAGAAAATACATTTATGCATGAGATGCTTCGGTCGCCATTTTTTTCTTCTGTAGATTTAAGATACAGTCGGACATATTTATGCTTAACGAATTCGTAAATTCCCCCACATTAAAACGTAAAATGCCAGAGGATAGAGATGGGAAATACTACAATGGAGCGGAATTAAGAACGTTCAACTCATCCATGGGTTTCTATCGTATTTTTTATGACGTAACTCAAAATGTCGTTCATAGTCACGGATTAATATTTTTAACCCTTTTACTGCTACGATGGTATGCAAGCACATCGAGTGCTGGGCTAGTTCTGCCTCACTAGCTTCCGCTTTCTTTCACAATTTTCACTTATATTTACATGCTTCAGGATTCTGTAAAAGTAACACGAACGAGCGGCTTAAAAGCATGGCCAGACAATGAAAAATAAGGTTCAGAAATTTTCATTTTCTTCTTTTTTTTTGTTAGGTTTTCTTTTTTACTGTCACGTCGTGATATTTCTCCATAACGTCCATCTTCACTTTTGTTATAACTGAAGATTTCATCAGAATATATTTCATCCATAACCTTCATAAATATCCTCACCAAGCGTGTTGTTTATACTAAAGACGACCATTTTTGTAGAAACGGATATTTTTTAAAGATACTTTTTATTCGAAATATCTGAAAAATAAGATGACCGTGGCAAGTAAAATATCTACTTAAATATAAAAGAAAGCAGTTAAATTGATTTCGAGGATATTAAAGATGATTGATTGTAGAGATGACAATATGGGGGAAAATGATCATATGCACAAGTTACGTAGCAGGACGCATAAGACTGATGTGGGGAAACGTTGTTTCATCAATAGGAGCATAGTCGAATGGAACGCTTTGCCTGAAGAGTTCTTAAATCCCTTGCCGAAAAATGCGAAATTGTTTAAAAATAATCTTAAGAAATATAATCAAATAGGGCAGTAATAATGTAAAATGCCTGCATATTAGCTGCTTTGAATTGCATAAGTATATTCTGAATTTTAAATTTTTATTATCCGTGTCTTATTATATTATTTAATGTATGGTTGTATTCACTATCAGAATTTATATTCTCCTTTTATTTTTTTCATTTTTTGTATTTTCCTCGCCGCCTGGCTTCGCCTAGTTGCAAGTACCTGCGTAAATAAAGAAATAAATAAAAAACAAATTCGAAATCTAGTAAACCCGACGGCAGTAGCGAAATGGTTAACGGACACTTCCGGAATTTATTCCTAGTTAAAATTATACGGACAATTATTCTCGGTTAAAACATCACGGACTATTCTAATTTTGCTAGAACTGATTCGGACGCGGGAGAAACTTGATTGCGACGCGCGGGAAAAAAAAAGTCCGCCAGATGGCGCCCGTTTCCGTTTTTTTTTTCCTCCGTACCGAGGAACACGGAAGAGACGGAGCATAAAAGACGTCCCCTTTATAGAAGATTCCGACAAGGGATTAACCCGCGAAAATATGTAGAAAAATGGAGCAATAAAGTCTCTCCTTTCTCCCGTTTCTCTCTCTCTCCTCGAATTGTTCCGCGCAATTTCTCGTTCGATTCCACCTCCTGAATGGCTAAAGTTCCTCTTCGGGCCCTGATGGGAAGATCCTTTCTTCTTCATTTTTTCTCCTCGTCTACGAGAGTGGTTTATGGCAGGAAAGGGGAAGGGGGAAAAGTTCGCTGTCTCCTTGGAGGAAACCGAAATAGACTGTCGGGGGAATAGTTCTCTAATACTCTTGCGTTAGTCGACTTCCCCCCCTCCCCCCCCCGTGTGACCCAAATTGCCGCGAGGCCGTTCGATGAAGAAAAAGTGCGTGAACTTCCTCGAAACGTCGGATCGACTCGGTCGAATTCCGCGAGTTCCTAAATATATAGGACGTTCCGAACTTTTTTTTTTTTTTTTTGCGAGACGGCGACTTTTCGACGACTCGAATTTTCGATAGCGCGAGGATGATGTTTTTTTTGTTTTGCTTTCTGCATGCTTGCGTAAGTTTTTTTTTCTCTCGCGATTTATTTTCGGTTTTTTTTCTTCCCTATCGGTATAATATAGGATTACGGAAATCAGGGGCGCGCGAGAAAAGGAGAGGAAAGTATCGGTCATTCGTTGCGGAAAAGGGGTCTTTGTTTGCGGCACGGTATTAAATTCTTTGGTAATTTTTTGAAATGTCTCTGTATCTGATATTTTAACCCATTAATATGAATTTGTGCACGAGTTTTCCCATATATGTACATAGTATATGGAGAAAGTATTGTGATTGCGAAAAAAAAATCGACTTATAGATTTTGATGGAAGTACACGTTTTAGTTGTCCTTAAGTCCAAAAAGCGTTGTTTTTGCCATGCTGTCTGTACGCGGTTCTAGGGCCGAAACAATTGAACGAAGTCGAATATCTCGCATTTACACATACCATTAACCAGAATAGAAACTATGAAGAGATATATTTCGATATATAACCACGATAAAGGATGATTTATTCCTGTCGATTTATTTAAAAATGCGTGCAATTATTTTGTCTAATATTCACTCAGCTATACAGCTTGGGCTCATAAATACTAATACCACATAAGCCGTATCTCTCAAAAATAACTATTATATAACGTCCATTGACGTTATGACATATGCCAAGCTTCCCCCAGTTCTCTGACGTCATTCGACAATTGAAATACGCAAGTAGGTGAGAATGTAGGACATTTTTCGTTTGCTTTTTCAAATTAATTATAATTGTGCAAATTCGGTACTTGAGCCGTAGAGCGCACAAAAGAATGGAAATTCTTTCTCTTACCGTTGATTTTCAAACAGCATTCGATTCGGCGCGCACAATTGTTTTTAAAATTTTAGAATTTTTTGAAAAGAAAATCTTTCGTTGTCAAGGGTAACCAGCATTGTTGTCCAATTCGTGAAATTACTTCAATTGAAATGGGATAAGGAAAAATGGAGTGTGAGTGAAAGAGGAGGGAGAGTGGGACAGAAGAGGGAGATGGAGGGAGAGACAGAGAGACAGAGGAAGGGATTATTCTATTGTTTTATTTCCCTAATTCTTTATATTTTCGTAAATAATTACACATATGCTCCTTATTTCTGACGACTGAGTTTGTCGACCTTAGCGTAGCGCGTTGATGCAGAGCTTCTAGTATAGATAATTGTGTATATTTTAGCTCCAATCGGTGTCATAAATACATTTTCTCTTGAATTTTAACGCTAAAAATTGGTATATGTATATACTCGTTTTTAAATTCTAAAATCACATATGATCTCTCGAGTAAGTTCCAACGAAAACTAATATCCGGACTTCCAAAGCACTCACATCTACGGATGCGGCTCGCTACGTAAAAAAAATGTGGCATTGTTAGATTACATAATCTCCGCCCAAAACAATTTATTTTAGCAATCTACCATCGCGTCTCGAGCCAGCCACAGAGGAATCCGCAGTCTACTTTTGAAGTGAGTCGATTAAATTTAACAAAAAGTTACTGTGTAGATCAAACGGTTTCCATGGAAACGCGTTGTTACCTCTCCCGCAGACATCTCTATCACCTAGGTGACGTCTCTTTCCGAAATAAATCCTTTTAAGTTACAGATTCAAAGAACTCCTTTCAGTCTGTATATATTTCATTTCAGGTAGTATTAACGAGATATCTTCCGATTCCGAGAAACTTGTGAGGATGTTGTTGTATATCTTTGTAAGCCGTCTACTTCGTTATTCTCAATTGAACGAGGGTCGAAAAATAAATTGGTTGTTCTGCGGCTTATTCACTCTTAAGCAGTTGTTCACAAACTGCGCGACGCATTTGATTTTTATGGATGCCGCGAAAAAATTAAAAATGTATAAATCATCAGTATGGAAATGTTGTTCGGTCGTCAGCGTGATAAATTTTGCCGTGATAAATTGAGAATCGTGTACTATCCTAGTTTTTTTCCCCGTAATTTGTAATTTATAACGTTGTTCCAAGTTGGTGTGCTGTTTATTATTGAAATAGTCCTGCGTCTACAAAAAATGTTGTCAACATTGCTCTTCAGTGTCTACAGTAGCGATTGTCAACTGAGGTTAAACGTACCCCTTTGTGTTTAACTCCAAAGATTTAAAGGTTTACGCAAAAGTTCACAGGTGTATAAAAGATTATAATAAATCTTCTAATTTTATCTTTCATATACGACTTCGGAATCTAAAGTCGTGACGACTACGACCACGAAAAACGTTACAAAAACAAAAATACGCCACAGACTGCGAATTACGACGCCATAAAGCGCCATAGGCACGGTTTTAGTAACAAATGGGTATTGGGGATGGAAAATTATTTCCGTGTTTACGCGTCTTTTCAAAGAAACCTTATTAACAGTAACTAAATTATCGAGAGGTCGGGAGGTGTGTTTTTATAATCACGAAAGAAGTCCTTTCGGCCGTTTTGTTAAGCATATTAAAAAGGAATTTATCGCATTTTTTATTTTTCATGAGTTATTTATTTTTTTAAAGTGTTGCTGTTCACTTCATTATCATTTTAAAATTTATTAGAGTGCTCGAGACAATTTCATAAACGTTCAAAGGGGTCAGCAAAAAAAAAAGGTCGAAGAGCCCTTTACTACAAGAAAATATTACGAATTTCGCGAAATTAACAGCTTGGCAGATAGAATATACATTTTGAAAATAAGCACTCAAAGTGAGTTTTATGTCAAATTTAATTAATAGCGTAGCTACACAAAGGTAACCTGAAATTTTCGTATTTGCAGGTCTTCGGATTAAGGGCAATTCAGTTTTGGTGAGCGCACAACGGATTGTAAGACGGGCGGATATAGTGAGGGAAAATTGTAGCGAGCACCTATTAAAAATTAGCAGACTATTGGTTATAGTCGGTCCATCATCGGAAGTCTGATGGCCTCGAAAACTGGGCGTACACGAGTTAGCAGCAGCCAATAGGAGACTGTTTGTTTGGGAAGGTAGTGGGGAGGAAACCAGTCTCACTCCTGCTCTCGAAGAGATCGCATCGGACTGCGTTGCCGTATCTACCGCCGTTTCCTTGCTGTGGAATTCTAAGTTATTTATTTAGAAACTGCGTAGTATATCAGCTGAGCAAGAGCTGGCAGCGCGCACCGACATCTGCTCTCCCGCACGAAAGTTGAGAGGGGCGATGGAAGGGGAAACGTTCGTGATTGGCTACTTGCTCTAAGTAGGCCAAGAGACTTCCGAAGGGGGATCGACTATAACAAGAAAATTATCCAGCTCTCTTCATGGTTGAAATAAAAATGACAAACTATATCTGTCCAAAAGCTATACAAAAATTTGGGGAAACCAGATGCGCAATGAGCTCAGCAAGAATCCTGTGACGGAGTCCGTAGTATCAGTAAATGACTTTAATCGCCATGGCCGTGAACTCCTAAAATTTGAACGTTCTTCGTCTCCACAAGACGGGTGGACGTAAACGTGAAAATCTATTTTGGTTTTTAATAAGATTCGCCGCGTCCTACCTTAACGGTTTTAATTCTTGCTGAAGTCGCGAAACCCTTGTGTTTAAAATAATTTTTCCAGGGTCTCTAACCAACAGGGAAGCATATATCGGGCCTCACATTCTCTCATGGAATCCCATGAAGCTTTCGCGGAAACCTCGACTTCTGCGGAACACAATTTTAAAACCGCTGCCCTGACTCCTAATGGTGCTTTTCATTTTTTAAACATGAACGTAACATTCCGTATATACGAATTATGTTTAATGGAAAAGCCACGATCAAGGCATAAAACGGTTTATTTTACCGATTTCACCTAGAAAATTTCGGACCCTTAGTATGTAATGTTTCTCCTTATCTGTGTAATCATATGTATATATGTGTGTGTGTGTGTGTGTATATATATATATGTATGAATGTATGTATGTATGTATGCATGCATGCATGTATGTACGAGTATGTATGTATTATGTATGTATGTATGTATATATTTGCAGGTGTATATACAGTGCTGGCACAAGCTTAAAAAAATTGGAGTGTGCAGAAAATGAAAAACTGCGCCTTTTATTTAAATTTATATTTTTCATTGCAAAATTTTAAAATACTCCTTGTAAATTCAAATGAAAATATAATGAAAATGGTACATTTTCTTATGCGTTATTGGACTGAATTTATTTGACAAAACTAAGTTATTTATAAAATGGAACTTTCAGTATTTTAACATTGCAAAAAGTTTTTATTAATTTGTCCACATTAATTTCTCCAGGCGCTTTGTTTTTAAACGAAGAAGTGCTAATTTTTGCGTTCCCCTCCACTAAGATTTTGCGCCTCTAAAATTATGCGCTGGGTTCTTCGCACCTTCCGAACCCGCCTTGGGTCGGCCCTATGTATATACGTAAGTGCATACGTACGTACATATGTATGTGAGTATATATATATGTTTATACCTATGTCTGTATGCAAACACCCACCCTTACATCCTGCGACCAAAAAAAAATGAATTCCTCTCCGTTTTTTTTCCTTCGCGCCCCACTCTTCACTTCCGCGTTTTCCGCTGCACTTCGCATTTACAGATCGTATCCCAAACGCCTCCTTTACCAACCCTCCTTAGGCCGCGATCTTCTCCAAAAATATCTTATGAGCGCTCGTTAAAAAAAACATAAAAATAATAAAATGCCCCAGGCGGTTCGGATTCGTAATGGACCTCTCTCTCTCTCGAGTCGTTCAAAAATGTCCCGGAATACGGGTCGAGATGTACTCTTCAGAACGCATAAACTGTATACTATTACACGCGGAGATAGGGAAGGAAAGGGATAGGGAGGGAGGACCGCGCGTATCCTAGGATGTTATTAGTCGTTACGTCGTTGCCAGGGAGACGCATCATGAAAGGAGACTCCGTAAAGGATTTCGCCCACTTGTGGAGATCGGGGAGATTTTACGGAGCGGCCGATAAAGATTAGGGGAGAGTGACGGACAGACAAATGCCTTCTTTTTTTTGTTTAGGTTGAGGTTTCTTAGCTCTCACGCTCAAATTCATTCTTAAAATGTTTTACGGTTACCATAAAGACTGTCAATAAATGTCTACAGATTATTTTGAAAGGATAAAAAAGTAAACAAGTTTTTAGAAATGTCCGAAAGCGCTTTTTTTACAATCATAATAGGAAATCGTAACAAACGTCCAATTATCGGAGTATTTCAGTAAATAATTTCCACTGCACTTACTAAACACGCAAATAAATAAAGAAATTTAAGTAGATAAAACTGTTACTAATATTTTCTCGGTACGAAAATTTTAACGTAATATGCATGATTAAAAAAACTTCAGGTTTAGCGATCAAACTGCGTTATTATTATATAATGGGAAACTATTTTCATTGGAAATAACAAACGTCCAATTATCGGAGTATTTCAGTAAATAATTTCCGCTGCATTTACTAAACACGCAAATAAATAAAGAAAATTAAGTAGATAAAACTGTTACTAATATTTTCTCGATACGAAAATTTTAACGTAATATGCCTGATTAAAAAACTTAAGGTTTAGCGATCAAACTGCGTTATTATTTGCGTTATTATTATATAATGGGAAACTATTTTCGTTGGAAGTTTTGCACTAAAAACAAAACGTGTAACTGAAAATCAATGAAAAATAATTTAAAACATACCTCACCGCAGTTAAGCAATTGCAATATGACCCTTATACCTTTTCGAAGGTAAATTAAATTCATCGTTTTTATTGTTGTAGCAACTAAACTTTACCACAGTAATAGATCCGTACAGATAGTTCATAAGGGTTTTTTTAAATATCGAAAATAGACAATCGTGCAGACGATACTATCCCGAAAATCTTAACTTCACAACTGTCCTCGTAGCTTCAAAAAATTTCTCACTGACGGACGGACAAACAGAAAAGCGATTTAAAAAAGCGCGAAAAAATGAAAATAAGATGTAAATAAATAAGTGCGACTGTATAAATAAGTTCAAAGAGATGGAACGATTTAGTAAATTTAAGTGGGGAAACATAAATACGAAAAGAGGTTATCGTATTTAGTAAAAACCCACTTGTAAGAAAACACCCACAGGAAATGGGGGCTGTGATAATCCAGCACAAACCTACTGTAGAAGAGCGAAGGAAACTTATCACATAATCACATGCGCAATTTAGTGCATACGGCCATGACACCTATAACTAGCGGTTGGTAAGATAAATTCCATGGCTGGCGGGCAGAAAGGGCTAAGTATGTACCTGAACTAAATAAATGAGAAAACTCGTTTAAAAGATTATTATAATCTCCAAGAATCCTCATTTTAAAGTTAGTTCTTTTCGGCGAATATATTATATTTTGGCGCCGTAGTCAATGCCGAATATAATTAAAATTTTACCCAACCTAAAAATATATTTTATTATAACCATTCCTGATTTTTTGGACTGATCCCCTTCCTTCCCATTAGACATTACCTTTTTAAAAAGACTAAAAAAGGGAAAAAACTGACATTTCTAAGTGGCAGCAAGAACCGTCTTATATACAAGCATACATTTAAATATATACAAGTATATATCCGCATTACTAATGTGGACACACTCTCACATGCACACATACATACGCACATATATATGAATTGAAAATACATAGTTAAAAATGTAATGCTAATAATAATAAAACATATATAAAAGACAGTGTCACTTTGTCCCTTTGTCATGTAATGCTCTTTGAAGCTTAATATCTCGCAAACGAATGAACCGAATTTGATAAAATTTTCAGGATAGCATTATGATGTAACAACAAAACGTTTTAATGCATCGAACTCGAGATCAAAGTCCCGGATTCGACTCCAGGGATAATTTCCATTTCCCATAAGGTAACACAACATCGGCTTTACGACGTGCAGGCTTTCATTCTTTTTTAGATTAAAATTAGAAAGAATTGGACTACAATCTTCGGATATGAATCATTTTAAAGAAAACATTATTAAGTTTCTTATTTTGTTCATCTTTTTCCGCCTACAGTTCGAAATTTCTCAATGTAAACGTTTAATTCACACAGTTTGCCATTTTAACGGAACGTTGCCTTACCAATTCTATTGTTAGACCTCTATATCATATTGTTAATTCAATCCTTATGGGTATAAACGTGCTTTGAATGCTTTTAATATGAGAGAGAGGGAGTAGAGGGGGGAGCGAGAGGGAGGGGGAGAGAGGGAAGTGGAGGGGGAGAGGGGGAAGTAGAGGGGGAAAGAGGGGGAGAGGGAGGGATGGGGAGAGGGGGGTAGGGAAAGAGAGGCAAGTATTTTAAGTTTAACTAAAGATAGCCCGTCAACAACAGAATATTCACTAGAATTGTTGTGTGGCAAAATATTTCATATGTGAAAGTGTGATGTTAATTATTTTAAATGGAATAATAATCTATCTATATATCTATAATTATTCCATTGATATTTCAACGGGAATTACACTAGTTAATAATAACAAATAATAGTAATTTAATAATGTCGAAATTGAAGTAATAAAACCACGAATAACTCAACTGTGAACGCAGATTCGTGTAAGCGTTGCTTGGTAAAGCGACTTATGCGCTACCCTGTATATACGCACGCACACGAATACATATACGTAGAGGAAGCGAATGGGGGAGGAGAGATAAAGAGGGACGAAGGAGTCGAGGTCAAAAAGACGAACCGACGACGCCTGACGTAGCACGAAATTCAGTTTCTCCGTGCGTCAAGAGGAGGGTATTTTTCAAGGTTTTCATTTCGGAGGCGAGGTGTTGGCGATAAAATGAGCCACTCGAGAGCAAACAATAAAGGGGGAGGAAATGAGGCGGTGATGGGATAGGGAGAGAGAGGGAGGGTGGGTGCGGGAGGGAGGGAGGGAGAGAGAAACGGTAAGGAAGACGGAGAGAGAAAAGGGAAAAAGGAAGGGGGAAAGTCGAAGGATATAATGGTAGCAGGAGAGAGAAAAAGGAGAGAAAGAGAGAGAGAGAGATATGAAGAGATGGATGGAGATGATATAGAAAATAATAACAAGTTAGGAAAGTGTACGACGTATCACAAATGGGCGCGTTTCGTGCAGTGGAGTATTAGAAAGAAATTATATACCTGTACGTGAGGGAAATAGCGTTTTAAAGTTCTTTTCTTCATCATAAATACTCCATTTTCTTCCTATTTAAAAATATTGCATGCACACGTAAGTAAATTAAACGTTTGTTTGTGAGATTGTTTATGTTAGCAACAATGAAGAAGTTACCATTCAAGAAATTTTTTAAGTTCAACTCGATTAAAGATTTTCTTGTTCGATTTTCTATATACGATAAAAATGTACAGGAAAATAAATACTCTTCTTTACTAGTACTACAACTTATTTGAAAGATATTTTGATATGAGCAATACTTTACGAGATATGACGAAAATGACTTTTTATCACCAGTAAGGTGGTGCCCCTGAATGGCGTACGTGATTCATTTTTGCGATTTTCTTATTATCTTTGATAGTAAGTCCTTGATATCAAATTTCATGAAAATCCGTTCGGTAGAAGCCGAGAACGAACATGCGGACGGACGGACGGACAGACGTTACCGCTGCGGCATCGCACCGTTCACGCAACGCTCTTTACCGCTCGTGTGCAACTGGCCAATAGGCGCTCACGCTGGAAGCGAAACGCGCCTAAAAATCGGTACAACATACATTGTACAAACTTTCTCATATAATAATGCGTCGTTTAGTTATCTTTAGAAAATGGAAATCGTATCAGCAGGTTTTTAAAAAATCCAGTTTTTGTTCAAGTTGCCCAAGAATAAACTAGCCTTATATTCATTCATTGATAAAAATTAAATATCTAGTAATATTGCAGACGTATACTCAAGTAACCGTACGAAATTTGATCAACATCGTCAGAGCCGTTTTCGAGAATATCAAATTGTTGTTAAAAATGCGTACAATAAACTTCCCTTAATTATTGAGCAATGTCAACCATTTCTTCATATACTCTGCTCTGTGTGATAAAATGCCTAAGTGCAACGTGTAATTCATTTTCGCTCTACCGTTTAGGCTCTAGAGCCAGTAACAGAGACAGACAGACAGGCGACATTGCGAAAACGATTCCTTCGGACTCAGCTACACCTAAAACGCATATTTCCGTCAAAATATCGAGGTTTAATTTTTTCGCGATTACAATACTTTCTCAATATACTTCGTATATGAGAAAGTGAAAAAGAGAGAAGGATTGAGGAGAAGAAGAGAAGAAAAAGGTAAGATGGAGGGAGGAGCTCGAAGAAAAAGAAAGGGAAGAGAAAGTAAGTGCTAGAGAAACACTGGAGGGAGTTGAAGAGATGAAAAACAGCATGGCTACGGAGAAGGAGAAAGGAAGAGCGGAAGTTGTGTAGAAAGAAGAGTAAAAGGAATAGAGGAAAATACATTTAAGAGAGAGAGAGAGAGAGGATGAGGTTTTATAAAATTATAAAGGGAAAGAGGGTGTAGTAAATTGAAGAGGACGGAAAAAAATGAAGCCGAGAAAGATGAATTAAACGGGGATTATATACGTGAAAATGAGATTAAAATTGCAGAGCGAAAGAAATTGCGTGAAAGGTTAAAAACAAGTTAGGAAAGTGTACAACGCATCACAAATGGTCGCGTTTCGTGCAATGGAGTATTCGAAAAAAATGATATACCTGTACGTAAGGGAAAAGGCGTTTTAAAGTTCTTTTATTCATCATAAATTATCCATTTTCTTCGTATTTCATAATATTACATGCACACGTAAGGAAATGAAACGTTTGTTTGTGAGAGTGTTTATGTTAGCAACACTGAAGAAGTAACCATGCAAGAAAAAGTTCTACTAGAATTAAGACATTCTTGTTTGATATTATTGATAACGGCTACTCCTACGATAAAAAAGTTTGGGAAAAGAAATACTCTTCGTTACTAGTTCTACAAGTTTTATTTGAAAGATATTTTGATATGAGCAATACTTGACGATATATGAGGAAAATTTCATTTTTAGTCACCAGTAAAGTGGTACCCCTGATTGGCGTACATGATTCATTTTTACGATTTTCTTATTATATTTGATTGTAAGTCCTTAATATCAAATTTGATGAAAATCCGTTGGGTAGAAGCCGAGAACGAACATGCGGACAGACGGACGGACAGACCGACGATAATAGGCGCTCACGCTGGAAGCGAAACGCTCCTAAAAAGAGAGGGAACAATGAACGACACGGGAAAAGAGTAAGACGAAACGAAAATAAAAGAGAAGAGAGGGGAAAACGGGAGGAAACAGAGGAAGAAAGTAATAGCGTATCGAGGGTAGAGAGAGAGAGGTGGGAACGAGAGGGAGGGGAAAATGAAAACGTGGGATATGGAATATTGTATTACGGAGCAGGCGATAAAGAGGAGGAGACGAAAGAGACGGGGTAAAGGAGAAAAGTGATCGATGGTGAGAGAGAAAGAGAGAGAGAGAGAAGGAGAAATAAAGAATTGAGGGAAAGGCACTCCTCACTCCGTGGACAGATTCGTAAGTTCGGAGAAAGTGAAGGGAAGTGCTCGTTTGGATTCCATGTCACGGTGAGGATAGGAAAGAGAGAGAGAGAGGGTTGTGAGGGTGAAGAGGTTTTTTTTGGGGGAGGGAGGAGGGGGGGGAAAGGGTGAAGGTGGTTGAGAGACTTATAAGGAGAAAGGGGCGTGGAGAGAGGGGGAGAGGGTTGGAGGAGGAAGAGGAGGAGGAAGGAGGAGGTCGGGCCCAAACTAGGTGGGCGTGACCACGGAGTGCACTGGGGAGAATCCATAAATTCGGAGAACGTTTTTGAAATTGGAACCGGAAGGATAAAAAAAAAAAAAATAAGGCGAAATCGTAGTTAAAGGTAACGTAGTAGCTCCTAAAAAAATAACAATTTGTCTGCGCGAATGTGTGCGTAAATTGGATGTTTGTTTGTGGTTATGCGTGTATGTGCTAGTGTAATTGCTCGTCAAAAAGTGAAGGGTGTGTGCATGAATAAAATATTAAATTTAAAATTAAAGCGACCGAACCGAATTTAATGAAATTTTCGGAATAGCGTTGTGATATAATAACAATACGTTTTAACGTATCGAACTCGAGATCAAAGACCCGGGTTCGACTCCAGGGGATAATTTCCATTTCCAATAAGATAACACGTAAAATCGGTTTTACGACGTGCAGGCTTTCATTCTTTTTTAGATTAAAATAAGAAAGAATTGGCCTACAATCTTCGAATATGAACCATTTTGAAGAAAACATTATAGAGTTTCTTATTCTGTTCATCTTTTTCCGCCTACATTTCTAAATTTCTCAATGCAAACGTTTCATTCACACAGTTTGAGGAAATCTTGCCATTTTAACGGTTTTCAAACCTTATGGGTATAAACGTGCTTTGAATGCTTTTAATACGAGAGAGAGGGGGAGGAGAGGTTGGGAGGGGGGGGGAGAGGGAGAGGGAGGTAGATGGGGAGCGAGAGGGAGGGGGAGAGAGGGAAGTAGATGGGGAGAGAGTGTGAGAGGGATCTATAATTCTTCCGTTGATATTTCAACGGGCATTACACTAGTATTTAATAAGATACACATATATGCACTTATAGATTCATGAATATATGTATATCAATAACGTATATGTTATTTCAGGCACGCTAGAAAAGAAATTTGGCATGGATCGTCCGTCAGCATAGAATGAGGTTGAGTTATTTACAGATTCTATTCGTTTTTCCGGCTTCTTGAGATAAGGGACTGGCTGATTGATTAATCGATTGAGTTCTGTTCCCTTGTTCCTTTTCGCCCTTTTACGTAGTTTGTAGGTAACGGTCAGTAGTCGCGAAAACACGTTTCCTGCGGCACGGCATTGAATTCTCTGGTATATTTTTTGCGACGTCTCTGTATCTGGCGACGTATTTTTTAAATTGCTTAATACGAATTTATTTTTATACATTTTTTCCGGTAATGATAGGTATTAGCTTTTCTTCCTGCGCTTTTTTTGTAGTTATTTAACGTGATGTATCCCTTCTCCCGAGAATTTCCTGTTCATTAATATAACTTCTTTAGTTTGACAATTACGTGTCAGTATATTCATTCGATAAAATCCTCGCTATTATAAAGTATTTCCTCGAAGATACATAGTACCAGTTGGTGATTAAACACCATGTTTTAGAAAAATTCAAAGTAAATCTGTAATTTTATAATTAATTTTTATTACCAAACTTTTAGATCACAGAAAATACGAGTATAGTGAAATTTCTCTCAAAATATTTAAGCAAGTATACCTTCACAAATGGGATATATACACACATACATACACACATACACACACATACATACATATATTCACACATACACATACATATATTCACACATACACATACATACATACACACACACATACATACATAAGACAAAAATAAACCAAAATACGTTAGATAATATGAAATTGACCCTAAAACCTCAGACGAACCGCATTAAAAAACGGTTGAAACTATCGAATAAAACGGACGGAAATTATTACGTTGTTTTAATTTAATGGCATTTGAATCGAAAAGTGATAACATCTTATAGAAGAACTGAGTGGTATAAAAGTACATTTGAAAAAGGCAAAACCCAAATAGAGGCTATATCATCTTATATAAGTAGAATCCTTAGGAAAAAACAGAAGTTCGGTAATAAGACAGAAAGGGAGAGAGAGAGAGATGGAGAGAGAAAGGGAGAGGGAGAGGGTAGCACCGGAGGGGGGGGAGAGGGGGGGGGAGAGGGGGGGGAGAGGGGGAGCGATAGGGTGAGGGAGGGAGGGAGATAACGAGGCAGAACGAGAGAAAGGGTTAACGCAGAGCGAGAGTGAGAGAGAAAGGATATAAAATGAAAAAAAAATAGTATCGAGAGAAAGTGCTAGAAGGGAGAGAGGACGTAAGAGGAATGCAAAAGACTTTGAGGATAAAAAAAAGGCGAAGTGAAAAAGAAAGGATTGATTTACAGCGCCTGTATCTTGAGAGAGGGAATCTATTTCATTCTCTCTTCAATCCTCGCTAGCTCTGGAAGAATTTATAGGAAGAGAGTTTGAGAACGCGAGAGAGAGAGAGAGAAAAACCCTATCGGAATTCTAATAGAATAACAATTTCTTACGTTTTTCTACGTGGTTTCTTTTCCTGTAAAAAGGTTTTCCATCAAGTCCCCGCCGAGTCATATTAGGAGGATGATTGTCAGCATCGGGGATGTTTCAGTATTTCAGTAGTATCTAAATAAAATTTTAAGACTCGAGGTTCCCATTTTTTCCGTTTAAATGAATTGGAAATTTATTTGATTTTCTCGGGAAAGGGATAAAAATGATGGAAACTTCATAAAAACGAACCTGAAAACCAAATAAGAAATTCCACATGCTAATGTACGTATATATGCATGTTTATATATGCACACACACACGTATGTGTATATACGTGTGTAAGTATATCTACCGCATTTCCCCGAATATAAGACGAAATGTTTTGTTTTTTAATCAAAGTTTGGGGTCCGTCTTACTCATCCATTGTAATTCTACTTTCCTATAGGTTTCATTCGCGAACAAAGAAATAAATTAATAAATACTAGTGATTGTGGTTAAGACCAGTCTAGCATGGTTTAAGTCACGTTTATTCTAGCACTGCACGTTGTTATGACATATATATATATATATTATATATATAAACTTACGGAAGAGGAAAGGTAAATGAGGATATTTAGGGCAACTAGGTGTTGAAGGAAACCCAGTGAGCACTTATCGAAATGAGAGCCCCTGGGGTGTTGGAGAGACACATTTGTAGAAGTTATTGGAGCTTTCGGGATGATCCCTTCGTCAGCACAAGAGAGACGCAACAATATATATATATATATATATATATATATATATATATATATAGGGCAACTAGGTGTTTTGTCTCTCTTGTGCTAACGAAGGGATCATCCCGAAAGCTCTTACCTCTACAAATGTGTCTCTCCAACACACCAGCGGCTGTACTTCCGGTAAGTGTTCACTGGTTTCCTTCAACACCTAGTTGCCCTAAATATCCTTACTTACCTTTCCTCTTCCGTAGTATTTATATATATATATATATGTGTGTATGTATATATATATTCAAAATCGGCTTCTTTATAAGGGAAGTCGTCATATGGTCGAATAAATACGGTGTAAATACACACACGCACAAGATGTACATACGTATATATTATATAGACATATTTATATACACATGGTATGGAATATCAATAGACACATTTTTTAATATGACTGGAAATGATGGCTGTAAATTTGAATAAAGATATTAAAAATAGATTAGTGGGAGAGAGTATTGATTGCAGCGTTATATTATAGCGTCCAGGATGCTAACAGATTTGAATCCTTTGAGATGAGGGTGTGGCTCAGTCTATATAAATCTGGGCTTAAAATAAAAACAAATTATGAGGCATTAAAAAGAGAAGGAGAAGAGAAATGAGATAATGACGCAGACACTGACGCTTTGGGTTGATATCGTCTAAATCTACTATATATTTATGAAAGTTTTTTTTATTTGTTTGTTGGTTCGTTGCATCTATACATATCCACACCGTTAAAGCTAGAGTAATCAAACTTTCAACAGGGACTTTCTTCACAAATAGGAAGGTCGTGGGCTACTTTTTAATCCTAAATGTTTAATATAAATTGTACAAAAAGCAAAATAATTTAGTATGCTAATGGAACAAGATTAAGCATTACAAAGGTAATGCCAGTTTTATGTTACAGCATCAAGAGTTGGATCTGGAAAAAACTTATATATGCTTATAAATAATAAAAAATCTGATGTGGCCAACATGACTCTCCATATTTGGGGTATAGATATTTAAATTATTATGAATAGCATTATAAGACAAAATTATTATTTCGTATCGTAAAAGAATACAGTCGTCCTTATTGCCGTAAATTATATGTTGGATATGTTTACAGAATTCACCGCTAGTTGGTGGCGCTGTATACTGGAAATTTACGAATAAGTTGAATATCTCCGAAATGGATGGTTCTACGAAAATTTGTTTCATACAAAACTTGGAATAAATATTATTCTCTACAACTTTGGTCCTCACGAAGATTACGAATAACGACGTTTTTAAGGAGATATTTGACGGAAACCGAAAAAACCGATTATTTATAAATAATTCCTAAACAATAACTGCTATGGAAAATTGTTTCAAACGAAAGTTGTAGGAAATTACATTGTCTATTACCTTTGTATAGAATTGTATATACAATAATGATGTTTTAACGGAGAAATATCGCAAAAACCGAATCGGGTTTCGAATAAACCTCGACTTGATCACAATACTTTCCCCATATTGGGAAAGTAAAAACCAACAACATTGTTTACAACGAAGCACTGAAATAAAACATTAAAGTTTCTGAGAACATTTTCTTTTGTTTTTCCCCGGGCAACGCCGGGTACTGTAGCTAGTCTCCTATATATTTATGAAAGTATGTATGTTTGTTTGTGCATCTATACATTTCCACACCGTTAAAGCTAGAGTAATAAAACTTTCAACAGATACTTTCTTCTCAAGTAGGAAAGCCGTAGGCTACTTTTTAATCCCAAATGTTTTATATTAATTTTACAAAAAGCAAAATAACTTTGTATGCTAATGGCAACGAGTGAATTCTCGGCGCCTACCTTTGGCCGCTGACCGACCGCGCGCGACGATCGCTTTCCCTGCTACTAGACCGGGCAGCAGTTTTTCCATTTCAGCATTGCTTAGGCGAGGAATAATTTCTGTGGCAAAAGTAATGCTGAAATGGAAAAACTGCGGCCGGGCATGGACCGGGCTTCCGGAGCGCGAAGCGATCAGTGACGCCGAGTCATCAACGGGCGAGCAGGAGCTTCCGAGCGTATCAGCGAGCACGAATTTATTCTGTTTTCGTTTCCGTCTGCCGTTTTGATTCAAAATGGCGGCCGATTTAAACATTAAACTACGCGTATTTTCCCGAGTCCTACTATTGATTTGAATCAAATTTGGTACGATAGTGGAGGGCTCTCAGGAATAATTTGTTTCTCTTTGCCCGTTTTATTCAAAACGGCAGCCGATTGAATTCTTAAATACCATGTATCATCTAGAATTTCCCTCGGCAACGCCGGGTATTTCTGCTAGTAATTCATATAAGAAGGAATTCTAGTAAGAAGGTAAATGGTGAAAATAAACTTAGGGCAGTTTAAAAGAAGATGTTTATCATAGAATATATATTCATGGGTATATATATATATATATATATATATATCACGCTGAGAGAGATAGATTCATTTTTGAGATGAGAGGAGGAGGTAGAATGGGGGTGAACGAGGAAAGAGAATGGGAGATGTTTTAATTCAAATTTAATAATTTACTAGTCTGTCCGTTGCAGCATTTTTGTAATTTGGATGTAACGGTGAAAGCTGATAGAAAAATGAGCTAAAACATTAATTAATCATACAGGCAATATGTATTATTTTATAAATATAATTTAAAAACCTTATTGTGTTTTATTTTTAAAAAAATCTATTCACGTTATAAAATAGCAATGACTGTAGATTTTCGTCCTTCTTTTCGTTTTTAATTTCACGGCATAAAATACGATATTGTTATGCTTTCTATCGATCTACCTCTTTCTCTCTCTCTCTCTCTCTTCCTTCCATCCCGTCTCCCATTAAAAAGCATTTCAGCATTTAAAAGCATTGAAATGGTTTCCATGGTTTCAGAACTCCTCACTTTCCAATGCTTTCACGAGGAAATTTGCTAACTTAAGAGCATCACACTCCTGCCGGATGACGTGTCATAACAATCCATTTCTCATCGCCCTATTGAAATGCATCGCGACTCGTTTCCGCGGTAACAGACTTTCTAATTTTAGAAACCTTGAAAATTCCCTTTTCATAACAATAGACTAATCATTGAGATAATTCGGCACAGATTTGGATTCTCTCTTCGAGAAAAATATACTGCAATCTTTCGGCTGTAAACCTGTCCAAATCTCAATTTTTAAGATATTAATTCTAAAATTAATTGTAAAAAAAAGTAATGGTATAGGTATAATTGGTGATGCAATGTATTTCTTAGGGATATTTTTTCATTTTAAAATTTTATAATTTAATTCATAGCTATTTCGAATTTCAAGGTTTTCAGATTTTTCTGACGCTTTCACGTTTTTATCTACATCTAAAGCTTCAGATACTCGCCTATTCCGAATCACTTTCACACGTGCGTGACGCACGCAGCTACGCTACAAAATTAATATATAGGGTATAATGTACATCCGTCATTAATGTCTGGTAATTATAGTGTGTAAATATATACGTACATTTATACATACCTATATATACACATAAATACACGCATACATAGATACATATATATACAGGGCCGTCGAGGCAACCGCCTCAGGCGCGTCTCGAAGGGGGGCGCCAAAAATTGACAAAAATGAAAACCTATCAAAATAAATTCATAAGGCTAGCGAGGCCAGGGAGAGCCATATTATATCTCGCCTCAGGCGGCAAAATGTCTGGGCACGGCCCTGTGTATGTGTGTATATATATGTATGTATATATAGGGCAACTAGGTGTTCAAGGAAACCCAGTAAGCACTTACCACTCTCTTGTGCTCACGAAGGGATCATCCCGGAAGCTCCAATAACTTCTACAAATGTGTCTCTCCAACACCCAAGCGGCTCTCCTTCCGGTAAGTGCTCATTGGGTTTCCTTCAACACCTAGTTGCCCTAAATATCCTCATTTACCTTTCCTCTTCCGTAAGTACGTATATATCTATATATATATATATATATATATATATATATATATATATATATATATATATACACACACACACACACACCTACATACATACACACATACCTATATCCATCGTCACGCTTACTTTTCCCATCCCATTCCCGATATTGGGTGTCGTACCCAAGCCTGTTTCCTTCACTCATTAAAGAAACACTCGAGTGTTTCCGAGCGCTCCTTTACATCCTGTCACCGCAGTGTCATCATCATCTAGCTATACACCCGACTCCATCCTCCCTTTCACTTCCTCTTCGCCTTTTATGCGTATCAACATCCACCTCCTCTACTTCCCAAAAAACATCTCTCGTTCCTTGGGCTGCCCTCGCTAAACTCCCACGTTTAATGCAACCGCACCGTTTTCTTTTATATATATATATATATATATAATAATGTCCTTAGCCCATTTTATAGGGATAAACAAGCCCTTCGCACGATGACGTGGCTTCGGAGGGATTTTTTTTTTTTCGGGGAATGGATTTATTCGCGACGCTGCAGTCAATAGCGTCGAGTGGGGAGGAGTCGGATTGCTGCGGGTCGGAAAATAAAAATTTTATCCGGGAGATGTCGCTCGCCTCTTTAAGTGGAGGGCATTCAGATTTCGAGGATTGATGACGCGTCGGATACGGACCGTGTAGCGGTCTTCAACATTTGCGCGTGTAATAAACGACTCGGGTGTGACTTATGCATATCCATAAAATGGCTGAGTAAGTCGTCTGCAGCGAGGTAATACTTATAGACGGGGGCGGATATGAAAATGGGCTGTATGGGCTCGACCCCCGGATCCTCCGTAATAAACGAAATGGGTGCCATGTGTTACATATAAATGTACAAACTATATATGTGTATATATATATATATATATACATACATGTGTTTGCATTCAAATGGATTATCCTCCGTAAAGGAAATAAGCTCAGGAGCTCCTTAAATTCACCATAACCTCACGTATCTGTGTGTAATCGCTGGTCTTTGATTCGTTCTTTAAAAAAAAAAACTTGTGAGTTACCATTGATGGCTCTGACATTTCTTATTTAACGGTTCTTTATTTCATTCCGCCATTTTTTAAAGAGAGAAGAGTGTTTTTTTATAAATAAGACAAACGCCTTTACTATAATATTGCGCTTTGTTTAATCAAAATTATTATGTTTCGGAGAATGGTCGTCGTCAGCATAGGAAGCCATTGTAACGTGCGTGTGGATTTATGACGATCATTAAATAGGTATACGTTTTAACACAATGGCGGCCAATTCACGATGTGCGTGCCACCTGGTGGTACGCTCAGCTCTTGTATTTTTTCGCGGAATTAACATAAATTTCGATCTGGTTGAGGAAATTATAAATGATACGCGTCAACTAATTTCTACTAAAGGTGAAGAAATAAAAAGCTGTAGTATTAAAAAAAGATAGTTTAATTGGGCCATATTACGTAGATATCTTTCTACAGACGGAGGCTCCTTTCAGTAATAGACTAAGGGGAAGATTATCTGTAGCTTTTCTGGAAGAATTCTGGAACCGCAACGTACTCATACGTGTATAGCACTATATTGTTCACCAGGAGGCTCTTTGCTGCAAGGATTTGGATTTTTGTCTAAGCTCTTGGTCCAGTAGTTTTTCGTAACATTTTCCTCGAAAATTCACATTCGGAAGACGATATTGAATTGCTTCTCCATTGTGATGTCAGTTGGCATTCGGAGTCAAAGGCACTCTAAGAAATTTTGGTGCCGGAGAGATCGTTGTTTGAAATTTTTAAAGTATAAAGGGGTGAATTTCCAGAAGACTGCAGGCTTCTGAGGTTACGAGAATGGCTTTTGAGATCTATATTCCCTTGCGGATATCATTTGTACAACCTAAATTCGCTATTTCCTGGGAAAAATTGCTCTTTGCCGACCATGTTCGGTTCGGCATCATCCTTCAAACCCGAGCTTAAACTTTTTCGAATGATTATCCCGAAAAGGTTTGAACCATTACGATGGATTGAAAATTAAAGCAATATCTTCGCAAACTTTGAAAAAAATATAGGAATTTAATTTCGACGTTGTGATGAGATTTTCCGACTTCCGGGATGAAAAAAGGATCGGCGATCTTTTCACGAACCCTTTCGAAATTTACATCGAGGAACTCTACTATTATTCAGCAGAAATTCGGACGAATTATGAGCCTAAGGAATCCTCCTTCGCTGCGGAACAAATGCGAAAGAACTAATAAGTACCCCGACCTATCAAGAGGTTTCTGCATTTTAGGAAAATTTATTACCTTGAAAGACTTTCCTACTGTACGCGACCCAGCAAAGACGAAATGCCTATCGATACCGGCTGATGATCATGTTAAAATTCTTATTCCACGGGCGTGTTCAAAATGAAACCCAAATATTGAAGAAATTATGGAGAGCTGAAACATACAGAAGTCTCACTGAAAACTATTTTCGCATTAAAAGTGAAGTGAATAACAAAGATCAATACTAAAAAAATTATATTACATTAAAATTGTTTCTTATGTTTGTTTTTAGCCAATTAACTGAAAAATAATTTGCGTAGCAGTTTACGGAAAACGGCAAATAAAGGTTAAATAAAGTAAACGAACGATAAACACACAGCTGTTATTGAAGTGAAAGGTTTTTGCGTGGGAGGCGCTGAGCCGGATGCAGACCAATCTGCCGGTTCACTGCCTATTGTGGAGGTCGGAGAAATGACAGCCTTTTTTAGTTGATTAAACGCCGTTATTAGATATGTTTCATTAAGTTGATATTTGAGTCAGGGTTGATTGTTTCGACTGTCGAATCGGCCCCCGGATAATTAATCCGTTTGCATAACATTTAAAAGTTATAAATGTCATTTAACCTCTCTCGTGCCCATTATCGTATTTCGATTTCGACATAGCCGTCCTTGGCGAAGATTCACGGTTTGTGTTAGAATCGCCTATCGCTGAATGACCACTGATGATGGATCTCTTGTATTCGAAACTTTCTTGTGGTTTAATCGTTATGAAATTAAGCGTGTTACGTATAATACTGTCCATTGGATAGGTGGTCAGTTCCAGGACAAGTTTTAAGTATGCGAATGTTTAGTATCTACTTTCGGCGAATCGCCGCTGAATACGGCTACGTACATTGTAGCCGAAATACTCAAATGTTTTTTTTCTAATAACCTCGTATACGGCTATCGGAGATGCCGAAGACAAGTTCTCACATTTTTCAATTTTTTTTTTTTTTTGAAACTCGGGCTTTCATTCTTGAATTTGTTTTCGGCCGTATAAAGAGATCGATAATACTCGAGCGAAAGTCTAAAGCTGATAAAGTCGAATCGGGTTCAAATTCGCGCGCCCGTTCGTAATCCTCGCTTCCATCAATATCCTCGCGAAGAAGGACAGCTTCAAAGAGATACGATCATTCGCTTCATCGATCACCGCCGCCGTCGCCTCGAGATGTCCCATTTAATACGTTGCAAAATATTCACCCGAGGCATTTATTTCCCCCCCCCCCCCCCCTTACCAAATAGCGTCGGATTGACGCGCGGGCGTCCTTTTTAAGGGATGCGACGTCGAAGGACGCGCTAGGGCTCTTTTTTTTTAGACTCACGCCGCACACACGCGAAACGTTTTCGAGAAGACGGGAACGTTAATAAGCTGAAGAGAAAGTGAAGGGGGGATGCATTATTCATTTTGTATCGATGACGGAGGAGAAGAAGATCTTTAGGAATGGGTGAGTGAGAGGGTAGGGAGGGGGATGGATTAGATTCCATCGATCAGGCCACGGACATAAGATCCGTGTCACGGTTATTCGGATGGAAATGGCATTTGGGTCAAAGGTTTAAGGAATAAAGAAAAGGGGGAGTCGGTTGGGTTGGGAGCGTCTCACCTCGTGTGACAAGGGGGTGATGGAATTCGAGAAGGGACTACGTGTAAACTTTAAAGGATACTCTCGGAAGAGATGGCGGCTTAAGGGAATACAAAATAAGGTAGTTGTTTGCAAAAGGTTGGGGAGAGGGGGGGAGTAAACCGATATACCGAGTTTTGTAATTCAAATGACGTTTCGAGGGAAACAAAGTGGAGTTCTCCCGCGTTGTATGGGGGGGAGGAAGAATTGTTTTATCACGCGCGGGATATCTTTAATTTCTCGCTATAAGAGAGGGTCTTTTGTCGAGTTGTTCCGGAGGTGGAAAAGCAGTGCCGGATTACCCAATAGGCACGGTGGGCACGTGCCCAGAGGCCCCGGGATTAGGGGTCCCCCACCCCTAGGGTGGCCCTTAAAGGGGGTTCAAATTTTTTTCTCACATTTTCTCAGCTTCCATCCCCGGAGGTTGTTCCTTTTAGTGTTGTAAGAACAGTTGTAAAATTTCAGCTCGATCGGATGACGTTAAGGGGTCTCGCACGGACCTTAAATTTCAAGAATTTACATTAAATTGAGATAATTTTTAATTTTAACAGATTTTCATACCGCTATGTAAAATATCACATATTTTTTACAGAACAAGCAATCTTTTGAAAAGAATTAACGAAACAGTGATCTGCTCCCCTCATAATTTAGGCTAATTTAGCGGCAATTGTGGACTTTTTCATATCAGGAACCAATTGACGATGATCTTGAACCACGAGGAGAAGTTCCTGTTTCTTCTGTTCGTTGTTCGTTATGCATTTATTGTACTGTGACACCAGAGCCACTCCACGTTCAGCCACGTCATTCACGACCCTCAGTTTACATCTACATCTACATGATACCCTGCAAATCACCAGACTGGTGGGTGGCAGGGGGTGCAGCACACCAAGCCCTACCTAATAACGTCCCTCGTGGGAATCACTTTCCTGTTATGATCCCGTATGGTCCTTGGAAAAAACGAGCTCTGGTATCGCTCGGTCCTACAGTCGATCTCTCGTATTTTATTCTCGACGTATTTACTGACGAACTTGCGACCATGCATGTAATCCTCATGCTGGACCCGGTACCGGAATCAATTTTCGGAACTCCCAACAACTGATCACTTCCGAGCTCAGGTTCGGACACCAGTACAGGGAGTCTGTCCACTGTCTCTCTGTCAGCTATATCGGGCATCAGTTTACCATCCCAATGTACTGTCAGCTTTCCAGCAGGTTTGAACTGCTCCCTTAGAGCGTGTGCGCGCGGGCTTCGCATCCTCGTCACTGACGAACGGTTTAGGTTGAACTCATCTATCCTGTGACCAAGACTGCGAACAACGCCGGCAATGACCAAAACAGCAAATCTATCTCTCAAATTGGCCCGATAGAGAGCTGACGCTACTTCATCTGTGATGAGCGATTGCCGAGCACGTTTCTTTGAGGGAGGAGGATTAACAATAGCAGTGGACGGCAATGGCTCTAGACCTTCCATGTCCTGGTCTATTGCGTCCTGTGAACTAACAGCGGCCGCTTCTGCATTACGCTGTGCTTCCTTGCGACATCTTGCCTCCTGTTTAGCCGATCTTTCTGCTGCCTGAGCTTCCTTGCCTGCCTACTTGAGATCCTTACCAACCATAGTCCCACGCCTACCTTTCTCTCTCTCTGTGCCTTTAAAAACTCTGTCTTCCTCGATGGTTATCATTTTCATTGCGTCCTGATGGGCAATGCCGAACAAGCACTCAAGCTTATTCTTAAATTCGCCTTCCTTGGCTATTTGAGATGCATTCCTGCGGTGGTAGGTGCCGCGCAACACTTTCCATTCTTTATACTATTTTAGAAGTTTATCTACCGCATGATCATCTCGGCGCATTGGTATTCTAGCCCTCAACCAGATGGACTTTATAGCTTCAATTGTAGTAGCAGCACACTCCCTATTTCTTTTCTTTAAAACCTTCGTCTGGTAGAAAAATAAACTCAGGGTTTGCTTGTTTGAGGGCAACTTGCAGCCAGTGATGTCGGACAGAGGGCAACACTCGACAAGGTATACTTTCTCTCGCGACATTCTGAAAATCGGCAGCACTACGAAATCTTTTGAACAATCCCACAGCGCATAGTCACGCCTCGCACTGACTGTTCATTTAACAAGTCGCCGGAGAGCGCGCTGCTGCGAGGGTGACGCATACTGCGCAGCGCAGGTTTGGACACGTTATTTCAACCGGCCAGGACAGGGGAGGGCGCCGCTGGGAACTGATAACCGACGAAACATTGTGTCTACTGAGAGTTTTCGAACTTGAGTTGCATTCTTAATGGGAGGTGGTGAAAAAAAATTGGTTTTAGCATGTGGTTACAATATTGCTAATTTTCAGAACTGCATGGCCGATGCGAGACCCCTTAATGATATCCGATTGAGCTGAAATTTTACATGTGGTGTTACAACACTAAAAGAAACCAAATCCGGGGGTGGGAGCATAACATTTCAAATTTTCGAAAATAAGGACCACCCTACCCACCCCGTAGGTTGACTGTTATATAGGCAGTACAAAAATATATAAAAATAGATTTTTCTTTATTGATACAGAAATTTGCTGCCTCAAAAGTTCGGATGGTGAATTTGTGAGGATTATTTTCATGTTTTTTTTTTGAAAAATAAAGAATATGATAGAATTATTTTGACAATGAACGTTTTTCAGTATATCGTATTTTTCTTTATACCGTCACAAACTACGAGGTGGGCCCCCAAAGTGTCTGTGCCTAGGGGACCCAGAGAGTCTTAATCCACCACTGTGGAAAAGGTCAAATATACGTCGGATTATTTCGTTCGATGTCGATTTTTAGCATCAATTTATCGTTTTTTAGAGAAAAAACTATAAATATTATAATTTTATCATTCGTCGAAACCGGTAGAAGTTAAATTGGTGAAAATAGTAAAAAAAATTTACAAAATTGGGCGCAATTTGATTCTTTACAAATTACGCGTTTCCCTTTTTATAAATTTCCCCTGCTATCAATTTACCTGCGTGCGTCAGTCAAATCCCCCGCGGTGTTTTACTGAAAAACTCTTTCTTGGTAGCGGTAGGTTTTCCTGTAAAATTAGTCGGTTTGAGGAAACTGAACGCTGCGAAAAACTCAAGGAAATCCACTTGAAAAAGAAAAACAAGTTTTTTAGGATCCTACGCACTAAAAATGTCTACTTCGTTCGATATTCATCGCATAAATCATTTTTTTTATTTGTCGAATAAGTCAAACCGTATGTTTTAACGATTTTTTTCAACTCTGATTTTCACCCTATAAAATTTCAGACGTTAGTTATTCTTTTCAGAATATATATCAAGGATACATGAGCAAAAATAGTCAATTATTTGCGTGGCTGATTGAGGTGAATTATATAATTCCTCTGGTTGAGGTAGTCATCGTGTATTCTCTGTCGAATGTCATCTAAAATGCAATTTGGCCGTATTTTCTCGTCTTCTCTATAAATTTATTTTTTTCCTTATCTACCGTTTCGTAATTTTTAAACGCATCAGTAGACTTATCGCTGTATTTTTATGGGTTTAGATATCCCGAGTTTTTGCTTTTAGGTAGTTTGAATAATGCATTGTGTTTGGCTAGGGCTTTTAAGGGGAGGAGCCAGGAGGGCTATTTGACCTGGGCCTCAATGTCAAGGGGGCTCAAATTTGCGTTTGAATGGCCCCGCCATGCTTAATATCAACTGTAAAATTTCACGAAAATTATATTTTGGTACATTTGCTTGGATATACAAATTTCATTTTACGGTTTTTAGCTAACGGTTGACTTATTCTTTTTTCACGTGTTTTTATTAGGGCCAGGGGCCTCAAAATCTGAAACGTGCCCGGGCCCCTCTGAGCTCCTTAGAGGGCCTTTGATTTGGCACGCATCACGAATTCTGGTCGCTGATTTTTGGTCCTTGCGTAGAAGTTTTAGATTGGACGATTAAAATCCTAAACCCTCTCAATTGATTTTCCGTTCATTTGTTCCTCGTTCGGTACTTGGAACTGGTTACCGCTTTGCTAACGTTTTACGCAGCTCGTTATCTGAGGTTTAATTACATTTTTCGAGAAATTGATTGACTTTTCTAAAAATAATTAGAGAGGAAAATTCTAAATGTCGCTACGTAACACCTACTTTCTCAAACTCCCGAATGCTCACGTGTTCCACGAATCGTCTGTTTATCAATTCCGAGTCTCAAGATTCACTTGTAGGGCATAATACAAATATTTTATTCGAAGTATTTTATGCTAGAGAATGGCGTGGAATAATCCCTCGTGAGCCGTAAATCTTGGAACACATTTATTGTACAAATATTTACAAAGGGCTGAAAGCTTTCGCCACTCTGTATGTGACGCCATTTTTTACGTTTTTTAACAAAAATTCCGACGATATATAATATTGAGATTTTGCGAGAATACTTCAATCGGGCATTAAAAAGTCAATGACGAAAAAATCCTGAAAAAGAACCAGGGTTCGAAACCATGAGCGTTTCTTCTCTCCCTTTGACTAATATAGGAAGATCTGAAACGTAGCGTGCAAGCCATATATATATATATATATATATACTTAAGGAAAAGGAAAGGTAATAATAAGGGTAGCAACAAGGTGTTGGAGGAAGCCCAGTGGACACTTACCTAGAATGAAGAGCCGCTGGGGGTGCTGAGGACACACGAAAAACACAAAAGAACAAAAACTACACAAAAATGGAGCTTTCGGGCTGATGCCCTTCTTCAGCGACGGAGAAACATATACTGTTTTGTGTTTTTCGTGTGTCCTCAGCACCCCCAGCGGCTCTTCATTCTAGGTAAGTGTCCACTGGGCTTCCTCCAACACCTTGTTGCTACCCTTATTATATATATATATATATATACTATTTTAAAATTACTAGGGGCGTATTCCTTTTTTGGTCTCTCTACTCCTTGTGGTGATTTCCTTCAGTACCCATCTTTTCTAATGGAATTCGCTCCCCTCTATTCTAATATTACCTCCGTTCACCGAGGCGTAAGGTAGCTTCTAGTAATTTTCAATCGCTACGTTAGGGAGAACTACCTGCACGCTCTCTACCGTAAACTTAGAGAACGAACTCCACCTGGCAGAAAGCGTCACCTCACCTTGTCCATTGATATAAAAGATTTATAACCATCGTACTCAGGACTTGAACTGAAATGAAAAAGAAATGTTTTCCTACCGTCGATTATGGAATGCGCGACGAATTTGTCCACATATTCATTTTTAAACGCTGAAATTATACGATTTTTGAAGGAAAAATCTTTCGCTGTCGTGGTAACCGTCACTAGAAGATTTTTTCGCGATACTAAGTAACCCTATTTGGACTGGAATTGATTGGTTATACTTGTTAATAATTTCATCGTTTATTTGAAATAAATAGCAAAGTTATTAGGTGATTAGCGATTGCAAATATTTACAGTTGTGATTACATTGTTATCGATATATTAAAAACGCCGTTTTATGTCAGAGAAATTAGAGCCCATTTTAATGAGCTTTCTCGCTAGTATTCTTAATATAAACATGCATTATTTTGTCATAACTCTATTTGTTCATTTAAATAGCATACGCTCACGTGTAAAAATAATTTTCATTATTTAATATTTGAAATGAATAGCTGAGTTATTAGATGAATAGTGATGAAATATATATATATATATACACATACACACACACACACACACAGTTGTTGTTGATTGATTAAAAACTTTGCTTTATTGAGTGAAATTCCAACCCATTTTAACGGTCTTTTTTTAGCTAGTATTCCTAATAAACAGATAAATTATTTTTTCTTAACTCAATTTGGCCGTCTCAAGTGTGAAAATCGGTATTTTGAAAAATGAAAGTTCAAAAAATCGCAGATTACGTATTAAGAGGTAATATACAACCGAAATATAAAAAAATTTCGACCTCTATAAAAGGGTCATGATCTTTACCAGGACAATTAATTTAAAGGGATCCTCACGTTTTTTCTTTACTAATTGAATACTAAACTTTCTTAAGAAATCCCAGGACAAAAGCGGAAAAAATTAAACTCGAGCTTTTAAAAAAAAAAAATAAAGGTCGAGCATGCTTTCGGAAATCCACGCAAAACAATCCATTAAAAATGAACGAAGCGTGTTGCCGGGCAACATAACAGGTAGGGTCTGTTATAAGGGAGAAACCAGAAAGGGGGGAAGTTTGGAATGTTTCCCGCCAGGGGGCTTGGTACACACGAAACTAAGAAGTTTTGAGCACAAACGAGATGCCCGTGTATGGGTCTGGAAAGAAGGGGATGTGGGGTTTTGAAACAGATTGGTCGAGACGAAGGGAATGAAGCAAGGGAGAGGGTAAAAGGGGTAAGGGATAGGGCGTATGAGAGTTTTAGGGTCATCGAAGATTTTCGTCCAGAAAGAGGTTGGTAGTGTAGGGTCTGAGTCATCGGGGATAATGGAGTGGGTGGGGCTGAAGGGTTAGAGAGAACAGTGGGATTGAGGGAGAGAGAGAGAGACCCTTTTGAAACGACCAGGGTCAGAGGGTAAAGGAGGGGGGAGGAGGAGAGGGAGATGATGGGAAAGAAGGAAGGAAAAAGGGGGCGAGGGAAGTGACCAGCGGGCAAGCGAAGAGTGGAACGATAACGTACAATGAATATTTTATCCTCGGAGGAGAGATTTGGAAAACTTATTCTGTGTACCCTAAGGATTTAAAAAAAAAAAAGGGGGGGGTCATTTATAACGGTGGATGCAAGTAGGGCCATCAATTAAAAGATATCGATGGAAATTATAAAGGCGCTCAAATGCTCGTTTTCTGGTCTGCTCTGTTTTTTTTTCCTCCTCGAACCTTTTCCGAAAAAAAAATGCCTTCGCAAAAATTTGTTTTCGAAAAGTTATGGTAGTGGTAATTCTAAAAACAGAAGACCTTTCTTGGCAAAATAAACCTCTTTAAAAATTCCAAATGTTTGAGATGGCGGCGCGATCCGAAGGTGGTTGATTTAAGTCTAGTTCTATTAGTATTCCATTGGATTTATCAAAACCGAAATCGCCATATATTTCCTGGAGATGGCACTCTGATACCCGTAAAGATGCCACCCGCAATACGGTCATATGTATGCGGGTTGCATAAATGTCGAGGCCACAGGCGCTCCGTCGCTGGAGAGCTATCTTGAAGTAAATATATTTTTTTGCGATTGTCAATTTATATCGGCCGCAAGATTGTTTCGCTTTTTCGCATTCTTTTTTTTTTGTTATCTGACTTGAAAAGAATTTTATTAGTCTTTATAAACGCGAAGGTTAGCCATAAAAACGAACTTTAGGATAGCGTAATATTTAATTTACAGATTTGAGCTCATCGATTTTTTCTTTCGAAATATTTATGCCTTCTCCATTTATTTATCCGTAGGCAAATTTCAAATTATTATTTTTGTAGAGGAAAAAAACGGTATTATAGGGGAATAATGAATCAGAATGACAAGTGGGGCTCTTCAAAACAATTTTATGAAGAAGAATTTGCAAGCAGCATTGCTCTCTTGGGAATTACCAGACGAAATTGCGTTGAATAGCGTAAATGAAACGGAGTAATATCTTCCTTAATGTGAAGATTCTAACATTGCTCGCAATCTAGAATATAAAGGTATCAGAAATGTAAACAAATAAATTTTCCTTTGAAATCAGATTATCACATTAGGTATTTTTTTTATAACGAAATGGTTCTGTTTGATAAAAAATTGTTATCGATAAATGTTTGCCATAATTGAGTGTATAATTAATTTTTTCATTATTTATATAAGCAATCAATTTAATCGAAATACTGCATACAGTTTCAATAGTGTAATCTTGGCTATTATTTCTGTATTAATAATAAAAGGCGCCCTAATTTTAAGCCAGAAAAGTCATTGCATTAAACCAACAAATTCTTTTTGTGAAACAATAAAACATCCTCTTGATAAACACATCCGATTTTTTATTTGAGTTATAAATCGAGGAGGTTTTATGAAACTAGCGATAACGTTATTAGTAAATATGACCATTACTCACTCGAGAGGCTCTCTATATAAGTTATAACTAATTAAACATCGTAACTCAGTGAATTTTTCCCGTCAAATTTTCTCCCCATAATCATCGCAGGCGATGGGAAATCGAGAAAGAACACTCGCGAGAAAATTTCGTTCGAATTTTCCTTTGTCCGCGCGACGCTTCCCGTTTTTTTTTTTTTAAACATACGATTGCGCCTGAATTTGTAAGGTATTATTCTTTGAGCTCGCATCCTCTTCCATATCTACGCGATGATGTTCCATCTTCCGTAAGAGACACTAAGGCGTGTGACGCATTGGTGCATGTTTTTTCTTCCCCCCCTCCCTTCCCCCTCGAGAGCAGATAACGACGTCACGTATCCTACCTTCTGTACGAACGAATAGATGAATTTGGCTGCGGACGTTTCCTGGTTTTCCTTACTGCAGTGCGCGGGAGGTGGAAAGGGTTTGGGGAGGTAGGGTTAGGGAGAGAGAGAGAGAGAGAAGTATCCCTTTCATGGCGGGGAGGAAAAAAAATTGTCTGAATGAGAAATGAAAGAAGATAGCATCTGTCTGCTCCGATGCGCCGGGGCTCGAGAGGAGGATGTGTACGTGCAGCGTTGCCCAATTCGTGCCCTTTGGGGTGTTGAAAGGATTCTCCGAGAGATGATTTATGAAAGGATAAACACATCCCTGATGAAACTTCGCGGGGTTACCCGTGAAAAAAAAATTTTTTTTTCGGAGAATATCCGCGTTTTTATGAAACACCTCGTAAAAGGAATTTGTTTGCGAAACCGATTAAGTACGTTTATTTATCCGCGATGGACTTATTTATACGTCGATAATCTGGAACGCTTAGTTTTTTTTACGTCTTTATGAGTTGTTCTTTTGCAGTTATCTTCGTCTCGTGAAACTCTAGTGACATCTTGAGTGGGTCGGGAAACGCAATATTTTTTTTTACTTTGGAGATGTAGATGAAATGTTTTACCAAGGTCTTTAATTTACAAGCATGTCTTTGAGCGAAGTTTAAACTTGATGTTTCTAGGAACGGATAAGGTGAGGATGTCTCTTTAAATTGATTTGCCTATAAAATTAGCCTTACAAATTAATATGGATATATCATCGTTAACACGCATTTCCATCTTCATTTTTCTTTTAAATATTAAATTGTTTAACAAATTCAAAATAATTTTTCTGTCTTATCAAGCATAATTTTCGTTTCGTTCGTACACTCTGAATTTACTAAATTAGGTGGTTCTTTGTCTTTATGCAATGGCGAACAATGATACCTTTTATTCTCTGTGAGTTTAAATTTAGAAAATGTCCCAGGGAAATTTCCATTTGGCTCACTTTTAGAGTCCGATTACTGAAAATTTTATTCCACCGTTCTTGATATTAATACCGCTTACGGTGAAATAGCCCAAGCCACTAAATCCCGAATAAATTTCCCAACTTTAAGTCCAGGCATTTTCAAGATATGTGGCATTACCTTTTCTCCGTCATTTGAGGCAACTGCGACAGGGAACCTTTTTGTTTTTCGTTTTCCCGTGGTTCATGTTTGTCTTTCCAACACGGATTTCATCCGTTGAAATTATTTTACGGAAGAAACTGACATGTTTTTATTCTGTTAAGTTTGTTCGTGTTTCTCGCATTTGAAATTTTTCCCTGAAAAAGTTATTGTATTTTTTAAAAAGTGGATCTCAAATACAAAGTATTTTTCCCATTAAAAACGTTTGTAGATCTGCTTTCAATCCTGTCAAAGTTCCGATTTCATAGTCACGATACAAACTAAAATCAATCAATCAAATCGTCGCAGGAGTCGGTTAACAAAAACTGGGAGAAATATTCATTCGCATGAATAATGTGGGCCCTAGGAAAAATTAAACTTTGCACGTGATTCATTTATTACATGTTAAGTTCTGAAATTTTTATCAAAAGAAGAAATGTTAATGATGTTTCCCAGGAAATCGCTTGATTCCAAAACTCGACCGAATCAATTTCCTGTATTTCTCAAACATTGAGCTTTGGGAAGAAAGGAGTTGATTCGTGATAAAAATAAATCATTTTGTTTGTGAGCGAGCGTAACCAAAAAATGACAGAACTGTAACTCAAAAATAACTTCATCACATGTTTCTCAAAATAAGGGCAAATAATACAAATTGGAATCCATAACAGGGGGAAAATACAATTCAAGGGTTCACTGAATTCTTCGCGACGAGGAAGTTGTACTTTCCGATCAAAGAATATTTAGCTCCATCATGACTCCATGAGGAAAAACTATTCTGGTTCTCTTTATATCGAATACAATAGATCCTAATAGTGGTTTATCTTTTCTTTAGCTTAAATATTATATAAATGTAATTCAGATTATATATATAACTAGAGTAATTGCCTGTCAAATGTGACGGGTATGCGTGAATAAAGTATTACGTTAAAATTAAATTAAAAATTACAGAAATCAACTTTTATATGCACTAAAAAGCAAACAATAAGTACAAAATCCACATAAATGAATGTTACTGAAAGTAAAAATAGTAATAGGCATACAAAAGTTGTGTAATTTTAATATGCAGATGATTAATGTGCTACAGTCATCCGCGTGTTAATTAAATGGAGAAAAAAGCCCTCCTAGAATCGAACCCATGACTTCAAAGTAGACGGTGAGCAGCTAAAAATTTAAAAGGGGCCAAATAAATTCTGAAAGTATGAGTCGTATGGTATTTACCATAATGCCCCTGGATTTTATGCCGCCGCCGGTGGTGCACTGAGCATTACACATGACGCATAACCAAGCAAATTATATAGGAGGGTTGATATTAGTTGAAGGTCTGAGGGTTTATTTTCAAGAATTACTAGTTAAATTTTCGATATTAAAAACCAGTTGTTTTCTGGGCCAGTTTTAAATTTATTGAACTCTATAAAACGTAATTAATTTCTCTTATTGTTAGTGGAATATATGTTATACGATTATTTTACTACTGTCTCTCCTGAAGTATTTTCAGCATAGCAGGAATATACTCCTAACTCAGTATATGCCATTCCCTTTAATTTATTAATAATCCATAATTGTCATCATAATCAATAAATCGCGATTAATTTGAAAAATTCGTTTCAATCAAAGCTCTCGCATCTCCGATAATTGAATTCTGGGAAAGATTTATTAGGCATCTGCAGGCAATTATGCTAATTAATACAAATTATAGCATTATTCGCAGTTCTCGTGAAATAAATTAGTCGAAAATGTTTCGCAAATTAATTTATCGCTTATTTTTCTACGAATCCGAATATAATTCACAGCTAACCGCTCGAATATATTAATTCGCAAGTGCCAAAGAATGACACATTTTTTGCGCGGATATAACCGTCACTATCTCAAGAAAGATGTGTACACAATCGATAGCGAGTGTCAAAAGAGAGAGAGAGAGAAATTATAGTTTCGAAAAATCCGTTCATTTTTTATGGCTCTATCGATAATATACTTCACGTTCGATTTTCGTCGGTACACTTGGAGGGGGAAAAAACGTGTACATAGTAGGTTTCAGACGCGAGTCATCTTTAATTTACCAGAACGCCCTTGTACACTTCGATGTTCACTTGTTGTAAATGTTCGTGTTTTTATATACTACGTTTCCAAGTTTGTTCGGAAGGTTTTGGGGCGTGTTTGGTTAGACTTTTTGAGGATCGGCTCGGTTGGCTTGAGGTCGATCCTCAGAATCCTTTTATTTTTATTTAACGGGCCTCTCGTAAACGTCTCCCTGCGTAAACCACGCCATCGCATGAGCTGAGTGAGAGAGAGAGAGAGAGTAGCGAGTCGAGTACACGGGAGCATTCCGTGATTTAATTTTTTTTTTCTTTTTTTAGGTTAAGTACTGAGAAGGAACTGAAGCGTTTGGAACGCGCGCGGAAAATACCGAGAGACGGAATTTAAAAATAAAACCGACGTAAAGATCTCGGAAGGTGTAAAATTGGTAAAAAAAAAACTGAAGTAAAAATCTTAGACCGTAACGTTTTCTTTTTTTAAATTTGCACTTTTTAACGGCGGAGATGTTTCCGGAAACGTACTGAAACTTTCGATAAATGTTACGGCGATGGAATGAGGACTTTATGAATATACTAGATGATTTCTAGTACTTAACTTGGTTTTTCTAATCATTAACGTTTCCTAACATGGTCCATTCCGTTTCCTAAGTCGAAATTCGGCGTAAAGGCTTTTGACTAAGAATCAACAAGATTATATTAATTATAGTAGTTTTAAAAACAGCATTTTTCCAATTGACTCATTACAAAGAGGAAGAGGCATTAAAGATCAACAAGCGACGCAGTTGCTTGCAGAAATATGTTTTTAACGTGCAAGGAAGGTTTATGAATAATTTATTATTGAGGCCTGGTAGAAATGTACTTTAGGACGAAATTACTTAGGTGAAAATTTAAATTCGACCACTTTAATGAAGATGCAATGTATTATTACAAAACAGTATCAATTAATGATTTTCTTTTAATTGGGAAACGAGCATTATAATTCATTTAATTCCGGAGAAGTACACGTGTATAATGTAATTTTAATTTTCAAATTATACGTCCGTATTATAATAAAATTCGTTGAATGTCATCCTGTCACGCTGTGGTCGTTAAGGGAAACCGTATTTCTTCTCTTTATGATATTATATGTATACCATATTGGATTTGTATGTGGAGCAGCATTACGTGTTTATCTATATAAATAATTTGAATTTTGAAGATTAAAGTTATCGTTATGAGTGTGTTTGTTTATTTTTTAGACAGTATAGCTATTAATTTTGAAATTTGTAAAGAAAGAAATAACCTGTGCATTTGCATCGGAAATTATATAATATTTTTCATCTGTTACATTAAAATATTTCATTTTATAACAAAGTTAGTATTTTATTTATTTATGCTGCATTTTGACAAAAATAATCTCTATAGAAAATCTATCAAGTTAAACTTAATTTCGCTGTTAAATTGTTGCATAAATCCATCTCCAGTTAAGTCCAAAGATTAATTTGAATTAAAAATCTCTGACTTTTCTATTATTTAATTGCAACTGGAAATTTTAATTAATCCCTTTTGAGGTATCTTGCACATTCCTGGCTGTATTGAAACTTACAATAGTTATCGATGAATAGGAATTCCTTATTTGTTCACAGGATACTTTATATATAGTTAAGCATTACTATACACAATGAAATACTTTAAGGTGGTTAACTGCTTCACTTAAATAAAATGAATTTCGAATTCTATTTGCTTAATTTCTCATATATATAAAATCTCTTTATTATATGATGGGCAATCACATTATTTAGTAAAATAGTATTCGTGTAATGCAGTAATATTTTGCGGAGTTTAGAGGATATAACATATTTAACGCTCTTTCTCATAAGGCTTCGTGTTTTGTTTTTAATTCCTCAGGATCTAGATGGAGCGAACCACTTCTCCCTGCCCTCCATGCTGCCCCCGACGCCTCCGGCCCCTGCACACTACATATCCACCCTAAGGGCCTCCTCCGCCTCCAGATCCCCGGCGGACAAGGCCAGAAGGGACCCACTGGCACGTTTGCAGCGATTCCTGAGAGCGTTCTACAGGGAACTGGCTGGGAGGGACGCCCCCCTCCCGCCCCCTTGGGCCCCCCACCCCCTGCCTCCTGGTGCTCTCTGTCCTGCCAACTTCAGGCCGGCGCTACAGGTACTCGGACCAGGGAACAGGAGTCCTGAGAGGGACATCGTACGCATTGACCAACTGTTCGCGGCTGTTAGGGTGAGTTGAGTGGCCAGTCGACGCTCGGTAGTGTGTCGACTCCCCCGCCAGAGGCCACCGCTGCGCCCAAAGGGTTGTGGTCTTAAGACGGAGTTTGTCTAGGGTTTAATTATTTCTCTATTCGAGTTCCCTGTTTTTGATTCTCTAAGAATGTCTACTCAAGAGTTTGTCATGGCACATTTTTAAAAAATGCTCAACCTAGATATTGAACCTATTTAATCTCATTAAATTATCCTCCACGAAATTAAGAATTTTTCAAAGCCTTAAGTTTCTATACAAGCCTGTTTGTTTGTCTTTAAGTTATTGGATTTAATATGTACATTTGGCGCATTGCAGTTTCTGAAACAATAAGCGAGAAGGATGTGCTTTTAAATTGACACTAGATTATTCCTCTGTATTAAGAGTCCATATTCTAACTATGGAAAACTGTCTATGGCCTTTATTAGATGAGAAAATTCATGTAAATGTTTATTCAGAAAATATTAGGACTCTAAACATTTACGTAATATGCAATTCTCAACCGATTTAATGAAAATTAATAATTGTAGTGAAATACATATTTTTGCAGCCTCCTACTCAATTTAATTATATTTATATTAAATGCGTATCGTTATTACAACATACCTATAGTTTAATGTTTCAAAATCGTACGTGATATTATAAAATTTGACACAATAGGTGTGTTAAAAGGAAGATTGCAATTTAAGTGTAAAATGGTTACCATATGGAGGATAATATGGACATGCAATTAACGCAAAACAAATAAAAAATATCGTCAAATCCTCCTAAAATATATTCATTAATCAATGAATATTAAATAAATATGTACAAAATATTAATACACTAAGGTATTTTACAAATGCAGAGTCAATAAAACGTTGATTTAAATAGGTAGAAAATTAATGACATGTAGGTTAAATCGTACGAATCAGAGAATTAAATACGTTTAGTGACACTTAACATGAAAGTCATTTTAAAATCCCAGCAGTATCAAAAAAACTACATCGTTGACGAATACAAAGAAGTGTCTATCAAAAAGGTGACTTATATATATCCGACTCTAACGTATTTATTTTTGAGCGAGGCTGACGTTGCTTTATTTGGAACTTTTTTTAATTGAAAAATTTTTCCCGCCGAAATTTATTCACTTAAGCGCGTTTGCGAGAGACAGGAAGAGAGAGGTGGAGGGAAGTAAGAGAGGATGATTTTCGAATCACGTAGTTGCCTCTTTGTTACAGCGACTGCAATGATTACGTGTCTAATCAATCCAGGCCACGTGTTTCAACGTTATCTCTCACGTCCAGACCTTCTGATATTTATCGTCCTGGGCTCCGGTGGGCGTACATCGCGGCGCACGATCGTGTAGAAGGCGCGGAAGAAGGGAGGGAAAAAAGGAGGAGGAGGACAAGAGTGCAAGAGATAGTGTAAAGAGAGAGAGGTAAACAGAAGCAGATATGGTATGAAGAGAGAGAGAGGGGGGGGGAGAGAGAAAAAACAATGTAATGGGATGATGAAATCAGAGAGAGAGAGAAAATGGGTAAAGAAGAAATGTTTTAAAAGAGAGGAGACAAACAGACAGACAAACGACTTTATTGAGAGGATAAAGAGAAGCTGTAAATGGAGGACGTACGAAACCGAGATAGGAAGGGAGATTTTCAGAAAACTTATTTGTTTAAAATAATCCAAAAACAGCCAGTTTTAAAAAAAAGAGGAGACAGACAGACAAACGACTTAATTGAGAGGATAAAGAGAAGCTGTAAATGGAAGATGTACGAAACCGAGATAGGAAGGGAGATTTTCAGAGAACTTATTTGTTTAAAATAATCCAAAAACAGCCAGTGATAATAGTCTGTTATATTACATTAAAGGAGAAAGATCAAAGTTTGAGGAAGAATGGAAAATGAGAAGAGAGATAAAATAGAAATAGATAAAAAAAAGAAGAGAAAAGAGAGGTCCGATAAAATCCTAAGAAAGAAATATAGAAGGGAAAGAGAAACTGGAAATGGTGGATATACGTAGCTGAGGTAGGAAAAGAGAATTTATTTATTCATTTGTTTAACAGAACCCAAGAAAAAACAGCCAGCGATTATGGCACATTGCATTGGATTATAGGAGTGAGATTAAATATGACAAATATTAGAAAAGGAGAATGAGAGAAAATGATAGGGATAAGATAGGAACTGAGAATTTATTTATTCGTTTATTTAATAGAACCCCAAAAATACTCCCGTTTATCATGGCCTATTGCAAATACTCTTCTTTACTAGTTCTACAAGTTTTATTTGAAAGATATTTTGATATGAGCAATACTTGACGAGATATGACGGAAAGTTCATTTTTTTTCACCAGTAAAGTGGTACCCCTGATTGGCTTACGTGATTAACTTTTGCGATTTTCGTATTATCTTTGATTGTAAGTCCTTAATATCAAATTTCATGAAAATCCGTTGGGTAGAAACCGAGAACGAACATGCGGACGGACGGACGACAATAGGCGCTCACGCTGGAGGTCAAACGCGCCTGAAAAGGATGCTATAATTAGAAAGGGAGATGATTAGAGAGGATAAAAAGTTGTATAATATAGATGGAGGCACTGAGATAGAATGCGCTTGAAAGAGGAGCGAGAAAATAAGACAGAGACGGTGAAATAGAGAGGGAAGGATATAGTTGAACGGAGGGATATATATATATAGAGAGAGAGAGAGAGAGTAAAAAGTAAAAAAAGAAAAGAAAACGTCCCCGTATGATAACGCGGTATTTTAAATCCGAGCTCACAAATTCGGAATCATCGCGCTAAAGTTTACATTAAATTTCGCCTTGTATTATTTCCGTAAAAAAAATAGCGCGTCTCGTTTCCCCGCTCTCCGAGATTGTCCCGTTCTTATTTCGTGTTTTTTTTCCTGAATGATACAAGATAGGGAAAGAGAAAGAATTCACTCTTGTGACAGTGTGTGTGCCCGTTTTTTTTTTTGAGTCCCTATCTAAATTCTAATCTGGTTTAATGATATGCGTGTTTTTTTTTGTTGAGCCCCTGCCCAGAAATCTGGTGTTTAGTGTGGGGCGAAGTTAAAATAAAAGATGCTTCTTTTATACGGAAAAAAAGGGTGGAATATATATATATATATATATATAGAGGGAGATTTTTAGGGTATGAGATCAGGGGAAGAGAATGAAGGAAGGAGAGGAAGGGAGAGAGCGAGAAGGACAGAGAGAGAGGGAGATGATAACGAGGGAGAGAGGGATAGAGGGAGAGAATTAGGAACGAAATAAAGACAGACACACAAACAGACAGACAGACAAACAGACAAACGACTTTATTAGGGCGAAATTGAGAGTATATAGTCCCTTCTTACATTTGACCATGCGTCAACAATTACAAATGAGAATAAAATAGTAATAATAATTTTACAGAAAAGAACCAGAAAATAAAATAAATAGAAAAACACGCAAGCAAAACACCAAATTACAAATTCGGAAAATTTCTGTAAAAAGACAAAGAGTAATTGCGATAAAAACCTAGGAAAGACCTGACTTGGCCATCCTAGTAAAAGAGAGAAGAGAGGGAAGAGAAAGGGAGAGAATGAAGGGACGAAATAAAGGGAGAAATAGCGAAGAAGAGAGGGAGAGTAAGAAGAAAAAGAGAGGGAGAGAGTAGGAGGGAGGGAAGGGAGGAGAGAGAGGGAGAAAGAAGGATCGTGAGAGGGAGAGAACGAGGAATCAGTGGCGTAGCTACCATATAGCAAGAGTAGGCAATGCCTAAGGGCCTTCGAACGAAAGGGGTCCATACGTTGTGTTGAAATTGTCAATTGCCAATACCTTCGCAAATGCGAAAGCAAGGAAAAAGACATTTTAAGCTAATTTTTTTTAATCCTTATATATCCTGCGCTGCATAATAAACTAGTGGTTGGTATCCTTTCACCTCTTTCTCAAGAGGGCCCCCGCCACAGAGAAAAATAAACACCAATAAAAAAAATACATATATAAAAAAATCTTTTTACTAAAATATTTCCGCTTTTATTTATTTTAAGCTAATTTTTTTAATCCTTATATATCCTGTGCTGCATAATAAACTAGTGGTTGGTATCCTTTCACCTCTTTCTCAAGAGGGCCCACACCACAGAGAAAAATAAACACCAATAAAATATATATATATATATAAAATCTCTTTACTAAAATATTTTCGCTTTTATTTATTTTAAGCTAATTTTTTTAAATCCTTATATATCCTGCGCTGCGTAATATACTAGTGGTTGGTATCCTTTCACGTCTTTCTCAAGGGGACCCCCCCATTACTAAAATATTTCCGCTTATGGGGGCCCGTCAGCGATTCTTGCCTAGGGGCCCGATACCTCTAGCTACGCTTCTGTGAGGAATGGAGAGGAAGAGAGAGATAAAAAAGAGATGTGGATAGAGGGAGAGAATGAGGGAAGGAGATAAAGAGAGAGGGCGAGATAATTAGAGAGAGAGAGAGAGAAGGAGAAAGAGAGGGGCAGAAAAGGATGGAGGGAGAAAACGAGAGGGAGGGAAGGAACATTTTGCTACGTGGTTGCACATTAACTGCCCAGCCATTTTGCCCGCTGCGTATCAGTGGCTGAGTTGTGTCGTTCGGTAGATTAAAGTTTAGGAACGGTTTGTCCCCCGGGCGGCAATGGCGTGTAAATATTAAACCATAAACGCTCATCTTCCTGGAAAATACGTTCCCTCTTTTGAAGCAAGGTGATTGGTTGGAGGTCACGTGATCGCGTGAACGATGTTAGCCCCCCCGCTTTGCATATTGATGACGGCAAGAGGAGGAAGTTAGGATGGCGCGTTTAATGTAGGAGATGGATCGGAAAGCGGCTGGTTAAGCTTTTGTTGTTCCTCGTGTTACGGATAAAAATTGGTTATCTAACAGCAGATGAAAATTAATCATGGTCGAAGCGTTTCATTGTTTACAAACTAATATTTCCTCTGAGATATTGATTGCAGCGGAAATATATACCTGAATTATCGAGAAAAATAATTATTTTTCTGATTCATTCGATGAAGTAATTAATTCTGAATGCGATAATTTGGTTTTTCGTAATATCGGCGGTTTTTCCTAAAATGAGCTAGCGAATATCGGATTAATTTAAATAATACTCCCGACAAAAAACATCTACCGAATCATATCGCAATTTGAGGAAAATGTGACAATATTATTTGTCTAATTGGATTTACACAAAAAATAATTTTTAATGGATGTGTGGGAGACCTAAAATACCTATATATTATTAATTCTGTTTAACTTGGTGAATGCAATTTAGAAAGGTGAAATTGAAGTGTTTTCTGTTAAAATAATTTAGATAGGTTTATTATGATCAGATGCGTCAAATCCATTGATTCGGATAGAATTATCGTCATAATTTTTCGTTTGATGTGAATTTTTCTTCGTCGAAATGGCCTCTTAATGCCTGGCATTGTTCCTTGCTTTATAAAATTTATTTCGTCTCCCGCCCAACTTAGCCAATTTCTCAACGACTGCACCACGATCGCGATCGGCTTTTGTCTTTTACGTCGGAGTCCATGATGTAAGGATATCTTTCACGGTTAGAAACCTTGATTTATTAAAACCAATCATCTGTTAACTTAACGACCGAAATGAATAATAAAAAAATATTAACGAATCGTTGCTAACCAGAAAGCTTTAATAGCATTTATGTACTTCACCGTTGCGAAGTTAATAAAACTGCGACGTGTCTCACGAAACGTGCTTTTCAAAATTTTACGTTCGTTCGCCAATAATTCATTTTCCGTGACATTCTTGCACAAAAGGTTTTTTTATGAGCCTTCCCACCCGGTTCGACCAAACTCTCCCTCGAAACCATATCGGGTTAACTCTTTAAAAGAAATTTTTAAAAAATTCCTATTTTTTTGACGAATACGTCCATTAATGCTTATGTGGATCTCTCATTTACCGCTGGAAACGCCATTAATTGCGTCTTTCATCCGAAAAGCTTTTAAATGACTTTAACGTGTACCCCATGAATTTCCCGGCAATAAAAGCATCCATTAAAGCCATTTGGATCATCCCACCAGAATGTTTCTCCAAACCGCCTTCCGCATGCGGGGGAAGAAAAAAATATAATAATTCTAAATTTCCTCGAATACATTTTCGAGTTGATGACCCGAATGTTTGAAGCTTCTTTTTTTTTTAAATAACGTAAGCAAGGCGAAATGATGTGCAAATAATTTTGCCCGGTGCTGCACCCTGTGGTACTCTACCAGTAGATCGAAAAGCGATAATTCAATTGAAAATGTGCTCTTTTTAAATCGAAGTTTTCCTGGTTATTTTTCACGGTAATCGGATTTTTCGATAAAAATTAATTTTCAAAGCGTGTTCTGATTTTAAGAAATGTCAATAAAGGTATAATTGATATTATTGGTAGTACTTGGTGGGGCTATACTCTATATAAATTTATTTGTGAAAAAATACAATTTTGTAGAAATTTATAGGTAAATAATAAAAACTCTCATTCATACAAAATGGAATACGTTCATAGTCTTGGTAGAACTACGCTCTATATAAATTTATTTGTACTAAGCTACAATTTTTTTATACAAATAAATTTTTATGTAAATAATAAAACTCTCATTCGTATAAAATGGAGTGCATACGTATCTTTGAGGATAACTATCGGCATATGCTGCAAAGAGGCACGAAACGCAGTAATATAGCCCGCTGCTCTACAAGTGTGCCAAGGACACCATTTGCCGAGTTCCGACCAGACATAAAAGATATTTTAATCGCCGATGCCTTTTCACCGTCTCCACGCTGGTGAGAGAGGATGAAAGCTTTTTCATCGACGCACTATCCGGCGTCTAATTTCATTTTATGTCTCCTAGAATCTCATTCCTTCCCTTTAACGCTTTTTTCTGATTTATCTTTGCTTTGCAAAAGAGGAGTTTTTGTGACCGTGTTTATTCACGAATTCCTTTAACCGGCTTCGAAAGTTGGGTATACACAATCTTCGAATTTTATTGGGTGTTTCTGACACGTATACAACAATAATACGATTGTTGTTATCAAAATTAAATTGGTTACTCATCGTTAACCCGTCTGCCCCGATTTTTCGCGTGGTTTAAATCTAGGATACATGACTCAGCGTAAGCATGCTTTTACATAAAAGACCCACCAGTAAAATCGTAATATTTTTCTCATAAAAAATTTAATTTTTTACTTCTCATATACGAAGTATATTGAGAAAGTATTCTAATCGCGAAAAAATTCGACCTCGAGATTTTGATGGAAATATACGTTTGAGGTGTAGCTGAGTCCGAAAAAGTGGTTTTCGCAATGCCGTCTGTCTGTGTCTGTCAGTTACTGGCTCTAGAGCCTAAACGGTTGAGCGAAAATGAATGAAATCTCGTAGTTAGGCATTCTATCATACAGAGCAGAGTATATGAAGAAATGGTTGGCATTGCTCAATAATTAAGGGAAGTTTATTCTGCGCATGTTTAACAACAATTTGATTTTCTCATAAACGGCTCTAACGATTTTGGTCTAATTTCGTACAATTACTTGAGTTTACTTCTTCAATAATACCAAATGGTTCATATCTCTCAAAAAATGAATATAAGGCTAGTTTATTCTAGGCAACTTTAACAAAAATTGGATTTTCTAAAAACCGGCTCATACGATTTTCATTTTCTAAAGATAACTAAACGACGCATTAATATATGAGAAAGTTTGCACAATGTATGTTGTACCGATTTTTACTTTTTTTAAATGTCATGAAGCAGGAAATATTCATTAAAATATTGCAAATATTACAATTATAAATTATATCTATAAAAAGGTTTTTTACATGTTGACAAGTGTTATTTTGAACAACTCTTTTCAAATTTCCTATATATTTCTTCCCTGCGAAAACTGAACATCGTCTTTTCCTGGTTAAGACTTCCGAGAGACCAGTTTCTTCTCCGTTGATAATATTTTGCATATCTTCCAGGATAGTTCGCCGATATTTAGATATTAGTTGTATGTAGAGCAAAATAAATTCTAAATCAAACTCCTCCAAAAGGGGCTTATTCTGTGACTCTTTCCACATCCAAACCAGTCTACTTCTAAATGAAAAATTCAAATCCATTTAGGGCTTCCACGAACATGATATTGCGTCATTATGCAAGAGGCCATATTTTCGCCTGTCGTTTACGGGCGTGGTTTTGTATTTTTTAATCCGTAATGTCGACTCTATCTTTGCCTTTAAAATTTTATTTTCTCCGGCTTCTGTTGCGTTGCTTCAAAAATGGCACCTGCGAAATGTAGAGTACTCTCAGTATTGAATTCCATTCTGTGAAGTTTTGAAGGGGGTGGAGTATAATAGTCGAGGAAGTTTGTGGCCAAACATTTCGTTGAGAATGGAAAAGATAATAATTTCGGCGGGCGATCCAGTTTCATCCTACGAAATTGATGTTTTTTATCCGAATTTCCAGAAATGTTTAATTAGACTTCAAATTCATTGGTTAACACCTGAAATACTATGAAAATATGACTGGTGAATAACATCTCACCTATTTAAATGTGCAGTGTTTGTTGTTTCTGTGTTAATTCTCAAACAAATAATGATTACTTCCTCAAGACTGGTTTTAAATCACGAAGTAGACTCCTGAGGCATATCTAATTGTAAGAACACAAATCAATATATTTAAGAACTTCTAGGATATTGCATTTTTTGTATATGACTAGGTCACATATACTCCACGTACGCATCCTATGTGAAGATTATGACTGGAATTATCTACATTTAGATTCAGGGGTCTCCAACATTTCAGCACCCAAGATCCACCATTCATTTGTAAATTTACCGAGGATCGACCCAGCGGAGTGAGCCTTGACACGAGAAATACTGTTGGGGAGGGGGGAATTCCCACATATTTTTCCCAAACTTGAAGACGTCGAAACCAGCGTCATAACATGAAATGTCCTGCTTAACACATCAATCCATTTTTATCGCAAACAACTTTTTATTCGAGTTTTTGTTCTGTACAAGAGAATATTTTATTTAAAATGAAATTGTTTACAATTTTATCCACCAGGATAATTCAATGTATTACTAAGTTTTAAGCTATTAGAAGTTGAATAAAAATGCTGTTAAATAAATATTCAGACGGAAGAAAGCAACCAAAACATAACTTGAATTGGTTAATCAGGTTACACATAAAGTCGTAGTTAGCCTCAAACTTTTGCCTTTTACAATAATTCGCGATTGGAACACCACGTACCGAGTTACACTTAAGCATACTCAGGGTCGATAAACAAGGATACGCTCGTGTCTCGCTGCGAGTACTGATATCTAGAGATATCTGTATTATTTGGTCTGTGCATTCCAGTTGCTCTTAATTTTTAAACGATTATAAAATCACCTGCATAGCTCGATAAAAAAAGTTCTAACTTTAAGTTCAAATCTATATCGGCTCAACATTTCTCACTTGATTCAATAAATAGTAATAGCGCTGAGGCAAGATTCAGCGATCGACTTTAAAAGGGCCAAAGATCGACCGGTCGATCGCGATCGACTGGTTGGAGACCCCTTATATGGATCGTTAGTTATGACTCGAAAAATCTAGATTCCGAAAAATGGCCCGGTTTTGATTCCAGAAAACGTTTTATTTCTTCAGTCTATTTCCACGGAAATTTTGAAAACTAGTTCTAGTAAGATATTCGTCCTTTAAAAGAGTGAGCGGGAATAAACGGAACTGGTAACTGTATTAAAATTCGTTAAAAAATGAAATCTATTTTTCTTTACTGTTCCCATTTGTGGATTACGCGGAAGTTGATTGTACCGAATTATTATTGTGAAAATGCGCAATTACATTTTCTCGTACTCTTACTTAAAAGGATATTAAAAGAGGCCAAAAATATTTTTCTTTTTATCCGTAACGCTCGACTAAGCTAAGATGCGGGTAAAGTGCGAGGTAAGGCTAATTCATATTATTTTTTTAAATCCTACTCCAACGTTTAAAGAGACTTTTCAAGTGTGATATTTAATAATACATCGAAAGTACGGTAAATCGAAAAACCTGTCTAATAAAAAAGGCGCATTATTGATTGTAATAATCTAGTTATGTGTTAAACAACTCTTAAAACGTACCGATATTAACTCATTCTTGTTGGATGTTGATCAGCGTATCAAAATTTTCCCATTTTTCCCTAGAGCAGGGGTGGGCAAACTTTTCTGCATGGTGGGCCGCATCAGTGTTTGCGAATTCTTCGGCGGGCCACATTGAAAGATGCCAATGCTTAGGCGGGCCAGATTAGAGTTTAAATCGGAAATTGCTTAGATTATTAGGCATCATACGTAAGTGAAAAACAAGCACAAACAAGGATTGTAGGACTAATTTTTCAAAACTAAAGGTTTTATTGTCATAATTTTACCAAAAGTAATATAAAATTGTGTTAAATTTTACAGATTGATTTTTCACCACAGCTTCGCGGGCCACGTTAAATGCTCTCGAGGACCACATATGGCCCGCGGGTCACGGTTTGCCCACCCCTGCCCTAGAGGGTCTCTGCATTCTAACTTACTTTAAGCAAAAACTGCAAAATTTGATTTTTTTCAACGTACCACACCTCTTAGTATAAATACATACGTTATGTTTAACAAAGAACATAGCTACTTATGAAATTGACTAACGATACATTCAAATGATTAACCATCCGCAGACCAGCGACGGGGTGGTACACGAGGCTCCGAGGCGCGTCGTGGTAGAAGGCGCTCCCGGAAGCGGCAAGACAACGTTGGCCTTACGCCTTCTCCACGCTTGGGCCACTCAAGGGGGCGAGAGCACCTCTGCCCCACTTCCAGGCGTCTCCCTCGCCCTCCTCCTACCCCTCAGAGAGATGCGAGGACTACCATCTCTCTCGCACTTCCTGCGGAGACGTCTCTTGCCCAAAGCTGCCCTCGGGCGCCACGCTTTCCCAGCCCTCTGGCGAGCTCTGCCCGCACTGAGGGATTCCCTCCTGTTCGTCTTGGATGGATTGGAAGAAAAAAGTCCGGGAGATGAAGACGGGGGAGGAGGAGGAGCTTTGGCGGACGCTGCTGACCTTTTGGAGGGACGTCTACTACCAGAGAGCAGGTTGCTTCTCTTGGCGACGTCATCGCCTCACACTACATCAGTTCGGGCACAGAGGAGGGTGCTGCTTAGAGGTCCGGACCCGTCCCACCTCACCACCTTGGCTGCGGCCCACTTCGCAGGCAGGAGGCCTCCGGACGGTGGAGGAGGGGGTGGTGGAGACGCAGCGGGGGCCTTCCTTGAATCTGTGAGAGACACAGCACCCATATTGAAGCGTCTGGCGACGGCAACCCCCGTGGGTTGGTTACTTTTAGCTTCCCTCCACGAGGAGGCGGGAGGCAGGCTTCCGCCGCCCGAGACGCCGCCCCACCAAGCCCTCCGCCTCCTTCTGCACTCTCTAGTGAGGAGGGGACTCAGGGGGCAGCCTGGAGGAGAAGAACTGGATGAACCATACTTGGTGGAAGAAGGGCAGAAGATCTTGGAGGAAGCTGGGAGGATCTCCTTGACGGCGCTGAAGGATAACAGGTTCACTTATTCGGAAGGGGAGATAAGGTCTCAGAGGAGAGGTCTGGAGGCGGCGGAGGTGGGGATATTCTCCAGAGGGCTCACCTTCTCAAGGGCCGGAGGCGGAGCTGGGATCGGGGTACATTTCGGTGCTCTCCACTCTTCCTTGGCGGAGTGGCTGGCAGCTGTTCATCTCGCCTCCCTCGCCCACGACTCAGCGGTTCTCAGGAGGGAATTGGAGGCCATCCCGGAGGCACCTCATTCTCCCGTCCTCCGCCTTCTATTAGGTTTGCTCGGCCCAGACGCTTATCTAGCCCTCCGCCTCCTCTGTCCTTTAGATCTCTCACCCAGGACCGTGTTTTCACTGTTGGAGTCCTGTGGCGATCCTACTGAACTCAACGTGGCAGCCGCTTGGAGTCTCTTGGGTATCGGAGGTTCCACTGCTGTGGTTCATTCTTCGGTGGCAGAGCTACAAGGGTGGGCCCTAGTGTTGGGCAGCACGGCGTGCCAGTTGGAGGCCCTGGAGCTGGTCTTCCAGTGGGAGGGTGAAGGACCCTTGGCGAACGCGTTGGACACCTTTTTCGCCTCCCTTTCAGCTTCGGAAGCCGTGAGATCCGTCCGACTGTCGTCTCTGCTGGGCCACGAGTTCAGCGCGGCAGGCGTCGCAAGGTTGGCGTCTTACGTCGGTGCGGCGCTGCGGAAGCCCAAGTTGAGGTCGCTGGAGTTGGTGATCACTTGTCTGGACGATGGACCTCACGAAAGGTACGTTGTTGAGGGTTCTCCCTTTCGTTTTGGTTTGCTTTCGAAGGAAATCGAAATTGATCTAGATTAGCGTTTTGCAAACTTTTTTCTCCGAGGTTTAATAATAATAATAATAGAAAATTTGTTATTCGGCCCACCAAAATTCTATCTCGTAAAATATTATAAGTATTTCTAAGTATGTATGTAAAATCCAGTTGGCACTATTTAATAACTTTTAAATCCCATTAGTTCATTTTGATCGAATTGCCAACAATTTAGTCCGAAATTTGCGTCAAAATATCTAGGATAAATCCTTTATTGAGGCCCTTATTAAACGTTTCTAGGCCCACTTCTGTGCTACGGCCCTTACTTTGAAAAACCCTAACCTAGATGAGAAAGGTAACTTTCTCCATATGTATATTATTTAGAGTAAATGATCGTATTTACTAAAAAGAATAAGGAATTTCCTGATTTCAGAATTCATAAACCGAGTGTCTTGTTGAATTCTCAATTAAATTGATATTGTTCCTTGGGTCAACAGATGTAATAGCCGGGGTTCGCCTTCTATTCGTGTAAAAAGGGTGTATTTTAATAATATATTATATTGCTTTGGGAAATTTACGTATATAACGAAAATAATTTCTGTCGACTTAAAAGTTCTTAGAATGTGATCTTGTAGAAACCATGTAAATTAGTTTTCTTACGTGTATTGAGTTTTACAGTGACTTTATTGGCGATATTTAATCCTGAGGTCGATTATAATACTATCAAAAGGATAAGACAGTATTTAAAAATTTCTATAATTATTAGTCTATGAATATTTCTTTAATGATCACCCAACGTCAACGCATCGTATACTGAGAAGTAAACGTGCGAAATTTCTTTTAAAAAGGTGAAATGTTTTTGGGACGTCTTCCTTTAATTTTTATAGAATTTTTTCTCGTGTGATGTGCATTCTTTTCCCTTAAATCTTAAACATTTAATTAGTTAAAACAAAGTTGTGAAATATCCTTTTCACATTTTTCTAAAGCTTCATGTCACTTTTTTCCATTACCTTCGTTTGATCCAATTCCTCAGATTCGATCCCCTCGTGGATTCCGTCTGCGCCGCCCTCGAGTCCGCCGCTTGTCCTTGCCTCCAACGCATATCCCTGGACATAAACCCAGGAGCTGCCCAGGTCTCCAGGCTGTGCAATGCAGTCCGCCGTGCACCTCCAACACTCTCCGCCCTTCACCTTCCGCACCTCCGCTGCGGTCCAGACGCCCTCCGCTCCCTGGCTGCCCTCATTGCCGCCCGGCCTCTCGCGGCACTAGACATCCGAGGTTCCAGGGGCTCCAGGAGGGATGCCCCTGACTCCCTCTGCTCGGAAGAGAGGCCGGGTACCCTGGACAGGAGACCAGCGGGTCATTCTCCCAGAGGCGGTCCATCAGCCTCCCGGTACTTCAGCCTCCCTCGCGGAGGTCTTCTCCCGAGGGCAGACACCCTCCCTTCCGACGGGAGGTTGAGTGACAGGGGACCAGCACCCTGGGGGCCTCCGTCCTGCACAGACCCCGCCCTGCACGCCGCCTCTTCCGGGTTCCATTCTATATTCGTGGCGGCTAGAGAACCTAACAGCAGGCTGAGGACTCTAAACGTGTCTAGATGCCAGTTAGGGGCAGAGGAAGCTCTATGCTTGGGAGAGACGCTTAGGGCAGGGGGAGGAGGGGTCGGGGGGACGGAGAAGAGGTCAGTGGGTGACAGCGGGGGGCTGGATTCGCTGAGGGTCGAAGGAGCTTCGAGGAGGGAAGAGGTGCTTCCTCTTATAGCGGCGCTAGGGGAAGGAGGGTTATCAAGGCTTCAACTTCTGGACCTGTCGTCGCCGAGACTTACACTGGACGATGCGGATACCCAACTACTGTGCCACGCTCTTGCAAGGAATTCCTCGCTACGTCTACTCGCTCTGGAGGGATGGACGTTCAGAATTGAGGTAAGGTATTGTTTTTAGTATGTCCTGGGACAGGTATGTGGCTATAGGTTAAGAATAATGATACTCCTTACCGTCCTTTCCTACATAACTTTCATTCTTTATAGAGAGCTCTCATTCCTATTTTCGTTTAAACCTTTTTATCCGTTTCTCTTAATATTTTCATTTAGTCACGCCATCTCTTCTTATGAAATTCCCGTTCCAGTTTTCCTTTGTCTATCTCGTTCAACTAATGGCTATGGTATTCTATTCATCTGAAACATGAAATATTTTTGACTAATTCCTTTATAGCAGAAATATGCAAATATTGTTAACTAGCTGAGACTAAAAGATCTATATTCACAATATCAATTTATTTAATAAATGGACAGGATCGTGTTGTTTGATTTAAATACAAAAAAGCATCATTTAATGCCGATTTATGGCTTAATGGGTTTCAATTCACACGAAATGGAAAGTATAAATTTAATTTTATGCTTTCTTATCATATCTTGTGATGCAAACACGTAATTTGTTAAATCTTTCAAACACATTTCTTCACGGTTTCTTTCGTGCATTCCCCAAGTTTACGCTGGGTCCCTAAACCAAATAATAATTTCTTTAGCAATTTCCCTTTTTTTCCTAATTTTTAATGACTTTCCAGACAATCACTACTTTTATAAAGAGTTGTTTCAAAAGCCTAACCTTTTACTCATATTCCTGATATTTGATTAATAAGGGCAACTTGGCAGGTTTTACAATGGCTTTCAGTTTTAATTGAACATAAGTATTTGTATGGTGAGAGGGAGATAATATTTTTCCGCGGGCCCTTACGCTTCTGGTTACACCCCCGCAAAGTTGGCAACATCTTTAACGATCGCACGCGATCACCTCCGTCTTTTCCAGGAGGAGGCCTCCCTCTCTGCCCTCCTCTCATTTCTCTCGACAACATCGGTTCGTGACCTCGCCCTGGCCAACGCAAGGATAGAGGTCAGCATCCACGACGGACGCCTCTCTCGGTTAGGACGCCGGGACGACCCCGTGGCCGCCCTCCTCTCTTCCCTGCCACCTCTCCCTTGCCCCTCCCTTTCTTTCCTCCGCCTCTCCGGCCTCACCGTGTCCCTTAACGGGAGGGCAGCCCTTAGGGGCGCCTCCTTACTCCCGTTCCTGAGGTCTTTCCCGCGCCTCACCGACCTCGACCTATCCCACCCGCCCCCGGACGCCCCACCATTGGACGACTCCTCCTCCTTAGCCTTCTTCCGCTCCCTCTCCCGGGATTTCCGCGAACTACGCACCCTAAGAATCGAGAAGTGGACCATGTGCTTGGAGGACCCAGCAAGGACCATCAGGACCGTCGCGAGGTTGTTGAGGTCATGCGGTTCCCTCTCGCGACTGAGGGCCGACGGCCTCAAAATATCCGACGCCACGGGGAGGGTCTCTCTGGAACACCTGTTTCTCGCGGCTGCCGTCCCCGCGTTGGGCGGTTCTTCGCCCTCGCTCTCTCTGAAAGGGGTGAACTTGGGGGCGGCGCAGGCCGCCGCCCTCGGTGCTGCCTTAAGAGAGAGGCCTACGACCCCTCCTTTGGAGCTTTGCGTCGGGGGCGTGTCTCCCGCATCCGTGAGGCTGCTGGCGGCCACGGTGGAGGAAGGAGGCAAGGCTGAGGCCACCTTAGTGTGCAACGGGGTCAACGGGGCGGTGTTGAGGCTGAAGGGCGTGCCCGGAGGAGGTCCCAAGAGATTCGGGGCAGCTTTCAGGAGGCTGACCTCGTCACGAGTTGATTGACCTTTGGAAACGGCGTCGCGTTAAGGATTTTTGGAAAGGAAAATAAAATAATAATAAACGAACAAATGAAAGCCGGTTCGCGTTGGACCGTTTGTTTTTGGGGGATTTTTTCTGAGGATTAAGGCGTCTTCTTTAGCCTTTTGTCCTACCTCAACTGATTCGAAGTTGAATGGACCGAAATTGTGGAAAGGGGAATTGAAAGGGGATACCTCCTCGTTAGGACGAGGGATCCTCTTAGAAATCCGAGCCGGCGGGGTGTGATAATAATAAGATTAAAAAACGCGGAATGTTTTGGAGCAGCTGCCTTTTTATATAGCCTGCTTTTTTCCCGGAATTGGTGACTGCTTGAATTATTTCCTCCCCAAAAGTAAAAAAAGGATAGAGTTTGGAGTGAAAAAATAAATAAGTAAAGAGAAAGCATTATTCGGAACGGATTTCGTCCGTTTTAATATTATTATTGTTTGTTTATAATGCTATTTTATGGTTAATGTAAAGTGTTTGTTACATTTCTAAAGTTTATTGGAGGAAAAAATTATTTTTAAGATCGTGGCGAGAAGGTGAAAAAAAAAATTTAATAGTTGAATGGGTGTTGCTTTGAAGAAAAAAAATGTTAAGAGGATTGTACGAATTGGGTGGGTGTATGAATCGTTCGACTGTTGGTTCGATCCAGTCGAATTATCGATTCTTATCGGAAGGAGCGACGAAAAGATTTTAATATTTAATGTTCTAGATGTCAAAAAAATCTGGGTATATTCGACCTAGCCTACCCGGCATTTCTACTGGAATTAAAACTTTTTACCCTGACATATAATGCATGCTGATACTCATTTGACCTTTTTGCGAATGTGTCATTTGATTTCAGTGCTCACGTTCAAGAGAGAATCATAAAAATCCTTTAAAAATTGCACTGTATTAAAAAAAACTTTCGAAAAAGTCCAGTGTGAGTTTGGATCGATGATAAATATGTTGTTGAAAAAATAAGAAATAAGAGGCGTGTAAATGAGTAGGACTCATTGTTGCGTAAACTATGCAGTTAAAAAAAATGGGAACAAGGTTCTTGTAAAAAAAGTTTGAAACTAATTTAGTGATGGTTAATGTTTTTGCAAGTCTTCTGTAATTGTTAATGAATGTGTGCCATATCTGGACAATGAAATATATCCGTAGTAATAATTTAAAAAACCGACTTGTAATACATGAAGTATACAAAAAACCAATTAATAGCTCAATATTTATCGAAACATTTTTTTTTCAATATTGACAAACTTATGATGATTAAAAGTGCCCCATTACTCATAAACGCACAAAGTTTACCACAATTTAAAAATTTAAAGGATTATTGTGGTTCACTATCTAGGTGCCCAGCTGCTTAACGGATCATGATACCATGCATGGACCCTTGTTCTAAAGTTAATTGAGCATGGATAATAATAATTACATCGGCCAGACTGATAACTTAAAATGCTCAGCACCAAATGAGATCCTATATCTATATATATATTTTACAATTGGAGAAAAGATCGTTTAAGAATTTGGAATAAAGCATATCAGATTTTCATGACTTAGAACAGCTTAAATACTGATTTTCAACCGATTGGATCATAAAGTTGAAGGCACATTGAAAAAATATTTCAAGAAACTGTCCATCGTCGTAACATAAGTTGAAGTGTTTCCTACAAGATGTGCTACACGTAGAAACTAAAACAGATTACTATAACTGAATTTTCAGAAATGTTTGAATTTGTTGTTATCTATAATACCTGTGCTTTGTTACTTGCTGATGTTGTAGACAAAGATTTTTCATATACAAGCTGTTGGAACACTAATTTTATGGCAATGGTGCTTAAAATGTAATTCATGATATTCCTGTCTCATGAAGATTAAACATTGTGTGTTTAAATTAAGGAGGAATATATATCGTAACCAAATTGTTTGGTAATTTGATCATTTAAAGGAAATTAACGATATGGAGAGCCTGTTGATCAATCGTGTCATGGTTCCAAAAAAAATTATCAGTGTAACCTTGAATTGAAAAATGCAGTGGAATTGTGCTCAACTTCTGATGGTGTCTCAAATTCTCTCTTAAACATTCTGAGAAATAAAATCTTAGTGATCCTCTCTTATTGTTGATTTTTTTCATTCTCATGCTTTGACTTTTAGCTGATAGTTTTCATATAATATTATATTTAATTTGCAGACTTCCATATTTAGTAATGAGATTTGGATCAATTGACCAGCAATCACTGGAAAGCCACAAAATAGCAAAAGGCTAGGAAAGAGCTGGTGCCATCCATGAAGCTAGCAGACCCTCTCAGAGTTTCAGAGAAGCCTGGGCCACTTCCAGATTTTGAGGCCCCTGGTCACAGTAAAAATTTAAATTAAGCTCATTTAAAAGTTTATTTTTATCATGAAATAAAAATTAGTTCTGATCCAATCAAGAACCACCTTCTTCCGTTTAATGATATGTCATGCTTGCCAAAAAAAACTTAACAAGTTTCTGAATTTGGCCATCATTGAGCTCAAGGCCTAGGCCAAATGGCACTCCTGACCCCCATCTCCTTTGACCCTGGAAGGTAGTAAGTAATTGAAAAGTGCTCTCTCCTCTACTCAAATGCATTCTGAGTAGCAGCACCAGTTTTCTTGCAAGAAAAACTGATCAAAAAGCTTGGCCAAATCCAGGGACATAACTAGCCCTCCCAACTGCAGAGGAGAACAGCATTATTAACAAAAATATTTGGAGGGTCACGCCAAAATTTTTAAAAATACGATAAAAGTAATAATATGAAAACAAATACTTTAACTAATTTTTATTGCAGTTGTCCTATTAACCAAAGGTAATTTTGTGTTAGGAACAAAAACATACAATACTGTATTAATTATTCCTTTAAATTTTATATCCAGATGGAGGTATGAGGGAGGCTTAAGATTTATAAAAGGGAGCCAGAGCCTCCCAGGTCCTCCCCTAGTTACATTCCTGATCAAAGATAGCCTACACTTGTTCATCAAAATTTAAATCAATCTTATGCAGTTATTCTCTTAAATCTGGATAGCCCAAGACTGGGTGCATTCTGGTTAGTATATAATGGCAGTACTGTTACAGTACACATTTCCTAAGCAATAATTTCATGGCTTTAACATAAAAATGTGACTAAATAAACCATGGGAAGACAAAATAATATAATAATTGAATGTCTATGTATGCAATCTGGATGGGATCGCAGATGAAATGGACTGTTTTAATTTTTATAGACATTTTTTTAAACTCTTTCTTTAACCATGAGTGAACAGTGAATGGGAAAATTGAAATACCATCCATGCCCTCTTTCCAGACCAATGATATTTTTCCGTATTATTCAATAGTCTGGAACTACTCCAGAGCAGGAATGTTGCTGGATCACAGAATTTCAGATTTGAGTGATTTCACTATATATAATAGATATGGTATTCTACTAACCTTAAACTGTAAAAAATTTTGACTATTTTTTACAGTATAAAACTTTTTCCAACTAGCTGAGACTAAAAAATCACTGTATTTAAGACATGTAACAGGATTATGTTTTGTGGGGTAATTTACATTAAATGCCAATTTCTGATTCTAAATAAGTTCCAGTTGACACTTCAAATGGAAATTCTAAATTTAATTTTACTCTTTCTTATAATGCAACTTTTTTATTATAATTTTATACAAAATTGATAGTAAATTGAGGGGTGTGAGGCAAAAACATGGTAACCCACAAACTTATCTATTTGGAGCTAGGTTGCGTACAGAAAAGAAAAAACTTCAATTATGATTTTGGAAATTTTTTTGTCATTTGTTGTAGTTCATATTTTGTAACTTGTGTTTATTTCTGATGAAAATATAATTTTGAACCAATAAAATGTCAATTTTCTCAAAACAGCGTTAAGTGTGGGTTACCACATGTTTACCTCACAGCCCTCAATTATAGGAAAAGCATTATGGTCATCAGATTTTAATTTATGGATTGATCCAAATGATAATCTTTTAAATTAACCATTGCATCAGTGTTTAAATACTGGCATAATACATCAGCCATTTTTGTCTGACTGACTGATGGCAATCTATATTTTGTTACCCCATGAAAAAAGATGGAAAGCCACCTTGTCAAAGTAACAAACAACAATTCTCCAATATGAAATTTATTTTGCGAACAAGTTATATTTGAAATAAATGAAAAATAAACTAAGATAACATTTTACAATCCTGATTTTAAACTATACCCCACCAAAAATTTGAATTGGTTAACAAAATTTGTTTTCCGAATTATTTTTGGAGTTAGAAAGATTAAATTGATGAATTATAAGGTACAAAAAAATGCAAAAACAATTGCAAAATATGCAATCTTCCCAACTGACAACACTGCAAGGTCGAGGTAAGTGAAATATCAGGTGTCCCGTCCAGAAATCTTCAGTTGCAAATTGTATATTTTAGTATTAACTTTTATTTTTTATATACATATAATCTTAATGGAAAAAGCATGATCAGTAGCATTAGTGTACTACTATTACAAATTTAAACTTTCAGTGTGGCATTTGGCAAATCTTTTCTCTCATTCATCTCTTGAATTTTGAGAAATATTGTCAGAAACAACAAAGCCCAAAGAAATAATCATCATTAGTATACTGTCTGTAGAAATTTCTCTCTTTTTCCATCATACACATTTCAACCCTTTGCCTGATTTGTTTGTGTCACAAACCGGCACTGCTTCACGTGTTGTCTCTAGTTTGATTTGCCAGTGCCTTTCCCAGATTATGTTTACTCATGGAGTTTTTGCTGTATCGCATTGAAAATACCATAATATTTTAACTGAAGAAGTACTCACTGCTTTTATCATTCTTTTTAATTTATAATATCAATTGAAATCCAACTTTTGGTAAAAAATTAAAAATTTAGTAGTCTGTTAAAGGGTAAATCTCTCTCCTAAGATAAAGCCAGATCAAGTTTGCCTTCCTCTTTTATATTGCCTGTATGATTTTCCACTTTTCTTCTTATTACTTCCTCATTTTTCATGCTATATGTCCATTTTATCTTCAACATTGTTCTCAGTGCCTAAACTTAGAGGCCATCCAATATAATTTCTCCTAAGCGTCAACGATTTTGCTCCATCAAAAGCGATATTCCACACACACAGGATTTTTATCCATTTCTTACTTTTGTCTTCCTTTTGCTTTCACCCCTACGGTGCATCGGTACATTTTGCATCTCCCATTATGATGCTTCCAAGATAATACTACACAGGTACTGACTTGCTAATCTAGCGAGGTAAGCAGAATAAAAATCTGCATCTGATACAAAAAATTAATGTAATGTACATGCCTCCACATACCGTCACTGACACTCTCTCACATCCACACACTCCCACCCTTGCATGTGTGCTCACACAGCCACTCACACATCCAGCCGCATGCACACACACTCACACGCACCCATGTCGAAAATGTCTTCAAACAAAATTTTTATAACCAGTAAAATAAAATATTGTTCCTCGTATATTTTTATCGAAGGGTCATCTGTTTTTAATAAAATCAAACGAGAATGTCATTATCTGATTTAAACAATTTAGGCGGGACAGTGCCACTTTTGACAATCTGTCCCACTGCCCACCCGATCAAGAAAATGTCCAGCTTTCTAGCAGTCACAAAAGTACAATAGGACTTCGCTAAACCTCGCCATCAATAATCGTCTTTTTGTTCAATCGTCGTTGGCACTACAAGGTTGCTGCCTGCAGGTACCGTGAGCAGACATTCTGTCGTCTCTGATGAAACATACTATGAAACACATGGGTGGATACAGGGGGTCGGAGAGGGAGGGGGGGATAAAGGGGTTAATTACCACCCCCAAGATTTCTGAACACTAGAAAAAATTAACCCCTAAACCTCATCCTAAGTGCTGAGCAAAATACACTCTTAGATGCATTCAGTATCTCGAATTTGCGCCGGAGGTTATTTCTAAGCAAATCAATATCCTTGCAAAGTGAGAGTTGCACTGATAGAAGATTCTTTCATCTACAGAAGTCTGAGAGGACGATAGGTGCAATCATTCCCATTGAATACCACCTCTCTCTCTCTCCCACTTGAGAAGTTTCAAATATATTTGTTAAGTGGACATGACCTTTGGACGTCAACCAATGCTGGAAGCGGGGAATATCCCTTTAAGAAAGGTTTCGCCAACCTTTCTCTTCCCGTCTACTGTACAGTTAAGGAGTTTTTTCTTAATTTTGAAAAACTTTTCCTTTGAAATGCCATTATAGTTTGGTACCACTTTCTTCTTCAGCAGTACGCATGAGGGATTAGGTACTGTATTTTGTCATAATAGGACACATTCCTGTGATTCCCTATGGCTTGTTCGCTACCAGCTATCAGTAGCGGAATCCTGGCGTAAGCTAGGTTTTTAATGAAATAGTTTGATGGAATATTGACAAGTGCTCTCACGTAACTTTTCAGTTATTATTTTGTGAACATATAAGGTGTGGTAATACTTTTAAAATTTTAAAGTTTTTTAAAATTAAGTCCTTTCCTTTTACCTATAGGAATGAGAAAAAAATCTAACAGGAAGAGAACTTCAATGAACTTTTGGCAAAAAATTTTCCTTTTTTGAAGAAAACCAAAATAGAAGACACTGTTCCTTGCGAAAAATGTAACAATGAGTTTTCTGTCTCCCATGGTGGCAGATATGATATCACAAAACATTTAGCAACAGCAAAGCATAAGAGAGTCTTAAGTAATGCCGCTTCCTGCTCTAACTTTATAAACTCAATTTAAAACTTGATTTTGATAATCTGACACAATACTAAGTGAATCGAAGGATCTGACTCTTGAGAGTGCTACATAAAGCTGTCCATGGCCGAATACAGGTTTAGGAAGATAAAGACATATATTATCAAAAGTTTGCCACTGTGACTTATTTATAGTCATAGAAAATGATAAATGCACTGGGAACTGTCTTTTCGCATCACCTATGAATGCCGAAACTTGAAAATCAGCCCTGTCTGTGCGCCCCTAACATTCTTTCGCCTAAGGTTCTGTGCATGCATGAACCTTTCCTCTCTTGTTAACACAGATTTTAGTTGTCCTTGGTTAGAGTATTTGACAGACAGATAGGTAGGTAGCGGATTCGAATCCCATTTAGCACATGGACGTTTGAGTTCATCAGAGTTATCTGTACGAGTTGACACAATTGTCTAAATATTGTCCTTAATATAGCTGGATTGTTATTAATTTATTTATAAGCCGCGAGGCCCCTGGCTTCCACGTCCGTGATATAAGGCAATGGTTCCCAATCTCTTTTAGCCTGAGGGTCCATTGATGTGAATAAAACGTTTCGAGGCTGCCCAAACAGCCCAACTATATAATTGACTTAAAATGTGATTTAGCAATTTCAAAAAATAATTACTAATGAACCTTAATGATTTCTGTGAAATATTTTTCTGTTAAATTGTGTGTTTATAATTAAATGTGGCTTTTTGTTATCAATGCTAAAAAATACTCTAGACCATTGACGTAAGTGTTCCCCCCACTACTTTAGCATGGTGATTGAAAAACAGTGCCACTGTAGAAACAATAACATCTCCCTTCGGCATACTATATCATTTAATTAATTCAACATAATTTTAATCAGCTTATTGTTCATTTAGTATTAAAATTAATTTAGCAACGTCTTTCGGCGACTCCCCGGAAAAAGCTTTACGGCCTCTTGTGGGGCCGTGGCTCCCACTTGGGGAAACACTGCTTTAAGGCGCCCCCAGAAATCTTACTTGGCCTCCTGATAATCTATTCACACTTCTCTGTTATCTAGAAAATAAGGTCACTTAAGATATTATTTAATATTGAAATGACCTTTCCTGTTTTTGTTATGAAATTTTAAATTCTTGCCGAAAATAGATCTAATTGAATAAAAAAATTTTTGAAGTCGCTGAAATTTATACCATTTTATTCTTACTTCTTTTATATCCCTCCAATAACAATATTACTTAAGCTTAGCGAAATATTTTTAAAAGATTAGTAAGTCGATTTACTTTTGACAGCAGCCAGATCGATATATCGTTTGTCGGATGTCTGCTGCTAAGTTCACTAGGCTGATTGTTTGTCAATTTAAGTAAGTCAGTCTAAATATTTTGAATTGGTACTTATAACTTAACGTATAGTAATTAAACGCATTAAAATCTAAAATTACACTGTAAATAGTTTTCGGAAAACTGTTCTTGTTAGATGGAATATTTTATTGAGTGAAATGTGGAGTCAATTTTGTCGTAATTTCATTTCATTGGAAATTAAATACTTGCTGCTGATTTAGGCACAACGAAAAGTTTGTTATGATTGTGTAAAACAGATATTTGTCAGTAAACCTATATTATAGTTGCTATATTTAAAAACAAGTTATTTATATCTTGTAGCTAATGATACATTGAAAAGTAACATCTCTCTATCGAGAGTATTCTGTTTGTGATATTCTGGTGTATGTGTTGAAATTACGGATTACCAGTATTTAGTCCTTTAATTATTCGATCTTCCTACTTCTTAATTCTTGTACTAACAAATGGTAGGCAGTACTTGTGAATGATTGAAATATCAAGTAATTTATCATTTGATCATGTCATTTAGTACCTATTAAGCACAATAATTTCGTATTGAAATTATGATTACAGTGTTTTAACACAGCGTAATAGGGTGTCTTTACCTTGGGTAAAGCCTGTGCAAAATTAATTAAATTTATTTTCATTTCATCCAATTTATTTGTATTTGTTTATGATTTTAATTACAGAAGGAACTAAACTAAGCAGCAAAATGGCTCACTACAAAGGAGCTGCCAGCGAAGCTGGCAGAGCTATGCACCTTATGAAAAAGCGTGAAATGGCTCAACAGGAAATAGAATTCAGGAAAAAGAAAATAGAGGAAGATTTAAAAATATCAAATATTGAAAATAAATTTGCAGCTCACTATGACGCTGTGGAACAACAACTTAAGGTAATGCTTCGCTTCCTTCATTCCGATTTTATTGCTATTTTCAAGTATAGTAGCCTTATTAAAAATAATATAAATTTTAATTTTTAGAGTTCTACCATCGGTTTGGTTACTCTTGATGAAATGAAAGCAAAACAAGAAAGTATAGTTAAACAACGTGAAAAGAAATTAGCCCAAAAGCAGCTGGAGAAGGAACGAGAAGAAATGAGACTGCTGGAAGCCAAAAGAGCAGAAAAATATAGACAAAAACAGCAGGTAAAGTTTTCTTCGAGTTTTATTTAGTCATTTTGTTTTATTTAGAGAATCACTGTGTTTGAAACAAAAACAATCCCATTTTATAAAGTATGCTTGATAAATTAATTGTTTTTGCTGATGCCATGTCATTCCAATCATTAAAAGTTACCATTTTTGGTTCATAAGATGCACTTTTTTGTCAGAAAAAAACATCCTAAAATCATCCTGCATCTTATACAGTGGAGTTTGAAATGCCTGAAAATGATGATTTGTGAAAGTAACTTACATATTTTTGTAATTAATTAAAATGTTTTTGTAATTATTAAACTAATAGATGTTTTTCAGCCAATAATTAAGTTACATTGTTTTTTAACCATTCATGAATTTTGTCCCTAAGCAATTATTTGTTTAATGGGTTAACAATTTTGAAACTTCAAAATGGCCTTACGGTGTTATTGAATTTTGTTTAATTTTTTTTAATTTAAAATTTTTTAACATTTAGTCTCAAAAATGAATATACTACATACAACCGTGCTGTAGAAGGTCATTCTATTGTAAGTAATTCTATTGACTGTTCTCTCATATTCATGGTTCAATAAATTCGTAAATTGTGGACAAACCATGGCTCTCAAGCCACATGCAGCTCTTTTACATTTATATTCAAGGTCAGGTAATGCTTTTCATCATATAATACTATAACACAGTATAACTGAAGATGTGTTTGAGATGCTCTCTGTATTGCTTCAAATACAGGTTATGTTTAATGTTCTTAAATGTATGTGCTCAGAATGTCTTACTTCTCTTTTATTAGGTTTGGCCAACCCTTGCATATATAGGTATATTGTGAGCATGGACTAGGCTAAAGTAAAAAATATAAATGTGTATAGCTGTCATAATGATATTTTTATTCTCATTTCCATATAATATTATAAAACATACTGTTTACAACTGGGTCAGTTATTTGCATTTTCATATATGGTAAATGGTTTCAATTATCCTAACTTTTTTATCCTAAATTAATTTATTCTTGATATTTTATTGAGATTTTTTTTACGACAGAAAAGGTATTTTCCAAATCACAGGGTGGAAAAATTCACTTTCAGAACATAATTGCTGATTATATCTTCCTAGTTATGTTTTATGTGGTGGATATTGTTATGGTCAAACGTACAAATATTACGAACCGCACCCTTTTGGAACGTGTTAGTTTCGAGAATCGTTTCGTGACCGTTCCTCTCTTTCTTTTCTTCGTGTCGTAATGTTTATGATGTTGCAAATGGTTAATTAAAAAATTCGGTACTACTGGGTTATCCCGGACCCCTTTTGAAAAATAAATTTTTGACATATTTCAGTAGAGTTTAATAATTTATTCATTCCAAACAACTCTCAACATTATATAAAAGATAATGACTTGGTTGACATTGTTATAATGCATTGTTATAATTTGTCAAATAATGAAGAATATGCGGTAGCTTTCCTAACCTATGACTGATTGGCCGGTCTCGACATTTACAAACCCGATCACCGGACAACAGGGTGGGATACTTTGGTTCCGGGCAAGGCGAAGGGCGCAGTAGCGCCCAGAGATGACTACTCATTAAAACAAAGCGAGCCGAAGGCTCGTCAATATATCCTTTCAGTGTTATATCCTCTTGACTGTTGCGCCGCACATTGATAGGTTATAACATTGAAAGGATGTATTGACGAACCTTCGGCTCGCTTTGTTTTAACAAGTAGTCGTCTCCGGGTGCTACCGCGCCCTTCGCCTTGCCCGGTACCAAAGTATCCCTCCCCGTTGTCCGGTGATTGGGTTTGTAAACTTCGAGACCGGCCAATCAGCTTCTGTTAATAGGGTCCGGGATAACCCAGTAGTACCAAAAATTCTTTTTTGAGAATTGGTCTTTGTTTATGTGTTTGTTCTTCGCTCCCCAGATTCAAGCCCTTTCATTTTCGATGGAAGAAGATGGGGGAGAAGAGGAGGAGGAGGAAGACGACGACGAAGAGGAAGAGGTTGAAAAAATTGTCATCGAACCTGTGGCGAAGAAGGAAGAGGAGACGAAGAAGGAAAAAGCGCAGTCGTCGGGGAGCGAAAACGAGGACAGCGACAAATCGAGTAAGGGTTTCAATCCGCCGCCTCTTAAGAAGATTAGGAAGAACCCGGACGTGGACACGAGTTTCCTTCCAGACAGAGAAAGAGAGGAAGAAGAGAACAAGTTACGAGAGGAGTTGAGACAAGTATGGCCCTACTTTAATCAGTAATTCAGCATCGTAAAGTAAATTACGTTTGAAATAATTTTAAGTTAACGCGTTAACTCTTTCGGTGGAAAAAAATGATGTTGATTGAAATTTACCATTTTTCTGGTTGGGATAAAAATCAGCACGAAAAATTGACTAGCTATAGCCGTATTTTTATGTTATTGCAGATGTCGGTAATTTATAGATGGAAATAAAATAACGTTAAGTGATGTTTAGATACGTCACAATCGCCAGGAAATGATGGTACTATGGCAATGTAGGAGATGGTGCCAGTAAGGGTTTAAAACAGTCAGGACGGAAGATGGTTAAATTTTAAGATGGTGAACCTAAAATTGCATCTGCTAAGGATTCCAGTAAAATTAGTTTTTTTTATTTCCACTTTTAATTTTTTTAATTTAAAAGTACCGAAAATCATATAATTATCATACATCGACAGATTTTGTGGAACTTTTGACTTAGTTGTCAATTTGTTGCCACAGTTTGATACTTGTCCAAATGACTTGCCGTGTACGAAAGAAAATATAGTCATTATCTCAGAGTAAATTTATTACTGGGATGTAAATGTTTGTAACAGTCAACAATCCCATAAGCTGTGTAAGTGACTATCCAAAATATTACTAATCTTGCGATAAAAGCGCTTAGAATTGTTGTAATCAATAAGGTATTAATTGATGCAAGTAGAATCTAAGTAGTTGGTGTTAACCGTATAAATACTTGAGGACAGTAGATGTTAACCTTTCAAAAATGCAACTCATAACGTCCTACCTACAATAAGCTATAATTCCAAAAATTGGAATCATTCTGTTACATGGTATGCACTATGTATGTACATACAAAGTTACAAAACTGTGCCACGGAGTCGAACGCTACGCCACCACCATTCCCCACTTCCCGGGCATTTTCATTCTTGCCTGCATTTCGCTCAGACTGTGTCGCTCTTACATACTTTTCATCAGCTTTTGCGCTTTGATTTACATATACATGTACATATACATATTGATTTACATATACATGTACAGTCATTTGTAAAAGTCTGTGGGCAAGCTCGGTCGCGACGCTCACTGCCAAACACTGAAGTTAAAATTTATGTTGGCACTACGTGATTCGCAGCGAGAGAGGGGAAGGGTGGTGTGGGGTATATGTTTTGGAAGTTCGAGCGAATGAGGGGAATCAAGAAACGGTCATAGAATTGCAGGCTACCGGGGTCGAATTGAGACCGCACCTCGCCCCTCAGGAAAGGTCTCGAAATAGAGACCCAGAGACTTCCATGCTCATGCCAGACCCGGCTACGATTCAGCGCAAATCCTGGAAGATATTCCACGTCTCTGATATGGTTCACCAAGGAGGTGGTTTTCCATTTTCGCCGATATACCGAGAATGTGTGGAATGGAAAGGGGAGTGAAGGAAGAGGATAATGGAAAATGAGGTTAATGAAATTTACCAAGGGCTTGTTTAGCATCCACCCGCATAACGTAAAATTAAGAATTATATTAATCCTTCAATTTAACTTTAATTTGTGTAACTCACCGATTGTATGTGGAAAGAAGGAGTTGGAAACCTCATGAAAATGGAAGCTATTAAATTTTCTAATACGTTTAAATACATTTTTATTATAACAAATTACTATATTGGTTTAGTATTAAGATTTAGTAGACCTACTGTTTTGCCCAGTTTTTAACCTCTTTTGACAAGTAGGTTTTTAAACGGGTGGATTGAGCTACCGGGACACTGGACAAAATTCCGGTGGGCCGATGGTCTGTGGACCTGTGGTGCCGCCTTGGCCAATAGGTTGGTAGCCTGAGTGTTACCAAAATGAGCCAGAAGCGGGCATTTTTCCGGTCTGTTTCCCACTTCCAATTCGCCCCTAGTTATACACTCGCAGTTAACATTCATCAGGCATTGGAAATGGATCGAGCTCCGTTTGCTGAGACTTAGCCTGCGGTCAGATGAGAGATTGTGGGGAGGGTGGCTGCTGGACATTCGGTCGCCGAAGTAGCAAGGCAGCCTATTTGCGTTAATAAACAACATGGATGTATAATATAATGGTTCTACTTACAAAGAGATAAGATTCCAGCATTCAAACGATGATAGGAAGATTCAACTGCTCTGATTGAATCGTTAGAAACGCTTCCCATACGCAGTTAACTGAATATTTATCCGTAAATATTTATGTTGCTATGTATAAATGTTGACATTGCTACAGCACTAATTTCGATGCTTAAACAAAGTGCGAAGCGAATAACGCTATTCTTTCACCTATTTGAAGTTTTAATTGGTATTAATTGAATCGGAGGCAACAATGTCGGTCGCCTTGACAACGTCCGGAAAGAGTACGAAATATCAGTAAAATTTCGAAAACAATTGCGTATTTCTGAATGATTCGACCGTGTAACATGTAAGCATCACAAGAATAAGATAGTATAGAGTTTTAGCCATTGAATAAAGCAAAAACGAAGAAAGTCGGTCCATATTTACGTGTTGTAATGAATGAAGGAAAAAAACCTTGCACTCTGAAAAATCGAAAATCCCGTGTAAACTTATGGGAAAATATAATTTTCTCCTGGATTCGAACCCGAGAGTATGAAAATGAGAAGAGTTTCTAGGGGCCTTCCTAGCTTGTAGAAACAAAACGCAGTTTACCGCATATCTCTACGACGAACGGCTTTTGAGATACAGGGTGGGACGGACGTACGGTCGGCTATTATAGGTATAAATAGATTCTTCCGAAATACTCGCACTAATTTAGGACATTTAGTAGTTATTACTGATAAACAACGCAATGCTTATAAAACAACTGAATTCTATTTAATGTATTTGTTGAAAAGAAGAACTTCTCAAAGTTCTCTGGTAATGGTAAAAATTTGATTAAATGAAACATAATTCTAATAATGCAACAAAATATACTGCAATTTTCGTCTATTATGTATTTCTAGTGCCAATGTAGATTTAATGTTTGCTTCCAGTAAACTGGAATACTTATTCGAATAACAGATACGGCTATATCTATTGTTATTAAAACTTACAATTTTCTGCCGTAGAAAATCATCTTTTCGGTTTTCATTAAAAAATAACTCTAAAAATACAAACTCAATTCCATGAAATAAGCGAAATTTTAAATTAAAAATTTTTGCATTAACGCACGCGTCCACATCCTTTACTCCATTGTCGGTTCTAGTCCCTATCGACCACGGCAACGCAGCCAGTGTTCGTCCAGCGTAAATGGAAAGCCATATCCCTTGGTTAACCGTTTCAGATGCGGAATATCCTCGAGGATGAGCATGGAAAACACTTTCCCGTCTTTGGATCTCTCCTTCGAGGCCCTTCCACTGGGGCGAGAAGCAGTCTCCATTCGACCCCGGTAGCCTGCAATTCTACGGCCATTTCTTGATTCCCCTCATTCGCTCGAACTTCCAAAACATATACCCCACACCATCCTTACCCTCTCTCGTTGCGAATCACGTAGTGCCAACATAAATTTTAACTTCAGTGTTTGGCCGTGAGCGTCGCGACCGAGCTTGCCCACAGACTTTTACAAATGACTGTACATATACATATATTTTTTTTTATTCACATTTTCATTTTGTTTTAACTGTTTTCTAGTTTTTTCATGTTTATTTTTGGCCTACGAACTTTAATTTTAGGTTTAGTGTTGAGCACAAAGCAGTGTGAATGTTGAATATTAAGTTTGGGTAGTATAATCAGAGCAAAATGCTTATTCGCAAATTTCAACATTTGCGAGATTATTGGGAATGTATCCCTCGCGAATGTTGAGGGGCTGGTGTATTAATATGAGGGATATATATTAGTGTTGCCTGCCTGTGTAGCAATTCAAGCAGTATTATACCTTGGATCAGCGTTTCTCACCTAGAGGTGTTTATTAACTCAGGAGGAGCACTAGAACAAACTTTTCAGGAAAGCATTTTTTACCTATCAGTTGGAATGTCCAAAATCGATCTAGGAAAAAATGAATGAATTAACTCAAACAATCGAAATTAAATTAAAGACGATCTCTCATTATATATTGGTTATTTACATTTACATACGAAATGATGAAGGATTAAAAGATCGCAGAGCACCTACCTAATGACTATGGAGCACTGGTTGAGAAACGCTGCCTTAGATGATATTGATATACAGGCGACACCCGAGTTTCGACGGGGATGCGTTCCTGAAAACGTGTTCGAATCTCGAATAGTCGAATGCCGAATGCCGTTTTTCCATATACTTGCATGTTATAATCGGGGCATATGTTCCCGCATCTCGGGAAAAAGTCTCCCCTCACGTTCTATAAAGATAAAATAACATTACTAATATGTTAATACAACAATATTAAATTATGAATAAATTATATAATAAATATTTTAAATGTATGACTTATTTTTTGCACTAAAAAGGAAAAAATAAATTTTTGTTTCGAACTTCAAAGATAGATGTATGCAATATGTTGTGCGGACGGCCCGGTCCATTTGTAACAAACGACTCGTGCAAGCTGGATAACATACCTGCATACATCTATCTATACATACAACTATTTATCGCAGCGAAATTAATATAAAAGTTATTAAAAAAGCACAAAATAACTTAAGAATAAAGAAACAATAAAATTAAAAATATTTTTATACCTTAAATCTTTTTCAACTGCGCTTACTGGACTTGGTTTGTCAATTGAGAAGTTGGAAGATTTTAGTTGGAAGAAGAGGAGCTATTGGGTGGGGAACTGTTTGTTGTTGTTATCAAATTACCTGAATTTATCACGTTCTAGAATTTTCTCCTTCTGTTTCACGTAAGTGCTAATAGTTGAACGACACATTCCCAACGATCATGCGATTTCAGTATGGCTTTCACCTTTCTCAACATGCTTTAAAATTTCTAATTTCAGTTCATAACTATGAGTCTTATGCACTCTTTTATTTGATTCATTTGCATTATCACTATTATATTTCCTTTTAGATATCATGTCAAGTGATAAATTTATAAATAAATCAATAAAATAAATAAATTTAAATGAAAGATTAACAGAAAAAATTTTTCGATATGAATTGCTTGAGGGTCATTTTGGCCTTCAACTTCAACAAAAACCTCACTGAAGAACCCAGCAGTGTATGATACCTAAACCGAATGGTTGCAAATGACGTGCTGTTGGCCGGAAAAAGTACAACCTTAACATACCCTAAGCTGAATGCATCAGGCGGATCAGAGCTGTGCATTTTTGCAACCAAGTCTTGAAGATACTCCATGAATAATTTTGATGTCATCCATGCCTTGGAGTTGTTTTTATTCTAGCTGCGGGTTTGAAACTCTAAACTGTAGATGCAGGAAAACGTTACAAATGGAGAACGTTAGAAGCGGGAAAAAATAACATGGCATAAATGGACTTCTGACCGGGACTTTTAAATTTCGACTTAAGATGCGAAAAAATGTTAGATCCGAAAACATTAGAATGAGAGTTCACTGTATATGAGTCTAGATGAGGAAAAACATCCTCATCACATTGTTGACAATTCAAATTGTCAAGGATAATCAGTATAACAGAAATCATATTTTTAATCTTAATTTAATTTCTGCCTATTTGACCATGTTTGCATGATTTGCTGTTATTACATGGATAACTTTTGAAATTTGGTGATGAATTATAGAAGTTGAGTTACTTTTTATGTAATAATTTTAGGTTCACCATGTATGATGAGAAAAATTTTATTAGGTATTATTGATGCTATTGTAATTGCGGTAAGTTCAATCCACTGGAAGCCCTCCCCCTAACTTCCTCTTTCTGAGTGTGGGAGCGACAATGTCTCAGCTATGGTATGCACCACCAGAAATGGATACCTTTCCCCTTTCTGCTGAATCGCCTAAGCTCTCCCCCTGGGAGCATGGAAACTGCAATGTTTCGGCTGCGGTGCTTTCCACCTAACCCTTGCCCCGTGGTGACCTGAGGGAGACAGCGAATGGTGTTCTGCCACGAAGGTCACGTGAGGACGCTACTAAGAGGCACCGAGAATATGAGGGTCCTGCGTGGTGGTGACCCGGCAGTCAGGAGGTCGTCAGTCAGAGTCGGCAGACGATGGTCGGCCGTTGCCGGTCGACAGATGGTCGATTGTAAGATGTACTTTGGGAGGAATAAAGTATAGCCTTTTGTCGGAAGTAAGGTCTTTTATTGGTGAATCTCTGCCAGATCTCTCCTGAACAGGGCCCGCTTCACGGAGGACTTACACTAGGGAATTTGTTTAACTTTGATTTACTGTGCCATTGATACTGCTTCCTGTGTGGTTTACTCAATCCAAATTTATCTGTATGCTTTTAGTATTTGTAGGGTAAGAAGAACTATAGATAAAATATTTCTGAGTAGAAAATCTAAATTTCTAATGATTAAAAGTCTTTCAAACAGTGATAGCCATTTGTTGTCTACTTTTTGCAAAACATATGTCTATGTTGTCTTTGTTTTAGGATCGTTGAAAAATTAAGTGAAAGATGGAAGAAGACTAGAAATGGAAAGAAAGGATGCTGCTGTTTCTATCCAGATTTTATATACAAAAAAAACCTTTAGGCAAGTTATGTGTATTCTCTACTTCAGTTAAATATGTGAATCTCTGTGTTACTAATACAAACCTAAATGCTAAATTTTGAGATACAGTAAAAGCCCATTCTAACGGCATCCATGGGGCCAAAGTCGTGCCGCTAAAATGAATATGCCGCTATAATGAATGGTGCCGCAAAATCACATTCCAATTACTTTGAGGGCATATTTGGTATCTTTTAACGTTCTTCTTCCCTATAAGATATTGTATATGTTGTTCTTCATTATCTAATTTACAATTTTTTGCTGGAATTATTACGGTGTAATAAATTTAACTATATATTAATTTTATGTTAACGTCTGTCGACATTTGTGTACAATTTATATCGGCGTATTTCTCGAGAACCGTTCGTCGTAAAGATATGCTGTAAACGGTGTTTTGTTTCTACTGGCTATGAGGTCCCTGGAAAAATATTTTCGTTGTCCAGGGGACAATTATATTTTCCCATACGTTTACACGGGATTTTCGATTTTTCAGAGTACAAGGTTTTTTCCTTCATTCACCAAAGTACGTAAATATGGACCGATTTTCTTCGTTTTGACATTATTTGTCAGCTAAAACTCTATACTATTTTATTCTTGGGATATTTACATGTTACACAGTCGATATTTTCAGAAATACGCATTCTTTTTCGAAATTTTGCAGATTTTTTGTACTCATTCCAGGCGTTGCCAAGGAGACTCTCATTGTTGCCTCCGATTCATTTAATCCCAATTAAACCTTCAAATAGACGAAAGAAAAGCATCAAACTGTTGTTTGAACATCGAAATTATTGAAGCATGGCAACGTAAATATTTAAGGACAATTATTCTGTTGATTGCATGTAGGAAGCTTTCTAACAATATAATCGAAGCAATTGAATCTTCATTATGTCTATTTACCCCATTATCCAGACATTGGCAAAAGTCAATTTTCTGTCTTAAATTAAGCACCATTCGCTTCTCTTGTTTTCTACTGCTGCTGCCACTACTCCTGTTCTTTAGGGTATCTTTAAATGTTTATAAAATGAGTTTAATAACAAATAAAATTATTACTCAGTACATCACGACTGTTGACACCTTGAAACAGAAGAGGAGCTACTCGCAATATGTGGTTAAGCTTACGGAAGATCGGTCATGACTGTGGCGACATCTCTTAGACAATTGGAAAATGTAAGTTCACCAAAGATGCCGTTAGAGCGAGTTTGCCACTAGAATGGGTGCCGTTAAAACGAGCTTCTACTTTATGTCATGTAAAATTAAATGAGCCAGGATTTTATTGTTAAATTCTATTTTAGCCTTTTTAAATTTTTTTATAGATCGAGAAGCTTGCAGTAATCTGATGTTTTAAAATATATTAGCAGATTTAAAGAATTTTCTTGACTTCAGGATGTGTTTTATATATTTTTTAAAAATTAGATGTGCAAAGCTTGAAGTGTTTCTCAATTGCTTGTAGAGTTTTTTACATTTAGTTATGTAATAGTTTTTGTATGAAATATATTTAAAGGTATATAATATGTAGCTTTATGGTAAAACAACTTAAATTTATTATAATAACGTTTAATAATACTTGTATTTTATGATGAATATCACACAGTACCCATCAGCCAAATGGCAACTTAAAATGCCATTTATATTTATGGACCTGATTATGTTTCTTAGCTTCTATGATGACTAGTTAATCATAATGTTTACATATTAATTTGAAAAAAAAACACTTCACAGTTTTATAAATGAGTTGATAAAATTTTTACTTCTATAATGTCTTCTTTGACAGAAATTTTCAAATTCCTAAACCCTGTTTATTAACTCTATTAAGAGTTTTGAAGCTTTATCCAGTTTAGCGCCCTTTACACATACATTTTTAACTGCGGGATTGGCTGGAGCGCATTCAATCGTGCGGGAAAGAGTGCTGCCATCCTCAGGGCTCTGAGTGTGTTGTGTTATCTGCTCAGCTCTTCTAGGTACAAGATACACGTTGGTTCCGACTTGGCGAGCATGGCAGACTTAAGGTGTTGGAGTAAAGAGCGCGTCACCGCCTTCATTAGAATTTATGAAGAAAACCCATGTCTATGGAAGGTGAAGAGTAAGGAGTACGTAAACAAATACCTAAAGAATGACGCCTTCACTAAACTCATATAGTTTTGTAAGCTGATATTCCCTGAAGCAGACAAAGACTTTGTTGTAAAAAAAATACAAAGTCTTCACAGTTCGTTCCGTAAGGAACTGAAAAAAGTTGTTGATAGCCAAAGAAGTGGTGCTGGATTAGATGATGTATACACTCCCTCATTGTGGTATTACGATTTACTTTTGTGTACAAAAGATCAGGAAATGCCAACATCAAGTATTGACAATGTTGAGGATGATGAACTAGAAGATGACCAGACAAGTCAAGATGACTGTCACAATAACGGTGAAGATGGCAATGAAGAACAACAAAATGAAGATGTAGGTATATTAATTATATTTAATATATATTTATTAAAACATGCAAGATATAAGGATAATAAAGATATACGATATTATAAATATATAATAATAATAGTAGGAGCATTATTTCTAGGATTATGATTTTCCCTTTTGTAACACACAATCTTGCCATGGTACTCTCCCTTCTGAATTGAAGTATGATTTATAATTTCCCGTTTTCTTTTGCAATTGCTGATACATTTCTGGGTGCAACAGGCCTCAAAGCAACTAATTCAAATGCTTCTCTATGCCATTCTCCCATATTCACTGTATACAATTGAGGATTTCCGTATCAACCGTTGTGGATGTAATGTAGTCTGTGGAACATCTTCACAAATAGTTGTGCAATGAACGAATAGCTAGTATTGCATAGCAAATGTTTCATGGTTTCATGTTAATAGACGTATGTAGTATTCAAAATCTAGAGGCTATCACCCCGAACGTGTTTTCCACAACATTTCTAGCCCGGGACAGTCTATAATTGAAAATTCGTTTTTCATAGTCAAGTTCTCTTTGAGAGTACGGCCTTAGGAAATGTTCATGCAGAGCAAATGCCTCATCACCAATAAACACGTAATTCAAATTATTGACAGTCTCATCATTCTTCGGCAAATTAAGCTGCCCATTTTTTAATTTTTTATAGAAACTAGTATATTCAATGACTCCTCCATCTGACAACCTTCCATTTTTCCCAACATCAACGTAGATAAATTCATAGTTATAGTTAACTACGGCCATCAAAACAATACTGTAAAAGTTTTTATAATTGTAATATGTTGCTCCTGAATGTGCTGGCGGAACAATACGTATGTGCTTGCCATCTATAGCTCCTCCACAGTTAATGAACTGCCACCTGTCTTCGAAACCCTTCGCCACTTCGGTCCACTGTTCTTCTGTTGTAGGTAACTGAAAAAAAGTTCTCTATCGGATAAATTTACAAACATTTTTTTTATTTTACAGATACAATTTCTGAATGAAACTCCAGCGAGTTTTACTAAGCTTACTACGGCGAAAAATGGTAGAAGCAGGGGAGGAAACGGAAAGGCAAAGGCAGCTGATACGCAGATGGAGTTCATGAAAGCGTGCACTGCTGCAATGAAAATGAATTCTACTGACGTTTCAGAGTTCGAGGCTGCTGGCATTAATTTCGCCAAAAAATTGCAAAGAATGGACCCCATGCAAGCAGTGCATGCTGAATTTCTGATAAATGAAGTTATGCGTAGGGGGCTCCTAAAAAGATTAACCGACAATACAACTATTTCCGAAAGCTGTGGCTCCCCTCAATCCACTACAACATGCAGTCTTGGCCATTCTCCTTCTCCTTACAGCCTAGGCCGGTCCACACCATCTCCTTACAGCCTTAATAATAACCAGTCACATAACTCATACAACCCAACATCACAACCTGACCAATTCTCTGATTTGTCTGGAACTTCAAGTGTGCAAGCGAGCACTCAGTCCGGTTTAAAAAATTACTTGGAGTCTATGGATCCCAATAATTTTGGTTCATAATTTACTAACTATTATTATTTGAATTGATGATACGAATGATTATTATAATTGTATAATCATTGATTATTATTATTATTATGTACTCTGTGTTTTAAGAAGGCTTATTTGTATTACTTATACTTACAATAAAACTAGCATAGTGTTTAGAAATTTGAAGTATTACTTACCTTCATATACTCCTCTTTCAGAACTTTAAAAATTGCTTTGCACGTCTCTGGAATTAGAATGCTCAAAGATGCAGTTGACATTCCTGTACTAAACTTTAAATCTTTGTATGATCGTCCGGTCGCCAGAAATCGTAATGTCGCTGCAAGTCGTTCCTCTGCGCTTATGCTCTTCCGCATTACAGTGTCTCTTCTACTTATTTTGCTACTAACCTTCAGTAATAAATCATCAATTAACCCACTATCCATGTGCAAATAGTTTCTATAGTCGTCAGGATAGTTTTGTCGCAATTCGGCAATTAATGGAAAGTGCCCAAAGCATTGTCTGTACTCTTTTACCCACACTCTCCTCCTCCGTTTTTCGTTCAACATGCTAACTGCAGCAAAAGCGATGATTTGGGCACGATTTCTCCTTCGTTCCATGTATTTTACGGGTTGTGTATGGTGGCACTGAAGAGACAAGAGCATCACACTGAACTATTTCCACCGGAATCGTCTCATCATCTCGCAAAAACTTTTCAACATGTCAAAACTTTACGCACCAAGCAATTGTGCGAGAAAGAGTGCAGTGTTATGTTTACACACACACACACTTAAGCGTGCGATTAAGTTTCCTCTCACTCTCACACGAGTAAGAATGCTTCAAAATAGCTGACATACTCTTACGCATCACACTCTTGAGTGTCGCGAAAGATCAGAGGGATGTGCACGTGCAACTATTTTGACCATTCACTCTTGTGCGGCATTCAAAACTCACGGTATTGATTCTCGTCAATCCCTCGCTCTTTCCTTTCATCTCTGGTGCGTGGTTAAAACTGTACGTGTAAAGGGCGCTTTTCTTTCCTTAATTTACATCCTTTAATTATATACATTAAAAATGTGTGGTCTCATTCTCAGGGAGATAATATTTTATTTGAAACCAAGATCATAATCCCATATAATAAATTCATGAGCATTTACAAGCCAAAATTTTCATTCTCATCCTAATATAAAATTTGGGGAATCATTTTGTTGAAGAATCTGTATTAAATGGTATCTTTTCCAGTTGATTTAATCCCACTTCAGTGTTTGAATAGTTATTAAACTTGCCCAAACAAAGGTAATTAATAATTAATTTGTTGTACAATTTTAATTCATTTTAGGTAATTAGGTGCCGTAAATTTTCCTCCCCCACTCCAAAGTAACTTGCCCGTACGTATGGAATTTTAAAATTTTCCCACTGTGGAAGTGTAAATATGCATACTATGAGGGTGAAAATTAAAATTTGTATAAATTGATCTTCAAGTGTTAAACAATAAAATAATGCTTATTAATAAATAACATAATAGGAATGCCTTGATAAATAAACGCTTTCAGAAATGTTCACTTTGTTCCCAAGCAATATTAGGTATGCTTAATTTAAAATAATACGATCTTTTCTCTAACTTAGCATGCAGTTAAAAACAACATCTTGATTTATAGTTTACTATCTAAAATATATATGTATGTACTTCGATATACCAGTAGCTTGTTGATTACACATACATATCACATCAATATTTCCAGGAAACTATGTTGTCTCTTATGTTAGCTTTGTTATTTTATTACCACATTTTTCTTAATTTATCCTTAATTTGAATGCTGTAAATATGCTGCCCTCTAATTTGTTGACTGATTAATAGTTTTAACCTCTTTGTTGTTTTAGGAATGGGCTTCAAAGCAAGCATCTTTGAAGGAAGAAGAAATTGACATCACATTCAGCTACTGGGATGGTTCTGGTCACAGAAGAACAGTAAGGATGAAGAAAGGTTTGCATTCCCTTGCTCAGAGGCATTAATTTAGGATTTTAATCTCCAAAGTTATTATTTTATTTAATTACTTAGCTATTTCCTATTCTTTTAAATCTTTTGATCATACGAGTCAGTAAGTAAAATAAATTTACATTTTTCATGGAACTTTTGTATACAGCCTAATTGTAGCCTGCCTGAATATGTAGTAATTATACTTTCCACAATATAAAGTAGGTAACATTGTTGCTGATAATCAATTTCCAAAATGGCATTTCTTTCAGAGTGCACTATTGTTGAGTGGCAGTTTCATTTGATTTTTAATGTTAGACAGAGTTAAACAAAGTGAAATTTATAGTAAAGAATGTATACAAAATATGATTAGGTTGTTTATTATTGAAAATTTTGTACAAGTGATCAGAATTTTTGGCACTTGTGCAGTTTATCCCTTGTATGGGTTGACGTGTCATGAACATAAAACAAAAGATGATGATTTGGTGCATTTTCTGAAAGTCATTTTACGTGCAGGGGGTAAACTGCATAAGTGCTGAATTTTTTTTTTTTTTTAATGGTCGCACAAGTGTGTGAGGCTGGTGGATCAGTATAATTCTTTACTCTCCTAGTCAAAAACTTCTCTCATGAAATCAGAAAGTATATGTAAAGTTATGAGGTGTTTATGCTGAAAAATTGTCTATATTCATGTTTTGCGATAAACAGTTTGCCAAGCTATTCTCAAAATAACGTTATCTATTGACATTCCCTCATAGAATCGATAAAAAAAGCTCAATTCTTGTATTTTTTAAGCAGAGAGATTTCTATTCTTACATCCATAGGTAATTCAATGTATCAGTTTTTACAACGGTGTCTGGATTTGCTAAGGAAGGAATTCAGCGAACTGAAAACCGTCTCTGCCGATCAGCTGATGTACGTAAAGGAGGACTTGATTTTACCTCATCATTACACATTTTACGACTTCATCGTCACAAAGGTAAGCCTTTAAAAAAAACTGGTTACTGTCGCTGTGTTTTCTTTATTTATTTTGTGCGTAAAAAAATGATTCTTCTTTAACCAGGCACGTGGAAAAAGTGGTCCTCTGTTCACGTTCGATGTTCATGACGATGTGCGACTGGTGAGTGATGCGTCAGTGGAAAAGGAAGAATCCCATGCAGGGAAAGTGCTCCTAAGGCATTGGTATGAAAGGAACAAGCACATCTTTCCTGCCTCACGATGGGAGCCTTATGACCCGACCAAAAGCTACGACAAGTACACTGTGTCGGATAAATGCAAGAAGTGAACTTTTTGTGTCGACGTTGTTGCGGTTAGATATCAACTCTTACCTCATAACGAAACATCCATTGAAGCCAATCTATGACTTGGATTCATTGTATATGTTAAGAATAATTTGTACCCTAAAGATGGTTACCAAAATATTTCATCATTGCCCCAGTCATGATAAAATGTTTTTTCACTTTTTACTTTAGGCAGTCATAGTGAAGTAATGAAAGTGAATTTGTAAATAAAAATAAGGACCATTTTTTGTCAAAATGTGTTATTTTAGCATTCAGAGCTTGCTATTTAGTTCCATACCATGAGATATTAGAATCAGCTTTATTTCTGTAGCTTGGATTTTGTAATATCGTGATAATTTGCCATTGTGAATGAATTCTGTTATTTAAAAAATTTATGAGATCTCTTTGGTTATTGGGTCACTGTTACATGAGATTTTTCTTTTATTAATGGCGCACTACTCGAAACTGTATTATTGACTTCCCTGAGAATACTTTTTTGGTTGTTATTGTTGCATAAAAAAGATTTTTTATGTAAGTCATTGGAAATTTTTTTTTTCGTGATATAGACCTGATTGAATCAGTTTCCTGCATGAATTACTGGTTCGAGTTGATTACTCTTTCAGTGGAAATTGCCTTTCTTTTAGCTCCTAGCATATTACCATCAGAAAAAACAGCATGATGTCCTTTTGGCAGGTTATGGTATATGTAGAGCTTCCTGCTTAACACCTGATCCATAGTTGCTTTAGTGCTTTAATCTTACTTCTCGAAAAAAACATTATGGTGATGTTGCACATAACCATTCAATTTGCTGAGCTGATATGTCACTTACTGTGCAAATTTAACCTTAGAGAATTGATCAATGAGTGTCATATTGTTTGTTTCTATGGGACGAAATTTTAACAAAATTGTTAAATCAATCACAAAGGAAATTAGTAGTATTAGACTCCTATTTATTATATTTCTTAAAATGGTGACAGTGTAATTACATACAGTGAAACCTCCCTAAGACGACCACCTACGGTACCCAGAGAATTCGGTCACCTTAGGGAAGAATGTTATTGAAGAGCGGCCATTGGTATTTTTAAATGGAAGTTCTAAAAAAAACAAAACGGTTATTGTAGAAATTGTACCTATTATTTATTTAATAGTTTACCATTAAATACTCGTTATTCTACTTAAGAAAAACTGAAATTTGAGCAAAGAAAAGTTTTTCTTCAGATAGGAACTCACAAAAGAATGACAGTACGCATTATGAAAATTAATATTATTATAAATTAAACAAAAAATACACAAAAAGTTAAAATTTAAAATAATCCTGCAAAACAGTCTGTCTGCTCTTTTTTGAGTTTGTATTTATAATTTCCCTTTCTAAGGTTTTTTTGAATTCATGTAACAATTCGACAATTCTGTTATTGTCTAATTCATGGGACATTTTTTAGTTCTAGTACTGTTTTCAAACTTTCATCAGTAGGAGTTGATCTTTGTTCACTTTCATCTTCGGTATGTTCATTTTCATTATTTCGATTAGTATCATCATCACGATTTTCTGATAGTACAATTAATGGCTTATGTAGACTAACTGGGACCACATGTAAAACTGACCACGAAGCTGATATCTCGACTGTCATTAACTCAGGTTAGAGGCCCATACCTGGAGACCCATCCTCAAATCCGAGCTCAGGTCTCTTTACCCTCTCACCATGGGGGCATTAGCCGACCACGTCTTTTGCAATAAAATTTAAACTATTTTATGTTGCTAACTTAGTGCGATTGTGACTCAAACAACATATTCGGGTGAATGTGCTGATCAAGAGCGTCTTTTTAACGGAATTCTACGATAAATAATAACATATTTATGCTCACATCTAATCTTGACGCCAAGGAATACCAACCACTTAAGAGTTTTCGGACGGGATTGTAATGAAAGCAGACATTCGTGAGACGGTGCGGAGGGTGTAACGCTTGGTTGTTATATGGTGTTAGATGGGAGAAAAGGGAAACCGCTCATAAGTAAAAAGCTTTACAACATTTTTCGATCAAACTTTCAGGAATCACTTGACTTTTCAATTTGAAACTGCTCGCCGTGTACATAGTAGTTCTGGGTTTGACTTCAGGAGCATATCTTTTCTCCATTTGAATAACTTGGGCAGAGCTGAAACGAAGCGAGGCCTCTTTTCTTTAGCATTTTCAAATATGTTAAAAATGAGATTTCGACGCGGTATTTTCATATTATGCCGGAAAAAGTATGGAAATTTATTTCCATATCGTAGAAATTCAAATCTCATTCGAAAAAAGCCAAAAATTAGGTTTAATTTTTTGTTGGTTGGTTGGTGATCATAGAAAAATGCGATTAACTAGATAAAAGTGTTACATCCTCCGCACCGTCTCGCGAATGTCTGCTTTCATTACAATCCTGTCCAAAAACTCTTAAGAGGTTGGTATTCCTTGGCGTCAAGATTAGATGTGAGCGTAAATATGTTATTATTTATCGTAGAATTCCGTTAAAAAGATGCTCTTGATCAACACATTCACCCAAATATGTTGTTCGAGTCACAATCGCACTAAGTTAACAACATAAAATAGTTTAAATTTTATTGCCAAAGACGTGGTCGGCTAATGCCCCCATGGTGAGAGGGTAAAGAGACCTGAGCTCGGATTTGAGGATGGGTCTCCAGGTATGGGCCTCTAACCCGAGTTAATGATGGTCGAGGGGTCAGTTTTACATGTGGTCCCAGTTAGTCGACACAAGCCCAATTAACTCTTACAATTTTTACAATTACCAATGTTTTCATCAAAACTGATGTCAGCTTCCAAATTAGTTTGTTTACCAAGTTGTAAAAGTTCGTTCTGCACAGATAAATTTTTCCTCAAACTCACTGCTATTTTCCATTATCTCACTATTATTTTCCTCTATCTCATCACAACCAATTCCACATTTCACAAAATAGTTTTTAATCGTATTTGCTGAAACTGAAATCCAAGATTCGGTGATGTATTTTAAAACATCTGCAAGTCCAATTTTTTTCACCAGATCTTAAACATTTTCTGCAGAGTCCATTTTTGCAACCAATGTAGTTAAAATCCATCTATAAAAAAATTTGAACATTTGAATTATTCCCTGGTCTAGGGGCTGTAATTTGCTGGATGTATTGGAAGGTAAAAACAATAAGCTTATATTAGACAACATTAACCCTCTCGGATGGCATGGAGCATTATCCAACATCAATAAAACCTTTCTTTTTTCTTTGTTTCATTAAACATTTCAAACCACTCAGTAAAAATCTTAGACGTCATCCATGCCTTTTTATTCGCGTACCCAATGAATACCCATAACTGCCACATTCATGTTTTTAAAACATCGTGGCCTCATGGCAGTATTAATTACTAAAGGTTTTTCTGTATGACCTAAAGCACTTGTACAAAGTAATATAGTCAGCCTATGTTTCACTTTCTTAAATCCAGAACACAGAGCCTTTCACTGCCAATGTTTTGTTCTGTAAATCACGATAGAAAAGTCCCGTTTCATCGACGTTGTAAATGTATCTCTGTTCATATTTATCAATTAACAATGGTAAACGTGAAATCCACTCCACCACATCTGCATCATTCACCTTTGCTACTGATTGATTTCAATAAGATGTTACGATTGCAAAATTTTTCTAGCCGTCCAATGCTGGCTTTTAAATTTTTTGCAGAGAATCGAGCTTTTTCCTGTAATATTGGGCCACTAACAGGTAATCCTCTACCAGGACCGAGTAAATTCGTTGATATGTTGGAATGGTTGATGAGAATCACGACGTACACTTCTATTTAATAAAGTCTTTGTCCTTCAATATTTTTTAATCTGTTTTCCCACAGTTGTATTTTTTTGCTAGTCTCCTTTGAGACAAAGCTTTTTTGGAATCTTCCATCACTTTGATTCGCACTGATAAATTCAAGACTCATTTTTCCCTTAACTTCTGCCATAGCGTCCGTATTTTTCGAAGGGCTATTACAAACTGAAAGGGAGTATGATGATTTTTGTAGAGATCTATGTTGCCAATTTATGGAATATACATTTCAGGGAAAATGATTTTCCAAGAAGAGATACCTTTAAGAGATTGAAAAACATCTTTTAAAATCATTCCACAAAAATGTTGTCACCTAACAGTTTGGTCAAAAGAAGAAGCATAAGCAGGTAGTCGGAACAAAGGATGGTAAAAAGAAGTGCCTTGAAATCCATTAAGAAGGATTATTGCTGAAGGAATAAAAAGATAAAGCAGAGTCAAGAAAGACAATACCAGATAAGTGGGTCGTCGGGACAGAGGGTGGTAAGTATGGAGAGTGGTCGAGATCAGAGGGTGGTCAGGTTGGATAATGCTCGGTTGGTCTTATGATGGAAGAAAACTCTATAGACTGGACTGGATAGACCTTAAAACTGTTCTGCGAAATAGTGGTCTTAGAGAGGTGGTCACCTCGGGAGGTTTTATTGTATAAAACATCTTGCATTATGAAAACAAAGTATTTACTTACAATCTCATTCTTCTAATTCACTACCAGAAATAATTGCTTACATAAAATATTTTTATAATTCACTACAAAATTTAATTGTTCTTGAAATCTAACTTTTTATTAACCATTACAATCACACTTTTATAATTCGTTAACATGATCAAAAATAATTATGTACATTTCATTTTCATAATTCTCAAAAATCGAAAATACCGTATATACTCGTGTATATGCCGACTCCATATATAGTACGACCCCTGATTTTTTGGTGAACAAACCTGATTTTTTCATATATCTCGTTTATAGTTCTACCCCAGCTTTCCACCATGGTTGATATATTTCGTTTCAATAGCTCGATGGTTACGAGCGAGATATATCGAACAACCTTGATTTTCCACACAACCATAGAATAGACCGTAAATGTCGTAAATATTATTTTTTGCGAGTACACTAAAATTCAGATAAGTTAAGTATCTTACTCTTAAAACATTTAATAAAAAGTGATATGAATCATGATTGCACAAGATGAAATAAAATCGTTTCAATTCTAGTACGTCTTGATTACATTCCGCGTACGTAATGGTTCCACTTGCTCATCTATTTAATAGGTAGGGATAACGGATAAAAAGAAATTACTTTGTAATATTCCACAGGTTAGCCTACCAATAGAATGCGTGCGGGTGGCATAACTTCACCGAAAATGCCCGTGAAGATACATGAATTTTAAATCCTCAGATGCATTACTCGTGTATAGTACGATCCCCAATTTTTGCAATAAAAATTTGGTCGTAAAAACTCGTACTATACACGAGTATATACAGTAATTATTTACAATATCATATTTTACAAATCATTAACTGTTGATACAAGCAAATCCCATAGTAACCTTTAAACACAACGGTGGCAAGGTATGCACTCAAAATATTTTGGACAATAATTTAAAATTTATAGAATCGGTTATTGATTTAAAATGAACTGATTTTACTAGGGTAAATAAAAACTTGGATGTTTTCCCATTTATTTCTTAAAATAGTAGCAGTATATAATTACATATAGAAAATCTTACATTACGAAATTAAGTCTTTCGACACAATGGTGAGAAGGCATACACTCACAAGGTAATGTTTATTTATCGAAAATATCTCGGAGAACCTCTATTACATTTAAATCCGGCCACTCCTCTGGCAAACTCACGTTCGCTGATTCGTCCGCCGAACTTCTATCAGAATATATAGGGATATGCATTGTCTCACTGGGTGCGGGTGTAAGTTCCTCGGCTTCTTCGGGGCAGAATGCTAAGAGGATCTGCATGCTGAAGAACGTAAAAAAACCGATAACGTTGGCGTCTCTCGATCGTTGAAAATCCCGGTGCTCCTAGTGACACCGAGCATTGGGCTAGAGTTTAACCTCCAACGTCATTTCCGGTCCTGTTGGACGGGGTTTCTGTAAATCGAAAGTCAACTGGGAGTTCGTAAACATTTGTCTTCGCTGCGAATATTAATTTTACAGGTAATTCGAATACAGTATTGAAATATTCTTAGTTTGTATTTACATGGGTTCATTTTTACTAAACCCTATGCGAATAGCATGTGCCATTTGTTGATTTGTAAAAAAGTATTGACGAGTATGGAAGTGATAATAATGTCCAATATTACTATTTGAATATTTGCAGCTCTGCAAGCTTCAGCATGCGTTCTGCGGCGAAGTAAATGCTCTGCTGCTCGTTTTAAGAGAAGAATTTGTTGCACCTGAGTAAGTGATATTCATCTATAGTAGAATTTTTTCTCAGAAAAGTTATGGTGACTGAACTTATCTCACTTTTCAAGGTTAACTGTGTAAACTGATTCGTAGACGACAGCATCTGATGGAAACATTTGCAATTTACTACTTAATATGGGAATAACATTGTACACAGGTATAGATTTATTTATATTCGATGCAAGATTCTGCAGGGTGCTTACACGTACATTGTTTTAGGTAAAAAATCTTTCTTATTGGCATTCCTCGTTTGTCTTAACGGCTGAAGTTTTCATTGCGACAATTTTTAGTTCATTATTCATTTCCGTTATTCTAAATGGTTAAAAAGTCATTTAGTTATTAGGCAGCATGAAAACATTCTTGGTTATTATGTAGTATAAGTTGTGTGGATTTAGATTAATTTGTAGTCACATTGATCATTAAATCACAGAAATCTCACTTGCAGGTACAGCTGACTTTACATATATCCCAAAGTCTTTTGCACTTATCCTGTAATTGGTTTCTGATTTCTGGTCTTGTCTTTTTCTATTCTCTCATTGATGGAAGGTAGTTGACCTCCTTACTAGTAATATAATATTAGAAAGGGCTAATTAGAGAAAGTGGAGAGTGATTTAGCAGCAAAATACTGCTTTTATAAGTATTCCTTCTGTATCATTTAGGAGGAGTAACTTATTCCCATGTACATTCAGAATTTTCTTCAATCTATAATTTCTGTGGTGGTGCAAATTCATGTGATTGCTTTCTGTGGTAATAAAGCTTTCTATTCCCTACCTTCTGATTCCTATTCTTGGAGAATGGTGATTTGATTATAAATTAAATTTCTCATTACTTATTAGTAAATTACTTATTTGATAAAATATTAGTCTTGTATGTATACATACAATAATAAATGTAATATGTATCCTATTTCGCTTATAATGCAGTAATTATTCTTATAACTATCAAAGTGTGTGGCAGTGTTCTTATGTCTTGGTTAGGGCATACAATTTCTTACAACAGTGCCGACAAAATGTCATATGAGATATTAGTTATTGGGTCAATGCCTTCATAAATTTTCAGGGTCGTACAGGTTCATGTTTACGGTCGATTTCTTAACTTTTTGAAATAAAAGATTTGATTATACACAGATATTAAACTCAAGATGAATATTGATAACTTAGTATTAATGAAGAGAGACCAAAATTTGGGATGGATGCAAATTTGCATGTCTCTACAGAGTGAGATGTTTCCATAATTTTTAATTGTACAGATTTTGTTCCACTGAGATAGAGGTGACATTTTCTTTGTCTTAAGCAGTCCTTAAATTATAGCATATGCATAATTCTGTGGTAAATTTCCTAAATATCAATAATTTACTAATGTTGATATCAAGGTTTGTAGTCTATACATAGTCAGTGTTTTTTAACCAAAAGCTACAATTTAACTGAGAAGCTTAGAAATGATGGTTAATACATTTACAAAAAAATTATTTTACTCATTTTCTTCTTTGAAAACTATCAAATTAAAGGGTAACATGAGATTTTAAAGATTTAATTTTAAAAACTGATATAACGATTTAACATGATGGAAATCAGAACAAAGTGCACTACAAGTGACTCCCAAGATTCGACAGGGATTTGTTCCTGAAAACATAATCGAATCTTGAACCGTCGAATGTCGAATCAGCACAAATTCAAACAATTAGAGCAGAAATAACGATGTCTAGACTGAAACTAAACCTCTCCTGGCCGGGCAGGCCAAAAATTACTTCGCGTAAACTAGTTTCTAATTTGACCGATCGATCGGCTGGGTCGATTCCACCGGTCAAATTCTCGAGTTGGTTGAATCTTGGGATTCGCCTGTATTATCAGAATGACCTCATATTGTACAAAATTTCTGATTGGTTTTTCTTTTTATTTCAGAAGCCTGACTTCAAGAGAAAGTGAATTGGCCATCCTGAACATGCAGTCTAACACAAAGCTGACATACCAGATCTGCATGGACCTCTTCTATTTTGTGATATCAAGGAAGAATAGTGGTGAGTACAATCAACTTTTGTTACAAAGTAGAATGAATGAGTTTCTCACTTTGTGTTGTTTTTATCAGGTTGATTATTGTGGAGTTCTCGTTTAGATCTTGCAAGGTTTCAAGTGGTGTTCCAGTGTGTCCCATTAAACTTTTTATTTGTGCAGAAGCAATAGTTTTTGGAATGTAAAGCATTTTAGCTGATTTTTCAAAAATAGATTCTTGTACGTACAGACTGAAATTGAAGATGTTTAGAACTGGGATTTTTACCTAATGGAACTACATAATAGAAACTTTTACAATTTTGATCACCTGATATAACAAGTGGCATAGCATATTTTATGCTATATAATCAGAAAATATGCAAAGCATAGATAAATGCAACTAGTAATGCTTTCATTACGTAAAATGCGTTGTATTACATACCGTATATACTCTTGTATAACGTGCAGTTTGAAGACCAAATTTTCAGGTCATAAAAGTAGGGGTTCGCCTTATACACAGGTAATACTTTCGTACACTTAAAATCGGAAATTAAAGTGAACCTACCTCACAGCAGATTCTCGCTTTTTGGGTGAATTAAGGGTAAAACCACAATAATTATTGATAATCCAGGTTGTACATACTGGTAGTGCCCGCTTTTCGTTGTTTGACTCGTATGTCAGGTGCAATATGACACCACTGATTCATTCTTCCATCTTTGTGATCCACTTATTCATCAAATTAATGTTTTTCGTCATTCCAGTTTTATTTGTTACGATTCAAATGAAAGTGCCTAAATGAAAACATTGTTTCATTGTTCCATCCCTGGGATCTGTTTACTATGTATACCCAAATTACTCAATTGTTTGAGATTTTGTCAGTGTACGTGTTATTTTAGCCAAAAAGCACTCTAGAAAACCTGTGTGTTTGGAAATTAAATCCAAAATAATAAAACTGTGTTGATGTCAGTGGCGGCTCGTACCTTTTTACTCTGGGTAGGCTGCGTTACGAGATGAGAAAGTAGGCATTACCTATATTCATTAAAGATAAATAAATAAAAAGATTCATCGTAAAATTTGTTAAGTTGGACTGCTTTTAAGAACAATCAACTGTATAATCAATTCTACATTTGTTAATATTTATAATATTTACCAATAATTTCATCAAATTATTTGTTTGCAAACAATAGTGAACTTTCGCGTTTCGTTAGAAAAGCTTAACGGGAGGACTTTACATACTCAAATCAAACATTCTGTAATCTTATACTTAGAAGATAGTGATAAATATAGAAAACATGCTGTCATACTTACATTACTGTGTGTGGAGTGCATAAACAGGAAAACATTTGGAAACACGTGGCAAATGGCACTCACTTTAGGGTTTTTATACATAAAATCCTCTCTTCTTCTCTTGAGATTTGCGAATTTGTCAATCACTTTTTCATGAAAACGGGGTATCCTTCGAATAAAAGATTTTTCTGTGGATAACATGGCAAGCGCAGTAAGGCACTTCTGGTCCATTGTATTGCGTAGAAATGTCTTGATACGTTTCATTGTAGAAAAACAACATTCAGCTTCTGCAGTTGGCATGGGCATGGTTACAACAATTTTGAAAAGTTTAACCACCTCAGGAAAGATCTCTTGAAGATTTTCAGCAATGATGAACTTTAATAAACACACAGCACCTGACGCAACTCTGAAGTCAAGTCTAGAGTATAATAAAGAAAGTTCTGAATGCAATTCAGTTTTTTTCAGCTGAGGAAATATTTTGCATGCTGTTTCAAGTTCTTTTAAAGGAAGATTTTGACTGTATAATTCAAAATTTTGTGTGAAAACCAAAAACGAAGCTTCTAAATGCTCAGTAAAGGCGAATCTATCTTTTGTTTGAGCTATTATAACATCACAGACTTCTATGGCAGAGTGAACACGAGATTGACATTTCTGAGCTACTACATGCCTTAGTTTTCTCCTTTTAGTAGGCAGGGGCTGTGGGTCAGTTTTTTCACTTTCTTCTGAACTTGTCGAACTTCCATCATGACTTTCATGACCGTCGCTGTCACCTGAATCACTGTCTGTTTCGCTGAAAATCTCACTTCTTTCTGTTTGCATATTGCGCACTTCATCAGTTACTTGTGTATCACGAATCTTTTGGACCAAACTTAAAAATGTACTGACACATTTATTCACATGAGTTGCATCAACTTGTCGGGCTTGAAGCTGCTTGTATAAAATGTCAATATGAGGCATCACTTGATGGAAAAAAGACAGCCACCAATTAAATTCTTCGTCCTGCATAAGGAACTCCAAATGAGATGCTTTTCTAATTGTTGCATCATTAAATGACCCGTCTTCACTAATTTTTGAAAAGCATTCCCTAAGCGCTTCCTTGTTATCATGCACAACATTCACAGTTCTAGAGTTGTAGCTCCAGCGAACAGGCGTAGCATTGGGCACACGTTTTTTTAGTCTTTTATTCAAGACTCTAGAATGCTTAGGAGATTGGGAGAAAAATACCGGAATAGTATTCAAATTGACAAAAAATTTTCTTGCTTTTGCATTTTGTGATGAAGCCTTTTGCATTACCAAGTTCAGCTGGTGTGCACCGCAATGAATGTAATAAGCATACTTGTAATGCTTTCTAATTTTTGCTTGAACACCATTTGCAGCACCACTCATCACATTTGCTGCGTTGTAACCTTGTGCAATTAATTTCTCATTTTCACCAGGAATAATCACGCTTAATTCATCCAAAATCTCTCAGAAACATCACCTAATTCAGTCACATAGCATAACACAATCACAAATTGTACATTGTTTGAAACATCCGTTGTTTCATCACCCGTCACGGCCAAAAAGTCTGATTGTTTAATTTCTAATAACACATCCTCTCGATACACATCTAACATACACTGTAATAATTCATTTTGTATTGTTTTTGAGGTGCCTTTGAAAGGCGAATTTCCTTCTAAAAAATTCTTGAGCTGAACATCAAGAGTTTTAGCAAAGTTAATGAGACCTAAAAATACCCCAGGATTTTTAGAATCACTTGACTCATCATGCCCTCTCAATGCTACTTCAAATTCTCCACAAAAAAGTACACAATTCATAATTTTGGTGAGCATTTCTCTGTTCTTATCAACTTTCAAATTGTGTTGAATTATTGATTCATGATATGCTGAGCTTAACATTGATGTTATACTAACAAGGGAAGGCATCCAAGTGTAAGTGGCGGATCACGACCAAACTTCACAGGATGAAAGAAAACGAAAAATAATTAGACACGTATTTTTGGAAAGGCATCTAACGAGCCCGCGTTTTAGAGATATTTGCAATTGAAAATTGAAAAACAAGTGGCTTGTCTACTAATACCATGACAAGCGACTTCCTGACAACAGGTGGCGGTAGCCTAGTGATAAAGTGTCGGGCTGTGGAAATTGTGTCGCGTGTTCGATGCTTGACATCGCCGAATTTTTTTCTTCTCCAATCAATGTTTTATGACTTTAGTTTTATGTAAGTTGTCCAAATTACATCATTAATAATTTTCTTTCTTTTTTCAAGACAGTATTTTAATTTTAAATCCATTCCAATGCACTTTTTACGACATACTCTGATTATATAGATACTTCATAAATATATACAACATTTTCTACGCACACCCTCCTTGATATTTCCACTGTAGAGTTGCATAGTTTACGTGCCGAATAAGGAGCACTTTATGCCACGTTCCGACGGTTTCTCGATTCCTTTCGGTGCGTCCTGGCGGTGGGCCCTTACTGGACTTGGTTTATTAATTGAGAAGTTGGAAGATTTTAGTTGGAAGAAGAGGAGCTATTGGGTGGGGAACTGTTTATTGTTTTTATCAAATTACCTGAATTTATCACATTCTAGAATTTTTTTCTTCTGTTTCACATAAGTGCTAATAGTTGACACATTCCCAACGATCGTACGATTTCAGTATAGCTTTCAGTATGTGTTTCTGACACTGATCATCTACCCAAAGTTTTAAAAGTTTTTCCATTTTAGGAATCACAACACCGCACCTAGGACTGTTTATTGTTGTTATCAAATTACGTGAATTTATCACATCTTCTAGAATTTTCTCCTTCTGTTTCACGTAAGTGCTAATAGTTGAAGGACACATTCCCAACGATCGTGCGATTTCAGCTTGGCTTTCACCTTTCTCAACACGCTTTAAAATTTCTAATTTCAATTCATAACTATGAATCTTATGCCCTCTTTTATTTGATTCCCTTACATTGTCACTATTACATTTCCTTTTAGATGCCATTTCAAGTGATAAATTTATAAATAAATCAATAAAATAAATAAATTTAAATAAAAGATTAACAGAAAAAAGAGTGAAATCAGCACAAATTCAAACAATTAGAGCAGATATAACTACCTCTACACCAAAACTAAACCTCGCGTTTGGTCGGAACCAATAACTACGTGAAGTTTATTTCGTGTATATTATCGATCGGCGGGATCGAAATCGCGAATTAATCGAGACTCGGGAGTCACCTGTACTTTTATATAGTTAATGATCCTAGTATGTATAATTAACTGTAAGTACAGTAAACTTTCGATTATCTGTGCGCAGGTTATCCGGTTTGCGGATTATCCGTGCTGCCTCTCTCCTTATGCCTCAGAATTTTATTAATACTCTAATTGCAAAGAAATTCACCACTGTGAGACAACAACATTTTCATAATCCCATTATATTAATGTCTAAAGATTTTATTATGTGCAAAAGTTATATTTGTAAATACATATATTGCTTTTTTAATGTTACCGAGTTTCATGACAATATCACAGGAATCAGCATGCGACTTTAGTCAATCAGTTCTTTTCCGTGGCGGCACAGTCACTTTTACTGGCAAGCTACAAACATAAGACAATAAGGGTGATCGGATTATAGATTCTCCTATTGTTGTTTTGCCTTGTGTGCAGCTCATTGTGCCGTGGTTTTTGTAGTGATAAACTTTTATCTCACCCCTTGTTAAAATGGCAGAAAAATGCAAGAAACTTGTTCTTCCTATTACAAAAAACTGGAATTAATTGTGAGACTTGAAAAAGGAGAATCTGTGAATAAATTGGCAGGCGAATATGGTATTGGCATACAAACCATTTGTGATATATAAGGAAAAACAAAACTAAGTCGATGGAGTTTGCTGCAGTTTCTGACAGTGGTGCTGGTCCCTCAAAATGTAAGAGTATGAAAAAATCAACCTAGGAGAAATTAGATTCAGCCTTGCTTCTGTAGTTTAATCAAAAACGATCTGATGAAACTCCAGTCTCCGGTCCTATGTGTGCACAGCAAGCGAGGTATTTCCATGAATCACTAGGGCTAGAAGGGAACTTGAATGCTTCACCTGGGTGGTTTACTCAATTCAAACAGCGATATAGTATACGCGAAACTTTTTTCGATTATATGGGACAAAATGATTTTGATTACTGTGATGTCATAGCAGCCAGGAAAATACGAACAATCATAAAAGAAAGTGTAGAGAAGTCCTCAAAACAAACTAAAATTACAAACTTTTTTTATGGACCATTATAAAAGCCTTATTTTCTAACCTTTTTGTTACCATGTTAATTAGAATTTAAGCACATATTTTGAAATAAATCATTTTTGTATTATCCGTGTTTTTTGCTTATTTGTGCTTCCTCCTGAGCATGTAAATATATTGCTTTTTTAATGTTAGTGAGTTTCATGACAATATCACGGGAAGCAGCATGTGACTTTGGTCATTCAGTTGTTTCTTTGCGGCCGGCAGTGCAGTCGCATGTTTTCTAACCATTTTGTTCAAGAGAATTGAAGCACATATTTTTAAATAAATCATTTGCATTATCCATGTTTTTTGATTATTTGTGCTTCCTCTTACATCCATTAAGCTGGATAATCTAGAATTTACTGTAATTTAAAACCTGTATGAACTTAATCTTACCTGTCGCGTTTCCAGATTTGTTTGTTACATTTTTGCATTATTCCTTAGTTTTAGAATAAGATAGGAAAGAGAGAACCCAAATTCACTATAAATCAAAACTATCTATTTTATACATCCCTTTTTCTGATTTAAAAGGACTGGCAACAGTGGTGTTGCAGTTTTCTACACACCATCAGTGTGGACAACTTAATAATAACTTCGTTAAATTCGACAATAAAAGATTGTGGAATTTAACAAAATTATTATTTTCTTTGGAAATATGTTTTAAAATTGTTAACTGGTGATAATTTGATGCTTTAACGTATTTATTTACGGTACTCTAGTTAATACTTAACATGACAATATAATTTTGTTCTTATACTCCACAAAAATCAAGGGTGCGCATTATACACAGGGTATGAGAAAAACTCAGAATTTTTTGCAAAAAGTACAGGTGTGCGTTATACACGAGTATATACGGTAATTATTTTTTAACAAAGATTTGTTTGCCAGGAGTAAACGATATACAGGCAGTCCTCGACTTTCGTACGTTTGACTTTTGTACAACTTGCACTTTTGTACATTATACATTCGCACCCCTAAACCGCCTTTCATACGCCGAATTCAGACTTTCGTACGTCAGCTGACGAACAAACATTCTGAGCTATCACAGCCAAGCCAACACTTTTAATAAATTACCAAATGGAGTGCCGGCCAGGTTAGACTGGTAGGCAGTGCGCCTGCCTTCTAACCCAAAGGTCACGAGTTCGAATCCCGCTTCGGGCATGGATGTTGTGATGTATGTTGATTTTCTCTAATATAATTTGACGGTGCAAAATAACCTTAGCAGTTGACGCACCTAAGAACCTAATTACTACTACTACCAAATGAAGCAAAATGCATAAATATAATAAAATTCAAAAGCTTCTTGGCTGAAATCTAAATCATTCTACTCAATTGATGAGTTTCTAGAACAGATTTAAATTTTTTTAAAGAGCAAGGAACCTATCTACACACACTTCGATGACGTTGGCGATATCCCGTTAGCAGACCGCGAAACAATTTGAGACAATGATTGTGCAGTTGCTTGGCTTTCTCGCGAATGACAAGTGAACTCAGCAAGACTTTCTTGCGAGTTTGGGTCTTGATTCACAGGTTTAAAGCCTTCTCTGTCTTCTCTACATACGGATTCCTAGGTACAAGAGACACTTTTGTACTCATTGAAGTACCACTTGCAACAGTAGCTTTAATCGCTTCTTCACTTTCCTTATCGAGCTTATTGTGGACTCTGAAGCAGATTCATTATGCACAAGCCTATCTAAAACTTCAATTTTCTTCTCCAAACTCATCACTTTTTTTCGCCCTTTTGACCGACTTTTCTTTCATTTCTATCATCACTCTCTTTGGGGCCACGATTAGGCAATATTACAAAAAAATTATGAAAATAGCAAATTGCTTTAATGAAAAAAACTTGCCCTTTCGTACATTATACATTGACACCCCTGAACTGCCTTTTGTATGCCGAATTCGGACTTTTGTACGTCAGCGAAATGACGAACAAACATTTCGAGGGGTGGTGGTGCTGGCTGCCAGCCACCAGTTTCTGCCGCATTGCCATCTTTGTCTCTGCAATTATTTAAATATTTTATTGCATTTTGCCCTCTCTCTTTATACTATAAAATTGACGATTATGTCTAAAAGGCCCCTTCTCAAAAAACTAAACATTTATACCATAATTAGAGATTTTATAATATTTTTTGGCTCTCTGGGACTGGAACCCCCCTATAACATGTAAATCTATGTTCAACTTTCGTACATTCGATTAGTGCATAAAGTTAATTTTTGATAAAAGTTAGTTTTTTCTAATGTTATAACATAAGTATGGTCTATTTAACATGTCTTTACACTTTTTTATTTTTTTTTATGCCCTAAGTTGCAAAATATACCCCGTCCGATGTATCGGATGCCATGCACTGTGGTTACTCCGGTTCGCCTCCTTTATCTTAGAAATAAAATTTCACATAACATGAGTTTTACAAATATTTATTTAGTATTAACTAGTGAACACTTGTTATGATAGTTTAAACATCATAATTTTTGTCGTGATACATTGCAAAACATTTTGGGTGAAGCCCTACATTACACTTACAGCATATAATCTTGGCTTTACCTTTGCAATTAGCGCATCTTCTTTCCGTCTCATTGAAAATTGGCCAATGTTTGATACCATCAAATCTTACATCGGAAGTAGGTGCTGGTGTGCTTTTTCCCTGATTTGATGGTTTTCCGTATTTTTTCAGAATTGTTAGAGCAAGTGACCTTCTAAATTGTAAAAGCGATTCACATTTCTGCCCAGTGATTCGACGGAATAAAAGCCACGAATTAACTACAGATGCATCTAAAAAGTAGGCAAATATTGGCCACCACCATTTCTTTTGTCATATTCTTGATCTGTATGCGGCAATGAACTGGTCCATTTGGTCGACTCCCCCAATTCCCTTATTGTCCGTCAAGAACATAGTAGGCTGAGAAACAGAGATTTTGCATTTTTTTCCCCTTGACCATCGCAGAGTGAAACCCAGGGATAACTTTTCGTAATTAGTGTCACTATACTATTGTCTTTCCACCGAACAAGATGTGCATCGCCACAGCTTCGGTAATCATTAGCTCTCCTCTTTTCCTTCATCAAGGCAGATTTCGCTTTTAGAGGACATTTTACCGTTCTATTTTCCTGTATTGTTCCACTTGCGCAAATTCCTTGGGATGCAAGGTGTCTAATTCATTTTACAGAAGTGAAATAATTATTTTAAAAAATCTTATGGCCTCTCATCTTTTGGTAGTACATTGGCAGCATCTAACAGTGCTAAAACTAAGTCTCCATCAAGTCCAAATTTATTTCTCTGTATACACTTGGAAAGTGATCATATATTTATATATAAATTAGTGTCATAAATTCCTCACAATTAAAACTAAAATTGCATTTCATAGTTTCCAACTTAACCCTTGCTTTCTCATTTGTCCACTTATCATTGAGGACCGAGAACACCCTCTCAATACAGGCGTTGGTTCCAGGCAAAGAAAGGCCAAATTCAACCAGAACAAACACATTTTCAAATGGAACTGAATTACTTTTAAAATGTTGAAATATGTCCAATCATCGCTTTTCTCAGGAATCTTTTCCTCATTCCAGTGCAAAAACTTTTCTTTTGAACAATATAAATTTATTCTATCAATCTCATCAAATAAGTCACTTTTATTTAATTTTACTTGTCTGAATTTTTTCCACATAAAGTCTGTACATACTTGAACATCTTTCCAGTCAATTTTGTTTTTCAAAAGGCACCACCCCAATACAACAGACTGATCAAGTTGTTGTGACCACTCTGTCAAGTATTCTAAACTAGTATTGTAAAATATTTTTGAGTACTTAAAAAATTCCTTTCTTATACCTATTATTATGACTCTCTTCCAGTTTCCTCAATAAACATATTATACTACTTGGGACAAAATCTAAATCTATTCTTGATTTCAATTTGTTTTAAACCATTGATTGCCTCTATTACTTCCATTACAGTAACATTTGAATTTTCAATTAACAAAATAGTTTTATGAAACAAAATTGATTGTTCATATATGAAATGCAACCGGAGCTCAGCTGTTTCATCCTCAAAAGAATTTCGAAATTATTGTTGGACACTTTTCTATTGACATAAAATATGATTTTAATGGTTGAAATAGTGGACTGAATACGTTCAGTGGATGGCATCAAAGCCAGCCACCTGGTTTTGGAATATCCAAGTAACCTTTTATATTCTATGGAAGCTTCACAAAATTTTTTTAATGTTTTTAATCGTATAGTGAAAAAATCAAAATGATGGTAAATTTTGTATGCTATTGCCTCTATATCAATTGGTATTAAACATGCTACCGTTTCCATTGCATTATGAACTGTGTGTGCAGAACAACCAATTCCAAACAATTTTTTTGTAACATTGCCTCTAATTTCCTATATGCAATCTTCTCTCCTTTCCTTTTCATTCCTCCAAAATTTGTGTTATCTGCACTTAATGCAATAACTTTTTCTACAAGTGATTCATTATTCAAAGTTTCTATGACGTGATTTGATATTATCTCACTTGTTTCTTCAGGGAGAGAAGCTAATTCAAGTATTTTTATTTGAATTCCAACCTTCATACTGAAATATCGTACCAAAGTTGGGAAAACTTTTACATTTTTATGGTTAGGGGCATCAGTAAATATTGTGACGAAATTAGCATTACTCAGATCATGTCTTAAACTCTCCATAGCAAATGGGAGGAACACATAAGTGATAATAGCTTCACATTTCGTTCTTGCACATGAAAATTTCTTTTCAAAAAGCTTTTGAATTATCTTGGATGTACAGTCCATGCTTCGGTAACTTTGGTGATGACATACCGTGTGATAGGAAAATACACCTTCAGCTATAGCACATTTTTTCTCAACATCTCCAAATGTTGTACAATGTAGGAAGGAAGTCAGTTTTGATGAAGAAGCAGCAGCATTGAGAGATTTTTGGTGTTTACTGGTTCCAGTATGTCTGATTATAGATGCACGACCACTGTTAGCGATTGAAAATTCAGGTACACACACAGTACATTTCACATAACTATTTTAATTACTTTTTTCAGCATTTACAGTATGTAAATTCTTCTTTTAATTCTTTGTGGAAACCATATTTTCTTCTTTTTGACATCTCGTTATTAGGGGTTAAATGTACAGGAACAATACGTGATTTATCTACAAAAGAAAAGGATCAAATACAACTATCTTAATTTCATAGTTTTCATCATAAATAGATTTCTTTGAAGAAAACTCACTGAAAGCATTAACTCGAAAGCGAAAAACTCAAATATTCCAACACAAACAAAAGAAATTGATTGATCTTTTCGATTCTGCTTTGTTTTTACCTAAATACTTAGAGCATGGAAATTAGCTAGAGGGTGCATCTCGTATGATTTAGGCATGGAGTCTATAATATACATAGACATATAGATAGATATAGATAATATTATAGACTCCATGGATTTAGGCATCGAAAAATAGCTCCAACACCTATCAGCTGATGATGGTCAAAGTGGCGGTGAATTGGTATTACTGGATTAATGTGGTTTGAATTGACCCGAATTTTCTTTAAGGTAATCTTCAAAAAGTACTTGGAAATGATAAATTTATGATTAAATATATCATATTATATAAATTTCCAAGCTTTTCTATGGTAAATATTATTGTATTGTGGTATTTTAAGCAGCACAAGCTACCACCATTGTATTATTTATTTTATTTCGCCATCAAATGCTCAAAACAACCAGATAAGATCCTTATACCCTCTACAACTATACACCGTATATGCCGCTCAAATTGGTTCTTGCCTGTCAGCCATAATATATAAATGTGAGTCTCTCAGACTCCGTGTGCCACTAACAGTGTTATATGTATGTGCATGCCTGACGGAAGGTTAATTAGGTTCAGTTGTACCGTAACCATTATTAGCTATAGTGTAAAAGTTGGCCAAATATTTTTTCTGCAATCATTTTATCTGCCAATACTGGAGTTTTTGGAAGCTAATAGTTCCTTGATCAAAACAAATTCTTTCTTATAAATTTTATTACTGCCCTTTCCATGTCATTTTAAAGTTTTAAAGACTTGCCAGTCTCTTGAGTTAGCTTTCTAGCGCTGTGTTTATTTTATCTTTTCATGTTGCGTATGGATCACAGACTAAATCATAGAATAAATCTCTTTTGATTTTTCTCTTAACAACTGTTACAAATGAAAGACAACCCTTTAGAAAACTCATGTTATGTATTAGATTTTCTATACTAAGAGTATTACAAGTACAAATTCTCTCTCTACTGCCCCTTTCTAATTCATTCCAAATTATGTATTTTCATAGTTAAATTATAAAATTAATATTTACATTTAGTCCAATGAATTTTAAACTTGATTTTTTGACTAGGCAGAAACTACATGTAATTTACAAAGAATTAATTTGTTCTGTAAGTTGTGAATTATATTTTAATGATAGTGTATTCAAAATTTCCTTATTCATGTTACACTCTGTCCAACTAATTTTCTCTGGTCTATACCATACCCACATCTCATACACCTCTAATCCACTCACATCTTTTCTCATTGCCCATGGCTCGCATGCATAAATGCCACCTTTTCAAGTAACAATTTTCATCATTTCGTAAATAACTCAGGTCTTATACAGATTTATGATTAAACATCTCAATACCTCGATCTTAAGCTATGAAACTGTCAAATGCCATTTCAAAATCTACAAAGAATGCAAACTATTGTGGTTGCATTCAATATTTCTTTTTACGAATGATGTCATCCCTATTGCCATATCCTTTCTAAAACCCAAACTGGTCTACACATTTAATTATTAGCTTTTACTTCTCAAAGTCCTAAAAATAACTAGCTGCATGCAATATCAAGCTGATTTTTCTATAATTCTGACATTCCTTTATATTTTTTTTTCAAGAGAATCAAAATTGATGTAGTGAAGTCCTATATCCACTCTCTCCTTCTTCATATATATTATGGCACAATTTATAAACTCTTTTCCTAATTCCTTTAACATTCCAATGGGCAGGTCATCAATCTCTGCTGCATTCTTTGACTTGATCCTTTTTAATATTTCTAGCCCAACACTGCTACAGTTTACATCTTCCCCACTCTCCATCTGAATAGTTCTGGCTTCAAATGTTTATAGCCTATTACTCCTCAATATACTTCTTCCATTTATTCCTCTCATCCTTTGGTTCAAATAATAGTTTGCAGTTCTGTCTTTGTGGCCAGCATATTTCCTTTCTTGTTTTCCCATTAAATCCTTAACTTTCTATACACAAAGTCTATTTTGCCTTGTCTCTGCAGTTTCTCCATTTCCTCACATTGCCCTTTCCACCACAATGCTATTGATTTTATAGTTTCCCGCCTAATCTTATTATTTAAATGTCCATACATTCTTCTTTCATATTCTATATTAGCATGCTTCCACCACCTCTCTTCCATCTTTTTAATCCCTCAAGCCTGTCTGATGTACCTATATGTCGAGCATCAGTAGTAGCTTTCATTTTTTCAATCTTTAAAACCTTGATATATTTCAAAAGGGGAAGTTTTGGCCTTAAAAATTATATTTTATTCGTCAAGTTTTATTGTTTTTCTTATTTTTTCTAATGACTTGAAATTTTGTGAATACATTTTTTGTGCCACGCAAAGTTTTGTATTTTGCGTATATCGTCCTTCCTCATTAAGGTGACCAACTTTTCATGAAGCTAAGGAGGGACAACATGACAGTAAGGAGGGTCATTTTATAGTGGCGTATATTTTTTATTCTATATGATTTTAGCTTGTTATTTCTGCTATCAACAAAATTTTGAAGAAGCTGAAAGGAGACATTTTCCAAAGAAAAAATATTTACTTATTATTAAAATAAAATTCATTTAATTCTTAAAGTTATACTTTTCTACAGAATGTATTTTTTATTACATCAGGATTTTTAAATAAATACCCATAAAACTCCTCACAGCTACATTCAAAATTGAATTTCACTTTTATTGCTCGTAATATTTCCACTTTAAATTGTTTTTTCTCTGATGTCAACAACCGATTCATTAATGAAAATACTTGTTCCACACAATCATTCGTCCCAGGAAGACTGAAGAGAATTCAATGATTTTTTTACATTACTATTACCAATATGTTGATCCAGAAAATCCTTAAATATTTTGACCCATTTTTTGTCCATTCTACTTTTGTTTTCCCTCCATTCTTGCAATTTTTCTTCAGTAATAAACATGTTAATTCTCCGTATTTCATCAATCAGTAAGTTATCTTCAATTTTAGAAAATGGATAGTTTTTTTGAAATATCGTTCCAATCTATCTCCCTCCTCAGTGAAATCCAAGCAAAGGATCTTGACATATACAAATGATTTGTCCATGATTGTAAATTGGTAAGACCAGTAAATGTGTTACAGGTCAATTTAAATGACAATGTTGGATTTCAATAAAGAATTTTTCAAGAGGGACAAAATTTGGGACAAAGAAGGGATGGATGATGAAAAAGAGGGACTGTCCCTCCAAATATGGGTACAGTTGGTCACTTTACCATACATACCTACGTTATATTTCGGCTTCTATTGAATAAAAAACAATTTTTTTGTGACTCCTGCAATGATTCCTAATAATGACAAAGTAACTTAAAAATAAATTAGAATTATGAACTGCCGTAAAAAAATAACAATCATTAATTTATCTAAAATCTTTAGTCGAGACATGAAAAAGTTAACCTGCAGTAAAATCTTCCCTATTTGGTTTAGAGGGGTACATTCAGGGAATGAAATGTTCAGAATATTCTAAATATATCTTTGAAAAAGAGTCATGTCTCTAACTTGTTTAGTTTTCACAGTATTGATGAATGAATGAAAGCATCGGCACATCCTGGATAGGTAAGTGATCGGTGTGCCATCATTTCTTAGTAAGAAGGAAGACTCAGTAATATAGTCTTCCTTCATAGTAAGACTGCACTCTATGTTACTGTCTCTTCCTTCTTAGTAAGAAGGAAGACAGTAATATAGTCTTCCTTCATAGTAAGACTGCACTTTATATTACTGACTCTATATTACTGTCTCTTCCTTCTTAGTAACTTAGTAAGAGAGTATATACCTGTTCTACTAGGCCAAGATACTAAGTAAAAATTACAATTTGTTATATATTTCTTTATTTCCAGTATATTCTACAGAAGTTGACATTTATTTATGCTAATATATACATATTTTTGATCAAAGGAAAGTCCCATTTCTTCTTCAAGCCCATACATAGTTGCATGTAAGGTTAACTGCATTTCCAGGCTCTTGGATCAGCATTACCCATCATTCTTGGAGAACTGGAGTGGATAGCCATGGTTAGAGAGCAGACTGTTAGGATTTCTGCAGGTCACATCTCTAAAACAAAAGGAATTCATTCCTCATTGTATATTCTTGGCAATATTTTTTACTGTAGTTTTAGCTATGGTAAGTAGAGAGAGAGAGGGAGGGGGAGAGAGGGATGGAGTATATAGCCTTTGAAATATTTCATGGACTATGTAGCCTTTGAAATATTTCATGGACTATACAGCCTTTGAAATATTTCACGGACTTACAGCCTTTGAAACATTTCATGGACTACAGCCGTTGTAATATTTCATGGACTACAGCCTTTGAAATAATTCATGGACTGTAGCCTTTGAAATATTTAATGGACTATAGCCTTAGAAATATTTCATGGACCTTTGAAATATTTCATAGCCTTTGAAATATTTCATGGATTATAGCCTCTCCCCCATCTCTCCCAATTCTTCCTCCCCCTCTACCTCCCTCATTCCTCTCCCTCCACATTACCTCTTCTCTCATTCCCTCTCCCATTCTCTCCATACCTCTCCCTATCCCTCCATCTCATCTCTCAATCCCTTCCTCCCATCTCATCTCTTAATCCCTTCCCCTCACTCCCTATTCCCCCCTCATTCCTCTCACTCACTGCTCCCTCTCTTTCCTTCCTCTGTTCTCCCTTCCCCCTCTACCCTGCCCTCCTCTCTGGAGGCCCCTCTCTTCCTTCTTCCCCCCTCTTTCCCAATTCTTCTCCCCTCTCCCAATTCTTCCCCCCTCTTTCCCAATTCTTCCCCCCTCTTTCCCAATTCTTCTCCCCTCTTTCCCAATTCTTCCCCCCTCTTTCCCAATTCTTCCTCGGTGACCACGTGTTTTAAAATGAATGAAGTGTACTTTACAACGATGTACAACAAAGACTACCTTTGCTTGAAAAAAGTTAATAAATTTGCATTTAAATGTTTAACTTTAACTTTGACCCTCTTCCCAGAAATTATAGATAATGGAAACATAATAAAATAATAGAAAATTCAGCACACTGCGCCACTTACAATGCAATACCGTTACAACTTCCTCATAGATCTCAGTAGCGCAGTTAAGTGTCACCTACAATGCTGCACAAGTGGAGACTGCAGATTGAATACCAGAAGGATAAGCGAATTTCAGAGTGTTGCCGGATGAAGATGAAAGTAGTGGAATAAGTAACACCGTTGTCACCATGCGTGGCTTCAAGTAGTAGCACAAACGAAGAAAATGTACAGCAAGGAAGCTCTACTGTTGCTCAACATGGAAGTTATAGTGAGACCAATATTGTGATGATTCAAGAGATATCATATTCACACTTAAAACCTTAGCACATATTGGTGAAACTCCCGTAGTAAAAAGGAAGCTAAATCAACGGAAGTATGCTAAAGAGAAAATGAGGAAAGTAGAGAAAAGTGTAAAACGTATATTTTTTAATGCCCATGCGTTGTCCGAGTCAAGCAAAAGTAATGAAGATTGTGAAAGTACAATATTAGACAATTTAAAACGGTCGTTTAGTGAAACTTATGATAGGGATACAATAATTTAAATTTTGACTGTGCTTCCCATTATGAAAATCAAAGAACATTTTAATGCCTTGAAGCATATGATTACTACAGTTAAAGAATTATCAAGAGAAGGATATATATGATCACAACCAGACAGAACACATTTAATCTCCTGAAGGCATTTTATGAAAGGGATGATGTGTCTCGCTCTATGCCTATAAAAAAAGATTTTGTAACAGTAAGGAGCACGTGCAAAAGAAATTAATATTAAGCAATCTCAAAGAATTTATAGACATTTCAAAGACCAATATACTGAAATTAAAGTAGGCTTTTCAAAGTTCGCACAACTCAGACCAGTACATTGTGTATTACCCGATTCTTCAGGTACTCAAAGTGTTTGTGTTTGTACAACTTGCCAAAATGTAAAATTAATGATTGACTGTACCAGAATACCAGTACTAACAGCAGAAGATCCACTACCTATAAAAACGTACCGTGATTGTATCGCCAATTATTTGCAACCCTCCAATGCCATCTAGTTACTTTGACACGTGTAGCATGTGCCCCAGGGCTTCCAAAGTACGAAGTCAATTACAAAAGGCCTTCAACAAAGCTGTCGTCGACACCGTATTGTACAAACAGCGGGTTTTCGTGGACAGGAAAGATGTGCCAGAATTCGTAGATGAATTAATCTCAGAAGTGTATACTTTGAAAAAACATGCATTCATCGCTCAACAACAGAATGCATTCTATAATGAAACGAAAAGCAATTTACAGAAAGGTGAATATGTCGTCATCTGCAATTTTTCAGAAAATTATGCCTTGGTTGTACAAGATGAAGCTCCTAGTTTTCATTGGAACAATAAGCAGGCAACAATACACCCCTTTGTTATTTATTACGTTCATGAAGGCACAATTACCTGCAAATCCTTTGTCTCAATTTCAGAATGCGTAAAACATGACACAGTTGCCATGCATTTATTCCAAAAATCATTAATTGAATTTCTTATAAATACCTTTGAAATAATGACTAAAATTTATTACTTTAGTGATGGAGCATCTGGCCAATATAAAAATAAAAAGAATTTTATTAACATCTGTCACCACAAAGAAGATTTCAAAGTTAAATGAATGGCATTATTTTGCAACAGCCTACGGAAAAGGTCCCTGTGACGGCATTGGAGGAATGATAAAATGGCTTGCGGCCAGAGTGAGCCTTCAACACTTGCTTGAGGGTCATATCATAACTCCAAAGGATTTATTTAACTGGGCGAAATGTAATATTCCATCAGTTGCATTTTTTTTTTTTTTACGAATTCTGATCACAAAAGAGAAGAGCTTTTAGAAAAACGATATGGCCGAGCATGCATAGTTCGAGGAAAATTATCAGTGGATGCATGCATCCCACTTTCCAGAATTAAACTTTACTAAAAAACATATTCCTTCGCATCTGACTATCAAACAGCAATAGTATGCAATAATTAAAGCATGTAATAGTTGAAAAACCAAAATGTACTGTCAATGAATAAAATACGCCGTTATACTTTGCATACATATATATAGGATTGTCATGATGTATTTAGTCACCCATTAGTCTCACACTGTATTTTTCGAACACATCACTCTCTCAGTGTAGGCATTAGTCATGTCTATAAGGAATGGTCACATGACGACACAGTCACAGTATCGCATTGCAAGTGGTGCAGCGTGCTGAATTTTCTATTATTTTATTATGTTTCCATTATCATCCCATTTATCTGAAAATGGTTTCCTGCAGTAGAAAGTGTATAGAAACTCGTGGTGTATATAAAATTTCAGTCAATTTCTGGGAAGAGGGTCAAAGTTAAAGTTAAACATTTAAATGTAAATTTATTAACTTTTTTTAAAACAAAGGTAGTCTTTGTTGTACATCTTTGTAAAGTACACTTCATTCATTTTAAAATGCATGGTCACCGAGCTTTTTATCTTGTTTCGTTCAAAAGTTATGATCTTTCAAAGAGTCGTGTGTACACCAATTTTCACGAAACTGTTTAAATTTTAAAAATCAATAACTCGAAAACAAGAAATAGTGGAAGACTGTAATTTTACAAATTTTTGTTTCTTGAGGGTGTTAACAAGAATTCAAAATTTTAAAATTTTTAAAAATTATGAGGTCAATTTTCACCTCTTTTTGTCCAAAATGCCATGGAATGGCCCATACATGCTTTAACCTACAGTAACACACAAAAAAACTAATTTTGTTCTAACATTTTCAATAGATATCATACAGAAGTAAAATCCTATATTATACTGCATCCCTCCATATTCATGATCATAAAATGTTATATCAATTTACTCCTGAAAAAACAAATTTGTTCAAAAATAAATACTTAGTAATATTTTATTTAATGGAAGCAGTATTAGTTGCATTTATCTATGCTTTGCATATTTTCTAATTATATAGCATAAACTATGCTATTCCATTTGTTATATCAGGTGATCAAAATTGTAAAACTTTCTATTACTCTCATTAGGTAAAAATCCGAATTCTAAACATCTTCAACTTCAGCCTGTACGTACAAGAATCTATTTTTGAAAAATCAACTAAAATGCTTTATATTCCAAAAACTATTGCTTCTGCACAAATAAAGAGTTTAATGGGACACAATGGAACACCACTTGAAACCTTGCAAGATCTAAACAAGAACATCACAATAATCAACCTGATAAAAACAACACAAAGTGAGAAACTCATTCATTCTACTTGGTAACAAAAGTTGATTGTACTCACCACTATTCTTCCTTGATATCACAAAATAGAAGAGGTCCATGCAGATCTGGTATGTCAGCTTTGTGTTAGACTGCATGTTCAGGATGGCCAGTTAACTTTCTCTTGAAGTCACACTTCTGAAATAAAAAGAAAATCCAATCAGAAATTTTGTACGCTAAGAGGTCATTCTGATAATACTGCACTTTGTGATATTCTTATTTCCATCGTGAAAAATCGTTATATCATTTTTTTAAAATTAAATCTTTAAAATCTCATGTTACCCTTTAATTTGATAGTTTTCAAAAAAGAATATGAGTAAAATTATTTTTTGTAAATGTATTAACCATCATTACTAAGCTTCTCAGTTAAATTGTAGCTTTTGGTTAAAAAACACTGAATATGTATTGATTACAAACCTTGATATCAACATAAGTAAATTACTTTTCCTAACTTTCCTGTACTATAATTTAAGAACTGCTTTAAGACAAAGAAAATGTCACCTCTACGACAGTGGGACAAAATCTGTACAATTAAAAATTATGGAAACATCTGATTCTGTAAAGACATGCATCCATTCCAAATGTTGGTCTCTCTTTATTAATACTAAGTTATCAATATTCATCTTGGGTTTAATATCTGTGTATAGTATGTCCTCAATTAATGTCGTTAATTCATTCCTGAAATCTGCGAAGTTGAACGAAACAACGTTAAATGGAACAATGTTTCCCATAAGAAACCAAGTTATACAGTGAAATCGGTTCTAAAAACTCAAGCTCAAAATCTCTCGAAATGCAAAAAGATATTGCATTTCATGAAGCTATATGGTGCCTTGTATGATATAAACGGTATCTAAACATAAATAAAACAACAATCAAAAATTAATATAAAAATGGCATTAAATAAACATTAATACTACATCCCTTTATTTTAATATGCCTGAAATCGGAAAATGCTAATTTCAAATAAGTGCCCAGTGACAAAAAGATGAACTACATAGTACCGACCAGGCGAAATGTCATATGAACGATAGAAAATGACTGGAATGCATGTTTTTAAAAATTTACAGAGCCACGAACACTTTTATGGACGCATATTCATATGACTTGACAATGCTGTAAATGAAATTCAACAAATCAAGTATTTCTTGCAGCAGTTCATTTGTAATTAATGAAAAATTAACCGTAACATACATAAGTAAAGCATTTTGTATCTTTTCTACTGAACTTTGGGTTACAAACAACAAGAAAAAATACATAATAATTTCAAAAATCCATTTAAAGGTACTGAGAGATAGTTGAAGGCTGCGGCTGAGGGGCATTTTCATGGCTCTTGCATTTTGTCCGAGTCCAGAATTATCCTTATCGTCGTAACTGGCAACCTCAAAGTTCTGCCTATGTCTGCAGCTGTTTCACCTCATTCACAACGCTTAACAATATCAAGTTTTTGCTCCAAAGTAATTGTCTTGCACGATTTTTTCACTGGTAACATATCACCATTACAGCCACTTGCCTTTGAACCCATTGCTAAAATAATATTCTACTAAATTAAAGCAAATCAATTAAAACACTTTCCACGTTCAATTACGGTGATCCTATGCAACTGATAGGATGCTGCACAACTGATGCGCATGAAGTTTTTTTTCGTGCGTCATTTCATTGTCGAATCGGGGCAACATTAACTCCAATAATCAACAACGTAAATTCGAATATGGGTAGTAATTTTTGAAGGACATTAACGGGAATCAACGTTAACTGAGGCAACGTTAAACCGAGGACACACTGCATAATCAAATCTTTTATTTCAAAAAGTTAAGAACTCAACCGTGAACATGAACTTGTATGACCCTAAAAATTTATGGAGGCATTAACCCAATAACTCATATTTCATATGACATTTTGTCGGCACTGCTGTAGGAAATTGTACGTCCTGACCAAGACGTAAGAACACTGACACAGACTTTGATAGTTATAAGAATAACTAGAGGCTCTGCCCCTACTTACTTCGCTTGCCTCCGCATGCTCTGCCACAACTGAAACTGACAGGGACAATATGATCCTAGATGACGAGGGTAAAGCAAATGAGCTAAACTAGTGGTACGCCAGTGTATTCAAGAGAAGTGATGGTACTATCAGAAACCTGGATATTTGAAGCAATGGTAGGGATTCATTATCAAAGGATTTGGGAGGAGTAAATAAAATGGACTAAATAAAGATAACAAATTGGGAAATACTGAAGCTTATTAGTGAGCAACAAAATAAGTCAATGGGAGCAGTTAACATATCAACTGATGCATTGAAACTGGATGCAGAAGCAATAGTTCCATATACAAGGACATTGTGTTATATAACCAAGACTTACTTTCTGATTGGAAAAAATGCAAACGTTATATCTATCTACAAGGGTGGAAAAAAACAAGGGTTGAGAACTATAGGTCAGTAAGTTTAACGTCAGCCGTGTGCAAGTTGATGGAAAAAATATTAGCTAAATATATTCGCAAATTTTGGGATGAAAATAACTGGGTATTTAGGAATCGACATGGGTTTCAAAAAGGACACTCGTGTGAGAGACAGTTATTAGGGCTCTGCCAAGACATTGCTGACACTTTAGACCAGTGGTCCCCAACCCTATGCCCGCGGACGCCATGTCGCCCGCCGAGCCATTTGGGTGTGCCCGTGACCGACTAGTCAACTGTTTTATATAATTAAGTTCACTGCAGCTAGCGATAATTTGCGATACTAGCGTTACTGCTTCATTTTAAACAATAAATACACATTTTATATAGAAATACAAAGTTATTCTTTTTTAATGGTATACATTAGCATAAGGTGTAGATAGCGTAACGCTTATCTACCAATTACGGGACATGGATAAACAGTAGTTAGCCAAGTCGCCCGTATTTACTGCCTTAACTCTTTGACGACCGCGAACGGAGATTTTCATCTTTTGGTGACCGAGCGTAAATGACCAGGGACAGAGACTCTCCATCTTCACGTCATCTTGGTATATGTCTCCCGTTACTTGTTTACTTTTAAGGATTGTATAACGAGATATTGATCGTACAACAAATTCGGACTGATGATTAACACGATAAGTGGAAATTTTAGAAATGTATTCTAAAAATTGTGACAATCATTTACTTATTTTTAATTTTTATACTTGTTATTTTTTGGGTTAATAATCAGCATGGCTGTAAGTAGCGAAAGGGGTGTGCTCTCAGTAGAGATCTGTCGATTTTCTGGGCAGCTGCAAACATTCATAGTACAGGTTGATGAAATCATGACTCAGACCAAGGGCAAAAAGATACAACACCTGTATATTTCAATGGACAGAAGCCAGAGCCGACAAATATTTAATCGTACCTCAGTGAATATCTAACGAGATATCGTATGTCACTGGCCAAAAATAGCAGGAAAAGTTATTTACTTGCTCCTGCGAGTATGGTGTGACGTCAATGATATGTTATTGCTTATATTCTTTGAATTTGAGTGTTCTACCACATTCATATCCTCATATTGCTGTTTTCCTGTAAATCTTAATAATTTTTTTATTTTTTACCCCAAAATGAGTTTGCCAAATAAAAGACAACGAACCTATAACTTCTACGTGGAGTGGGAAGAATCTTACTGTTTTATCAACATTAAAGGGAAATGTGTTTGTTTGTTGTGCGGTAGTAGTGTAGCTGTGCCGAAGAAACATAATATTGAACGTCATTTCCAGACTAATCACAGTTCATTTGATATTAGCCATCCACCTAAATCTGACTTGAGCAAGAAGAAAATAAATCAACTAAAATCAAACCTATCTGCCCAGCAGTCGATTTTCTCTAGACAGGAAGTAAAATCTAAAAGTGCCACTACTGCTTCCTTTAAAATTGCTCATCTGCTCGCAAAAAAGAAAAAACCATTTCAAGATGGTGAGTTGTTAAAAAAAGCATTTCTGACCAGTGCTGATTGCCCGTTTGAAGGATTTTCTAACAAGCATGAAATTATGTCGGCAATACAAGGCTTGCAGTTATCAGACAACACAGTAACGAGGAGGATACATGCGATTTCAAGTAATATGCAAACTCAGCTTAAGAATGACTTTGAAATGTGTGACTGGTTCTCACTGCAATTTGACGAGTCAACAGATATATCAGACAGCGCAATTGGCAGTTATGGTGATAATGGTATTTAGTGACTTCACTGTTAAAGAAGAATTATTAAAAATATTGCCTATGAAAGGACGAACAAAAGGTGAGGATATCTATGACATATTCAAAGCATATGCAACAAAAATTAGTATACCTCTGCACAAGCTGTCTGCGATCACCACCGATGGGGCCCCAGCAATGACGGGCAGCACCAATGGATTCATTGCACTTTGCAAGAAGGATGAATCCTTTCCGAACTTTGTGTCCTACCATTGTATTATCCACCAGGAAGTTTTGTGTGTTAAAGTACTTTCGTTTGAACACGTCATGAATGTAGTTATGAAAATAATTAACTCCATTCGAGCGAAATCTTTGCAACACCGACTTTTCAAGGCTTCGCTGGAAAATGTTGACGGTAAACAAGCGGAACTTATTATGCACACATAAGTAACGTGGATGAGCAAAGCTAAAGTTCTTGCATGGTTTTTAAGCCTGATTGAAGAGATCAAAGATTTTCTGAAGTCCAACAATCAGAACTTCGAGCAACTTGGGGACCTTCTTGGTTAATGGATTTGGCTTTCCTTACTGACATAACTGACAAATTAAACAGTTTAAATCTCGAGCTCCAGGGAAATGACAAACATGTGGCTCAAATGATAGGCTGTGTAAAATCATTCAAAGCAAAACTAGTATTATGGATGTCACATATGAAGACAAAGTCTCTCGCACACTTCCCAAATATGAAGAAAATGGTAGGTGAGAGTGATTTAAGTCCGTCACCATTTGTTGTTCACCTTCAAACACTTCTGGAACAATTTGAAAAGAGATTTCAGCAGTTCACTACCATTGAGCCTATAGTTGCCTTTTTTGTCAATCCTTTTACTTGCCAAATAGAGGTTGCAGAAATGGCTGCATTGATTACGAGACTCATTGAAGTAAGAGTAGAAGAATTGGAACTGCAGATTTTGGACCTTCAAAATGATATTGTCCTGAAATCTTACTCTACACATAAGGACTTTTGGAATCTGGTTGACCGAAAAAGATTTCCTTTCTTAAAAAGTGTAGCTTACAAGATAAAGTCTTATTTTGGTTCCACTTACCTATGTGAGGCATTGTTTTCAACAATGAACATTATAAAATCAAAGTACAGAACTCGACTTACTGATGTCCACCTTGATGACTGTTTAAGAATAGGAATATCATCCTACTCTCCTATGAGGAATTGGCCAATAAAATGCAGTGCCAAATATCACACTGACGTTACAAAGGAGTTAATATTATTCATTTAGTCAAGTGCTTAGGAGGACGATGGCAATTTATTTTTAACTAATTATTAAAACAAATTTATACTTATTTTTTAAACAGTATAATTTTTCTTTCCACAAATTTTGGGTGGATAATATGGTCAATACTCGTACTGGTTATTGTAAAAGACTAATTGAATAATGATTTATTAATAACTTTTGTATGTAAAACACTTTTTTGTATGTGTATTATTTGTGTCGAAATATAAAGTTGCTTTGAAGAAAATGGGTGGTGCCCGCCATACCCTCCTGAAGTATTGAGTGTGCCCTTGGACACCAAAAGGTTGGGGACCACTGCTTTAGACAAAAGGGAGGAAATTGATGCAGTAGTTATCAACTTTAAAAAACCGGTACAACATACATTGTACAAACTTCCTCATATACTAATGCGTCGTTTAGTTATCTTTAGAAAATGAAAATCATATGAGCCTGTTTTTAGAAAATCCAATTTTTGTTCAAGTTGCCCAAGAATTCATTCATTGAGAAAAATAAAATACGTAGTATTATTGCAGATGTATGCTCAAGTAACTACGAAATTTGATCAAAATCGTTATAGCCGTTTTTGAGAAAATCGAATTATTGTTAAAGTTGCCTAGAATAAACTAGCCTTATATTCATTTTTTGAGAAATATGAACTATACAGTATTATTGAAGACGCAAACTCAAGTAACTGTACGAAATTTGATCAAAATCGTTAGAGCCGTTTTTGAGAAAATCGGATTGTTGTTAAAAATGCATAAAATAAACTATTCTTAATTATTGATCAATGTCAACCATTTCTATGTATACTCTGCTTAGTATGATAAAATGCCTAAGTACGAGATTTCATTCATTTTCGTTCTACCGTCTAGGCTCCAGAGCCAGTAACAGACAGACGGCATTGCGAAAACCACTATTTCAGATTCAGCGACACCTAAAATGTGTATTTCCGTAAAAATCTCGAGGTCGAATTTTTTCACGAAAACAATACTTTCTCGATACTTTGTATGAGAAAGTAAAAAGCATTTGACAGTGTACCACATGACCGTTTACATGAGAAAGTGAGGAAACTAAGTTAAGATATAAAAGGATAATAAGTTGGATAAAAGAATTTCTTACTGGGAGGACACAAATGGTCAGAGCAGGACAAGCGTATTCAGATGAGTCCCTCAGGGGAGTATTTTGGGCCCCTTATTGTTCCTTATTTATGTCAATGACCTCCATGAAAATAGAACTTCAAATACAGTTGAACCTCCCTAATCCGGCAACCTTTGGACCTGACCGAAGCCAGATTAGGGAATTTGCTGGATTATGGGAGGTATCTAATACTAAAGTTAAGCCTAGCCCATCTCTTCATAATATTATATGTTGTAATATAGTAAATATTATAGTAGATCCAACATCGGAAGACTTATGGCCTCGAAAACCAGTTAGCAGCAGCCAATAGGAGACTGTTTGTTTGGGAAGGTAGTGGGGAGGAAACCAGTCTCACTCCTGCTCTCGAAGAGATCGCATCGGACTGCATTGCCGTATCTACCGCCGTTTCCTTGCTGTGGAATTCTAAGTTATTGTTACTGTTATTATTTGTTATTATTTTTGTTATCAGTTTCGTTGTTTTTGTTACCCTGCTGAGTTTGTGATCTGCAATGGCTAACAGGAGGGAAGTTGTGCACCGCCAAGCGCGAAAAATTATTCATAATGTATATGAATATTTTAAGCGTGAGGCAGAGAATAAGGGGCCGATCACCGATGTGGCCAAAGTGCAGGTGAGAGTAGCAGAGGCCTGCTTAATTTCTAAGAAGACAATGTAATAGAGCCCCTTATAATCAATTTAGGTGAGAGTGATAGTGCTTCCTCTGGGGAAAGTGACACAGACATAAGCGATTGATATCGCACGATTTATCTATTATAGTTAGGCTTTTCATTTATTTCATTTAGGTTTTTGTTATTTAGTCTAGTTTTTCAGTTATCGAATGTAGTTCTTTAGTTATTGAGCGTATTTTTTAGTTATTTAGTCTAGTTTTTAGGCGCGTTTCGCTTACAGCGTGAGCGCCTATTATCGTCGGTCGGTCGGTCCGTCCGTCCGTCCGCATGTTCGTTCTCGGCTTCTACTGAACGGATTTTCATGAAATTTGATATTAAGGACTTTCAATCAAATATAATAAGAAAATCGCAAAAATTAATTACGTACGCCAATCAGGGGTACCACTTTACTGGGGACAAAAAATTAAATTTTCGTCATATCTCGTAAAATATTGATCATATCAAAATATTTTTCAAATAAAACTTGTAGAACTAGTATAGTGGAGTCTTTCCCTTTCTATACATTTTTATCTTAGGAGTAGCCGTTATCGAGAAAATCAAACAAGAAAGTCTTATATCGAGTTGAACTTAGAAAATTTCTTGCATGGTTACTTCATTGTTGCTAACATAAACAATCTCCCAAACAAACGTTTCATTTCCCTACGTTTGCATGTAATATTATTAAATAGGAAGAAAATGGATTATTTATGATGAAGAAAAGAACTTGAAAACGCTATTTCCCTTAAGTACAGGTATACTATAATTTCTTTCTAATACTCCATTGCACGAAACGCGCCCATTGTGATACGATGTACGATTTCCTAACTTGTTTAATTATGTATTGTAGGCTTTCATAGTAATAGGGACCATTAAAATCAAAAAAGGGAAAAAAACACTTTTAACTTCGCCAGTGCCGGTCCAAAGCCCGGATCAAAAAGAAGGATGGGAAGTATTTTATTTAGAAACTGCATAGTATATCAGCTGAGCAAGAGCTGGCAGTGCGCACCGATATCTGCTCTCCCGCACGAAAGTTGAGAGGGGCGATGGAAGGGGAAACGTTCGTGATTGGCTACTTGCTCTAAGTAGGCCAAGAGACTTCCGATGTTGGATCGACTATAAATGCATAGAATGTTATTTAAACATAAGTTACAATAATAAGGTAATAAACAAAAAAGTTAAGATACATGGTGCATTTTATTTTATGGTAAATTGGTATATATCGCGTGTTTTCAAAATTTTGGAATATCGCATAAAATGAATATTGTCGAAGATAACTGAGAAAATCAGCATTTGGCGAGTATATTGGTGTCCAAATTATAAGTTTGACAGCTTCAGCATAATCTCAGATTCTTCAGTTTATTTACTGATACATAAACAACTGAAAAATGACACTGTTAAAGTTAAAATTTTTAAGCATGGTGATTACACAGATACACGCTTTCCATTGTAAAAGGTGGTTGCACGATAGGCAACCACTCACGGGAGGTGAAGTGATGAACAACCTGTTCGAGGAAGGAAATCATATTCAAATCCATTGAGGGGTTAATAAATAATGAACTGAACTTGGCAATCAATGGTTCTAAACATTGCAGCTCACGAGAAACAAGGTGAACTCAGAAACTATGCCACATTAGGGAAGTTGCCAGATAACGGAACGGCAGATTATGGAGGTTCGACTGTATACGTCTTTTTGCTGATGACTGCATAATATACAGGATAATAAAAGATCATAATGACAGGAACAGTTTACAAGAGGACTTAGAGAAGGTCATTACCTGGATTGCAATGAATAAAATGGATATAAACGTTGGGAAAAGTAAACATATAACCTTTATGAAATCTAGGGAATGTGAGCTACTGGGATGTGTTATTTCTAAAAGTAAGTATGGTAAATATTTAGGAATTAATATCTCAACTAATTTTGGGTGGGGACAGCACATCAATCATGTTGTGGGAAAGGCATTTAAATCCCTACATTGGGTGATGAGGAACCTTAAGGGGAGTGGCAAGGCCACTAAAGAATTAGCCTATAAATCTATTGTAAGGCCAATACTTGATTAGGTATTCGATGAATGTATGGGATCCATACAAAGGGGGGGCAGGTTTAAAAGTTATAAAAGTTGCAAAGCAAGGCTGCCAGATATGTATTGGAGAAGCACAAGAAGGCTGATAGTGTAACAGATAAATTCGCTAGGGTGGGAATCTTTACAAATTAGAAGGAAACTAAATAGGCTAGGTGGGATATTTAAAATTTTTAATAAGGAAGGAGCATTGGAAAATGTATTCACGGGTTTGGAGAAACCAAACTACATTGGAAAAAATTATCACAGGTATAAAATTAAATATAGGCTGCAAAGAACAGACGTCACCAAGAAGTCATTTCTAAATTGAGGAATACATGAGTGGAATGAGTTACCCGAGGAAATCTTTCAGCCCTATCCTAAATCTGTTAAAAAATTTAGAAAAAATGTAAATTTTTTTTGAAAGAAGACGAAGGAGCCAGAAAAAGTACAGTGAATGCTTGTTAGGGTGAAGTATCGTGAGGAATTCGTGGGCCCCGGGACTGCTACAGTAGCTGCAGAGGCCTACAATGAACCTCGAAAACTTTAGCTCAGAGAGTACAGGGTATTTTATATATATTTAATGTGTTACTTGTTTCACTGTTATTATGTTTCTACTGTAACACATTGCCACCTGGACATGTGCCTAATTGTAGCATTCACATTTGTAAATAAATAAATTATGTATTCAAATTTTCATTGGTTAAAAACTTTTCCTTAATATAACTGGCCTCAACAAAAAGGCATGTAACTTATTTATTCAACATATAGATGTCATTTTCTAATCATGTGCTTAATTAAATACCAATTAAGAAAATAAGATTAACACTGCAGTTTTCAGAAGCTTATAAAGCAAGTTTCACTGCTGGAAAATTGGAAATTTCTTTATTTTTAAACTTAAATTTCTTAAATAAATTTTTTTCAAATTGACAATTGACAGTTCCTTCAATAAATACATTTTACACAATTCTTTGCAAGGCTAAAAAATACCTAAAAGGAATGAAACTCTAGCACATTCGGGTAAACCTGCTAATGGCATGCCCACATTTCAGTGCTTTTCCAATATTTAATATCAGTTTTCCTTAGTATATATGCATCGATTCCCCGGCACCAGTGGCATAGCGGATGCCCCCGCATGGCGGGGGGACCAGGGCCAAAGGGGGCACAAAGCAAACCATGGCCAAATGGCCTCACGAACAGAGGAGGCCATGAAAGAGTATGTTAAGAAAGGGACACGAAAGAAAATGGTTGAACTATATGAGAATATTGATTATCCTAAAATTAAAACAATGATTTTGAGGTATGGATCCTGTAAACCATATGGGCCTTTTTCAAAAGACAAGAAACACAATAGATCTTTCAGTGTAGATTATTAATATGAGAGAAATCATACAAGAAAAAATACCTAGAGTTGAAATTTCTTTATTTAAATGCTAAACATTGTGTTCAAATGGAAATTTTTTTAACGTGACAATGAAAAAATAAAAAGATTTTCACTTATTTTTTTCATATAATTGCCTTTAAAAGTGTAGTTACATTTATTTTCCAAGTTTTGCTCATAAAAATAAAATACTGAAGGATATGAAAAGTGGCTAATTTATGCTGTATGATTAAAGTGTATTATTCCTACTTGTTATCCGTGGGGGGGGGGCAGAATGATTCTGCTACACAAATGCCTGGCACACAAACAAAAAATTGTGTATGATAAAAAGAATTACATGCCTTTGGTTTTTATTTTCGGCTATAAAATTCTGGTATTCTTCTCCCACCTTGTTCTCATCAATGCTACATATAAGTGTCGGTGTGCAAAGACAGAAATAATTATAGGTATATATAACGTAGGGAAAATAATTAAATTTCGTGCACTTAACTTTATGATTGTTTTAAAATTGTACTCTGTATGTACGAAGAAAGAAAGCTTACTCGAATCCTCAATAATGTTCTCTGTCATTATGTAAATAAAACTCTTTAAAAGATTTAAATTAAAAACTAGCTAATTAATCAATCAGCAGAATAATTTCTTTGAATACTATCTGAACAAAAACAAATCACCTATTTATTTCAACATTGTAAACTGTTCTCTTGACAATTAAATGGATCATTGTATTGGAGATCCTTATTGACAAAAAATAAACTAATTGTTTATCGTAGACACCATTACATAAACAAACATAAGTATTTATTATATATTCCCGTCATTTTCACTGAAAGAAAGGTGAGTTGTTGATGTACATGTGGCGCCGACCTATCAGAATGAGAACTACATTTCGCTGTCGGCCATCTTGCATTCCTTACAGAACAACGTTTTTATTATAGAAAAATTTCCAAGGGAAATGCACAGTGAAAAAAGTAAATAAATTTATCATAAAATACAGTGAAACTGTCACTGACAAATTTTACATTGACCAATCATAATTATTAACAATCTTACAAAAGTACTATATTCCATCATTTGACAATTCTGAAACATTTATGGGTGGTTTGACTAGATATAAAACATGGTGTCTGCGCTATCAGTTAATAGGTCACAATTAAAATCGCCTGTTACAACTCAAAGGCTTTCTAGAGTTGCTAATTAACGAAAAAAGAAAGGTGTCAAGTTTATCTAGAAAAGTATTAAAACATGCAGTAGGAGATCGGTAAATTACAGCTACGTGGAAAACTATACTGTGCAGTGTGACCTTAGTAGCTGCACATTCAAACACTTTTTCATCACAGAGAGGTGAAACTGATACATGGCCCATTGAATCTAATGTTTTCCTTAACTAATACTAAAACATCCCATGTTTAAATCTTGATCGACAATAAGCATTAGCACATACATAATCTGGAGTGGTGACAAAAACATTGCTCATCCAGTGTTCACATATATATATACAATCAGGATTTTCCTCAGAAGCAAGAGATTCAAGTTCAATAAGCTTATTGCTCAGGCAATGAATATTTAACACAAGTATCTTAAGATTAGAATTCCTATTGTCATGTTAAATATTAACTAGAGTACTGTAAATAAAGACGTTAAAGCATTAAATTATTGCCAGTTAACAACTTTAAAACGTATTTCCAAAGAAAATAATAACTGTTTAATTCCACAATCTTTTATTGTGAAATTTAACAAAGTTATTATTTTCTTCGGAAATACGAGTATCAAATACCAAAGTTCAGCCACATTCCCTGGATTATTTAAATTTTAAAACGTTTGGACATGCCCATAAGTATTACATTCAATAAGCTCCACATTACGTCTTAGAGAGACATCATCAATAATGAAAGTGATTGAGTTGAGATGGCAGCAACTTCATACAGTAAGTTGGCCAAACTGATGCCGCGTAAAAAACTGCAACACCACCGTTGCCAGTCCTTTTAAATCAGACAAAAAGGGATCTATAAAATAGATACGAGTTTTGATTTATAGTGGATTTTGATTCTTTCTTTCCTATCTCATTCTAAAACTGTTTAATAGAAGGAATAACAAACAAATCGGGAAACAGGAAACACGACAGGTAAGATTAAGTTCATACACGTCATTCTATGGATTTTAAATTAGTTACATTGTTAATTGTATATACTAGAATCATTAACTATATAAAATTATTTCACGAGTATATACAGTATTGATTGGTTTCTTGGCATATTTTTATGAATGTTTTTTATTTGAACTTTTTACCAATTATAGTTCTCAAGAAATGCATAACGTGTAACATGAATTTAATGCAACATCCTCTATGACTAATATAACAAATAAACCATAAACTCCACGTGAACAACATCGAATTTGACTAAGTAAAACGAATGATCCTCCAGTATAGGTGAGTTTAATTTCTACAGCATTAGCAAGGAATGGAGATGAGAGAATTTTTTGCCATAAAAAAATTCAATAATACTTTAACAAAACTGACTTTATGAAGAAAATTAATTATCATTTCTCGTAACATTACGAAATCAACTTAAAGTTATTTATCTTTATGGCAATTTTTGAAAATGTCTTTAATACCTAGTTCTTCAAATATAAATGCTCCCATCCTACATCATTAGTTAGTAACTCTGGAGTAGACTGTATATGCATATAGGTAAATGTCAAGGCTGTACATGGATCACTAACACTAACCTTTAATTAAAGATAATTAGTTTGGACCTTATGCAGTATTTGTAGCCTGGGGATAAATACTGCAAAAGGTCCATTAGTTTTCTAATACAGTAAAACCTCTATCTAGTGAACCTCCGTTTATCGTAAACCTCCGTATTTCGTAATATCTTTTGGGTCCCGCCAAAACTGTATGTTACGGTACAGGCAAACCTCTTAATATCGTACCTCCGTATTTTCGTAATTCTCCGTATATCGTAATGGGAAAATGCACCCCTGATAAAAAACAACCTCCCTATAGTAAAATAATGTATTCCTGTTTACGGATAAAATAATTAAGCTAGTTTGCAATGAAAATTTGCATGTGAATAACCAAAAGAAATCAGTCGATGGTATATGCATACGTACGTACAAGGTTATCCCGTTCAAGCAACCACCGTAGTGGCCTCTCGAAAAAGTCGCCAAAATATTATCATAATGCAACAAATATGCACAATTTAAGTTGAAGTTAGGTTGCGTAGTTTATTACCTATGCCAGACCCTACGAGTTCAACTCGCTCAGATTTACGGTCCCCTTCTAAAAGGAAACAACGGCAAGCACCAATAGTCAATTCTTCCGTGATTCTCAAGTTACACATCACTGCTACTTATGTACGTAACAATTTTAATCACTCGTGAAAAGTGTCACGAGAATATTATTACAATGTTGCAAAGATATATCATTTAAACGTAAATTAATTCTCGATCCTCAGCTAACACACCATTGCTACGTATTTATTAATTTTCACGGCCTTTGAAAAGAGCCCTGAAAATATGACTACAGTGTTGCAAAGGCATTTAATTGTCAATTCTTTCGTGATTCTCATGTTACTTTTACTGCCTCTGAAAAACCCACGAATATATAACTGTAGCATTGCAAAGACAATATTTAAGTCAATTCTTTCGCGGTCCTGAGGTTAACAACGCACCACTGCTACGTACGTATCACTTTTTACCACATCTGAAAAGAACCGTGAATACATGACTATAATGTTACATAGACATAATATTTAAGATAGGTACTGCTTCTGCTGCGAAGATTTCTCGCCTGGTGAATCCCCTCACACGTCTCGGTTTATCCCCTCATCCGGTATGCGTCAAGTTTCTATGAGCGTGTAGTGCTTATGTTTGCCTAATACGAGGAGCTTGTCAAAATTACTGGTTATACCACATTGATTTGTTTCATTAAGTTATAGTGGATACATAATCTACAAATACGTATTTTTTAACGTTAATTATGTCCTTAATCACGTGAGTATATTATTTATTATATCACAACTTTCATGTAATTATTAATGCATTAATTTTCAGATTATAATTAAAGTTTGTTAGGTGTATAACAATATACTTCATTATGCCTTGTATAATATTAAGTGCAATATTTACAAATAATAAACAAGTAATTAATGAATATGTTTATGAATAAATTAATTTTAGACCCATAATGGACATGGTAAATCATAGAAAAAGACGGCTGCTGAAAATAGAAATGAAGTTAGCAATTTTCCAAGCCATTGATGAGGGGAAAAGAAAAATAGATGTGGCAGAAACCTTTGGCATACCACCATCGACTCTAACATCTATTTTAAATAAACGTAAAGAAACTGAAGTAGCAGCACATCAAGGTTTCATCAATAAAAGATCTCGGGCAGTGAAAAATGAAGAATTAGATGTGTGTTTGATTGGTTGATGGAAGCTAGAGCCAGAAGCATACCTATATCTGGGCCTATTCTACAACAGAAGGCTAGGGAAATGGCATTGAAAATGGGAATAGATGACTTTCAAGGGTCAAATGGATGGCTACAGAAGTTTAAAGTGCGCTAGAACCTAAGAACTTTAAAAATGTGTGGGGAAGAAGCTTCTGTAAGTACAATTGTGGTAGAAGAGTGGAAAAACACTCTGCAAACAATTTTAGTGAGTTATGATCCTAAAGACATTTTCAATGCAGATGAAGCTGGATTTTTTTATAACTTACTCCCAGATAGAACTATTGCAGTTAAAGGAGAACCCTGCCATGGAGGGAAAAAAAGCAAGGAGAGATTTACAGTGCTTTTCTGTACCAATGCAGATGGCACTGAGAAATTAGAACCACTTGTGATTTGGAAATACAAAAAACCCAGATGTTTTAAGAATATAAAAAAACTTCTCTGTTTATACAGAAATTCTAAAAAGTCATGGATAACTGCAGCTTTATTTAGTGAGTGGCTAAGCATGCTTGATGCAAAGATGGGCATAAAGAACAGAAAAATAGTTCTTTTTCTGGATCAGTGCACTGCTCATAAAGTTGAGGAGATCGTGTTGCGACATGTTAAAATAATGTATTTTCCTCCAAATACCACAAGTAAACTGCAACCATTAGATCAGGGCATAATTTCTAGTGTTAAGAGAAATTACAGACAGCAGTTGGTGCTCTATATTTTAAGAAATGTGGATGAAACAAATGATCTTACAAAATGTAAGTGGAATATATTGCAGGCCATGCATAGGCTCTGCCTATCATGGAATTATGTTCAATCAGCCTCTATTAATAAATGCTTCATAAAGGCAGGATTTATGAGGACAACATATGAGGAAGATGAAGTATCAGATGATGAACCTTTGGAATGGGATGAAATCAATAAAATGATTCATCTTCAAATATCATTTAATGATTTTGTTAATGTTGACACTTCCCTATTAACTTGTGCACCAACTGAGGGAGAAATGGTAGAAGTGGAGATAGAAGTTGAAAGGGAGACTACAACAGAGACTAATAAGGAAGAAGAAGAAAATGATGAAGAGGAAATAATTCCATCTCCAAAAAAGAGTGAAGTGCAAGAGGCTTTGAGTGTGCTAGAAAGATTTTTTATGAATATGGAGGATTGCAGTGGTGATAATCTCTTGCTACTAAATAAAATAGAAAATGTTGTATCCAATGAATTTAAGAAAAAGATGACAGACTGAAATTACCAGTTTTTTTTCCAGTAAACAATAGGTAGAGTACATATTCATTTTTTGTTCAGTTAGGTTGGTATTTATATTATAAATATATTAAATTTATGTTGTGTATATATAAATATACTAATATAATAATTAAAAAGACAATAGTACTTTTAATTACCAGTTTGTGCATTTATGAATAATAATATGAAGGTCTTACGGTAAACCTCTTTATAGTGAACCTCCATTCATCAAAATGCCTAAAAATCTGGTCCCTTCCATTTCGATATATAGAGGTTTTACTGTATTATCAATTCAATATTTTATTTGGTGCTAGCAATTATCCTAAGTTATCGACATAGGCTGATTAGAGAACTAGATAATTTCTGTTGTGTTCAGTACCAACGATTCACAATAAGTGCAGTAACTTCTCTCAAACCCAGCATCATACAAAATCTAATTTTAATTTAAACTTTGTGTAAGGAAGAGAAAATTCAAGTTGAAATAAAAATATAAATGCTGTAATGGACATCGTTCCAGAATACATTAATTTTGTTCTAATATTTTCAATTAATATCCTGCTTATACAGGCGACACCTGAGATTCGACAGGGATGGGTTCCTGAAAACGTGGTCAAATCTCGAACCGTCGAATGTTAAATCGGCACAAATTCAAACAATTAGAGCAGAAATAACGATGTCTAGAGTGAAACTAAACCTCTCGTGGTTGGGCGAGCCAAAAATTACTTTGCATAAACTAGTTTCTAATTCGACCGATCGATCGGCTGGGTCGATTCCACCGGTCAAATTCTCGAGTTGGTTGAATCTCAAGAGTCGCCTGTACTGTATAATTGCATATTCATGACCATGAAATTATATTGTAACTGACTGCTGGCTAACATAATTTGTTCAAAAATAAGCAATGTTCCATTTTTATGCACTGAAATTATTACTAGCTGCATTTATCAATACTTTGCCTAACTTCTGATTATATAGCATAAATTTATATGCTATTTATTGTAACTGCATTATAAAATTGTCTATTGTTTTCTTTATGTAAAATTTCTACTTCCAAACATCATCAACATCTACCTGATCAAAAATCTATTCTGAGAAAGTATGGTTCACATTCCAAAAACCATCGCTTCTGCATGAATAAATATCAATAAGACACAATGAAATGTCACTTGACATCTTGCAAGATGTAAACAGAATATCACATGTCAACCTGCCAAATACATGTAAAGTGGGAAGCTCATTCATTCAACTTTATAATAAAAATTGGTTACACTCACATCTATTCTTCTTGAATGTGAGGACAGATCTTGGCAGATCCAGGATATCGGCTGTGTAGTGGATTGGAAGTGTAGAATGGCCTGGTAGCAATCTCTTGTATCCACACTTCTGAAACAACAAGAGAATCCAATCAGAAATCTTTCATTACAGGATTTCATTCTGATATTAGGATACTTAGTGAAGTTCTTACTCCCCCTTATGTTAAAACATTCTAACATTTTTCAAAATTAAATTTCCATAGAAGCTCATGTTGCCCTTTAGTTTGAATATTTTAAAAGAAGAAACTGAGTAAAATTATCTTTTTATACATACATAAAAGCATAATTTCTAAGTTTCTCAGGTAAACTATAGTTTTTGCTTAAAAACAAAGAATATTTACTTATTACAAAACTTATCAACATATCTAAATACATGACTGATACTTATGAATTTGTCCATAGATAATTATATACAATAATTAAAGAACTGCTCTAAGGCTAAGATAATGTCACCTCTAGTCAATATTTATCTGCCAAAATTTTAGCAACTGGTTCTCTAAAAAAATAATTTTAAACAAAAAATATATTTCAGTCGAAGTGTACTTATTTTATAGATAACTTTTAACATTATCTTTGAAAAATAAAGGATCAATATTAAATTTATTATCGTAATTACAGAATTTTCAATCCAGGAATATTTTATAGCATGTCTATAACAAAGTAACACCCTTCACTTGCTACAGATGAACTACAAGATGAAATGCCAACCCAATTTTTGTCTAACTAATAATGAGAACATTAATTTATAATTAAAAATCATAAATTTTAATTATAAGGTATTCAACAGGTTGCAATCACATGAATTTGAACCACCTGAGAATTTTAGATTGAAGAAAATTCTGAATGCAGGAGATCAATTTACTCCTCCATAAGGATACGGAATAAATATTTCTAAAAGTAATACTGTTATTAAATAATTCATCCACTTTCTTCCCTTCTACGGTAATATTACTAGCAAGGACTACTTACTAACTTCCATTAATGTGAGAATAGGAAAACTTCAAGCCTAAAAACAAAAAGCAATAAGAGCAAAAATCTAAACTAGTAACAAGCTAAGTGTAAATCCTTGGTGCAATGTTTGAGGCATATTAAAAGTTAATTCAGCTGTAACTAAGCATCCAGCAGAATCTTGTATTCTTAATAGCCAAAACCTCCAATAAAAGTGTTACAGCGATTTAAACACTTGTAGAAATACCTGTAAATTAACATTGGTTACGGAGACCATTGCATCCTATTAAGAAACGTCACGGTTGCATCATGGGTAAAACTCTGATTAGTAAATTCCGCCGACCATAAGAGATGATAAGAGGTCGCTAATTTTCATTCCAAACCTGAAATTAGCTACAAGATCCTGCCGGTCTTCAAACTTACGATAAAATTTAAATATTTATAAAAATACGTAACTAAATACGTATATAAATATACGTTCAAATCATAAAACTTCATCATAAAATCCTACATCGCCCCAGCAAACAGTACCTTAGTTATTTTGTAAAAAATGTTTTTCTAATGACCCGAAGAGTGAACCTCTCGACCCAGATTAGGATCGCGACGGGGGATTGCTAACCACTGCTCTAGAAGGTAGTGGAATGAGGACAGAGAACCGAAATTCCGGAACGAAAATGTCAAATTGCTCTTAGGGCAACGCTAACCAAGTCAACTGCAGCCAATTCCGTGGTTTAAGATGTTACGCGCGGCTCAAATTTGAAGGGAACGGGTTACTGAAACATCAACCTCTTGCGGAGAATCGCAGCAGTGATGACGAAATAAAGATTTCGGTAGGGGTGGGTAGAACATCTTGAGAGTTGTTCAGGGAAACGGAGGGAAGTTAAGACGGTCAGCCGGGTAACAGTGGTGGTGGTTAGTTGGGCCGAGAGCATGGGTCGGTTGAGTCAAGGCCCGGTGGAATTTTTTATTGCCAGCCCGCTCGATTTAAAGTTATTGAGGAGTCCAAGTGATTCATCGATGTCATTATATCTCAGCAAGTTTTCCCTACTTTGATAATACTTCGATTTTTTAAATTTTAACTCTTGATTAAAAGTAAATTATAAATGGATTGCCGAGAATATATAACGAACTATAAAAATATTAGCAAACGTACTGGTTCCTCAATAGAATTCTTATCTTTTGACTAGTGGACTAAATGACCATTAGACACAAACTTATGTTGACAACTATGCATCAATAATTACAGAAATGTTCGCATTCGTACAAGAAGTAACATATGATATTAATTGAGAAACATCAAGAAACAAGCGCAATTCTTTCACTTACGTAGTTCAACTAACTTTGCATCCTCGAAACTGAATATCACCATTACGTGTCTCACCTTTTTGTACGCCAGTCATATTCATCTGCTTAATTTTACAGGACACCAGCATTCCACGTAACTATCTTGAGCACCATATAAAATATATAATGAGTAATTATACAGATAATTACGACGAACCCAACACAATTCACTCCGATTCACTTTCAATATACGACGACTTTTCAAAACTTCCGCAAGGGGCGCCTATGAGAAAAAAGAAAATCGCAATGCGACGTTATGGAGGTAATTTAAATTGTTCACATCGGTATTATACCTATAAAAATTGCCTTTGTCGCAAAAGTATATTTGTATAATATCAGTTTGTCAGTTCTGCAAAATTTGACGTTTATTGAGAAGTTGTAACATGTTATTCATAGGGTTGCCAGATATCCCATGTATACAGAATTGTATCATATTTATTGCTTACTTCCGGTTTACTCGGGTATTGGTATCGCATTTGTAGACCATAAACATTCAATATAATTTTGTTATATCTACTTTTACTTTGGATCTATTCAAATTACCTTAATATAATACGTGGTAAGTAAACTTACTTTATTTCTCAATCAATATGTATTTGGTACTATCTCCTATTTTCTTAGAAAGAATTTTTTTTCCATACATTACCTCTGTATTCAATTATTATTTTATTTTAATCATTCATTACTAAAAGATTCTTTCTTACTTTCACTTAGCTTATACAGGTTTATCCCATATTATAATGCCTTCTCCTGTTGATCCAGTAACACCAGGGTCGGTGCCTGGGGTGAGCCAGAGTGGCAACGATTCATGCGGTATTTTTTGCTTTTTCCCTTTCTTATTATTTTTGGGGGCAGCAATTCTTTCACTCGCCTCAGGCACCATTTTTCAGCCCGCTGGTCCTGAGTATCAAATACGTAACAGATTGCACTGTAGTGACAATTTGCCTTAAATTATAAAGTCCAAAGTGCTGCACAGATACAGAAGCACAACTGAAATATATTAATAATTATTAATACCTAATAACTTACTAATACAATAAAAAATATAACAGAAATATAATGAATATATAACATTTTTCTTCAAAATATCAGCATGACAAAATATATCTTCATATGTTGCAGGTTGGCAGATTTTCTTAAATTAATATTTAATTAACCTCCAAGTTTTGTGTCATACCAGCTATAAAACGGTAGATTACCATATACTCCAAACAGAAATCTGGCTACCATAACTCATCCCTTCTAGTTTATCAAAAGAACTCCTGACACCAGCATTACTATACCTCTTATTAGAATAAAAACTCACGTGAATTGAAGGTCAATATCATTTCCACTAATTCATAAAATAAAAAAACTGGGATAACATTTTCATAAAAATGTATTTGGTACACTCCTTTTCAGAAAAATTAACATACACATATTGTCAAATTCTCTTAAAAAGGAATTTACGCATCTCACTTATAAAAAATTACCCTCAAATTGTATCACATTAACCATTCAAGTCACTTGAAACAGCATATAACAAATATAATATCCATTTTCATTAGACGCTTTGAAAAGAACAGGTCATGCTTCGACCACTACAGTGCCTTTCAACTCCTGCTGAGATACATGATTGCTAAGACTAGTTTATACTCATTAATTAGATCTCCATCCAGCACAAGATTGAAACAACTGCAAAGCTTTAAAGGTTCCTTTTTGAATACCGTATCACATGTACAATGAAATTCTGAGGCCATATATTTTACAACAATTTTGTGAGCAACATTATTCATATTCAAACTACATAAAATGAAATCCAAAAAGAACATTTATATTTGTACAATTTCCCTGCAGAAAACTTTCATGGCTAAAATTGGCAAAATGACGTATACATAAAATTAAGCCAATAAAAAAAATCATTGTACAATGTTCGAGTAGTTACAAATAACACAATGCCGTAAATCTTGAAAGATTTTTTTGAGAATGTACACATTTTTAAGAAATGTTACTTCAATTAATAAATATTATTTGGCACAAACAATCACTCACATTTTTGAAAATGCCTTCAAGAATGATGGAATACTGAACTATACGTATGGTTATTGAAAAGATTATATGTCAAAGAACAACATATCAATTAAATACAAAAACTTTATATAAGAAAATAGGAACACAGTGAATTCTATACCTTAATTTGTGGCATGCAGTTATAGCAAAACAATTTTCAGCTAAAGGACAAGATTAATGGTCAGTTGAACAATGCCAGGTCAAAGTTTTTGGCCAGATGTTACCTTGGCCATGCCAAGGTAAAAAAAATCCCTAGGTAACAGCTAATCATTTAAACTTCAGCCAAACTTTGTAGAACTAACCTCAACATTTGTGCTCTTAATGAAGTATCTAAGCCACTCACAGCCTATCAGGCAAATTTGGGCGTATTCATACTGCTAGCTAATAATTATATGACAGCCGAGCAAGTTTATAAATAAAACAGATGATACCACACAACTATTTGCTAGTTCTCACACACTGTGGTTGCATATCAACAAATATCACAATAAAATAAAATCCAAAGATAATTATAATACAATGAAAAGTTTTTTACTTCTTTTGAGGTAATGCGGATTGTTTCAAGAATACATTTTTAAAACACTCGTCTAAGAATTTGATAAAAACATGTACAATAGGAGAAAGATTATAAGCTACGAAAAACTTTAAATTAATTAAAAAGAATTGGTATGGTCCTTAAAAAAAATCACACAGATTACGCTTTGGCACCTGTTCCACGGAACAAGATTCCAAAAATTTTTTTGTTTGAGGATAATGAATCGATGAGTCATAATGAGATGATTCGAGAGTTTCAAAAGATAGCAATTTCCGAATATGTATCAAAATATATATCATATCAGATGTGACTCGTACTTAAAGAGATTGCAGACTGATATAGGCAGTATGAAAACTGACAGTTGAAGTACAATAAAAGAGATGTATTATTGTAAAAACCCATTCAATAGCTCATTTTGACATTAGCTGCCAGTTAAGAGCAATAAGTGAGCATAACAGTGATGACGTTCTAACATATTTTCGAAACACCATCACTATCGACAAAATTTATGTATATACTGGTACTACAATTATATTAATGCAGCTATGTTATACAGTTATTTAGCTTTTTAAGGGTATTAAAATTATGTTACCCATTGTTTTGTGTACTTTTACTATATAACTCTGGTCTATCAAATGGGAAAATAATAACCGATGTAAAATATACTATTATAATATGAACAACACTACAAAAACTGTCATCTTTTTTTTGCAACAGGATTATCACAAACAAATAACTTGTAGTGCAATGTCGGCACTTGTCAAACAAATTCAGGTTTCATGTTCATCATCCAAAGCATTTAAATGATCCAACCATTTTTGGCAGTGAAGTTTAAACATCAAATACCTACACATGACTTGAACGATGACAATGTTTCACTTATATTCTCCAATGTTTGTTAAGATAAGCAAGCTACTATATTTTATAGCCATTGAAATTAACTAACACGTTTATTGTTTAAAACAAATATCCTTATTAATATTATGGAAATTCTTTTATAAATAACTACCTTCTAACAAAATTATAAACCTAAAGAGTCAAGTGTGTTCTAGATGAAATTATATCACAAAATAACAAGATCACCTACACTTCGACTCTTTTTCGAGATATTTCAAAGTTTTAATTTTTCATCTCCCTTACAAAAAGACAAAAATCAACACTATTTCCTGGTTCAGGCACCAAAATACAAACCCAGAAATATCCTTCAGCTCTGTGATAACGACATTAAAACCCAGAAGAGAGCAATTTCAGCTTGATACGGAAAAACTTTACTGTTTCATAACAAATAAATACTTCCCAAAAATGTCGTTTTATTCTGAAAATGCATATATAATTCTGTCGAATTGCCTCCATTGGCTCACAAATTTAAGAAAGCTCCTATGCATTGGATAACAGGGAGCACCAATATATTGCCCTATCTCAAGTATATCGTCACCGCTGCCCAGTCATGCCTCTCCAGAAAGATGCAAGGCTCGCCGCAGCGCTGTTGACGAGACCACCCGCCACACTTGTGGCCACGTACTGCCCGGTCTGAACTCCGTGACCTCTTCCTCCAGGAGAAGAAGATGACGACGAAGAAGAGGATGATGAAGCAGGCATGAAACTCGGGTAACGTGAAACCAAGGGACCATGGGTAGCCTCTGCGTATGGCAAGTGGGGGACCTAAATTTGGAAAAATGCATTCAATAATGCTGTACTTTATGATCACATTCTGTTTTTACCAGTGCATTTCCATATTCTCACAAAGAAAATTATTCACAATAAAAATCAAAACAAAAGAGAGACTCATAATGAGCTCTGTGGCAAATTGATGCTCATCACCAGTTATATAAGTTTTTTTATTTCTTTGGACTTGAATGTATTTTAAAGGCCATGCTAAAAGGCAAAGTGGTGGCTGGCACTTAGCTACAGCAACAGAAATGAATTGGTGACTTTGTAGCTTTCCACTGATTTTAAACAAACAACCCTGGAACTACATCGTCACCACCACAGAATTATTTGTTCACTAATTAAATCAACGATTTGGAAGTGTTGACAGGAAATTAGGGCAACAAATTGATTATGGTGTATTACTAACAAATGGACACATCCAAAGGCTAATACTTGTATGTAAAAATATAAAACCCTTAGTTCAAGGTAGTACAGGCGACTCCCGAGATTCGACAGGGATGCGGTCCTGAAAACGCGGTCGAATCTCGAACCATCGAATGTCGAATCAGCACAAATTCAAACAATTAGAGCAGAAATAACTATGTCTTGACTGAAACTTCATCTCTCGTGGTCAGGCGGACCGAAAATTACTTCGCGTAAACTAGTTTCTAATTCGATCAGCTTGGTCGATTCGATCCGTCGAATTCTCGAGTTGGTTGAATCTCGGGAGTCACCTGTATTGCCACAAAATTCCATTTACCAATCAAAGAGTTTTGCAAAATTCTCTTTATATCTCAAAGGGTGCCGCGACTACCGAAAAGTTTGGGAACCACTGTTCTAAGTAAACAGATGATTTTATTTCTTTTACATTGGAGGAAGTATACATCAATGTGTTACACAGAATATACTTCCACTGGTAATTATAAAAAACAATTTGATTCAATAAATGACTTACGAAGGCAGCTCTTAAGCTAATATATCGTAACTTACAGCTTCCCATTCTCCAGTGAGGGCATCACCATCATCATCCGAACTAGAATCTTCATCATCGGTGCCATCTCGAGCCTCAAGAGCTGAAGTTAACTGGTCCTCGAGAGATTTTGCCAAATCTGGATTAACTACCATAGGTCCTTGTCTGAAATGACAAGCAAATATTATGCCACCACTTCACTAGGGAATTATTGAGCTTGTCTAATGGCTGAAAATAAATTGAAGAAGTAACAAAAAACTGAAACTTATCTATCTCCAATATCCATAACAAGATTAAGAAAAATGATTTTATGAAATGGTTTTTAATAACCTTGTTATGGCTATTGGTAAGGTGACCAGACATCCTGCTTTTTTGAACTCCATCCTGGTTTTTTTCTTATCCTCTTTTGTCTTGTTACATCCTTTTTATTAAATATTATCATATAGTATGCATATGCTCATTGATAGACCCGAGCCGGGCATATTTGCCACCTGAGTGCAAGCAGTTTATGCTGCCTCTTACATTTAATTTAAGAAATAAATTGTGCAAAACACAAAATTAAAAGAGATTCTTGCCTCCGCCTGTGAATTGCCGCCCAGGTGCAATGCACCTCTTGCACCCATAGGCCCTGCATATGCTTATGAATTATGCAAACAGGCCATAAAAATATGAATATAGCACAAAATTCACTTTAATTGAAAATAAAACAGGACGTTCTTATAGTTAAGAGGCATCCGTAAAAATTTCTACGAAATTAGCATTATTCAAATCATACCATATTGCCTCTAATTTTCTGTAAACATTCTTCTCTCCTTTTTTCTTCAATATTCTAAAATTTGTGTTTGTGTTATTTGCAAATTTTTTCAGTAAGGGATTCATTATTCAAAACTTCCATTACATGATTTGATATTATTTCACTAACTCCATTATTTTTTACTTTCTCATAATACGAAGTATATTGAGCAAGTATTGTAATCGCGAACAAATTCGATCTCGAGATTTTGATAGAAATATACGTTTAGGTGTACCTGGGTCCAAAAAGGTGGTTTTCGCCATAACGTCTGTCTGTCCGTCAGTTGGTCCGTTTGCGGCTCTAGTCTCTACATGGTAGAGCAAAAATGAATGAAAGTTCGTTCTTAAGCATTTTATTATACAGAATAGAAGTTATGAAAAAATGGCTGACATTGCACAATAGTTAAGGGCAGTTTATTCTAGGAAATTTTAACAACAATTTGATTTGTTCAAAAACGGCTCCAACGATTTTATTGAAATTGCGTACAGTTACTTGAGTTTACTTCTTCAATATTACTACGTAGTTTATATTTCTCAAAAATGAATATAAGGCTAGTTTATCCTTGGCAACTTCATCAATAATTTCATTTTCTCAAAAACGGCTTCAACAATTTTGATAATATTTTGAACCGTTACTCAAGTTTACATCTGCAATAATACTACATAGTTCACATTTATCAATAAAGGAGTATAAGGCAAGTTTATTTTTGGGCAACTTTAACAACAATTGGATTTTCTAAAAAATGGCTCATACTATTTTTATCAAATTTTGTATAGTTATTTATGTTGATGTTTATAATGATTGTACATAGTTTATATATTACAACAGATAACTAAACGATGTATAAGTATATGAGAAAGTATTGTAATCGCGAAAAAATTTGACCTCGAGATTTTTACAGAAATATACGTTTTAGGTGTCTCTGAATCCGAAAACGTGGTTTTCACAATGCCGTCTGTCTCTGTTATTGGCTCTAGGACCTAAACAGTAGAGCGAAAATAAATGAAATCTCGTAATTAGGCATTCTATCATACTGAGCAGAGTATATGAAGAAATGGTTGACATTGCTCAATAATTAAGGAAAGTTTATTCTAGGCAACTTTAGCAATAATTTGATTTTCTGGAAAGTAAATTTATAAAAATATACATACTTCAGTTCGTACTAACAATAAGGCAGCACTTCACTGAAGTCAGTTACAAACAAGTTAGGAAAGTGTACAACGTATCACAAATGGGCGCATTTCGTGCAACGGAGTATTAGAAAGAAATTATATACCTGTACGTGAGGGAAATAGCGTTTTAAAGTTCTTTTCTTCATCATAAATAAGCCATTTTCTTCCTATTTAAAAATAATGCATGCACACGTAAGGAAATTAAACGTTTGTTTGTGAGATTATGTTAGCAACGATGAAGAAGTAACCGTGCAAGAAATTTTCTAAGTTCAACTCGATTTAAGAATTTCTTGTTCGATTTTATGGATAACAGCTAATCATACGATAAAAATGTATAGGAAAATAAATACTCTTCTTTACTAGTTCTACAACTTTTATTTGAAAAATATTTTGATATGACTAATACTTTACGAGATATGATGAAAATTTACTTTTTTGTCACCAGTGGAGTACGTGATTCATTTGTGCGATTTTCTTATTATATTTGACTGTAAGTCCTTAATATCAAATTTCATGAAAATCCATTCAGCAGAAGCCGAGAACGAACATGCGGACGGATGGACCGACCGACAATAATAGGCACTCACGCTGGAAGCAAAACGCGCCTAAAAATTGCTATTTTAGAAAAGAGCTGTTACATAGTTTAGCAGTTTCCCAGTGTGAAAGTGACAGTTTTAAATGTCAGTCGAAGCAGAATACATTATTGTATTTCAACTGCGCTTCGGACCCATCGGTGGAAGTCGACTGGCACCATTATTTAATATAGCCAACTCCATCATTCGCGCATTACTCACCAACGTAAATGTAATCGTGAGGAAATTACAATGTATCAATAAAATGTTTTCCTTTATATTACATTTGAAAGCCATGTTTCAGTATTGAAAGAGCGCTTTAACAGGCATCTACAAGCAAATTATCAAAACAATGTATAAGCTGAATTTGGGTCGGAGGATGACGACAACAACACCATGGAGAACGCAACACTATCTTCCGTGGAAGATGATTCCGATAACATCGCCAATGAATGAGGCAGTGATCAAGAATTTCTTGAATTTTGCGATGTTTAATACTGTTCTTTATTATTTTTAGTTCATTTGAAATATCTTCCATTGTACGTCAAGTACATATAATTATTTAATAAATTTGACATTTCTGTTCTTTAATTTCTGTTTTTCGTTCAAGTTATTACCGAGAAAACGCATGACAATACCATCATAATGTTTAATGTCATCCCAATATCAAGCGGACGTAAAACCATGGATGTTTTCTAACGTCGGTCCATCATAATAAATGCCCTGGTTAATATATACCCTCGTATAAGACGCACCCTGCTTTTTAGCCAAAATTTGTAGGGAAAAAAGTGCGTGTTATACGCGGGTATATACGGTACTTCATATTTCTCAAAAAATGAACATAAGGCTAGTCTATTCTTGGGCAACTTTAACAAAAATTGGATTTTCTAAAAACAGGCTCATACAATTTTCACTTTCTAAAGATAACTAAACGATGCATTAGTATATGAGAAAGTTTGTACAATGTATGTTGTACCGATATTTTTTTATTTGAATTCCTGTCCTCACACTGAAATATCGTACCAAAGTTTTAATTTAAAATAAAGCACGATAACTGTTTAGGCAAAAGAAAATTTAGTCACTTTATTTATTACACTTCAATGTTTTTTATGCATATAGAATTGTACTCCAATTATGCCTTTTTGAAGTTTGAAAATGTTCATCATAAAGAACAAATTTGGATAAAAGATGTCATGCTTTGTCCTGTTTTTTTCTAATAAACTGACAAATGTTCTGTTTCTCCCTCGTGTGAATATTATCACCTTAGCTATTGGAGATACCTAAGATAAGTTCTTACTTGTTCAAGCTTTTGAAATTGTAGTGCTTATTTTTTGAGTGGCAACTTTTGATCCAAAATTTGATAAAATCAATAAATAGATTTAACCGGATAATTTTCATACAATTTTGTAGCCAAGATATCACTTAGTTACTGTGTTATCTCAGTTTGATAGTAAAAAATCAATAATTGCTTTTGAGCTATTGTTATTTGATAAGTTCGGTCACCACTGCTATAGATGGTTGAAATATAGTAGATTTCTATGAATTAAAAAGAAACTTAACTAATGAAACTGCATACTTATATCTCATGCAATAAAAAAATAATGCAAATTTAAAGTTTCATGAAAAAAGGTTTCACAATGGAATAGGCTAAACAGATATTTTGATAAATGATGACATTTTTCAATGTTCAAATCATGTATAATTAAAATACTTTTCATGATGAAAGATGGCAAAGCATACCTTCCAAGATCACTGACTTCAGGGTTAAGGAGGAGAAGTAGATTTTGCAGTGTTCGCTGTGGATGGAGAAGTTCAGGGTTAACATTCTGAGAGAAGCACAGGTGAAGTATGTTTGCATTGAGTTTTGCAACCTTCCTTGCAAAGCGACGATCACCCATTTCATGGCCACAGAAATCACTGAAATTGGAGGGGGGGGAGAGCCATTATAATCAACATTGGCAAAAATATTACAAACGTAATTTATATTCATTGCCTTTTTCACACAAGTTTAAAAAAAAGAGCATAGCTTGAAACAAATGAGATTTGTAAAGACCTAAAATGCTAGACAAGTAACATCAACTGCTATTTATTTCTTATTCATAAAAAAAGATAAGATCATGAAGATCCATCTTAATAAATACTTAATTTCTCATCACCTGTAGCATAATTTCTTTGGTAATCTGACATCCAGGTAGTAAGCCAACACATTCACAAGCTGTGTGGTGTAAGTGAGAGCAGCACTTATTGTATATGCTGGGTGATGCTTTACTGTCTCTGGCCCTCCACTGGTGAGCCCATCTTTGTTTGCAGCCACTAAAATCAGGGTAATTTTACCGGTATATTTTGAAAATTTCTAACAGGAATGCACTAACGTTTTAAGAGGACAAGACAAGATTAACCATTGTCCTTATGTTGCTGCATAAAGTCAATATGGCTCTATATATATATATATATATATATATATATTCATAGGAGCATTTAAGATATTTTTGAGTTTGAGTTTTTTGCCTGTTTTTCCAACACATGACCTATTAATCATTTTAAAGACAATTATCACTCTCACCTTATGGCTAGACAACACCAACAGCCATAAAAAGATAGGAAAAATAGGTGTGCATTTCAGCTAAAAAATCAGTTGCGCTTGGAGGTGATTCACTTTTTTGGAATCACCACTGATGTTGGCATCATTCCAACTTAAAATAGAGAATCTGATTTTTCCATAATTTTCAGGGCTATATAAGAGAGCTATCTAAATTATCATCTTAATTAGTAAGGAATACGAACTGAGAATATCTTACCCCAAGCACAATAAGCAGAGTAATCACCGGAGGCAGGCAAGGATGGTGCAACTATATTATTCCTTAATTCTCCTGGTGAGCCACAACCTGAGTTCATGGTGTCAGTTAAAACCCAATGTCCTCTGACATACGCAGTACGAGTTGCTTCAGCCAAAGCAGAGCTCAATGCTTCACCTTCTTCGGTTCTGCTCGTGACAACTTCTTCACTTCCTTCCACTACTTCTGCAACTTGTTTCATTGACACAGCACCAACCATATGCCTGAAAAACACATTTAGTCACAGTTAAGAGAGCCAACATAACATTTCCATAAAATATGAAGGACTATAAGCTCTTTTAAAAAATTTATAAACCTAGAAATCCATACAAATTTACTGTGAAAGGTTTATCGGTCCAAATCAGGAAAGAAATGTGTACACTAAATGAAACTATCTTTCTTTTTACTTTCTCCATATGTGGTATAGGGGAAAGTATTGCATTCGTGGAAAAAATTGAACTTGTGATTTCAACGGAAACACATATTTTGACTGTTTTATCGATAATATGTGACAGAATTTTGTGGGTGCTCTAACTCAAAAACTAATACTCGGATCAGCAAAAAAGCTTTATATTTAAAAATTTTATTAGTAAGTGAAGCTCTGAAAAGGCTTTGGCTGACACTGGTCAACCAGATGTGGAAGTTTATTCTTGTCATTTTTCTGCTTTTTCCAAATAAAACATAATTTATGTAAATACAGTGGAACTTCTACAAATCAAAACTTTAAATGAAACCAAAAACTATGCGAGTTATAGAATATTCAAGTTATGAAAATACATTTTTTTTGTTTCTATTTTAATCGAATTTACATCAGGCTTATGTCCTTTAGCAAATAAATCATTTATTCAGGTATCAGTAACAGATATAAAATCAAGAACCATATCTTTATGAATAATTAAGTTGAATATGTGATAAGGTACATTGAGTTGGTAACTCCCTTTAAATTACTTAAAAGATTAAAATTAATTTTTTCAAATTCAAAACATGAAATTTATATTGCTCCATACCTATCTGTATAAACAAAGATCAAATACAAATGTTTGTATAACTACTTTTTATTTTAAAAATCGGTTATTTTTACCTGTGTCATGTTATTTCTTTGACGTGAAGAACAAAAGTTTTCAAGACCACGAATACAATAAAAAATATTGTTGACATTTTCTTGTGCTAATATGTATAATTTAAGTCTCTAAAGCACTGATTGCATCACGTACTCCAACTGAGGGTAACTTCTCACTACAATCATCTTCGTGTTTATCATCTTCTAACACTTCACAATCAATACCAGAACTCCTTTTTATTGTTTCAATTATGTCAACATCAGTTGGATGTTCAACCGCTATTACATCACAATCTACATCCACATAATCATCAAAAGTGGCTTCAAAATGCAATCACAATACATGAATCGCATTGGCAATAAATGTGACCAATAACAGGCTGCTTAAGAACGTACAGAATTTCAGGAGGATGTGTGAATTGTCCAATAAGGACGAGGGTAGTTTGGTGGGAATGGATGAAGAAGTATAATAAAATATTCTAGGAAAAACCTGATGATTGAGAGCAAGAAACGGGCCAATAGAGGGGGAGTGTAATTATGAAAAGAGAGCGCATGAGGATAAAGGCATTAGGGGCACAAGAAAGGGAGCAGAGTGGAGTGAGCTCACACCAGGAGGTAGGACAGTCCATCGTAAACAGGGCGTAGATCAGCAGGGGTGGACAAAAGAAGGGTTGGAAGGAGGAAAAGGGTTCGTTTATGAGTGCTACTGTTGTGGTGAAGGATCTTTCTGCTTTCCGTTTAAAGAACACTTAACAGTCTTATGGTGAGACGAAATGTTGTCAATATAGGATGGCATATTTACCAGAAACTTCAACTTATAGAAAAAAAATTTTGATTGGGAAGTATTTTCTCCTTTGAGTTATAGAAAATTTGAGTTGTAGAAATTCGAGTTATGGAAGAAAAATAAAGATAGAGATTTTTTCCGGTAAAATGAATTCACTTCGAGTTATGGAAAATTCGAGTTATAGACATTCGACTTATAGAACTTCCACTGTATTTGTCAAAGTTGTAGACAATGTATTTTTTACAGGTTTTGTTGAAGAAATTGTTCATAAAATGGAGTTTAAGAGATACATTCATTATTCATTTTAATTTTGCTTAAGTACGTCGCTAAGTGATACCTTAGAGCAGTGGTTCTCAACTGAAGTGGAATGCCCCCCAGGGGGGCATATGAAGATTCCAGGGGAGCATGAAGCTTTTTGGGCCAAAATAATTTTTTCCTAAAAAGAGCAAGGATTTTTATGCAATCTGTGCCTAATGAGAAAGCATAATATTGCGTGGCAACAGCGTGTCTAACCCCCTCACGAGTTGGCCGACCTGAAGTTGCCACGAGTGATTACTGTCATAATCCTGTGTCTGTCAAAATATTATTGTTTTATGTTAAGCTGGAAAGTGTTTGCAAGGTAAGTTGATACAAAAATATGCCTAACTCAGAAAAATGACTCGTTTTCGATTATTCTAATCTTGTTTATTAGGCTAATCTCGGTCAAAAAACTAATAAAACAAAAATTACAAATATTTATTGATAAAACCCTTAAAAGCATTAAAGAAAATTTTCTGGGGGAGGGAGACATGGGGATTTTATAAGATCAGAAGGGGGGCATGAGACGAAAAAGGTTAAGAACCACTGCCTTAGAGTATAGAGAAAGCCATCTGCTGGACACAACTGATTTTTTTTTCAAGGTTACAGAACTTTTAGATTCCGTCACAAAATTCTTACCTAGAAGGTGCCGGCGATTTAGCAGCAGGAGGAGGCGATGTGGGAACGTCACTTTTAGGAGATTCCGGAGGAACTATTTCTTCCGAAAGAGGGAAGACATAGCGTACAAGCTGCTGAACGCTGGCACGCACGACTCCTTTGAGACGCGCCTGCGTTTCTTCCACTCTTTTGCGTTGGCGTTCAGTCCTACGTACCAGGTCGCCCACGACTCGTTCCATGCGCTGAACCTTTGTCCGATCATGAGGCATTCGCGTGCACCTGCGGCCATTTGTTTCTTGGAGAGCTAACACTTCCACCGTGCCTGAAGAATCAAATTGAATGTCACACCTTCCAATTCTGACATTTTATAGGTGACTAATGCTAAAAAATTTTCAGCAGGAATTTCTGTATAATCTTTAAGTAGACTAAGTTCTGTACAAAATGAAACTTGCTCGGTAAAACAATAATTATATCGCAGTATTTAGAAAATTTAACAAAATGAATTAATCTCTTTCAAAAGGGGCAGTAACAGAAATATTTTATTTAAAAATAGTTTTAATATAAAAATATTTAAATTCAAATGAAAAATTACACAAAACAGAAAATTAATACTTTATATAATCTTTCACCAAATGATAAAAAATCAATTGTAACAATAAAATTTTGATTTGTTAGAATAGTAGTAAATATATCAGAGATATCATAGAATTTACTATAAAAAATGAAGTTCGAATAGGCGAATGAAACTAAAGTATACATATTACCAGTTCATATAACCATACCATGCTTTTTTATTGTCATGAACAAAAATGTATCAGATGAATCCAAAAAATTTAGAATTAGATACTTCAATTGTAAGCAATTTCAAGCATGCCATGGAAGGCTGACTTTCTTAAAATCCATTTTACTTTCTGTTACCTTTCAAAATACAATCTCTCTTTTCTTGGATGAGTAACTTCAGAAGACGAATTCTTTCTTGGCATGCTTGCATTTCACATAGCTGGAAAACAAATTTTTTCAATCTGAGAATGAATACAGCAGAAGTATATATGACAGGCATGTCAAACTTGAATAAGCATCAGGGCCACATTGAAGTGATGGATGTTATCGAAGGGCCGCATTAGGATTACGGTTGTTTAATGAGAGCCAGGATTGGAAAAATAAGACTATCTATAAGATTGGTCAACTGTTTTACTATTAAAAACAATGATTTAGAAACTGCGTTCTATTGTATTTCAATAACTAAGACAAAATCTTGTGTCCTTTTCACAAAAATAATATATTTATATAAAATCTCGAACAATTTAGCTGAGAGAAAAATTAGTGTTCGAGCCGCAGTAAGATAGAGAAAGGGCCGCCAGCTTGACATCCCTGATATATGACATGTGGAATCATTATGCTACAGTACCCACCACATACACGTTAAATGCTTAATAACAAAGGGCGAAATTTTTGTTTGAAAACACTAATATAGAAATTCTCTTTTTAATATGTGCCACTACAAAAATATGCATAACTAAAAATTATCCCAGTAAAAAAATTAAAAAAGAAAGAAGTAGTAACTAAAAGATCTTTTTAAAAAAATTTATGTAAATCACCAGTAAATAAATACCAGAACATTAATTTATGTAGGTTTAACCTTCAATTGCTCTTAGCATACATCATATATTTCAATCTCCTGCAATTCCTGGTATGTCAAGTTTTACAAACAAAATTAGTTACCTACAAAGCGACCTGCAAACATTCTTAGAAGAAATACAAATTAAGATCTATCAAATTAGAAGTTAACTCAATGTGATATAAAAAAGAGCCACGCACCACATCATCTGCCTCAAGCCGCCGTCTAATACGTGACTCGCATAATTCTTGTACCCTAAGTCTTTCCTTTTTCAGTCGACACAAACGCAGCTGTTTCTCTGCAAACCTGCCAAAGAGGAGAAACTCATTAAGGCAATGAAAACAGAATCAATTAACACTAAAAAGATTAATATAAAAAAGTTGTCCTGGTATAACAATGTTCTTATCAATTATTCGGAAAAATATCAACGTTGATACATGAATATTTTAACATTAAAATGAGGTATATCGATTTCTCAATTTGATTTCAGAATGAAATTTCATCACACCTTAATGTCATATATGAGATAGTTTCATCTTCAAAGATTTTAGCATAAATCCTAATACCGAATGAGATGAAGTTGGTTAATATGTCAAAATATTGATGAAATTCAGTAATTTGTTGTGGCCATCCACATAAAAACTTTACAAAGCAGAGAAATCCCAACAAATTTATCATTGTTTAAAACAATAATATTCAACGATTTTAACAACAACCTGTAATCACTATATTCACTTAAATTAAAATGGTAAGATACAAACGGCACTGACAAACATCAAAAATCATTATGGATAGTTGTATACCTGACAACTCCTGCATGGCAAAGGGGCCCATGCCCAAAGGAGGTGCAAATTAATTTTTGTGGGGGCCCTAAATTTTTTCCTGGTACTTCAATTTTGTTTCGACAGGGGAGGGTCACATATTTTCCGGCATGCCACTGATAATGGAGCTCGCCTTTGGACCAGAATCCGATTGGTAAATTATGTAGATGTAAAGTTGAGGAATTGTGATCCATTTTCGGATACAAAGTAGCCGTAATCACTGGAGATTTATCAACAATAGACTCTGAAAAAGAACTCTATTATCTGTGAAACGTCCCTGATCAAGGCTAATTTGTATCCGAAATATACTTCTGATTTTCCAACCTTTTTATGGCTATTGGAGTTACCTCATTCATCAATAACAAAAATAGGCACGAGTTTACTTTACATGTTTCGATGTTTGCGTGAGTCCTCGGCGAATGTTAACAATAAGATTCGTCATAATTACAGTGTTGTTTAGATGTTTAATTGCTGAGTATCAAAATGTAATGTAACAACAATGTAACTTTGATTATCCAGGCCACTTTTTCCTTCGATGGTTAAAAGAGTTAAAAAAAAGAGATTCGACCAACTCTTCAATTAAAACAACTGAAAATACGTAACTATTAAGCAACAGAGTAAAATCAGGCCATGGAAAAATGCAGCTGTTTGTGAGACAAGGTCTCTTGTGCTAATCTATCTGATGGCACGGCAGATTGTAACGCTTTCTTGTGTTAGCCGCCATGATATCGAGGAAGGATATTCCACAGAAGTGTATAAGGTCGAGAATGAGGTATTATAGTACAGCATAAAATACGAGGAACAGTTTTTTTTCCTGCCAGACTGTTGGTAATCTGGTGATATTAAATGAGAATTACAAACTTATATTTACAAATGACATCAAAGAAATGCTTCGGAAAATGTTACAAAGATGCATATAACAGTTAACAATATATGTAAAATAAATTTCAACGAAGTCCATACAATGATACATCTACGAACTCGTAATACTTCATTTTTCTACGAAAGTTTTCGCGAAATATTCTTGGAATTTGCCACGAGAAAACGATTGCGGAGAATTTAGAGGTCATAAAAGAAATAAAGTGGCGGACGCATAGCAAGTATTTTATTATAACGAAAATGTTTTTTTTTTAAATTTACATCGCCAGCAATGTTTCATCGAAGAAATCCCATTAAAATTTCGAGAGAATCACCTTAACGGATTAGTGAAAACATTATCGACAATTTCCCATACTAAATGTAGGTTTCCTGTATATGACCTATTTCACGGACTAATTATGATTATAGGCGAACCTCTATAACACGAACGTTATGGGAATAAAAACTGGAGTTATAGAAAATTGTGCCAGCATATAGGAATGCTTATGAAAAAATGTTTTTTTTTAATATCCTCAATTCGAACTATTTACTTTCGATTTACCCAAATTGGAGACAAAACTTACAGAAATCTCTGGGCGCTACGTTTATCCATGTGCAAGAAGAAAGCGGCGGCGACTCTGCATTTTCGAAACCGAGTTTGCAAGTTATATTTTTATCGCGGGTAACCAACCGACGATAACGTTTTCCCCTAACTTTTTTTTACAACCTTAATGCTTATCTGCTAAGAATGAAAAAAAATCGAAATGATAAGACTTAAAAAACGCGACAGATAAATTAAAATCAACCGACAAGGACGGCGGGGCATGCTTTGTAGAGAATGTCCTCAAACACATTGGAATCCTTTAAAATAAAAGCGGATTTCCGCGTCATTTTTTTCTAGATCACCGGATTAGGCCGACGCGAATATTACTGAATTATAAACGAGGTCGACTGTGGAAACAATCGACTTCGAATGACCCTAAAGGCCCCTATTCACACACGGATCGGTCCGCGGACATGTCGGCGAGCATGTCCATTGTCGCCCACACACATACTTGGTCTGCCCAGACCGAACGGGTGGCAAGCTACAATACATTTTCTAATCGTTAAATGTGAATATGTAATCTACGATACGCTATTACCAGAGGTCAGCAACCTACGGCCCGCGGGCCTCATGCGGCCCCCGAGACCGTTCAACGCGGCCCGCGAAGCCATGATTAAAAAGTTACCGGTATAATTTAACACCGTCAATTCCATATTTTTCAGTGAAATTATGGTCTCAAAACCTTTTCTGGTGGAGTTTTAACGCTATTAAACTAATTAGGATTGATTTTCACTTATACTACGAGATCACAAAATCTCTGGGTAACATCTGATTTAAACGCCCATCCCGCCTGCCGGAGATCTCGTGATTTCCAATGCGGCCCTTCGCAGGTTATATCTCACGGACAAGTCCGCGGACCGATCCGTGTGTGAATGGGGACCTCAACATGCACTGTTAAGTGCATTTAATGCATTCCTTAATTGCTCAATCGTGAAGTATTCGCGTTGTTTTTGTAAGACACAAAGGGGAGTCCATCCGGACAACAATGAGAATACTGGATGCTGACTGGGCGGAAAGGGGGAAGAGGATGGGGTGGAAAGAGAGAGGACCAATGAGAATGCCCACCCGTTACTCTGTCATCCTCCCCTTGTCTTTAGCCTCTTCGCATAAACCTGTCCCCAACACATGAATGCACAAAACAGCTAGGAAAAAAATATTCGAACTAATCCTACGCTGGCTGTAGAGATCCATTGCAGACGGAACAGCCAACACTGAAAATTAAACTGTCTCTTTCTTATCTCGTCCTTTGATAAAAAGAAGTTTATCCGACGCGGCCTATATAAATATGTAAACTGTTTATCTAGGCGAGGATCGCGTGTCTAGCGGACGATGATCTCAGAAAACGTGCAGATCCTCTAACGGCCAATTAGAGTCGAAATGATGCAGCCTCTCTCTCTGCTCGGCAGTAAAACTCACGACGCAGAAAAAAATACTGCTTTTTCAGCTCGTTTCCTGCAAATTGGCGAACTTATGTTGATACTTAATCTTTCTAACGGTCTTCCCACGTCCGTTTTTAATGCGATAACGACAGTTGTACCGCAATTTACAAACATAGAAACTAATAGGGGTAAATATTTGTCTCTGTTGCTAAGACAATGTATGTCTGTAATTACCATATAATGTATTTGATCGTTTCATAATTTTAAAATAAAAATTTTAATATTTTTTAACGTCTTAAGATTACATTTCTCCAAAACTTCTTATCGAAGATACTTCTATATAGCACTTGGAAACGGAAGTGTGTGGATTATTTCCGTTGGAGAGGCACTGTATATCTTTACGAATTAAAAAGTTTTCATAAAGGAGATCTTGCTTTTGACTCACGATTCACATATATTCACATATAAACACATAAAATATACGTATATAATTTTTTTTCTAAAGAGTGCTTTCTGTTGCCTCCTGCTTCGATGAGTTTAATTCTTGTTTGTAAGATAATTTCGAAGCTCTATTAAATATTATGGCCTATGGCAAGTATTTTTATCATTATGATTTAAGGAGTTTATTGATGTAATTGTCCTTTTTTAACCCGAAATTTTAATATTTTAAACACTTGACGTTTTGCAAAACATTTCTCCATTTCCTGTTAGAAAGACAATTTTAAAGACAAACGAACTTTTATTTAAGCTTTACAAATATTTTCCGACGAAGTTTTCTCGTACAACCGAAAGTATAGATAAATAAATAAAGTTCAGGAGGGGAGACAACGGGCCGAATTTGGCATACAGACAAGACAAAATAAAGATAAAAAAAAGCAACATCAATATCGCTCTTATTGACATTTCTTGGTCGTATCCGCATTTATAAAGGTTAAGGTCCAAGCTTGAAAAAAAAACAATTTCAGCAGGTTAAAAATCATTCCCAGCCATGACTCGCAAGGACAAGGCCACAAAAAAAAATAAAAAAGGCTACTTCGGAGTTTCTGAAATATACGAGCAAAATTGACCGACGTTGTATTTCTATCGTGTAAAAAGGAACTATGTATCACCTTTTCCTTTGAATAAGCCGAATCACATTTTTGTGTTGCAAGGCCAATCTATATTCTCAACAGTAAAAGTCAAGGGACAGACATAACAAGACAGGAGGAGTTGAAACTTCAGTTAATAGATGGAGGAGTGTTATCGATTCCAACAAGGCCGTGGATTCCAATAGTATTGGCAACTTAATTCAATCTTCCTCACGTAGATGGCACGATCGCTCGACAGGCTAAAAGCCAGGAAATTTCGCTACAGGGACAGAGGGGTGGGGGTGTTATAGTCGATTCGCGCGAAAGGAAAAAAAATCTTTCTTTGGCGAATAAATCAGCGGCCTAACAATTTGTCTTTTTAAAAATTTAAAATCGAACACGCCATTCTTTTGCCGTCGTCACTTTCAGCAGGATTTATGCGATTCCTTTTTTTCGTTCACGCTTCCAAAGGAGACGATGTTAAAAAAAAAAGAGACGGCTGGAACGCGTTTTTCCCTCTCCGACCGATGCAATTTGAATTCAATGTAGAGGGAGAGAGGACGCGAGGTATGATAAGGTCAAAGGCGGGTACGAACCCATGAGGTCGACCTTGAAAAACAGATGGCGCGCCGCGCGGAAGGGGGGGAATCTCACAACAATGCGCCAGATTCGAAAACCTCCAGGGCCATTGTTTTTTTCCTTCTTCAAATGAACTTCTTTTCACAAGCGGACTCGGTAGAACAAAGCGGTCTTTATCGAAGACTAAATGATCCATACTGCCGAATAAAACGACAATTATTCGAAGGATTTCGTTTCATTGTAATGAACGAACCCTTATTGAAGAGTATGTAACAATAAGAAGCTCTTTCAATGGAAGTCACCTTTTTTCCTAAACTTTTGAAACTGACCGGCTATTCATTGCACTACCTCTTCGATACCCATTGCGCGTAGGCAAGAGGGAATCAGCAGGTCGTATAAAAAAAGAAGCCATTCATGAATGAAATGATTTTCTAAGATGTAACTGCCGTTAAATGAATTCGACATGCGCATACGATCATAGATTGCTTGATTACCACCGAGGGCGGCTATTCCATAGCTAAATTTCTCATCCTGTCTACTATTTTATGGCTCGAATGATTTAATTAAGGGGTGGGCAACCTTTTTCTACATGGCTTTGAAATTTGCAAACTTTGGCTGGCCAGATAATAGTTTAACCCTTTAACGTTCACGTATCCAGAGGATACTTTTTCGTAGATGAATGGCAGCTAAATATTTATACTTAATATAAAGTGACTAAATATTTAGGCACTTTATATTAAGTAGAATATTAATAATTAGTTGAATGTTTAATGGCTAAATATTTATCCACCTACATATTTTTTAAACTATGTAAAGGATTGGTTAAAAACTACTTCCTGTGCAATAAATTAAGCACTGTAAATGACTCCGATAAAAAACAAATTTTGCTGAAAAAAATTTGAGCACTCAAGAGAAAAATCTGGCGGGCAAAAGTTTAGCCACTAAGCGTTAATGGGTTAAGTAGGGGGTAACAAGAGGTTTTGGGTATCATATAAATGAAAATAAAGTCTAAATAGGAATTTTAGAGTTAATATTTTAATATGATAGGTTTCACTATCACAATATTGCCAAAATAATACAGGTTGTCCACACTGAAATGTAACAACTTCAACTTTGAAACATTATAATTTTTTTTAGGCATGAACGTGAGAATGTTGAATCTCGCACATATATAAAGAAATAAAACAAAAAAATATGGCACCTCAAACGTGTTACATTTCAATGCTCACTCATTAGATTTAAGCAATAAGATGATGTCAATGAGCCAATGTATTGTTTAATTTGAAAAAAAATCTGGCAGAGTTCCTCTGGCGATCATTTCGGTTACAAATCAGCCTTCCCCGGCGGTAAATTCCGTCGATTCTGAAATCTCGCAGACCTTAACTCCCAAGTCGCCCGTTAGAGCGCGCCATCGGAGAAAGCGAGGGGAGGAGTGGGGGGGAGGGGGGGGGGGAGAAGAAACCAGCCTCATTTACCGCGTTTGTAAAAAAATATGTATGACTCGCTTCCATTTATTTTATTATTTTTTTCTTTTTTTAAACCGCGAGTCGAAGCGAATATCGTCCCGCGATGAGAGGCGAATAATGTCTCCGAGAGGGGTAGGGGGAAAGAAGGGGGGGGGGGAGGAGAAGGACGTGGGAGAAAAAGGAGGAAGGGGTTTGGTCAGCTTTGCCACCTGCTTGCAGTCCGGTTAAAAAATAAAAAAAGATAGCTGACGGAATGACTGCCGAGTTTATAACGAGAATGATGATGCGAGCGGAAAAGGGGGTTGGATAGGGAGGGGAGGGGATGCGTCAACATAGGGTTGGTCGACCAGTTTCGTTTCATCTTCCCCTCCAACCCTCCCCCTCAATCCTACCCCCTCCCTCCCTCCTCTTTCCTTCCTTCCTCACCCTCCCTCTTTTTTCTCTCTCTCTACGCGAGGGGTGCCTTGAACCGTGAGGATCTGCACACGTCAACCTCCTCCTCCTGTGGCGTGTGCATCGTCGCATCGCTCTTTTTCCGTTCTATTGTTTGTTCCTCGTTATTATGCTCTCTCGCCCTATCTCTCTCTATATATATCTCCCTATCTCCCCCCCCCCCTCCCTCTCTCCTTCCCACCTTTTCTCTCTCTCCCCCTCCCCCTCACTTTACCACAATTACCGTCTTTTTATAGAAATTTTCCGATTTTGTAATTTGGTGTTTTGCTTATGTTTTTCTATTTTTTTTCTGGTTCTTTTCTGTGAAATTATTAGTACTATTTTATTCTCTTTTGTAACTGCTGATGAAGGGTTAAATGTAAGAAGGGACTATATAGTCTCAATTTCGCCCTAATAAAGTCGTTTGTCCGTCTGTCTGTCCCTCTCTCCCTCCCCCTCCCTCTCTCCCTCCCTCTCTCCCTCCCCCTCTCCCCCTCTATCTTCCCGTTCCAACTCGAATGTGTCGTGCCAGTACATAAAAATAACGAGCGTGGAGCGATTCGAACCGAAGAGTTATATAAGGCGCCTATTTTTCGTTGTTTTATTCTCTCGCGATTTTTACGTAACCCGCTGATCGGTGACCAAAAAAATGCGGTCGGGATTTTTGATTCCGGACGGATATGAGGACGGTGCAGTCTGAAAATATGGTCGACCCAGCTCTCAAGTCACAAAGAATGAAGATCGGCGAATCTTAATGACGTTAAATTTTTATTTAAAAAACGAGAGTACGTCGCAAAAATGCGTACTGATTTTTCCCAAATCGCACGTAAACATTCTAACGATATTATAAACGGAAAAGCAAACAAATTTATTATTACGTACAATTTGTGTCTTACGGTGAATTCCAAAATGTGCGTTTGAGTGGACTCTCCTTGATGCTTAATATCAACTGTGAAATTGTAAGAAAATTACATTTTCACTAAAAAAACTGATACATTTGCGTGGATAAAGGCTAGGATAGCATATTATAAATAAAAAAGTATACAAATTATGTTTAATTGTTTTTAGCTAACGATTGACTCATTTTGTTTTCATGTGTTTTTATTATGTTCAGGAGCCTCAAATCTTATAGTGGGCCGGGTCCCAATGGACCTCAAATAGAGCCCAGATTTACCACGAGGCGAAAATTCATCAGTTTATAGTAGTTCGAGTTAAGGCGATATCGAGATCGTACAACTCGTTCAATTAACGGCACGTTTTTTTCCTAACAAAGCAAATTCGAGTAATGCTTCGCGCTCACGAAGCAACGTACGGAACGCAAACGAAACTGTTTAATCTTTTTCCTTAGTCAAAGGAATACATATGGAACGTACCTTACCGTTATAAAATTTTTTAAAAATCCCGAAACCGATTTTTCTTCGCGACCTAGATGCATTCTAAATATAAGGAGAGAGAAAAAGGGAAAACTTCGTATGTTAGCTTTTAGTGAAAACTTAATGAGCTACGCGTATCATCTCGGAGTCGTATGGATTCTCGCTTTTATTGCACACCACACGGGAGTGGAACTGGGAAGTGGCTCGCTAGTGCATTTGAGAGAGAATGCGCACGTTCCTGTTTACTTTTCGACGCGACGGATTCTGTCGTGATGGCGCATCACCGCTCGTCTGGCTGGCTATTACTACCTAAATAATGAATCCAGGCGGAGGACGCAAGATTTGAAAATTCAGTTCCGTTAAAAATCGGCGAGTTAATTTTCTTCCAACGATAAATTCTTACAGTTTTTTTTGTAAAAATAATATCGCTCGCTTATTCTGTTTGTTTGTCTGTCCGTCTGTCTGTCCGGGAAATATCTCCGAAAATCCTGCAACTTGGAGAAGCCAAATTTGTCTTGGAAATTGTAGAAGTTTTTTTTAATAAAAAAAAACTGCGTGTTTAGGTATGCAAATAAATTTATACAGGGTGGGCCAAAAAATGTATCCGATTTCAAAATGAAATTACAAGGTAACCGTAGAAGATAGGATTGAATAATATAGTGAATTAATCAGGAAAAAGTACGAATATTTTTACTAAATAGCCCTTTTTGTCTTAAGTTCAAAATGTCCCCGATGATTATACTACAACAGCTATAGCCGATATTACACTGCAATCAGCAACGCTACTACACACATTCCCAATTCAAAGGTATCAGAGATATCTCAGAATTAGTTTTCACTTTCTCCAATATACATAGTATAGAGAAAGTATTGTTTCCATGAAAAAATTCGAAATCGAGATTTCAACGGAAATACACACGATTTTACGTCACGTTGCCATGGTAAATGACATGTTTGTTTCTTTCGTATGCTTATCAATAAGCTACTGTAAGGGATGTATTTTAATGAAACCCAGTACCTGTCAGATAAATCGGAATACGAAAGTTGAATCAAGTTTACTGGTGTCAGTTCACACTAAAATATGTCTGGCATAACCCGGGCATCGCCGGGTACTTTCAGCTAGTTGGAAATAAATATGAAAGACGCTTCTATAAATTGGTTTTTCTTTCAAACTCATATCACAGTTCGTTTATTTAAGTTTTGAATTTTGAAATCGGGTAATTTTTTTGGCCCACCCCGTATAAAATTATTTACAAATTTCCAGTTTATAAAATGAGGTTTCGGTATGAAATGGCTCTATACTCATCTCACGATATTTTAGAAGCATAACATTCAAAAATAATTTTAGGGGGCGAAGACCTTTTAAAATCTTCACTTCGGATGTCGCAAGACCTTTCTCTCATTATTGGCAGTTAAAAGACCAGCGAATTTCCACTGACCTCTGACACCATTCGGACGAAATTCGACGAGTGCTTCCTCAACCTGTTCTTTTTGCTACTATAGGGGAATCATTTATGTTAATTAAGTGACGCAAGACTTGGTATCAAATGATTTTTGAATCTCTTGGAAAGGAATGATTTTTTCCCTGCTTCGAAATTTAACCAGCCCAGATCTCCGAGAAGAACCACTTAAAAACTACTCGTCTCAGGCATCTTCAAATAGCCACGACAAAGTTATTTAAAAAAACATGCGCATTCCGGCTACAAAGCAGCCGTCTTCAGTGGTGATTCACCGAAACTAGATTCTTAAAGAAGAGATAATAGTAGACTCTAAAAGAACCTTTCTATTAGAATCCATTTTCGCTTAAATACCACAATGTGCATCTGGTTTTTTATAACTTTGTTTTGTCTATTGGAGACAAGTACTTTATTAAGTCGTTTACCATCTCCCATCTGCCTCTGTCGGATTTATCGATACTTCAAGGGGAAAGTTCTCAGGGGTATCACTACATCATTGTTGTAACGTCCTCAGATTTAATACGACAAATACCATGAATACCTACCAATTTATAGGACTTATTATTTTCCTAAAAGTTTTAGGGCAAAACATGGGAGGCCTCCTATAGTAGGATATTATATATTTCCCAAAACGACAAGACGAAAAAATACGATGTATAAATTAGAAGAAAATTATTTTAATCCAGGAGCGGCCCAAAAGATTTCGGCGCCCCGGATGAGATTGAATTTCAGCGCCCCCTTCAGGTAGACGTAAAAACTCATATTTCATTTATCGCTCCTTATAAATTGAAGCGTTGACTGCGATAAGAATGAGAATGCCACTGATATTAGCCTCTTCCGCGATATGCTATCCAACATTACTCCATTTGCAAGCAACGCATAGATAGTTTTTCGGAAAAAGAGAGTGGCGCCCTGTATTTTGGATCCGCCCTGCGGAATACAATAAAATTACACAACTCTTATCATAAAAAAATACCAAAATAATACGTGGAACGAAATATGGAGAGTTTTAATAAAAGTCGTAATGAAATTTAAAACGTAAATAGTAGGTTATGCTTATAACGAAATCACATTTTAAAATCACAAATAAAAATCCGTGAAATTCTTTGTTTTGGAGCCTTGAGCACGCATTTTTTTGCACCTAGTGAGTGGCAAATCAGCCCCTTTCTGCGACTGTCTTAGATTGGTAGAATATATATGTGTCCTATATACGATTGAACTGGAATTTTCCTATAATTTTAGACCAAAAACCGACCTGCGTCCTATACACGGGTAATTACGGTAATGATCGAGCTAAGAATTACCAGTTCTTATTGGGAAAGCATATAGTCTTCGGAAATTTAGAAAGGAAAACAGCGCTCAAAACCTCATTGCTCTCCTTCCATATAATTCTACAATTACGATCAAGATCGAAACCGAAGGAAAACTCCTAGCAGTCGTTACACGCTTAAGAGCGTGCGTTGTGACCTCTCGCGTCATCGAATTTCTCGCTTCTTTTTTTTCTTCTCATTCGCGATGGCCTAAAAAGAAATAACGACCGAGGAGTGCGTCATTATTGCACCCGTTTTTATTTCTTTTTTATCTCCTCTTTTTCGCGAAGGAAATATGGCCGGAAACAATGGGATTTATTGCGTTGTTATCTCCACCGCCTTTGGCTTCATTCATCGGTTCGCTATTGGTAAAAATCTGGTGTGCTCGTCGAGTAAATGTGAAATCAAGCGTAATTTATTTATTTTTAATGCTGACGTAAATTTATCGAGGAAGATTTTCGAAATGTTGAACTTGAAATCGAGGATGATCCTGCAGATCTGCATTATGCTCCTAAAAATTAAGTTAACTATTATTTTAAAAGGCATATTAAAAGTTTCAATTCACAATAAACGTTATTTTATTAGCATGGAGAGTTGAAAAATCGTTTCACGACAAAATTTTATCACAATTAATCTCATGTCGTCGCAGTGTTAGGCAACGATAAACATAAGAGGAATATCTTTAACGTAGCCAGGACAGAGTTCCCAAAAACTTGATGAGTCCGAGGACCCCCTCTTAAGACAACCGACAGCACAGTGACCCCCCCTTTGACCATTTACATAGATCAATGAATATAAAACGTAATATAATTCTCAAAATATTATAAATACCTAACCATTTGCGCAAAAAATTATTTTTATTCTTAAGGCAGATGTACTCAACCTGAAGGTCTCGAAGACGGAATGTTTTTGGTTATTTTTATTATGTACTAGTGTATGTTCCCGTTGAAATATCAACGAAAACTTATAAATATTTGTATTATCTAAAACGTAAAATGCTTGATAATTTGAAAATATAAAAGTTGAGACATTATTTTTAATTAAGTTTATATTATTGCCTTCCTCCATCTCTCTGCCTCTCACTCTCCCCTCTCTCCCTCCTCCCTCGGATTTTGAGGTCTAACAATAAAATTAGTCACCATGGCAACATTCCGTTAAAATGGCAAGATTTCCATAAAATATGTAAATTAAACGTTTAACATGGGATACTTCGAACTGTGGGCGAAAAAAGATGAACAGAATAAGAGATTTTATAATTTTTTCTTCAAAATGGTTCAAATCCGAAGGTAGTAGGTTAATTCCTTCTAATTTTAATTTCCAAATGAATAAAAGCCTGCACGTCGAAAAATCGCGTTTTACATGTTAAGTAATGGGAAATGGAAATGCCTCCGTTGGTGTCGAACCAAGGAATTTTTTCGCGATTTGAATTCGTCATCACCTGAGAGTGTTAATCAAGCATCCCTGCCAAATTTCGAGTTTCTATCTTCATTACTTCTCGAGTTATTAGCGTTTAAGTTAGCGTTATAGACAGAATTGCTTTTTATTATAATGATACCAGTACGTGCGTTAAGACAATCATATTCCGTATCTCTGGGAAAAAATTAACACAAAAATGTACGGGAGCGAATCCGAGAACGGTAAATTAATGCAGAATAAAACGCGTTTCCATGTAACGTAAATACGTTCTGGTTCACTTTAAACAGGAATTGTCCCACAAAAATTAGGGTTTTTTTTACACATTCAAATTTATCGTTTGGAATGGACTGCTTTATCCGACTATGACGTTTGTTTCCGCAAAAAGGAAGAGGTCCATAGACTGCAGGGAGAGAGGAGAGGAAAAAAAAGAAATAAACTGAATCTTTCGTCCGTGAACTTCCACGATCCACTGCATACCTACTGACGTCGTGGTTCATTCGTGCCTAATGACGTCACGGATCGCATATTCCTCTTCTCCTTCCTCCTCTCCTTAACTGTGTACGTGATATTCTTCATGCAAACAAAAAGACCATTAGAAAGAGCGAGCGCGGGTAGGTGGGAAAGATAGAGAGATAAAGAGAAATGACAAATAAATCGCGAGTTTTCCGAGATAAATTGCAAATTAAAGATATGGGATGATCCGAGGAAATAATAAACTTTAAAAAAAAAAGATTCTGAGCTTCACTCGAGTTAGTCATGAATACGTTTTTTTTAATAGGAATTCTTCGCAAAATTAAAAAGAATCGCATTTTAGTGAAAAATTTTCATAGGAAAATATTTTTGCGTCGACCACGCAGAAATAATCGAAAGAGATTTCCCAATCGAGTCGGGAAATGTCGACACGTCATCTTAATTTATATATATATACACACACACACACACACATACATATATACATACATATACACACACACATACATATATACATATCTAAATGCTTGTTAACGAATTTAACTATTAATTCCTGTATGTATGCGTGTGTACGAGCATACACGGTCCAAACTTCATTAACTTCAAAACATTATTTATTTTCCAAGACGTACATACTACTTATCTACAGAAACCCTTGAACCATCTATAACTTACGCTCCTCTTTTATTGATATCCATATGTAACCTTTATAATCATTTTCTCCATATGGCGTATTATCCTAGCTACCGCATCGAAGTTTCGAAATTAACCCACGTTTTTTTTTTGCCTGTTATCTCGTCGGAATCTTTTCGTTGACCGCGTGCAATAGCTTCCTTTCCGGCACATATACGGGTAACTGCCCTTTTGCCTATCTCTCTTTACCTCTTTCTCCCTTCGTGGTTCCCAGTATTGTTCGAACGCGCAGTTATACAGGGTATTTCCTAACTCACTTTCCAATTTTATTATATAACGCAGGGTTTCCCAAAACTGTGTTCCGCGGAACACTAGGGTTCCGTTCTTCTTTCTCTTATTTACACTTGTAAATTGTATACTGTAAGATACATTAGCTATATAAATAAACATTATAACGATTTTAAAGTTTATTTTCTTGCGATTAGGCTTACCATATCTTATTTAGGGTTCCGCGAGAAGAAATATTTGAATACGTGGGTTCGGTGACTTCACAAAGTTTGGGAACCACTGATTATAACGTATGGAAAACTTCATGAAGCAGAAAGTTAAAACAAAAAGTTTCTGACAGAAAACACACACTTAAGTTTCATTCTGCAAGCGTTCTGTGTGTGAACCACCCGTCACTCGGCAGGCATCCAAGTGATAGTCCAATTCACGGAAAACATTTTCCAGCATATCCGGTGTAATTGCGTCAATGGCTGTGCGAATCCATCCAATGAGTTCGGGTATCGTTTGTGGCAATCGTGGCACATAAACTTCGTCCTTCACACATCCCCAAAGGAAGAAGTAACATGGGGTGAGGTCGGGGAATCTCGCAGGCCACGCAATGGGTCCCACCCCTTCCTATCCACATGTCTGGTAAGATTTCATCCGGGTAAAGCCCGAACGTTCAAACCCCAGTGGGGCAGAGCCCCGCATTGCTTGAAAATCTTATCACTGTTGGGAAAATCATCTTGCAACTGAGGCATTACGGAACCCTAAAGCATATCGAGTTACACTGCAGGCGTTATTGTTGCCTCAGCAAAAAAGAAAGCACCGTCGATTTTCTGCGAGGTCATCGCACAAAACACATTGACCTTGGGACTGTCACGCATCTTCTGAACAGTGCTGTGTGGACGTTCATTGCCCCAAATTCTGATGTTGTGTTTGTTGACTGTACCCGACATGAAATGTTGCTTCATCAGATAACACCAACCGATTAAGCACCGAGTCATTTTCGCCCAGGGCATTCAGCATTTCACTGCAGAATGTCATTCGTTCAATTTCGTCACCTTCAGTTACAATACAATGAAACGAAACTTGAAGGTATGATCTAATGGATGCTGTTTGTTTCAACTTCCTACTTCATGTAGTTTTCCATACATTATACAATCAAATTGGAAAGCGAATTATGAATAACCCTGTATATACGTATATTTTTTGCCTTCAGTTCTTTAACACCTTCGTGTTGAAGTCGGAGTGAAACACGCACGCAAGGAGGGGCAGCGATGAATAAATTTTTCTTATAATTATACTCGTTCTACCACAAAATAGCACATTTATTAAATAATATCTCGATCGGTGAATTATAAAAGAATCATGTGTTCTACCTTTTCATATATAATAACGTTTCCTTGAAAACCTTCCAAAAGAAACGCTTTAAACCCAATATTTCAAAACACCGAAAAAGATTAATAAAATAATAACATAAAGGAGAAACGTTATTTTTTACTGTTTGTACTTTATTGCGCAAAATTATATTTTCTTATTTTACGAATTAAAATCAGTGTGCTTTTGAAGATATTTTCAAAGAGTATATTTTTTCATCTTCCTACAAGACCAAAGCCTGGATCCGCCCTTGTTTAAATGATTTCCGACAATATTACATACAATGAGAAGGAATAGCTACCTCGAGCGAAAATATACACTTCATAGAAACTTACTAAAATTGTTTTATGGCATTCGTTTCATATCTAAATATGGGAACTTCCTGTCGATATAATACAGTTTAAACTTTGCTGCGATATTACCTTTCTAAATTCGAATATTCGAAAAATGGAAAAAAACGGTAATCCTCACTGCATTCCTATAAAACTCGCTAAAAACATCTGTAACTTTGTGCTAGCAATAATATGAAATAACACAACAACAATTTCAACCGTTTTATTCGAATACCTATAAAGTGACTTAAGTTCTACATGGCTACATTTACGAGACTAAAATTATTTTCGTCTTCGTTCACGAGTTTCGGGTTACGAAGATTAAATCCGGAGTTTAGGTACCAACTAATTGGCCATGTAGCGATTGAAGGATAACTGAAATACGTTATTATATAAATATTAAAAGCGTAGATAATGCCACAAATCGGCTGATATACACCGCAATAACGACTCGAATACGACCCAAATCTTTTTAAAAAATATCGAACACAATATACCAGTCCTACATTAACGGTTTCGAGCGCATGGATACACAGGCACACAAACACATGAATAATAGATAAGTCACTGACTTTGAGATGACAGAAATAGAAAGTAGAAACGTCTTATATATATACATATATATATATTATAGATATATATATGTACATAGGCGAAAACGCAACACGAATTCATTTAACACGGATAGATTTCTTTCACCTACCGACCGAAGAAAAAATGAGAAATTCTCGTTGACCTTTGAAATAGTCAGGTTTTCTGCTTTCACGCATAGTCAATAGGTTTTTTTCCTCCCCCTCTCCTTTTTCCCACGCGTTTTTCTTATCCAGGTCACATTTAGATATGACCCGCGAAAGTAGTTCTCCCGTCCAAAACTTAGCAACGTCCTTAGAAATTGCGGTCGGACTATTACTGTATCTTTAAACGAGTCGAAGGTTAGACACAAATGACTCGTATGAAATTCGATCAGTGGGATCGAAAATGTCTAATGGACAACCAGGTGTCTCTCACAGTAGACGTATAGGGCAATCGGGTTTTGAAGTGTCTCATTCTTCGAAGGACGAGCTGGAAAAAAGAAAACTTTTTTAACACAGATGATTTACGATCAGGTGGCTAGTTTTTCTTTCTTCAAAGCAACTCGACTAGAGAAACCTGGCTTCGCCAACGTGACTGCGATAAATAAAGATCGATCTTTTCGATCCTAGTATGAATAAATCTCTTTTTTTCATGTGCCGCGTCCACCCTTGAAGGTCCCTATCATCGTAATTATAATTCCATTATTTCAAAACTCCTAAATTCCTAACCACATCCGTATCCTGGGTTACCACCTCTCCGGGTTTGAACCGGAGTCTCCGTGTCTTGAGACTTGTCTCCGGGTTAAGGGTATAATTCTCCGCGTCAGCAACACACACGAATCAGCGTGGAATTTATCGATAAATAAATACGTTCCTTAAAACTGTATTAATACTAAATAACTTTCGTGTATCAATAACTTAAATATAGCAAAAAAACATGCGTTTCTTTCTTATATGAGAATCTCCGGGTCAAATTATGATATCGTCGGGTCAGATTAGAAAGTCTCCGGTTCACTGACGAATTTGAGGTGGCAACCCTGACTGTGTTATAAGATCGGACAATGATCGGTTCAGACATCCATACATTAAAAGTCCTGGGAGCGTTCGAACATCTGTGGATAGGATTTGTGAATGAAATTCCGAGAATTAAAAAAAATAAATAAAATAAACCGATAGAGAGGCATCCAGCCAAACGGTAAATGAGATGCGAGAGAGCGAAGTCCCTTGACTGCCGACAGGGAGAGAATCGACATTCTGAACGCGCCATAAGTCATTGCGTTCGGACGCTTGCTAGGTTTTTATTCATTAATTCAACCGCTCATCTCAAACCACCCGACCCATCGCTGACGTCACTCTCGGTTACTAAAAAATGCAAGAGGAAGGAGCAATAACCCATATCTCCTTATGTATTCGGTGTATTTTTGACCACAGTCAAAATGACTGACTAGGTTAGGCTTCGCGCCAAGAACATATTTTATCCAAAAACTAAAATAGACGAAGGGACATAAATGTGTGTGTGTGCGCGCGGTGTTCGTCCTTGGAACAATATCGAGCTTTGTAAGATTTTTATGAAAATCAAGGAAAGAAGTGATCTATGCTCTCGAAGAACAGTGTGCTTGACGAGTTTTAAAAAAACGCTATAAAGAATGTTCGGATTATTTATCGCTTTGAGCTAAGATCGCATTTTCTAAATGCTTAAAAAGTTAGGAAAGTTTATACGGTGTATCGCAAATTTCTTTGCGATGGTGTGTTTGAAACTAAACGATAATATAGTTTGAACGAATGCACACCATAATACAGCTAAACACATGGACTTGATTATGTGTCTACTAAACATGTCTTCCCTCTTCTAAGTTGATGCTTAATAAAAGGAGCTACGCAATTTTAGTATATATATATATACACTCTTGTGCCGAAGAAGGGCGGATGCCCGAAAGCCCCAAGCAAAAGCCTTCCTCTATCGCCATGGACGTCCACAACACCAAGTAAGTGCCCACTGGCTCCCTCCTATCCCTCAACTATTAGTTGCAATCCTATATATATATACATATATATATATATAAGTTTATACGAGCTGCTACGAAGATGATTTTCGTGGGTAACAATAAAAGAACATACAAGAATTTTTTAAAGTTCAAAGTGAATGGCGACATTCTTGTTAGATTTCTTTGGAAACGGTTACTCCGACAAAAAAATGCAGAAGGAAAAAAATATTATAGGTCTACAAATTTCATTTAAAGACTTTTTTTACATGAAAATTATTTCACGAGATACGATGGAGAGCCCATTCTTTTATTTTAGTCAGGTGGCACCCATGATTGTATTACGTGAACCAATTATTTTATTTTCTGATTGCCTTTAACCAAAAAGTCCTTAATACCAAATTTCACGAAAATCCGTCAAGTAGATTCCATTGCGTCAGATCCAAAACATTTATGTCTGTCATCGTCCCGTCTAATTAAATTTCGTGATGCGGCGTGTTCGTTGTAATATATCGATTCTAAAGTATCGCTTAAAGTAACGGAACCAGCCTTTTAAAAAAAACCGTTATTCGAATTCGGTAGTTGTTCGGATGGGGGAATGATCCGAATCTAAGGGGAAATTGCATCAACCCGACCGCGCCTTAAATAACGTAACGTTCCGTCATCGCCAGAGAGGAAGGAAAAATAACAAAAAAAATAACTTCGTCGTTTCCTGAATTAACAGGAAAATAACGAAAAAATGCATCGATCGAAATAAGATATGCAAGCAACTTACAATTATACTACTATACATAAATGTGTTATATATATTTTTTTTTATGCGGTGAAAAATAAACAACAGCAAAATTTTAACGCCCTTAAGTTTCTTTTTTCGAATGGCCATATGGTCGGAATCGAACTGATCAAGTAAGATAGTTCCAACAGCTGTGAAAATGCACTATTCGGCTTCAAATCGGCCGCCATCAGTGGCGATTCACCGATAGCAAATTCTGAAAATGAACTTCGAAAAGCTACGGTGAATCACCACTGATGATGGCAGCTTCGTAGCCGAAATTATCACCTGGTATCTCCAATCTCGTATCGTCTATAAGAAGCTATGCCGATGAAAGAACACAGAATAACAAGCCATGTTTCCCGAAAACATTTTTTACGGACTCAGGATCATCTCACAAACCCTCGGTAAAGATTTATTTTTCACGGTCACGTCTATAACGAATAAACTTGATAATGTTAAACAAACCACAGTCAACGTGCACTCAAAACGATAAGACCGAAATACAATGGGTCGTCTATTCTCCATAGCGGTTCTCGTGACTGCGATAAAAACATCGTCAATTTATAGCGGCCAATATACGAAACAACGAGAGGATAAATTTAACAAATAATAATAATAACCGCCATGGGACCTTTCTTTTCCCTACGCGGGTATTCATAAAGAACAAGTGCCTCATTGCACTGCTTAAGTTTAAAAAATAATCGGTAACTAAGATTAACTTCAAATGCAACAAAACTCCGTTTTGCGTCCATGGGAGGCATCCTCGCCGTAAATCGGATTCCAGCGATGTGGTAAACTGAAAAGTTTATTTTTTGGAATCTAGTCTGGGAAAATCTCTTCGTAAATTATTTTAGATTTACACCTGGCCCTTCCATAATCCGGGATCTTATAACATGGATTCGCTGGAACGCGTTTTTTATACCAAAATTTCGGATAACGAGGTTTATGTTCGCATTGACACGATTTTGTCGGATTTGGCACGTGGAATTTCAGATTGCCGAGCGAGGAAGAGGCATTCTGGAGTGCTTTGTTTATAAGCTTATAATATATAATCAACAACAACATTATTATTATTATTTGCACAATACGTATGTATTAAAGAGCGGTTAGGATTTTTTTAGGTCTAGTGGGAGATGTCTGAGGGAGCATGCAATACAACTCTCAAAGCAAGGTTCACGTAACACGAATTCACATTGCGCATATTCATATTACACGGCATTTTTTCGAATCGTATCCCCCGCGTCATAGGAGGGCCGAAGTATATTTAATCGAGTCTCGTCGACAATTAACGCTAATTACCACAGCGTCTTCGCGGAAAGAAACAAAAAAATCTCTTCCCGGTTACCGCGGACGACGATTCAAAGCCCTTCGTCGTTCAAACAACTCGACGGACGCGCAAAATACTTTGGCGAGAAAATTTGCGCGAATTATAAAAAAGAAACAAGGATGGGAAAAATGTTTCGATTTCCGAAGGGAAGGCGATAACAGTGACCCAAGAATTTGCGTTCCCAATGCTTCTCTCTCCCTCTCATTCGCATTTTCCTCACTCTTTTCCGTCCCACTCTCCTTCTGAGCCAACTGCTCTTTCTCAAGGTCTCATATAACGCCGGAACCGTACTCAACGAGCAGCGCCTGAGACATCGCGCGTCGTGCTGATATACGATGGAAACTCCGCGGGTCACGTGATAGCCACGAAGTTTTTTTTAAAACATAACGGCCGAGTAAAAATTTTAAAAAATCCGTTAAAAAAATTCGCCTGTTCGAAAAACGTTGCGAGGAAATTCTTCTTCGTTAAGTTTCGTTATTTTGTTTTTCAATGCGTGGTGTTGTGCGTTGTGAAATGGAATTTATTTTTTTAAAAAAAAGATACAACCTATTAAATCGCACAATCAACCATTTGTAGTCCTTAAAAGTCAAGGCCCCATTTATAAGATCAGCATTTATCGTCAACATACTTTTATTTGTGCAGCAGCACTAATTATTTTGGTTTTCAATTACGGGTGAACATGCGCGAGATTATTGTTGTGAAATTGAATTGAATTTAAAAGAAAATAAGCTTTGCCTTGTATTAAATCACATTAGTAAACTTTTGTAGCCGTTTGAAGTCAAGGCCCATTTTATAAGACCAGTATTTGTTGACAAAATTTGTTGTCAACATACTTTTTTTGTCCTGCAAAACTAAATTCATTTGTTCAGCATCAACGGCTATATGATAGGTCCAAGAGTGGAAAGTAGGGCTGTTCGAAATATCTGACGCAATGGTGTACTAATATTTACAGCAATAATTCCACGCGGTTAATGAATACAGTCAACATCGGAAACGCTTTCAATTTGGTAGATATAAATTTTTATTGGCAATAAAATCGAGATTTAATTCAAATCGTCACTATACATTAAAAATAAATAATATGATCACGTAAAGGAAAATTTATAGCTTTCCCAATTTCTGCGTACCAACTGTTGGGTTTCCGGGGAATCTAAACTGATGGCGTTATTGGATTAGCTCTTGCAATAACCTCACTGCATATATATATATACTTTCAATTTTTGCCATGATTGGTATTATTTATGCTTTCAAGCGTTGCTGCTGCTGAACGTAAGCAGGTTTTCAATACGCAGCGAAGTTGACTGCAATGACGACATCTTTCATTTCAATGAAATAGTTGTTTAAAAATGTGAATTTTGTGCAACTTTTCGACATTGTAAAGTGATGTGCGAATGGGGAAGATTTTTAGCGTTTTTCATTCTTAAATTTTTACTTCGCATTTCATTTTTGTATTTTTGGCGAAGAATCGAAACAATTTAAATCGCAAGACCTCGACTGTCCATTGTAAACAAAATTGATAATTAGCAGCAAATATTTCCCTGACACAATTCGTGCAAATTGAGGTTCCACAAATACCTAGAATTACTTTGCCTTCCCGATATGCCATAAACGCGTGCGTTAAAATCAAACTCCAGGCGCTATAACGGGACTATATGCTTCGTCGGAATAGAAATAGGATATGTCACTCGCAAGGAAACCTCAGCAATGTAAAGAAACTAGACAAAACGGGACTTCAGAAGCAAAACGCTTACTAACAAATCACTTACGATAATCTTCAAATTAATATAATAAATACCCTTGTTCTTAAAAAGTTAAATGAAATTTGCCCATCCCAAAATAAACATCAGGGTAAGAACGCCGCAGTTGGGCGCACCTGAAGCATTGGTGTTTCTGTTCGCGACCCAGTTTGAAAATAATCGCGCATCGGTTGCTAGGGAATATTTCAAGCTATTGGAATTTCTCAATAGTGAGGCCATCACAAGTTTTTCTTCGAAACTCTAAAAATTGTTCGGAAACGGGGGAAATAACACGAAAAAAATATTTTGTCGAATTAACGAATTATATTAAATTAGAAATACGTCTCATTTTAAATTTATTTAGGAAATATGCCTGTCCAATAGGAAACTCGAAGTCACACATTACCTTATTAAACCACGACGCATAAAAAAATAATTCAACAAAAGCGATATTTTTCTTCAGATCGAAAATTGCGAGATTATTCAAAACAGAAATGTATTCATCACTAATATCACCTTTTAAAGTTGATTTCCTTCGTTTATAGCGCTAAAATTTAATGACGAACGCGAAGGACACCTGCGACGTTCTATAAATGTTTCATAACAAGACATTCATCAACGTCGCATGACAGGCATAATAAAGGGCGAAAGAGTATATTACGAAAGCTACTGAAGCTTTCGAGCTGTAACCATGAAAAAAAAACAAAATAAACACTAAGAAAGCATAATACGGTCGAACTTTTATAAGTCGAACGTCTTCCATAACTCGAAGTGAATTCATTTCACGGGACAAAATATTTTTCGTGTTATTTTTTCTTCTGTGACTCGAACTGTTCACAAGTCGAATATTTCCCTTGAGGTTCGACTTAACAGAAGTTCCACTGTACATAGCGAACGAGATATAAAACGCAAAAAGAACGCCTAAGCCTAAGTTTTTCGAAATGACGACATACAAGACGTATCCGCAAGATACTACCCATTATTTTGGAATAGGTCGAGGATGTTTTGAAGTCCTTTCATCTTACTGCAGGAGAGTGCAACCTTTTTACGTTTCGGGCCGCAATCATACACGCGACTGCTGCAAGTCGAAAATGCCTTGATATTACATCGGAACATACTCTGGAGATCGTACGTGATTTTAAATATGTAAAATGACGTTTAAATCATTTTTAGCGTTAAAACGTCATCAGGATATGTGTTATGACGACAACATGATATATATATATATATATATATATATATATATATATGTATATGTATATATACATACACTTACTTATATATAATCTTAAATTGTACAAAATTATTTGCAATAAATACTGCAGGCCAAAGCTTCGCGGGCCGCAAAAAACGCTCTAGTGAGCCGCGGGTCGTCCAGGTTTACAGGTTTATAGAATCACATCAGGATTCGCGACGATACGGATAAAAAAACTTTCAACATTAAAAAAAAAAAAATCCGACGCAACCCATCGCACTTACCCGTTCGAACGAAAAATAATAAAACAAAATCGAAATTCCAGAGAGAGAGAGAGGAAACCTTCTGTTGCCATGGAAACCGGAGTGGTTCGGAAAAGTATGGCGAGAAAGAGATGGGCGGTTTCAGAAACGCTCCAGGAGAAGTACCCCGAGCTCAGACAAATGATTAATGGCGTAAAGAAACAATTATAGGTTCGAGTAAAGTAAAAAAAAGAGTATCTGAGGTACGGGAGTGATTCTTCGGCGGTTTTCATTCCGACGAATAAAAAAATCCATCATAATGGAGTATGACGACTACCTTTCGCTGTTGAAATTCGCCCCTTAGTAACGAAAAACGCTTCGTGGCAATAGAGGCTAATTCTATCGCCATGTGAAATGAGTCACGTAACGAAAGGAGAGAAAGGAAAATGAGTGAGGAAGAGGAGTGCGAGAGGGAGAGGGTAAAGAAGAGAGGGAGAGAGGGGGATAGAGCAGAAAGGATGGAAAGATAATGGAAGAGAGGACGCAAATGAAATTGAAATATAGAGAAGAACAAATTGGAAGAGGAAATGACATCAATAGAGTGTGGAGAGATAAAGAACCATGAGCGGGGCAATGATGAAAGAAAGAGAAGGGTGGAGGGGAGAAAAGAGTGGGGGAGAGAAAGGTGAAGAGGAAGAGGGTGAAGGAGAGAGGGAAAGGGAGGGATGGGGAGGGAAGAGGAGGGGGAAAAGGGAAGGGGAAGAGGAGAAATAGGGGGTGTAGAGAGGGGGGAGAAGGAAAGGAGATAGTAAGGGAGAGGGAGGGAGATAGAAAGAGAGGAGAAAGAGAGGAGAAAGAGAGGAGAAAGAGAGGGAGGGGGAGAGATAGAGGGGAGGAGAGAGAGGTGGAGGAGAGAGAGAGGGAGAGGAGAGAGAGAGGTGGAGGAGAGAGAGAGGGAGAGGAGAGAGAGAGGGAGAGGAGAGAGAGGGGGGAGGAGAGGGGGGGGGGGGAGAGGGGGGGGGGGGGAGAGGGGGGGGGGAGAGGGGGCGGAGAGGGAGGAGAGAGAGGGCGGAGAGAGAGGGCGGAGAGAGAGGGCGGAGAGAGAGGGCGGAGAGAGAGGGCGGAGAGAGAGGGCGGAGAGAGAGGGCGGAGAGGGAGGAGAGAGGGGGGGAGAGAGAGAGGGAGGAGAGGGGGAGGAGAGAGGGGGGAGGAGAGAGGGGGAGGAGAGAGAGGGGGAGGAGAGAGAGAGAGTAGGAGAGGGGGAGGAAGGGGAGGAGGAGAGAGGGGGAGAGGATAGAGGGGGAGGATAGAGAGGGGGAAGGATAGAGAGGGGAGAATAGAGGAGGGGGAGAGAGAGGGGAGAGAGAGGGGGGGATAGAGAGGGGATAGAGAGGGGGGATAGAGAGGGGGGATACAGGGGAGGGAGGAGGGGGAGAAGAGAGAGGGGAGAGGGGGAGGAAAGAGAGGGGGAGAGGAGGGAAAGAGGGGAAGGGGAGAGGGGAAGGAGAGAGAGATGGGAGGAGGTAGGGAGAGGGAAGATAGATGGGGAGGGAGAGGGGATGGAGATGGGTGAGGGAGAGGGAGGGAGGGAGGGGTGGAGGGAGGGGAGGGAGGGTTGGAGGGAGGGGAGGAGGGAGGGGGAGGAAAGAGGGAGAAAGTAAGCGGAAGAAAGAGGGAGAAAGGGAGAGGAAAACAGAGAAGTGGAAAGGGTAGAATGAGAGAAAGGGAAGGAAAGAGGGGTAGAGAGCGAGTGCAGGGGAGGGTGGGCTGGGAAACCTGTCCTGGAGTGCATCTCCCAGATATTGGCACTAAACAGGCAGCAACCAGTCTTGCTGTCTCCTCACCATGAAGCGGACGGTGACGCCCGTGAGAGTGGCGCCCCGCCGCGGACCAAAACAGAAGGACCACGACACGAGACAGCGTGCGCGATCTCTCTCTCTCCCCTTCCCCCCCCCTCGCCGCTCCATCTCCGCAGAGTCGGAAATAATGATGACGGTAGCGATCAAAACAAAAATAAACAGATAAGACAAAAGAGAAGCGCAAGGTAGCCCCCCCTATCTCCGTCTCTCTCTCTCTCTCGTTCTCGCGAGCGCACGTGAGTTTTAAAGGTTTCGCAGTAGTTGTTCTCACGCTTGTCTTTCGTAATGGGGAGGAAAGGTTCCGTTGTTTAGCGTTTGGGAGCGGTGTTGCAGGGCTCACGATGTGGTGGTGGGGGATGCTGAGGGGAGGCGGAGAGGAGGGGCTGAAGAGAGGTTGAGGTGAGGATGAGGTGAAGATGATGTGAGGCTGAATGGAGGCTGAGGTGAGGCAGAAGGGAGGCTGAGATGAGGATGAGGTAAAGATGGGGTGAGGGTGAGGTGAGGATGAGGTGAAGATGATGTGAGGCTGAATGGAGACTGAGGTGAGGCAGAAGGGAGGCTGAGGTGAGGATGAGGTAAAGATGGGGTGAGGGTGAGGTGAGGATGAGGTGAAGATGATGTGAGGCTGAATGGAGACTGAGGTGAGGCAGAAGGGAGGCTGAGGTGAGGCAGAAGGGAGGCTGAGGTGAGGATGAGGTAAAGATGGGGTGAGGGTGAGGTGAGGATGAGGTGAAGATGAGGTGAGGCTGAATGGAGGCTGAGGTGAGGCTGAAGGGAGACTGAGGTGAGGCTGAAGGGAGACTGAGCTGAGGCTGAAGGAAACGATGTGAAAGATTACGAGTACATAGATGGAGTCTTGGCAAAACTAGGTCCAGAAACTTTTTTTTTTTGAATAAGGGCTGAATATTTCTCATCCCAGTTCCTCCAGAAGCATCCAGCACCTTTAAATTTTATTTTATTATCTTTTTTCCACCGCGATAAATCAACCAACCCGTCCCTGTCCCTCTCGATTTCATTTCGCGGCCGCGCCCTTCAACTCTCTTTTTCGACGGGAATGACCTCGAAACGAAAGAGGCTGGAGGGGTTTCCCTCAAGGGCGTTTCAATTTCGCCCGTTTTTTTTTTGTTTCCGACGATTTCCTTCCTTAAGAGGGGTGATTTTTATTTAGTAAATCGGTTGCTATAGAAGAGGCGTGAATTTAAAAAAGAAATCATTTCCAAAGCGGAAAACGACGTAAAACGAAACAAGTCTCTCGTTACATTATCACGCGAATTACTCTCTTATCTTGTCTCCTAAGAATCCCGCATCGTAAAAAATAAACAAAAAAATGCATTCGTTGAATTCTAATTCATGTGATTCGAATCAGTTAAGGGAAGTTTTCAGTTTTCCTTTATTTCCGATAGAAACTACAACGGAACCTTGATAACAGCTGACGAATTGTGACGTTAAATACACGAAAATTGGCGGATACAGACTACAGAGCTGTAATTATGGTTTTATGCCCTAAATCGGCGGTTCCCAAACTATGGTACGCGTACCACTAATGGTACGTGAAGCTTTTGCCAGTGGTACGCGAGCAGAGTGAAAAACAGCAGAATACCTGCTTCGAATAAGAAGCATGGACAGATCAATTGTGGTACGTGAGTTTGGTGCCACATTCACTACATTCATACTTACTAGTACTATGTGGTACGAGAAAATATTGTCGTGTTTTTGGTGGTACCCGAAAAAAAAAGTTTGGGAACCGCTGCCCTAAATAATTAATATTATGAGCAATAATACTGTAAACATATATCACGTATAGTAACCATCGCTGCGAGTCTGTTCGTGTATTTTCTAATTAAAGGCTAACAATGTGGATTACTTGTGCCCTGAAACAATATTTAACTAGTTTTTAAGCGCGTTTCGCTTCCAGCGTGAGCGCCAATTGTAGTCGGTCTGTCCGTCCGTCCATCCATCTATCTATCTATCTATCTATCTGTCTGTCTGTCTGTCTGTCTGTCTGTCTGTCTGTCTGTCCGTCCGTCCGCATGTTCGTTCTCGGCTTCTACTGAACGGATTTTCATGAAATTTGATATTAAGGACTTACAATCAAATATAATAAGAAAATCGAAAAAATGAATCGAGTACGCTAATCAGGGGTACCACTTTACTGGTGATAAAAAATGAACTTTCCGTCATATCTCTCAAATCAAAATATTTTTCAAATAAAACTTGTAGAACTGGTAAATTAGAGTATTTCCTTTTCTGTATATTTTTATCGTAGGAGTAGCCGTTATCAAGAAAATCGAACAAGAAAGTCTTAAATGGAGTTGAACTTAAAAAATTTCTTGCATGGTTACTCCTTCATTGTTGCTAACATAAAAAATCTCACAAACAAACGTTTATTTTTAAATTGGAAGAAAGTGGATTATTTATCATGAAGAAAAGAACTTTAAAACGCCTTTTCCCTTACGTACAGGTATATAATTTCTTTCTAATTGCATTTGTGATACGGTGTATACTTTCCTAACCTGTTTCATGCTTGTGCCCGCCTCCATAGCCCGGAATTAGTGAAATGCCCAATGGAGGTAGAAGATTAAGTATCACTGATCTACTGCAATGGTTCTTAAACATTTTGTAGGCGCGGTACCATTTCAAAAACAAACAGAATTTCGCGGTACACCAGCCTTGAAACGTGTTTTTTTATATATGTATTTATATACTGGTATGATAACTTTTGGGAGCCCATAATCAATTTATTAGATGAAAAGTTATTTACTTAATGACCCATCAACATTACCAAATCGTTGATTTATTTACTTTGCAAAATTTTGTCGTGGCACCTCTAAAAATCAGCTTTGAAAATCAATGATCTAGTAAGACGTGTGTCCCGTTAGTAGTAAAAGAGTTCCCTAAATCTCAAACAGAAAAATTACTCAAAAACTCCTCGATATGTAAATGGCGTGAAAGAATCACCACACAGCAACGTAACACCCTTGGGCGGATTCAAGGGAGGGGGGGATAAAGGGGTAATTACCTCCCCTCCCCCCTAGAATTTCTGAACACTCGAAAAATTACCCTTTAAATCTCGTCCTTCGTGCTGAGCAGTTCATAATTTAAGTTCTTTCACTCGCTTCACTATAACAGACTACCGTTTCACTGTATGTATTCGCTTTTTGCTATAAGTTCTACATTTCCTTTTTCTGATTAAAATATGTATTAAATAAGATACTTTCAAATCCTTTATTAAATAACTTTTATATTAACCTCACTAGATATATCTATAATATATAGCTGAAAGTAATTTTTATTTCACTTTGAGTTTACACCCGCAAAGGGGTACTTAAAATTCAGTGGAAAGCCGAACTCACTACACGCACACTTGTGTAAAATTAAACAAGATAATTGAAAGTGTAATGTGAAGCGCCATATAACTTTTACAAATGTTCTTAAAGAAACTTTAGTAAATCAGCATTGTTGTATAAGAAGAAACTTATTCTACTGAAACTGTCGCGAATTTTGGTCTTTCTTACTAACAGAACTCACAATTGTAGTAAATCAAAATTTATTTATTATTTTTAATGCATAATACAAAATTATTTTTAAAAAACATTTTAATTTATTTTTTTAACTCCTAAATTACCCCCCCCCCCCCCCCCCCCTCCCTTGCACGAAACCGGCAGTTTTTTATTCGATTCTCCTCTAAATAAAAATAAAATAAAATAACAGAGGACTGGAGACAGGTTACATGAAACAGTTCTTTCATAACGCAACTAATTAATTGAAAGTTTACAGCGGTCGTTCAAAGAGTTGCAAACAAGTGTTTTCTCGGGCGCATAAAAAAAGGCTTCGATGATTCCGTTTCAGCGGAAATTTTCCACCAACTACCGTTTCGAGCAGTGATTTTTCGAAGGTCTGTAACTGATTTAAGCTTTAGGGAATACCCATTTCAACACTAATTTCAAGAGTGTAAGCATAATTATGGCGCTTTTGCGATAAATGAATATTAATCGAAAAAAGATAAATACTGCGTTTTTCGATTAAATGAGTGTCGCACGACTATTAAAAAAGGAAAGAATTTTTCGAAATAATTTCATATAAAGTTGACATCGCATATTCGTTCGTGCGTTATTAAACGGTCACACTGAAAATAATTTTTAAATATACTATATCTGAGATACGAATGCGTAACTTCGCCTATGTTACCGATGTTCAAATGTTATGGCTGGAAATATTTATTAGAAAATTTTAACTGTCATCCCGAAATTTTCTTTAACATCACCTATTCTAAATAAATACATAACACTTGATTAACAGAACTAAAATAGTTCATGGGAATCGTTTGTTTATAGATATCTGCTTCATATTCCGTCCGAGCCGATCTTACATTGAAATTATTGCTCAAATTGCCATCAAATTAAAGAATATTTTTAAATAAAAAATTTGAAGACTATTTTAAAACCTCCAAATCGACAGGCACATGTCAAAATGCATTATGCACGTAATTTAATAATAAACTAAGTAGCTTTTTAATATACAAACGTCATTTAAAGCTCTTTTTAAAAATATTTCCTCGTTAAATACTTCGTATTTCTTCGAACGGCGAACGTTTAGGTCATTCTACAAATGAACAAAACTATTCTTTGTAAAATACATTCTAAAAACAACGTAATCTATAGCAATATATACTCGTTAGAAGAACATTTAAGACACGACTCTCTGATACAAATAATTAGCAGCACTAATCAATGTTGCACACTCGCTCCCCTTGCGTCACCAGCGCGAAGCGAGCATTGCGACATTGGAGACCGGCTGGATTCGATCCAGGGAGCACTTCCCAATCTAAAAAGGTCATCCCGGTTACAGCAAAAGCCGTCGAGTCCGATATATATATATATATATATAAAAGGCTTCCAATTAAAGATCTCTTCAACGAGTCCATTGATCCTCTCACGCTCAAGAGTGGGGCTTTTGACTGGAGAAGAGGAAGAATGACTCGGCGATACTTCATCCATATGGTTCTTTTGGCACTATTGTGGAGGTTCTCGATCTTTAGCGAGTTCAAAAAGTAAAGGGGGAAAACGCAGAAAAATTACCGGTTAGTACGAAAAATATAAACACCTTTGTAGTTTCAAGCGATTTGATTCCTTTTGTTTATTTACTCGCTTATAGACCTCTTGAATTATTATATCCGCAGCTACTTCTACACCGGACAGACACAAATGGGAGGTGGGAAAAGCTGGTGCTTGCTCTTTACGAGGAGCACCAAGGGAGACGGACGGAGCGCTGATTCACGCGGTCTCCTCAAGCCACGAAACGTGACGATCCCAGGTTGAAAAATCCGACGTGATTTTATTTTCACTTTCACAATTCACAAAGTAGAAGAATGCCGTTTTTTGCGAAATCTGTAGGCTGTTTGGTCCCGAGGTAATCGGATTTTTTTTAGATCTGACTGTATTTCAAGAAGGTATAAAAGGTAGCGCGGACGAGGCGATCATAGAATAACGAAGAGATGCACCTACATGACACCCTGCAAGTCACCTTATCGGTGGATGGCATGGAGTGCAGTGCACCAAAAGTCCCTAGGTTTTTTCTGCGCTACCTTTTTCTATTATGTTCTCTTATCGTCCTACGAAGCAATACAAAAATTTTCAAATTGCAGGGAAGCCTGATTTTTTTTCATCAAAATTACAGACGGTTTTCAGTAAGGTGTTTTTTCGGTTCCGACAAAACCTTTTAGGCCAATTATCAAGAAATTTGGCGCGCCAAATATTTCGAAAACGTTTTTAACGGCGCGATTGAGTTTGTGACGCTAGCCTAACCTCTTTGACCCGAATAATATGAATAAATACCCTCTAAGCCACAGCAATTGGTGTGTGGAAAGGGGATAATATCGCCATCGCCAACATATTATGTGATTCTCCTGTTTTATTGTCTTAGGGAAAAAAGATACCTTGTATCTGTCAGTAGCACAGATATACGGGAATAATATATTAACTCCCGTCGACATGAACTCCCCAATATGATTTCCTTGGTTATGCGTCATGTTAATGTTCATATCACCGCCGGTGGCATAAGATCAAGGGGCATCATGTTAAATACCATTCGACTCATACTTTCAGGATTTACTTAGCCTTGCCCATTTTAAATTTTAAGGTGCTCACCGTCTACATTGAAGTAATGGGTTCGATTCTAGGAGCGTTATTTTCTCCATTTGAGTAACACGTGGCCGACCGTAGAACATTAATCATTAGCATTTTAAAATTACACAACTTCTGTATGCCCATTACTATTTTTACTTTTAGGAACATTCAGTCGTGTGAATTTTATATTTATTGTTTGCCTTTTTTAACCCATATAAAAGTTGGTTTATTTAATTTTAACGTAATAACTTATTCACACACACCCGTCATATTTGACGGGCAATTACGCTAGTTATTATATAAATAAAAATCCTAGCGGCGACACCAAAATTAACCATTTCGATTCCAAAAAAAAAACAAAAAGTAAACAACTGTACACACATTTGCGCGTTCGCACGACTTTGGCGTCGACACGTAAACGCCCTAACTCGGGTTGGAACGTACCAAACTTCTACTGCGAGCGCGCGCCAGCTATCATCAAAAAGAAGGGCGATTCCACTTCCTGTTTCGATCTCTCGTTCCAACCTCCTTTTGTTTGCTCGTAAAAAAAAACCCACTTTGGGGCGTTAAATATTGCCCATCCCAAAAACCTCGACGTACGCATTGAAATGCGCAGGAGGGGGTCCAACGAGAGAGAGAAACGGGATGGGTTACTTTCAGCTCTGCTAACTACTCGCGGACTACGACCTTGCTTCGCCTGCTCGGTAATAAAAATAAAGAGAGACCCGCATGTGCACGCATGCCTCTTCTTCCCTCCCAAGGTCGCCTATGTTTACTTTTTTAGTGAGCGGATCGCTAGCGCGTATGTGGCGACGGGAAGAAGAAGAAGAAAAAAAAAATGTGACATGCGAATACGTCTGGGCCCGAGAATAAAAAAAAGAAGATCCGGACGAGAATAACCGCGCGTTCTAAATATAAAACTAACGAATAAGTTCGAAAATAATTCGGGACGTTTTTTTTTTCGTCGTCCTCCGTGTATAAATACGTCAGTATTTTAAACCTTAAAAGTCGTCCGAGATTAATTAAGGAGTCAAAATCATGACAAATATTACTTTCAAAGCCACCCGCGACGATCCCTAATTCCAAAATACGGCGTAACTCCGTTTATACGAACTAAATGGGACTAAGGGCGGGACGGATAATCGAATAAAGAAAGAGCAGCCGTGTGTTTCAAAAAATAAACTTTAAATAAATTTCGGTCTTAAAGGTAACACGAAACGCAATTGTTTATCTGTAATGCGAACAGGTGATGTAATCGCGTTAAAATTTTCCGCAACTGGTCGTTAGGCGTAATTCACGCGCCAAAATTATTATTGAAGGTATTTTGAGAAAAAATTGGCGCAAATCGAGCAAATACGATATAAATATGTAAATAATAACATTTATTGGGAATTTCGTAGCGTTCAGAGTTAAGAAACACGCAGTGATTAAAAATTTGGAACGGATAATCGGGGTTCTACCGCATACGATCGATTTTTTTTTTAGAATCGACGACCCCAAGTCGTCACCGAGAGCGGCTGCTTTGCAAGCGAAATTAACATCAATAATATTTTCTCCGGTCTTTTTGCGACCGAGTCCTTTTAACTATCGATTGTCCTCCGATTACAAAGGTTAGCCTCAGGGGCGCTTTAAGACATCGTGCGCCCGTAGGCAGAGTAAATTTTTGCGACCTCTCAAACTCATACTTTTTGCCGTTTAAAAATTAAGCACTTGTTTTCTGAAATTTGGCGCCCCCGCGCCCCTTAAAATTCGGCGCCCGTAGGCAGTTGTCTGCTTGGCCTAGTGCAGCGATGGCGAACCTATGGCACGCGTGCCATAAATGGCACGCAAGACGATTTTGGTTGGCACGCCAGCGAAAGGCGAAAACCAATCGAAGCATTTATCGTACTGAATTAGTGCCGAAAAAACTTCGTGTTATTTACTTTACTGTTGTAAACATTAGTTTTGCGGTTACAAATTTCAACCTCTTATATAATGAGCACAAATTTAATTTAGCTGGCACACAAAAAAATCAAGGACTTTTTTATGGCACGCGAGGCGGAAAAGATTCGACAATTTCGGTAATATCGGCACGCGGGCAATAGAAGGTCTGCCATCACTGGCCTAGTGGATAAAGCGCTATCGGTTAGCCTCCATAATTAATTTTAATAGCTTAAGAGCAAGAAAAGAATACATACTTATTCAGTCTACAGGATTCAAATTTCTTTATTGTTTTTTTTAACCACGAGAGGCAGGCTCTATTGTCTTCTTATTTCTTTACCGAGGTCACCGGATCCGTGTTTCGTATAAACGCACGATAAACCTAAAACAAGAAGAGGTCGGTCGGAAAACAAAGGAACTTACATTTTCCCCGAGTACAGCAATAAAAAAAACAATAATCGACGTCTCGTTTTTTTACGATTAAGTGTATTTTTTTAAACAAAATATCACTCCCCGTTCGGATGGTAAACAGAGCACACGGAATGAATTATTAATGCTACACTCACACCTGAGGACAACAACAAGTGATCCTACTTTAAATTGCAAAATCTTTTTTATAGCTTAACCGAGGTCATTACTAAAAGATAGCAGCGACCGATCCGTATTTTTTAAAATCTCTTTCTAAGGTTAAAAAAAATTTTTTTTAAAATCTTACGTACCTCCGAAAAAATATAACACAACCGAACTTCTATAAGTCGAACGTCTATAATTCGAATTTTCCATAACTCTAGGTGTATTCGTTTTACGAGACAAAATATTTTTCATGTTGATTTCTCCTATAATTCGAATATTTTTTGATTCCCTTCGGGGTTCGACTAACAGAAGTTCCGCTGTACATTTCATAATTAGTAATGGAGTTTAAAACGAATTTATACGTATGGGCGCTTCTTTTTTCCAAAGAGGTTTTCATTTACTTAAAATCCGGACGACGCACGTGAAGAAGCTTAAAAAGAGTGGCGAAGGTCGAATTCGCTTCAAATTCCCATCCTATTCCACGCTCTTCGCTACCGACTCAAGGTCCGAAAAATCGTCGGTTGGATGTAAAATGTGGTTCTCAATCAGTAGGGCGCGCTCTAGGGAGGAGACAGACAGACAAACGATTTTGTTAGGGCGAAATTGAGACTATATAGTCCCTTCTTGCATTTAACCCTGTGTCCACAATTACAAATGAGAATAAAATAGTAATAATAATTTCACAGAAAAGAACCCGAAAATAAAATAAACAGAAAAACACAAGCAAAATACCAAATTACAAATTCGGAAAATTTCCATAAAAAGACAGAGTAACTGCGGTAAAAACCTGACTTGGCCATCCTAGTAAACGACCACTCAGGAAAACACCCACGAAGGGAAGGGGGGTGGAAAAAACCTGCGAAAACCCTAGATAAATAAAAGAACAATAGTGGAGAGGGGAGGGGGGGAAGTAGTGGGTAGGTCGGGGAGACGCAAAGGATTTTATATACATTTACTGTCTGTTTAACCGTCCAAATCATGGCGCTTGTAATAAGCAGTCGCCAAATTCTAGCCTTCGAATGGCATGGACATATTGTCCATATTTTTTCTTGAGATGGTTATATTAATGGCAATTGTAGGTCCAGTATGTATTGTTTATTTGAATGAACATGATACAGAGTGAGGGTGCAGCTTTGTCACGTTTGTAAACCGTTGCTGTTTCTGATACGAAAAGTATGCCAAGAGACAAATATTTTACATTTCGAATGGTCATAAAATTTCTGTTTTGGTATGTGAAAGACTAAGGATATTCCTGCAATAAATAGCGGTTTGGTACTAACACAAAGTTGTCGTCGTCGGTGGTTATAACCGACCGATGCTTATAACAGAACATTTTGGAATCGACCGGTGAAGGCTTATTTAATAGCTTAAGATCCACAGCTAGTTTAACTCGAGAATTTAATAGCAATACGGAGCTTTATTCGTGTCAAATGTTCAGGTCGGCAATTAAAACCTCTATAGTTTTCCCATAGGAACTTGAAAGATTTGTACCAGTGCCGTAGTGCAGCAAAGGTGATGTTTGCAATAAACACGTTTCCCAAAAAAAAACTGTAAAGAATTATTTTACTATATTTACTTAATGATCAAACATCAAAGTTATTTTTATTATATATGCTATCATTCTTTATTAAAATGCGGGGAAAATAATCCTGTGCGTTAAACTAAGACATTCCTAATTACCTAAAATTTTCCACAGATATTCTCATATACCTCTCGGGCATGTACACACACAAATACGGCGATTGACGTTTTTTACTGAAATATTTTATGTTGTCCCAGAAATAAATAAAAAGTCAGCAAAAACGATCAATTCGTCGTCAGACATTTCATCACCGGTTGAGAAACACGTGTTTTGCTCATACGAAGAGCTAGGAACACTTTGTCGCGAACGGCACGTTTAAGATCACGAAACTCGTTAAAGTTTAAAAAGAAAAAGAAATTATAGAAGAATAGAATGTAACAGAACAGACACTCTCGCGATGGTGGTGTGATGGTAACAACTCATTTCCGAGAAAAACTTGAATCCGCTCGTCAAACAGCGGGATTGGATGACTAACGTGTTCCATCTTTCTCAGAAAGACTAACGCCCTTTGTTTCTTCTTTTCTTTTTCCTCCTTCTCTCTCCCCCTTCTCTATTCCTCTCCAAACACCCTCTCGCTCTTTGCTTATCCGGGTTCAAGAGTTTTATGCATATCGCGCAAGTTGCACGTACGCGCGCGCATGCGCACAAAATGTAGTACTAGTGCTGCCACCTGCATCCCTAACATCCCCCCCCCCCCCATTGTGATGTTTCGTTCGATGGCTGGGAATTAATTCCTCTTGATTGCCTCCTCTCTCTCTTATCCATCGTCCTAACGGAGGGAAAAAATGTCTAAAGGTGACATGTTGATCGTGTGACACGATGGGGTTTTACGTCAGTCCGTTTTCGCTTTGCAGCCAATTACGCGAAACTTTCGAAAATTGATTGCGTGGCTTTACGCTTAGCGCTTCGAATCGTCGATTACATGAGTCCTTTGGGCTCCTGCTTTGAAGATGGAAAACTTTAGAATTTAGTCAAGTTTTAAATGTCTTTCGGTATTTTTTTAGCGATTATTTTACAAAAATTCGCTTATTTATTCACTTTGTCTGTCTCTCTGTCCGTCTGTGCAGGCGATAAATCTTAAACGATTCAACCTAGAGAAACCAAATTTTCAGGATAAGTTACTACATATGAGAGCTACATGTGGCAAGAAATTAGTGGACAGGAATCAGTTGCTGAAGATGACTCCATACCAGACTAAGTATCTCGAGAACCACATCCTTGGTACATTATTCATTGGTACAATTGGTCTCGAAATGTGCAATTGTTGCTTTGATGATGCCGTAACAATTTTTTCAAAATGTACCCTTAAAATTTTAATCTTAGATTTTTTGTAAAAAAATCGCCTTATAATATCTGCTTTCGCGGTACTTCCCCTACTTGTTTATCAAAGGAAAGCACGCGTTCTACTTGGCCTGCTCCTAATTAAAACGTAATATTTTGACTGGATATTGGGATACTGACTCGATTAAAAAACCCTTTCCTTTAGACTCGGTGGTATGCATATTTATCTAAGAGATGATTTATAACGGCTCCGTTGTATGCTCGATTAATCTGGTCTCCATCAAGCCATTAGCTATATTTATTGAACAGAAAAATTACTGACCTTAATATTTGTAATTTATAGGTTTTATATTTGATTCTCAAATACACATACCCCTCGCACAGTCCTCGAAGATTTTCTTCTTCTTACATAACTTTTTTTTTACCAAAGTATTTTTTTACGCCACGCCGAACTTCTGAGCGTTAACATCAAATATTTTAAACTCATACCATTTCATTTCTTCGTAGATAAATATAAACCGACAAAAATTCAAGAAACAGATTCCGAACGTTTTCAAATGAGCAAACAGACACGATCGAGAACGAAAATGCGATTCGATAACGGAAACAAAGCCAGTCATTCACGAACGTTTTTTTTAAAAAAAACTACAACGTGGCTATTCTATTCGTAATTCCGGCTGACGCAACTCGTACAGCGAACGAAGGGAAAAAATATTACCCGTAATTCACTCCGTTACTGGGAAGCGTAGCTCGCGGAAATGTCTCGTAATAGTTGGAGAGCTTAAAGGTAATGCACGCTATACATGGGAGGGCGAAGGTTGACTGTTAACTGCTAAGCTTTCTCTGGGCGACTTGCGAGGAAAATTATTTTATATGTATATATGCCTCACATTCTCTCTTCGATTTGATGTCCATAAAGCTCGAGGCCATTTTTTTCCTCGATGTTACCTGGAACGTGAAAAATTGAAAAGACTTGTTGCGATTTTAAACTCGATGTTTCCGTGTTTTTTTTTTAAATTTAATCGTACACGTTTTCCTTGATATCGTTTTTGTTTTGTTTCGTTCGTTGGCAACAACGCGACCTTTTTTCGTAGCATTGTTGCTAATGCAGCAGTACCTCTCTCTTTTATGCTCATTGATGCGTACTTAATAATAATGCTCGCCATTAGCGAAATCGGAATTTGCGAACCAATGTTGCAACGACAAAATAAACGGATGTGTTCCATCCTCCTCCACAAATCACCTTAATACATTAATATAATCATTAAAATTTTTGAAAATGGCATTCAGTATTGGACAATGATAAATTTTATTAAGATAAATGACACAAGGATAAATTCGACAAAATAATAATATAGCTTTATATATTATAGTTGTGCGTTAGCGTAGTTTTGTTAAGATCGGATACATGTCAGAAGCATCCATATCTTATAGATGCCATTTGTAACAATCTCCCCAAATAGTAACAAGATACGGATGAACCACACTATTCTGACGGCCACAGTAACGTAATTCCTTGCGTTTATTTTTATTTTTTTGCTCTTTCACTCGTTTTTTCCCATTTTTCTCCTAAACCGTTCATGTGCGAACCCTTCTCGGTATTTGTGAACGTTCAGGTGCGAAGTCGGGTGTTAGTGAGACCGGTTTTTTGCGAGAGAATACCGTATTGTCGTTCCATCGTACACGACCATTATGAAAGGCTGAGAAAAGAGATATCTTTGGAAGTTTCTTCAACGTTACGAGAAAATTTTAGCTTCAAAATGGCTTCGATTAAAATCTGGCTGATGGGAAGTGGCGCATGCGCGCTTTCAACATTGACTTAACTTGTTGAATTATTGCCTTATTTCATATTTATTTAATATATCTAGTGGATAAATTAATAGATTAACGTACTGCTTTTCGTTTGACACAGCCTGATTCAATGGAAAAATTTTTACGATGAGGGCGATGAAACAATGGTCGCCTTGGAAACGTTAAAATTTACATCATTATTTTACTTCACAATGTCGTAATACGCTAAGGGCTGAAATTCGGGTCACTTTGAGTATCCGACGGTTGCCTACCAGGAGATACTACTTTTTTCGCAATTGCATCAGTTTAATTTTACCAGTATAATAATTTCATCGAACGAGTTTCTTTACCGTCAACTTGCCAAGGGAAATCGGTCCGAAATATTTCTTCGGCAATTTGGCGAACTGTAAAACCGCACAAAAAAATAAAATAAGTTCTTATTACGCTCCAACTATTAAATCTATACACCCACCAAATCCTCTGCACTGTGCATGCGTTCCTAAAGAAGACCGTGTAAAGCAAAAGCATGCAAAGAGGGATAGATTTCTACATAGGAATACATAAGGTTACATTTAAGAAAGTTCAACGTTGAACTATTTAGATATACTATATTCAGAATTGCTTCTTTTCTTCTTTCTTATAATCTCCGAGTCGAACTGACAATGAAACATTTAATGCATTTTAATTCTTGGAGACCATTCCGAAAGCGTGCTAATTTAAAATGGATAGCCCAAATTCGAGGTACCCCCCTAAAAAGAAAACCGTGCTAAACCGAGAACGAGTAAAGATGATCCGTGCAAAAGCGAGGGATTTGACCTTTGGATTTTAACGACGTGCAATTCGAGGGAGTTGTCTAAAATGAAAAACGCGTCAAGGGAAACCGTGCGAAAAACTAGATAAAGATGCTAACTGTAAGTTTATATTTTTTTCCAGTTACCATTCCATTTCGATTAATCGACTTTCGATAACTCCATTTTTTCCCATCTCGCATCTTTATCGACCTACCATGAGGTTCGTGATACAGAGATTCGGCGCAAACGTTCGCTTCGGCCGTTTACCGATGTCGTCAATGCCGAAAGAACGATGTTTACGGAACCGGACGCAAGGCTTTAAAGTCCCTCGCTCTTTATTTTTTCAACTGCATTATAATCCTTCGTAATCGAACGTTTCCGTGATCGAGTTGACAAGGCCATCCCGGCTGTCGCACCGAACGAAGCGCGCGGGATTATTAAAACAAAACACGAACGAATGACCGCGAAAGATTAAAAGAAAAATGATGACCAGGTGACAACGAACGCGATAGTTTTCTCGCGATAAGATAAGCTCTGAATACATTTTTTAAAATGTCGAGAGATGAATTCGGGATCCACGCGAACACGATTTGGTCGAATGCTTTGTCAGCTCTTTCCTCAAACGAGGAAGGTTGAATAAAATATTAAAATTCGGATTGCATTCCGCGGACACGTCTTGCCGTTGTAAGATGTCCGTTACGTTTTGTAGTGTTTTCACATTGTTTTGTTTTTACACATCTGCATTTTTTTCTAATAACAAACTTTAAGTGATACATAAAAAACCCAACAACGACCACAAAAGAGTAGAATAAGAAATTTTTATAGGGAAATACGATGTAACAGAATATATGAAAACCGACTTTTGTTACACCCTGCATATACATATACATACACAAGTATATATGTATATATAACTTCAAGAGATCGAAAAGAAGGCCAAAGGACAGGTGTGAAGTCCTTAGGGTCAACTTGGAGGAGGTAGACAGGTGGTATGGAAAACTAGAGGAGACTGGAGGAGGCCTTCATCCATCAATGGGTTGAAAAGGAATGAATATTTGTAAGTACAATGACCGAGTTGGAGAGAAGTTTGGGAATTTTGAGTCCGGAGCAGGCATCCTGAAGAAGTGTGGAACGCAACCCTCATTACACTATGTAAACCTACGTAGGTTCGCATAACATTACTTTTTCAGACCTCACTCCCCATTTTATAGGAGTAATTTAGTGTCATTTACATTGGGACTAATTGAAGATTTGAATTATTTGCGAGAAAATGGCGCCCGTAAGCCGTCCGATCTGCTTCATTTTTTTAAACATTAAACATCCACACGGATTTATTTTATTTATTATGAAGGAATCTACCTACAGCACAGAGCAAATTACGGTAGATTTGATCAACAAGGAATAAACACAACATGATAAAAATATGACATAAAACCAACAAAAGAATTTAACATATTAACAACGAATATGGAAAGTGAAAATAACAACAAAAATCAAATCAAACGTTAACGATCGATGATTGGCTCGGATGCATGGTTTGAAGAAAGTTCTCAGAGGAGCGTGAAAAATGTCAAAGTTGGGATGAGACTGCGGGCGATTAAGAAGAAGGGGGATTCTGCAAAAAAAAAGAGAACGGCCAATGCAGGATAAGCGGGGAGCATCTATGGCGAAAATGGAATGAAGGCGAGTCATTCTTGCGGAAACACGAAGTTTCAAAATGCAAGTAATTCAGGACAGTCAATTTTGGCATTTAACACATTATAAGGGAAAGAATATTTCCGGTTTGACATTTCTACCGGAATTCTAACCCACGCACCCGCGTAACAATCTGGACGCATAAAAAAGAAGGTTTCAAGGTTTTTGGACAAGCAGCGCGATGACTAAGTTTCCAGACTATTTAAACTCTTGCCAACAATTTTCCTGACACCATCGGCGCAAACAAGTGAGTCAAGTACTGCGGTTGTACCTTTTGAAAACAGGTGGATATATTTTAACTCCCACCAACGGGTACATAAGAGAGAATATCTCGCTATATAAATTACCACCGAAGCTTCCATAACGTTGTGCCTCTCGCCATACATGGAAGTCGACGCACAAAGGTTGAGAAGACAACGGATTTGTTTTTAAAAGGTGAAATAAACGTTAGATTAATTAACACGTTCGACATTAAGGTCACCATATAACTGTACATTTCATCTTTTTCCAACTCGTTAATTGAGTCAGTCGCGAAGGAGCCTTTTTCTGATGGCATTATTATTCTCTTCTTTATTTGCTGATGATGGCCTCCATCTAAGTAAGAAGAGCCACCTTATCGCCGTTTTGAAAATAACGAACGTAACGGTAATGAAGCCGCTTAGAAATAAACAGGATATGTTCTGTTGAAATTAGGCTTTACGGCCAAACATTGCTCTATCTATCTCTATTATTTCGTGCGCTATATCCGCTATATCGAGTAAACAACATCGCATCGGACGGCGGCGAATGATAATGACCGGATGCTTAACAACAATGCGTCACCATGAAACCTATAGTTAAAATCCGAACCGTTACTTAGCTTCACACGTCTGAAGAAAGTTGATGAATAAAATAAGCTTACAATTAGCCAGAGGAGGATCTAGGTGTATAGTTTAGAAAACAAAAATATTTAATGACACATTTATGTAAAATAATAGACTCATTATAACAGATATACAGCGAGTATATTTTTCTAAAATACTTATATAGTGGCGATAATAGAAAAAATTGAGATAATCTTTCATATAGTTTTCCAATTCTGTCTTTCTTTCTTTCTGTGTACAACGCTCTTTAGAATCTTTCAATATCTCAGCACTGGAAGCAGCTAGAGATATGAAATTTCGTGTGTTCTTAGATGACCACATTAACTATTAGAAAATGTTATTACTTTTACATAAAGTGTCCTAGGTTCGACTCCAGATATCATTTCGTATTGCCATTTAAAAGCACGGGAAAAAACGATTTTGACCGTGCACACATTTTTTATTTTACTCATTAAAATACCTAAATATTAACTTAGAAACTTCAAACAAAAACTAAAAGACGAACGAAATTCTAAGTTATTTTACTGTAGCCGTCTTTTATTGTATCTTGCCCTTCAAATTTAAAAAATACGTAAAAGTGCGTATTTTTTGTGACTTTAACGCTTAATCTAGCATGAGTTGCTATGCAACCTGTATTGTTTTGTTATTAATTAATAATCAGGTCACTACAATCTTCCAAAGCTTATTTTTCTTGAAAGAAGCAAAGCAAGACGAAGTGTATTCAGTGTTATCAATTAGAATAACCTAATTAAAGCAGTTAACAAAAGGTAAAGTGCACAAAGCGTCATCTATTATTATGATATTAACATAAATATTATATATATATATATAAATTAATTTTAGTGTTTTCAGTATGCTATAATTTTTAATGTTACCCGTCATATGACGGGTTATTATTCTAATATTTTAATAAAGATTGATCATCTCCATTAGGGGGTGTTAATTACTCTGTTACCAGCCACTGCAGCAAGCGTACAAACATTCAAATTGTAATATGCCGTTATCAGAAGCAAAAGAAACCTGCGACCTACCCCCCTCCCCTCCCCTCCCACCCCCTAACCCCAGACTGTAACCTCTTCTTAGAACAATCGCATTAAGGTTCATTCCATCATTTCCTCGACCTTCTCCGTTATCATTTCTTCTGCGCAACTTCGAAGCGAAACCACCTCCTAAATGGAGATAAGACAGAGGAAGGGGGAACTTAGCAATGAAAGGTTGACGTCCGCTGAACGGCACGACGCCGACGTGTTTTAGATATGATAAAAACCCGAACACGAGTCCACTGAGTAATTTTCAACTCAATTGGACGCTTTTAGAAATCAACGTCCGTCTATGCTACGTCGTCTGTTTTTAAGTTAGCAGCGGTCGTCGAAAAAAAAAACGGCCTCGTGGAGAAGAACGAATGACGTTAACTTCACGATGATACGCGACGTGATTGCATGAAAAAAATGCTGAACTAGACGAAAGCGACCAAAAAAAAAAAGGTTTGAGTGGACTAGTTAAAGATTTCATACATATAATAAACCAGCCGCCATGAGTAATGATTCACCGGTCGTTGACTCAAGCATGCAGTTTTATTAGCCGGTTTTATGACTGCAGTTAAATCCGTCAACTACAGTATACAAAGCCGGCCGGGTTAGACTGGTAGACAGTGCGCCTGCCTTCTAATCCAAAGGTCGCGGGTTCGAATCCCGACTTCGGGCATGGATGTTGTGACGTATGTTGATTTTCTCTAAGAGAATTTGACGGTGCACAATAACCTTAACTGTTGACGCACATAAAAACCTACTACTACAGTATACAAACCTAGGGTTACACGAAAAATTCTTTTTTTATATATATTACAGTTCATTAGCCCGGTTTTATGACTGAAAGAGAGGTATTTCCTTCATCTACTGCAGTGTTTCCCAACCTGAGTGCCGCGGCACCCTGGGGTGCCGTGAAGTGTTCTGGGGCGTGCCGCAAAAATCATTCCGTTTTCCCATTTTCAGCCTCATTTCTATTTATTTCCATTTTTTTCTTTGGGGAATTCATAACATGCCCCTTCACTAACGGTGTAATTTTGATCTTTACCTAGTATACTAATGCGAAGTTACTTTCTTGTGCGTTATGTATCAAAGCAAACATGTTTGCATTGTGTAAATACCTGTAGTTAACTGTTGAAACTAGGAAACGTTAATGACTAGTAGAATAAATAATGATATATTCTTGATTTCATGCTTTAGATAGGATAATTTAAAAAACGCGATTATTACTGATGGTGGATAGGGAGGGGTGCCGCCAAATTCTGAAAAATCACTTAAGGGTGCCGCGACTCTAAAAAAGGTTGGGAAACATTGACCTACTGGACGAAAACCAAAGGGATGATACATGAAAAATTATTTTTTTAAATATTAGTATAACATCGTTTCATATTTAAACTTTTCTTGAACAGGAGCGATAAGGAAGAATTAAATATCCTGAACCTTTGCAACACGCTAACGACTTAGTTGTAGCCATAGGAGGAAAGTACAAAAACTAGAAAAAAAACACTTCCCTCGAATTGCACGGTTCCGCTTTAAGCGTTTACGGTTTAAGAGAATTATCTTTTAAGGGAACTATGTACCTGGAGTTGCGCAGCCGTCAATTTCAAATTAGGACGGTTTCCTAGCGTTGAAATATCTTTTAAAAGTTTCAGTACGACGTAAGAGGTCATAAGAAAGAATGATAAAGCAATTCTCAATACAATAACTAAACTAATGTATCTAAATCGTAGCACTATGAACTCGAGAGAGCGCTAAAACAGAATCTCATACATATCTATAGGGAAACCCAACAAAATTTGCACGATTTCGTTTTACACGGTCTTTTTCAAAAACACATATACCGCGCAAAGCGATATACGTATGTGAAATTTCTATTCCTTGAAAGTATTTTTAAGACGAAATTAATAGATGAAGGCGTAATTGCATGATTTTTCAGGAAAATGTGGCGTTGTTAAAATTAAGACAAAATTCAAACAACACAGATTTAATACATTTAATTCAAATTGTTTGAATTTTCCCGAAAATATTTTTAAGGCGGCGCTGTTTGGATTCCTTATAAGATATATTTTTTAAAATACGACGAGAAAGTAGGCGAACATTTTACCACCCAAGATATCTCGGGGTGCGGCGCGGGGAGAAAACATCTTTCGCGGCACATCTGTTACATTTCGCAGGGAAATAATGGGTTTGACGCAACATCTGAACTCGCCATTCGTCGTTCACCCACCCAGACATCATCTGCCGCGGCGAAAAATATAAAAACAACAAAAAGACACCCGTTTTTTAAATTGGAAGGCGAATTCGACGAAGAATTTCCCTAGGCTCTCCCATCTGCTTGAAATGCCATCGATTCGAAGGGTCCTTTTTACCTTCCTAAGATGGATGTGTGTTTTTTGGGCGTCGACCGACGAAACTGAGTTTGTACACACCGAAGCCTCTGAGCCAATAAAGTAACGACTCTCGCCGAAAAACAAAAGATAGGGAGAGAAAGCGCATCAGGAAATTTAAAAAAAACACGAAAAGCTTGCGCATAAAGTCTGTTGAAATTCGATTTTAGCTTTGGACTGACGCTTCCACGATGAAATCGTTGTAAAAAAAAACAAAAGGGTGGTGACTTTAAAAGAAATAAAATCTGGGGAAATGACGTATAAGTAGGATTTTTTGGTAAAAGAATCCTAGTAAAATTCAATGTGCCCGCATATAGGCCTCGTGCGCATCCTACCAAATCAGGACAGTCGCAGCCATAGGGCGGATGTCACTCGATAGCAAGAGGCACGAACTAAGTGCACAAAACAAGGGATTTTTACGGTTTATAATTTACTATAATGAAATTCGTTTCCGTTATTTAGGCACAGAGTTTTCTGCGTTCAAATTTCATCACTCTTTTTATCAATGCTCTTGAGTTATCTTGCTCTTCTCACATAATTTCGGATTTTCATGTTAAGAGTTACACGTAATTTAATATCGTGATATCAAAATAAGTTTCTAATAATCCATGCATTGAAAATTTTATGCATTCTCCTTATGGGAAGAATTATGCACCTTTGTATAAGACGCACCCCGTTTTTAGTCCAAAAATGTTATAAAAAAGTGCATTCTGTGCATGGATATTTACGGTAACGATTTTCTCAGAAGCATTAACATTCGAAGTGGAATTCCGAACGTTTGCACCATCGAATCTTTAAATCTGACTGTAATTCAACTTCCTTCCATGCAAAGAGAGATAAGCCTTTTAAAAAATTCAAGTCTTATTGCCCTAATAAAAACACAAGAATAAGAATTTAGGAAGAGGAAAAACAAGTATGAAGGCATTTTTATCTGTCAAAAAGAAATTTATAAAAAAGAAACCGGTTAATAATTGAAGAAAACGAACCCCAAACGCAAAATTCATACCAAAGAGAGTTTTAAAAAGAAACATTAATACTAGAAGAGAAAAGGAGTTGGAAAACCACAAGAGCAATTCAGCTACATAGCAGCCGTCCCCTGTGGTGATTCTACAATTCTTTTCAGCAGAAATGCGCAACTATTTCTCTCAACAGTTTTACGTCCATAAGATTAATCTTAATAACCAATCGTACCATAAGCTGATCTTAACTAAATATGTTTTGAAATTGTTTTTATCAAAAATAATAATTTCCGAATTTTTTAAATTGTTTACACCAGGAGGGCCACATCACGGACCACGCGGTGATTTCACCCAGCCCTGCCTTGCCTCATCAATCTCTTGAAGAGAAGCCTACTCGTATATTTGCCAGCAGGAAGTGTCATTAGATATCGTTTATGAAACCTAAATGATATTTTCAGAGTACGTGGGTGCAATATACTCTTAATATAGGCGCATGACGCATTACACCAGGCATGTAAAACTCAACTAAATCGTTCGAAATTGTTGATAAATACTTCATTTTTGTGAAAAGGATACGAGCTTTCTTTATTAGCTTTTGAAATACAATAAATCAGTGTTTTTTAATAGCAAAACAGGTGACCAATCTTCTAGATAACATCTATTTTGCAAAGTCTGGCGCTCATTAAACAACTATAACCCTAATGCGGCCCTTCTATAACATTCATCTCTTCAATGCGACCCTGATGCTTCTTCGAGTTTGACATGCCTGTATTACACGATCGAAAAAAAATTCCAAGCTCTGAAATCAAATATTTTAAAGGTCTTACGAAAACCCATATTTCGTAAAAAAAAAATGTTTTCTGTCTGTCTGTTTACATTAATTCTTCGCTAAGGATTCGACAACTTTACGAATCTTATTGGAATTGCGCGACCACGTTCTTTCATGCTCCGTTTACTGTTTTGGAGTGCTCTCCAAGAGCTTGTTTATCGCGACGACAGAATTCATTACGACCGATCCTTTCGCCTTTTCATACGCAATCCTAGCGAAAGCAACATTATTCATTTCGGTCTTATCGCATGATTTCTCGGCATGAGTCACCGATAAAGATAGGTTAGAAGCGTGTTAAATAGCAACATTAAATTTATTTCCAAAGTACACAATTGTTATTTCCCCCCCCCCCCTCCCTCCCTCGGAGAACGCGTCCGGTTGGCGCGCTACACTAAACACATGAGTCGTGCGGTATCAATTCCGAACGTAAACATCTAAATATACCGTCTGTCTACCTCTCCCCACATCAGCTGTTGCCGCGCAACGCTTTGAATGACTAGCTCACGCGTCAGGTATTACGAACGCCATAATTGTAAAATTACCTTAAAAACGAAAAAGAAAACTGATTCCAAATACTTTACCAACAAATAATAACTGCACCAAATCATCTTCAAAGTCTTAACAAATATAAACTTTGAACATAAGGCGGTAAGTTACGTTTTCACTCTACGAACAAAATCCGGCAGAATTCACGTCACATTACCCACGTTTAATATGTACAGTGGAACGTCCATAAGTCGAACCTCAAAGGAAACAAAAAAAATATTCGACTTACAGAAGAAAAATGGCACGAAGAAAATTTTGTCCCCTAAAACAAATTCACTTCGAGTTATGGAAAAATTCGAATTAACTACACGTGCGACTTATAGAATTTCGACTGTATTTACAAACACAATATGGAAGATAAAAACAAAATATTATTTCGAAATATGAAAAAAGGATGATCCGAAAAATGAATTAACCACAGCATGAATCCAACTCTCAGATAACGTACGCGGTTGAAATTCAAGGATCTTAAACTTTAACAATAAAAATCCAAATGGAAAGAAATTTTTTTTATAAAAATCCGGTCGTAGTCACCTCTATATAAAGAGGACCTTACTTGAATGAATAAGTTCATCAGTTCGGGCAATAATTCGCTGCTTGCTACACTTCAATGCATACACGACTGGAAGTAAGAGGCCTCGGACCGAACATTTAAATTATACCGTTAGAAACGTATATATACCACTTGTAACAGTGTCCGAAGAGTTTACTTCACCTATTTTAACAAACGCACTCCGAAAATAACGGGTATTATCTTAGTTGTACCTAATTACATTTAATAAAACCCAAGGAATTTGGCTGAACTTTGTGGTAATTGAAACTCATATTTCCGAAGAAAATAATAACTTCGTTAAATTCCACAATTTTTTATTTCACGACCGGTTTCGCTAAATAACTAGCATCATCGTTACATTTGCATTACCCTTCAAACGGATATTTCGTAATTCAATTACAGTTAAAGAGAAAATCTCTTTTTTGCGTGACAAATGTGGCATGAAGTGAGCCTTGCGTTGACCAACTTCCAACTAACAACCAAATCACTCTTGGTTGTTCCAACTTCGCCTTTTTTTATACACTTTTTTATTGATTTTCACTTGGATCTTGTTTGTCACCAACATTTAGGGTTGCCAACACACTTCTTTCTAAATTGAAAATTTTCAAAACAAATCGAATTTTGTCTATATATGTATTAGATAATTTTAATAAAAAGACTAAAAAGTATAAAATAAAACAAATTTAAAAAATTTTTTTTAGGGAATACACTTTTATGTGAATTAAAATGCACTCAAAAGCAAAAAATAATTTTTTTTCTAGATAAATATTGTTATTGAAAAATTTGTATGCTTCGTAAAAGTGGACGGCTTTTTTTTATCAACCAACTAATTTCTTCTAATATACCAGTATCATTTCCCACAATAAGCCATCCACTTTTACGAAGCATACAAAATTTTCAATAACAATACTTATCTAGGAAAAAAAATTATTTTTTTTGCTTTTGAGTGCATTTTAATTCACATAAAAGTGTATTCCCTAAAAAAAAATTTTTTAATTTGTTTTATTTTTGGCATTTAAAATCTCACGTACTCTCATCCCTGTTAACGCATCCGTCTGTAGCTTAACCCTTCGCAAAGCCTAACCCTCCTCACTCCTCCTTAGTCCTCCACCCTAAGATGGCGTCCGACCCCGTCGACACCGCCTTCATCTTCGTCCGGTTTAAAGTCTTCGCGGAAAGGGAATAACAGCGAAAGGGGGGGAAAAAGTTACTGGGTCAGGTTTCGGGTCAAGCGTGAAACTCGTTCCGCATCGATGACACGCCAATGCACATTATGACCTCCTTTCCTTTAATACCTACCTATACTGGAGTAACTTCCCGTTAAAAAATCACAATTATGTACGAATAAAATATTTTAAATTAAAATTAAAACACTCCCCATTCTCATCCCTCTCACTATCTCGTTTTCCTCTATAAAAAGAATGTAACTATCTATCATTGTGACGGAATAAGAAACAGCGTGACGAAATTACAAACATAACTAACTCATTATTTATGTGGATACCAGGAGCTAAGTTCCAAGACCGCAAACTCGGCCTCAATCCTGTGGCCTCGCTTCGCTTTTTTTTTTCACACTGGCTGTTGAAATCGAAACTTTTTCGCATATTTAAAAAAAATCTAAATTACTTTTTTTATTACTTAAGTAATAAAACAGTTAATAAAATGTAAATATATCAGAGAAAAGCAAAATATATAAAAACTGTTTTTTCTGCCTTTTCAATCTATATTTTTTGTCATAAATAAGTGGAAAGAAACTTACTTTTCAGTCATATCCTGATGACACTAATTTCAAAAGTAATCAAACTTGTTTATAAAACATTAATTCTATATATACATAAAATGTGCTACGCTTACTTCATCAATACTTACTCAACAATGTATCAATTTGGATTAGTTAAATTGGATTGGTAAAATTTGGTTAGTTAAATTGAAAAGTAATGTTAATCTTTGCTTTAAAATATAATTTACCCATTCATCCATTTATCAACTATCATAATACTAATTTAGATGCCACGTTTACAGAACATATCGTATCATAGCGCATGCGGACAAAGATAAAATGTGATTGGTGGACCAATGGATGAGTGTGAGTCAGAATGACAGACTCCGTAATATCAACATGTTAGATAAATCTCTCTCTATCTCTTTCTCTCTCTCCAAATTCCTTTCTATCTATTTTGTATCTATCTCTGTTGCGATTTTTAAAGTTCGAACATGTTACTTTCTCTCTCGGGATGTTGTCGAGTCCTCGATGTAAGGGTGTCATTTGACTCGCCTTTGCGCGGTTACTTTCTTCCGTACAACTCTTTAACCGATTGAATCACAGAGTATATTTGCACGTTTACGCTTATGTTTATGCATATAATACGCACATTCACGTGCACTTCCAGCTATGTTAAGAGGGTTGGGAAGATTGTTTACTTAACAATTCAAGAGTCGCGAGGATGAATCCTGTAGCTGGCAAAGGCGCGTGATCATCTCTGTTACAGTTGTCACGCTAATTCTCAACATATTACACTCCAAACCTACTTTTCCGAAAATTTCAAAATACTTAACGGTATGATGATTTTAAGCAGCTATTCTTTTTCGCTTATTTTAAGTGAAATCCTAGACACGTAAACAAAAGGATACGTCAACAATAAAGTTGTACTAATTGTAAGAAATAAAATTAAATCAAAAGTAATACAGTTACATCTCAGAAATTGGGAGAAAGGGGGCGCTATTTATGAGCTTTTTTAAATAAACATTCGTATACTTACGTGTGCATAAACACGCGTGCGTTACAAACTTTAAAAAAATAAAACAGATAAATCGAAAAGTGAGCGATAAATCAATGCGAAATAAAACGACCGAATCAGCACGATGACAAATTAATACCAATAGCCAACGAATTCAAAAATCCGTCTCGCTTCAAGGACCAGCTAATAAAAAAACCCAAGAGGGAAATAAAAAACGAGTTTCGAAACAGGAGACTGTCTAATTCCTCCGCGACAATAAAAAAACAGAAGAGGGACGACTGGCGTTAGTCATAGCTCAGAACGCTAAAAATCCAAACTTTTTTGTGAGTCACCGAAGAAGGAAATGCCGGTGCAGTTGCAGTGGACAGGATGAAATCACGCGCCCCTTTTCTTTTATAGATTTTGCGGTAAATATGCACTAAAAATATTGTTCAGAAAACTTAAAACGTTTTTAAAATTGTTCTTTCGCCTTTTAAATTACCTAGAATTAAATATTTTTATTAGATTTCTTTATTAACAGTGACAGCGACAAACCAAAGTCAATAAAAAATTCCGACTCTTTTTTTTAAGGCCTAAGGATATTATAGCACGTGAGATTAATTCTAATAACAGCTATTACACTTCGCTAAATTGATTTTTGTATATTCTTCCGGCTTTTAAAATACCTGAAATTAAATATTTTTAAGTCTTAAGAGTGATAACGGCAATTTAAGTTAACGAAAATTCCGATTTTTTAAGGATTAAGGATCTTATAACACGTGAGATCATTTATATTTATATAAATTAAATTATATAAAAAAATTATTTGCCCATATAATAATATTTTTAACACTTTTAAGAGTGACAACAACAATTAAAGTTAATGAAAATTCTTATTTTTTTAGGATTAAGGATCTTATAGCACATTAGATCATTTATATTTATAAATTAAATTATGTAAATAAATTATTTATATAATTCTTTTATAACAATTTTTTAAGGGTGACGACGAAGTATAAAGTGAATAAAAATTCCGATTTTTTTAGAAATAAGGATCTTATAGCACGTGAGATCATTTAATATAACAACTTTTACACTTTTCCGATTAACATATTTTAGTTTTTAGATGAAAATAATTACAATGCCAATTTGTCTACCGCAGTTTTAAGGAAAATTTTTTGGAAAGGACGTGGCTCAGTGGTTCATAGAAAAACAACTTCCAAAATGAAAAATAGAAAACTTTTCGTTATCGTTGTATGGCGAGGATGTGGTTACACGAAGAGGCAAATAAACCAAACCTTCTGTCACCGTGGAGACTCAAGTAGCGCCCCAGTGGCAACATGATGCTTTTGAGGTATGATCTACTTTTCAAACCACTCGACCGCTCTTTTTAAGGTACCGTTTCGCTCTTTTCCGAACCCTTACGGCGATTTCTAACCAGTCCATTCATCTGCACACATATTGTCCCACAATGCTGGTGCTAACCGAGAGACGCGTTGCTATGCGGCGATGCGAAAAAAATGCAGCAGCTCGAACCAGCATCGGACTCACTTTTCTTCTTTTTATTTACTTTTTTAGCTCTCTCTCTCTCTCTCCCTTTAGCTGGTTAGCGATTCGCTCTCAATAGGCCGCCGTCTCTCCTATTTAACGTCCTCGGAAACGCCTGTTAATGTGCGATTAGAGAATGTCATTTTCCTGAATGCATACACGTATTCAAGTACAAATGCACATGCGCGTGACATACAGTAGAACTTCTATAAGTCGAACCTCAATGGAAACAAAAAAATATTCGACATATACAAAATTAAGAGTTATAGAAGAAAAATTACACGAAAAAGATTTTGTCCAGTAAAATAAATTAACTACGAGTTATGGAAAATTCGAGTTATAGACGTTCGAATGTACATTAAACTATATCCGAACACCCATCCATCGCTTTGCGTGGTACATGCGATCCCGGAGAATACCTCGTAAAGCGTAAGCCGTGAAAAGTGGAGTGGGTTTGGTCATGGAAACACACGAGGTTACACTTGTTGAATATTTAATTCAACAAGCGACAATTTAGTTATATCGTATCGAGGAATGCTTTTTAGAATGTTGTATTAGAAGCAAAAACGTGCTAACGTGATCACTTTGTCCATCTATCTGTCTGTCGTCTGTACGTGGACAATGAACGTTTCTGTTGTAAGAGGTAAGTATTTGGAAAATTCTATTTGCATAAGATAGCTGTTATCAATCTATGAAATTTCCTACAAATAGGATTGGATGTCATTTTATATTTTTTGGAAAACGCCCGAAATATAATATGATCGCACTTGCGGTGCTCCCCGACAAGTTAAAGCTCCTTGCCTCCGACTTTTAATGCGCAGAAATGCAAAAAAAAATAATAATAATAACAAGAGAAATACCTGAACCGTTTTCAAAATATTAACCCTCGAAGCAACCAACGGAAGAATGATCTCGAGAAATTTGCCCATCCATATCGCAAGAATCACATCGCCGCCGAAAAAAAAAAACGTGACCTTCAAACAGATGCGACGTTCCAAAACAAGAGAGAAAGAGGCACACATCGTGCGTGCATACACGTAAGGCAGAATTACGTATTATGTAACCGTGCTAAGCTAATTCTACAAATTATCTTAGAATACTTTTTTCTTATTGGGGTACGTGAACCATTTACGTAACATTCTTATTATCCTTTGCCCAGAAAAGTCCTTGGTATGTACCAAATTTCATGAAAATTCATTCGATACTTTCGGAGATGAAGCGTACGTACATACAGACAGACAGACAGACACGACCTGACCAAAAAGGCGTTAATTTTTAAAAACTTTTCGTAAAGAATGGCCAAAAAAGCGAAGAAAATCTTCTCAAACACTAGAGGAGGAAAGAATAAAACAGATCACTTCACTAAACATTCGCACTAGCAGGGGTGGGCAGCAAACCGTGGCCCGCGGGCCATATGTGGCCCTCGAGAGCATTTAACGTGGCCCGCGAAGCTTTGGCGACAAAGCAATCCGTAAAATTTAACACAATCTTATATTACTTTTGGTAAAATTATGACAATAAAACATTTAGTTTTGAAAATTCAGCCTTACAATCCTTGTTTGTGCCTGTTTTTCACTTATGTATGATGCCTAAGAATCTAACCAATTTCCGATTTAAACTCTAATCTGGCCCGCCTAAGCATTGGCATCTTTCAATGTGGCCCTCTGAAGAATTCGCAAACACCAATGCGGCCCGCCATGCAGAAAATTTTCCCCACCCCTGCACTAGATGGCTCTCGATCCGTGAAACCGAGATGCTGGAATGAAATATTACTGGCAGAAATTCCACGAGAAAAAAAGCTCTGATCTGAATGAAAATCCGACAACCTCTCTCTATCTTTCTTGTTTTCCCACTGACTGTTAAACAGGTGAACTACACGGCAGAAAGGAGCATTAATAATAGAACCTTCCATATGCCGCTGCAAAGAAGTTGAAATCGAGAGAAGACACGAGGGAAAAAGTTAGCGCGAGTAACTTTGCGGAACCCATCTAAGAGTTCTCAAGGTATAAAAAAATTACTCGATACTCAATTAAAATTGATAAAACGTTAAAAAAAACAACGATAATTTGGCGACTTCGGTAGCGTGTCTCGCTCCTAACGATGGTTCAAGTCCTACCGAAGGCACGAGTATATTCGATCCTCTTAGCTATCACATAATCCATTTTTTTTGACGTTATTCAGCCTTATTCCTCTCTATACGAGGAGATATTGCCCATTGCTATACGACAATTCATTATAAAGGTCGCAAAAATATGTTTAACGATTTAAATTCCATTTCTAAAGAACTCTAAAATTTTATTCGCTCGGATTGAAAGCGACAATTCGATCTGTTGAGAGAACAAGGTCGGTATTTTTTTTATGGATTCATAAAAGTAAAAGTTGTTTGCCCTTGCAGAATTTACCTGTGTCAACATACACTACGCTCTGTGCTGTACGTATTCCGTCGAATCTCCATAACTAGCACCTATAGACAAAAAATATATTCGGATAATAGAAAACTGTAGTTCACAGAACTTTAAAAAAAAACAAATCCTATGAGTTATCGAAAATCGAGTAATCGAATGTCGAGATATCGAAAATCGAGTAATCGAATGTCGAGATATCGGAAATCGAGTGATCGATAATCGAGTTTCATGCGTTCGAGCCACGTTTCCACTGTTGACGACTGTTTAATAACCGAGTAATTATTTACGGAAAAAGAGACGCGCACTTGAGCACCTCTTTCTGTTTGCGTCAATACCCTGAGCGTATTTCCATAGGGAGAGGAGAGAGAGAGAGAGAGAGAGAGAGAAAAAAATGGAGAGGGATGCAGTGAGAGAGAGAGAGAAAGGAAAAATTCTCCGCTTATTAAGCTCTCTTCGACGAGCCTATTCACGATTATATCGCTCTGGCAACTGGGACCAATCGGGCGCACCCCTCCCCCCTATCTCTTTATCCCTCCGAACCTCTCTCCTTCCCTCTCTTCCTCCCACTCTATCCACCAGGCCGCACGTGCGAATGTTAAGCAACCGCGAGCCAACAACAGCGACCTAACCTAACGGCATTAATCCTTTCCTTAAAGGAATAAGAGACGACCTTTATTCTTTCCCTTCGTAGCAAGTTTATATATCATTCTTCCATTTCTTTCTCTCTCCGAGACTTAAAAAAGCCGCTTTTAATCTCTCCGCTTGTACTTTCTGTTATCTCCAAAGGGCGGAACATAAACAATAGGCGCTTGAATACAAATAAAATCCGCCTAAAAGTACCTTTTTACCGCTGGTTATCACTTACGTTTAAGCTTCTTACAGATAAACAAGAGTTAAGACAGACATGGTTCGAAAAAATATATAAATAAATAATAAGTTTCGAAGCTAATATGAAGTTATTAAAAAGCGAATTTTTTAAAGAAATTGTTGTTACTATTGCTAAAAAAAGGGGATGAAAAAATATAGGTATAGCATATAAATTTCAAAGTTAAAATAAAGGTCTCTTTCTATTTCTCGGATTCCATTTTCTGTTATAACGGGAAATAGAAAAATAAAAATAAAACTTGCCAAAAAGACCGTGTTCACCATGTATGGTTATGATTTTACGTTCACGTTCGCAACAAATAAAACATGAGTTAAAAAAATGGATGGAAGCATATAGAAAATACGCATGTGTATGTAATAACGAGCGCAGGGTTAAAGAAGATCTGCGGATGTGGGAGAAACGTTCTCCGAGACAACCTGAATTTCAGGTAAATATAAATGTTCAATCAAGTTATGGTCACGTGCCCGTTTTACACCGAGTTTGAAAATGCTTGCGTTTTCTGGTAAAAGTCTGATAATAGAAAACAACGCTTATATTAAAGAACAAAAACAACGAAAAGAATCGACTACGACAGCAGTCGACGAAATTTACTCAAATTAATTTAACGAATGAAACGGATAAAAAACAAGGAAAGAAATTATGAATCAGATATTAAGGGCGGTTATTTTATATGAGAGTTTCCAAATTTCGACCGCGGGAAGAACTTATGGCCATTAACAATCCCTCAAAATTTATTTACGCTAACTTCAACGGTGTCCACCAGACACGGAAGTGTGACGGATGGACTGACGGACGAAACGATTATATTCGCGAATTTAAATAAAACGCTAAAAAAATAAACATCGTATAACCATTTAACGAGAACCGCCAAAATAACAAAAGATGAGACAATTAACCATTAAACAGTAATAACTTTCCGAGTTTAATTCTTTCGACTACTTTATGTTAGGGGTTATCTTTAAAAAAAAAACAAAAAAACCAATCGCGAGGACTTTTTTTTATCGCCCGACGCGTAAACGTCAAAAAGACGAGGTCCAAAACTGGCCATATATAAATACATCGGACGTCTGTGTTTACTGTCGAGTCAAAGCTCCTTTTTTGGATATTCTTTGCGGGAATCTCGTGCTTTCCAAGTTTGTATCATGTGAACTCCATTTCCTTTGCCGTGTTGAACCGTGCGCCTCGTGGGAAAGAAACGCTCGTTCTGGAAAAAAATCGACTTTTCGAACGAATTTAGCTTTAAGCGATTAAAACGCGTTTGAAATTTTAAAAAGTAAAAAATAAATGGTTTCTTTAATAGGTGCGTATTCGGTCCAAAATATTAAAATTTATTTTTATTTATGCTGAGGTAGCTAGTTCGAATCCTGCCGAGGGCAAGGTTATGCACGATAGTCTTTATTATCATTAATATGTAATAGGTTAAACCTATATTAACGAAGAAAAACAACTTAGTTAAATTCCACAATTTTTTATTTCACGAAACTGTGGAATTTAACCAAGTTATTTTTCTTCGTTAATACGAGTATCAATTACCACAAAGTTTAGCCAAATTCCTTGGGTTTTACTAGGTTGAACCTGTTTTAGTTAAATAAATTATTAATATTACCATATTTATCCGACTAAATGGCGACCCTCCTAACAACAGAAGCTAATTTGGACGAGAAAATGTTTCACAATGAATTCTGCATCAAATAAATTAAAGAATATTATTAAGACTTATTTTTTCGAATTTCTAATAATTGCTATGACGTTGTGCTGCGCAGTAAGCATGATTTAAATCACGCTATACTTTCCACAATCACTCAATATCTTCATTTCATTTCATTGTTCGCGAAAACAACGCGGCCCCAAACTTCATTTCAAGAACATAAAAGCATCGTCTTACACTCGGGCAAATAAGGCATTTTTAATTTCACTTACGTTAGAAACGAATTTTTTTTACTTTTACGTAAGGGTCGCCTAAAATCAAACCGGGCTTCCGCCACCCAGGAAAAGAATTATAGCATTTCGGTCGAAAATAAATTTATCATTAACCAGGATATTTCTTTAAGGGGTAATTTAAAAATTCGAATCCCGAGCCATAGACCTTTTGCTGCAATCTTCTAAGGATTAAACGGTTTTATTCTACGGATTCAGAGGAAGAAAAAAGATTGGCGGAAAGGAGTCAAATAGCTGGCTCGGTTCGCGAGCGGAGTAAGAGCCAAGAAGTAAGAAAATGGTGCATTTACAACAGAGAGAGAGAAAGGGGGGGGGAAGAGGGAGAAGGGGGAGAGAGAGGGAGAAAGGGGAGAGAAAGAGAGAAAGGAGGGAGAGAAAGGGAAGGAGAAAGAGGAAGGGAAAAGTAAGAGAGAGCACAACACACGAGAGAAGTTAGAGACCAAGCTGCTGCCAACTTCCTGTTCCACTGCTTTTATCGCCAACCGTTTCCCGCAGTCTCGCATGCTCTCTGGCCTTGGGAAATTAAAAGCGTCGCGCGGGGGAAATGGAATAGAACGGATTATTCTTTTGTATTTTTTTTTCCTTTTCGGAAGAGATAAGAAAAAGCCGAAGAGGGTGATACCGTTTTTTTTTAAGGCCGACGAAACGGCGGCGCATCGGAAAAAGAAATCCCGAGAAAAAGAGCACGCATTGTTTTCGTAGTTTTATTTTTTAAATTTTTTTTACCACTTAATCGCGCATTTTTTTATCGCGAGAGGAAGTTCGTTTTTTTTTACGTTCGTAAAAAAACTACGAAAATTGAATTCCTGGGTGTCTGACGAAAATTTCCATTCTCGCGAAATATTTGGGGCAATGGTTTCGTCACGTTCAAAACGCACGTTGCTGCACGGTGACGTGACTAGGAGGGGGGCAAGTGGGGAAACTGCCCCGGGCGCGAGTGAGCAAGGAGCGCGAAAAAAATCCAAATAAACTAAAACTATATGGTTTTCCCCGGGCGTTAAAATAGATAGTCACGGAGTTATTTCTGTCATATTTTAGTCATATTCGCAGCATGATAAAATCGCAGTAAAACTTCCTCTCCTACAACACGGGTTCTTATGACAAGGATTCGTTGCAACGAGGTTTTTTCTTTAAATAATCGATGACAACGCTGTACCTGTAGATAAACGTAAGGTTTGGGGATTTTGGGAACAAACGCAGCTTTCCTTTCATTAGTAAACTTGAGTTCGCGTAAAACGGATTCACATTACAAGGCACTTTTTCGAAACGGATTCTCTGCGTTATAATAGGACCCCTGTGTAATTACTGTTTACTTTCCTCGTATCTCAAACATAAGGAATCAGTTCAAAGTTTCAATCATATATGTATTTGACACAATTTTGGAAGGTAATGGAAATAACCCATTCTTCGATTTAAATGTCTTCGTTACGAGAAAAAAATAAATACAGCGAAGAACACTCCCGGGCGAGCCGTTATGCTCTGGACGACATCAAAATTTATTTGGCCACCTCCATAACTACTCATAGACATAAACCGCTAGGGAAAAACGAAGCTAGAACGTTTCATTACAATTGGAGTCATCATGATAATAAATAAGATTCCAAACATCGATGATTATTTTTCGGCAAAATAAATTTATATGTTATGCCTCAAATCACTACATTATCGCAGTGAAATAATCACGGCAATAAAGACATAAATGTTTGCCGGCAAGCTATACAAAAGCGTAATCGTAAACAAACCTCACATTGCTCAAAAAAGTGCGAAACGTAATCATTTTGTTCCGACTTGAAAGATTTAATAAATCGGGTTAATTTTAAACGGATTCGAAATATCCATCGAGTTCAGGAATAAAATTTCTCTTCTTTCGTCAGCGTTTACGTCCGAAATCCGCTTAAATTCCTCAATTTTTAGCCTTTTAAAGAAAAAGGAAAAAAGCACCGAATCGATTCCTGCCAGTTACCCACGGGATGAATAAATAATCGCCACGTCATTCAAACCATATAAACTGCCTTAAAATAAACCATAGACTGCCTTTAAAGAATATATCTATTGTTAAACCGACCGCCGATGAATAATTTGAGGAGTCGTAAAATTAAAAAAACATGCCCGAGTTCTATCGATCGTTTTTATATAGCGTTTATCACTTTTCCCCTTTTTGGTGGCGCTCTTTTTTTAAAAGCCTTATCCGAGAATCTCCATTATGCTTCGACGCCTTATCGTTTGGCGTGCTTGCCGAATGAAATCCACCGACGGACGAAATAAGAACGGGCATTATTTTTTCTGAATGGAAATGTCTAAAATAAACCAGCTACCGAAAAAAAAATGGGATACGGCGGAAACTCTCATAACTCGGATTTCATAAATAAGTCGAATTTTCTACGACTCGAAAACCATCGAATTTTCGGTAGTCCGAAGGAGATACTGTTTACTCGTCGATTTAAAAAAAGTTCGATTACTTTTCCCGTCAAGTGAATTCAACGAGAGTGGAAAGTTGTACATCCTATGCTAATGCTTTCCAAACTACGGCCCGACGGGCCACATCCGGCCTGCCATGGGTTTAAAAACCAACGACATAATTTAACATAAAATGAAAACATATCATTATAAAGCAAATATATTTTGTATTTATCCCTCTATTCCCTCAATAGATAAATACATTTAAAACAAATCAGGTAATTCTGACAATTAAATCCTTTAGTTTGCTTAAATTATTACTCGACTCTATTTTCGACTGGGTGTGACCAGCCAAGAGGGCGGAAGAGGGCTATGTGGCCCGAGAGGGGTGCAACATAGGGTTATGTAGCCCTAGAGCCGAAAAGTTTGGACGCCGCTGCCATATGCCGCAATACAAACACAGTTTTTAAATGAGTCTTCCGCTATATAGGCAATTTTTCTGTTTCAAATCACGGTAGTAGTATTAATTAGGTTTTTAGGTGCGTCAACAGCTAAGGTCATTTTGCACCGTCAAATTCTGTTAGAGAAAATCAACATACATCACAACATACATCACAACATCCATGCCCGAAGCGGGATTCGAACCCGCGACCTTTGGGGTAGAAGTCAGGCGCACTGCCTACCAGTCTAACACGGCCGGCTCAAATCACGGTAATAAATCGAAACTGTTCACTTATAAGAGAGGACAAAAACTGTAAAAAAAAGGCTTCTTAGCGACTTACCTGTAGGCTGTGCTCGTACAGTTGTAACTACACAAGTGCAAAATTAAATTTGCTCGACGACTTTAATCGCATATTTCGCACGTCGAATATGTATCATAGAAATCAATCTCCACCTGCCTCTTAGATAGTCATTAAAACAGTTGAATGAGACACTTCCGAATTACAACTTCGCCTAAACTCGGCAGTAATTAAATTATCGTCGTTTCCGATATTAACCAACCGTTTGGTGGTTGATGACACCCTGGATGTAATCTATCAAATAAACCGGAAATACCGACCGAGTGACACGACACGCATTACGCAATTTCCAACCTCGACCGTCGCATGAAAGCCTCAAAAACAAATTTCGTCCAATAGAGTCAGGTTGTTAAATACTCGAAGCATAAGATCACGCAGCAAGTAGGACGAACAGGCAAAACTGCATTAACTGCCACGGACAGTGCGGTGGCTCTGCAATAGGGTGGCGTGGGTGGGATAATGTCACGGGTCCATGATGAACCTCGAACTTTTTGTCCGAATGTAGGAAAATTTTTTTAAAATTTTTAGTTTTCTCTTTTTCTGTCCTAATTTCTGAATGACTTTCCAGTTAATCGTTATTTTCGGCGTATTCCTGATAACTGATTAATAACTGTAGGTTTTACAATGGGTTTCATTGTTAACTGAACATACGCATATGTATAGGGGCCCTCGATTATATTTTACAGCGGGCCCTTCCGCTCCTAGTTACACCACTGAGACAGTGGCGATTTTATGCCTACGAACATTTATTCGGGGCTCCTGGCATTAAACAACTGGAGGCTCTAGAATATATATATATATATATATATATATATATATATATATATATATATATATATACACACACACACATATATAGCGAAACTTCTCCCAACGAACACCCTCTTATGTGACCCCCTCAAAAAGATCGTTCTTATTTAGGAGCCATAGAGAAGTTCTAGTACTGATTTTAGGGACGTTTCACTTCCAGC